>CM019063.1:76095122-76695122 GCA_009667805.1 Leptobrachium leishanense
CTACTGGTAATGATGTGTACCCTCACAGGATGGCTAGAAGCTTTCCCGACGAGGACGGAGAAGACAGTGGAAGTGGTGAGAAGTCTAATGAAAGAAATAATACCACGCTATGGACTTCCCCTCGAAATAGGGTCGGACAATGGCCCAGCTTTTATACAGAACTGTTTACAGCAGCTTGCCCATCTGTTGGGCATCACCTGGAAGCTACACACAGCTTACAGACCCCAAAGCTTGGGAAAAATCGAAAGAATGAACCGCACACTAAAAACTTTGATGTCCAAACTGTGCCAACAGACGTCACTAGGCTGGTTGGATGTGCTGCCAATAGTCCTATTGCACATTAGGTGCAGGCCAACCCCCCAATTGAAGCTAAATCCGTACGAGCTTATGTTTGGACGGCCTACTCCTCTGATTAATGGACTAAGGGGGGACTTCGGGCACCTTACCTTGTCCTGTTGTCAACCCCCACAGCAGTGAAGGTTGCCGAGGTGGTCCCGTGGATACATCACTCCAGACTGAAGGTAGCTGCAGCCAATCCTGAACCAGAGTGGAAGGTCGTCACCAACGAGACCAATCCATTGAGGCTAAAGCTGACAAAGACCACAGTTGTGAGCACCTAAAAGACTCAACAAGTGGGTGTTTTGACGGACACAATAATGCCTGACCACCCACCAACTGAGGAGCAAAGGGATCCCCCGGGGGATACCCCAAGGGCTATTTTTAGGGGACCCGCCCCGACCCTTGATCAACCCGAAATGTCTTTTGTTTTTGAAATTCCGGTGGGGAGGGATTGGGTTTATGTGACTGTGAAAAGAATTGCCCAAGGGATTTTGACATTTGGGGCATTTGTGGTACTGATTTTGTACCTTACAAATTTGATTTATGGACTATCACATGGAGTATGCCCCAGGTGCCCAAGCACCACCGAGAAAGTGGATATCTCCCATATCTGGAATGGTACACACCCAGTGATGGAGAACCGTACCATGTGGAGACAAAAGCGAGAGGCGATATCCGAAATTATGCCAAGAGGACATTTACTTGTGCAATTCAAATATGACTATGCTAAAAGTCTGGGCAGACCGCATGCTGGGTGTGTAGTAGACTGCACCCAGAGACAATTCATATACCATTTGCTCCTGTCCCAATGAAGTTAAGTATGTTTGCGTCAGGAAATGTCACAATACATGCTTTTGATGAACCATGAGAAAAACCAGAGGCATTCACTCCCGGGTATCCAATAACAGGACCAGTATACCCACCAGAATGGTGTTTTCAATTAGGACCAGATAAAGAAACAAGTAACGAGGGAGGGTTGTGTAATTCAAGTAAGTTCAACTGGACATCGTACATTTACACATTCAACACAAAGGAGCAGGCAAATTTTCTATATATATGTAGCGATGTGGTAAAGTTTACTGTGGCAGTACCCATTTTTGGCCACAAGATGGAGACTATCACGATTAAAGACCCTGGACACTTGAACTACATGTCCATGCATGCTTTGCGAAGAAACAGGAAGTGGGTGGGTTTGTGGAGAGCCTGTACATCCTGCACCTCGTGGAGAACAGGCAGAGCGCGCCAGGGAGCAGAGGAGAGCGGATGCACGTACAGAGAAGGAGAGACCAAAAGATAGGCCGGAGCGGAGACAAAGTGGATCGGGCCTTAGGATTGGGTCACCCAGCCTTGCGGGAGATAGACATCACCATCTATTATCCGAGTGCAGTGCTAAGGAGAGAAGACCCTTCGAGTAAGGAGTACCGCGGTCGATTGAAGCGGGGAGCAGGCGGTAAGCTGGCTGAGTCGCGGCTGACAGACAGAAGGCCAGACAACAGATCCGGTGGTCGGTGTCCCCAGTCAATATCGAGCGGAGAGACGTCCTGGGTCAGCGGAACCTCAAGCTTGCGCTGGATGGGTGAGAGGCCCCCAAGGCCGTGTGTAAATAAGAACGTACGCTGCTGTTTTCCTTCTAAAACCCACAGGGCCCCAACTGACTAGTCGAAGACATCGTTAAAGTAAACTCACTGGCCAGTGGAAAAGTACCCGGGTACCCTACACACACAAATACATATCACTTCACGTTCTGGGACTTAACCTGTGCAGGACTCAGTTTCCTTTTTTTTCCTATCCACACAAGGGGGCAAAGTTAAAGTTACATTCTGAACAATTTTCCTTTTTTTGTTCCCGCTGCGCGCTTACCGTGATACGAGAACTGTGTATTTTATTGTGTCCCGCTACGGGTTTTTCCTCGAATTTCGTATCTTTTAATTTTCTGCTCGGTCGGGGTTTTTTTCCGAAAATACGAAGCCCTCGTGTTTTCATTTCTTTTACCGCTACGCGTTTATCGTGTTACGAAAGTACTGTAAATCTTCCTGTATATACCGTGTCTCAAGAACTGCAAACCTTTTAGTAAACCTTTTAAAATATAAGACTGTTCAGCGTGTTGGAGTATATTTATTCCCTAGTGCGGGGAGACTGACCCGTGGTTCATTTTCAGCGGCTCCTCCGGGAGTGAGCGCTACACGTGGGGGCTCGTTTCCGGGATTCAGTCTCTGGAAAAACCGCATCTAAAGGGTTAAATATGGATCCAGACACTGCTGCCGAATGGTGTGGGGAGCATAGTAGTCAGTTAGCATGTTGCATAGTCATGGATATTCCCGCAGACACTTGGGCCGAAGATCAGATTCGCCAGGCCGTGGCCACGCTAGCACCAGATCATCGGGGGTTAATCCTGGACATTAAGAAAAACCCAGATACCTCTCACACGCATGTTCTTCTCGAATGGAGAAAAGGTATTCCAGCATGTTTTCGGGGCGCGAGCGTGAAGCTGACCGATGAGGTGGAAGTCCAACTGATTCAGCCAAGTGCGCCACGTGGCGAAGCCAAAAGTGTTCCCGCGCCCAGTCCGTTGGCCATGATCGGGCCTGAATTTATCGTGGCTATTGGAGATTTGCTGGCTAAATGTCAGAAAACAAGCCCTCCTCACACTAATTTCGGTTATCGACGGTTAAGGAACTTTACAGGAAATGTACCAACTCCGGCGGGAGAAGAAACCTTTGAGGAATGGGTGGAACAGGCGATGCAGGCACTGGATGAGTGGGACGTCCCTGAGGCCCAGAAAAAGCAAAGGATCACCGAGAGTTTAAAGGGACCTGCGTCAGAAGCGGTGAGAAACCTAAAACTGAGTAGGAAAGATTGTACTGCTTTGGATTATCTGAACGTTCTTGAAGAAGTGTTTGGGCGAACAGAAAAGGCAGCGGAACTAGTATATCAGTACAAACACACCTATCAGAAGAGAGGTGAGAGAATGATTGATTACATGGGGCGCTTGGATAAGATTCTGCACCAAATACTCCTCAAGAAAGGGGCCAAACCGGCTGACGTAGACAAGATACGAATAAAGCAGATCCTGAGGGGCTCTCCACCGTTAGATCCGGTGATGATGCAGCTGAGAAGCAGAGCAGTTAATCAAGAGTTGAAGTACCTGGAATGATCCGAGTGGTACGAGAGGAGGAGGCTCTGCTGGAAGAGAATCCTTCAGGCGGGGAGAAAGGGCTTATGCACAACCTGCAAGATATAACGACGGTCTGCAGCCTGAAAATGACTCGTTAGACACCTATGGATCTGATCTGGATGAACAGGAGCAGTTAGTCGGTTTTAAATTCGTCGAAAAGGCTGCGAAAGAATCGAACTCTTCTGAACGAAGCGAGTTGTTCAAGACTGTAAAGAAGGTACAGGAAGCTCAAACTGAACTGCAGAAAGCGCACGCTGAACTGTGCAGGGTGTTGATGAAGGTGACCGAGATGCAGGGGGAAATGCAAAAGTTCCTAACAGGTATGCAGACGACTGAAGTTGCCGTGGCGTCTGGTTCAAATCTCTTATTAGAACCTCAACAAGCAACCGTGTCTCCACTTTCGAGGAAGAGATGTTTCGGTTGTGGAGAAATGGGCCATTTCCGTGCGCAGTGTAAAGGCCGGAAGCCTGAGAAGGACAAAGTTGAGTGGCTGCTGAAAGCCCTAGAGGGACTGTTATCTACTCCGCCAGCGGGAAACGCCAGAGGGCACCAGTAAAGGAGCAACCTAGGTGCCCAGAAGTTGAATCTCGCTCCAAGAATCAATTTAAAGCTAAGAGGGCGAGAGGGCCAAAGTTAAGCCTACTGCTGAGCCTGCCAGAATGGAAAGAGTCACTCCCTTAGCATCCGGGTCTACGTCATGGGGAGGCAATGCACGCCCAAAACCTGCACGGGCCAAGAAAAAGGCCAGGGTCCAGCAAACTGGGTCTAAGCGTCCGGATACCTCCACCAAGTTTCCTGACCAGCTGATAGGTCCTTCTCCGATTGTGCCAATCCAAGTGGAGGGAGTCTACACCAAAGCTCTGTTAGATTCAGGGGCTCAAGTGACTTTGATTTATAAAGACTTCTATGAGAAACACTTAAAGCACATTCCTCTGCAAGAATTGAAGGACTTGGAAATATGGGGTATCGGCACTGAGAAACTCCCTTATGACGGGTATCTGCAAGTAAGGTTGGAGATCGGATCTGAAGTCATCGGACAGTCCGGAGGCTGTGACGCCTTGGCCATTGTGTGCCCCCGACCCTCGGGTGCAAACAGAAGCTCTCTGATAGTGGGGACGAACACGGACCTAGTGCGGCGTCTCCTGACCCCCATCGTAGTGGAAGAAGGGTCAACTCAAGGAGTGCACCCCATGTTACGACCGGTCTATCAGAGGATGGTTGAAGAACGGAAAGCACCTGCTGAGGTGGGAAGACTGTGGAGACTGGGTGGGACAGAGAAGGTTCTGCAAGCAGGAGAAGTAGCGAGCTTCCGGGTTTCAGTCAAGTTGAACGGATCGCAACCAGGTCCCTATGTGGTGCTGGGAACCGATGTCAGTCATGGGAGTGAAACCGGAGTCAAAGTAATTCCTGAAATAATCTCCACAAAAGCCTTGAAGAGAACACGAGGGAGAGTCTCGGTCAGTGTGTGTAATGTGACAGATTCTCCAGTAGTCCTTAAAGCACGAATGCCTATCGGACAAGTAGAGTCTGCTACACCCCTCTCCACTGATTTAGGAGGGGGAGTGGATAAAGAGATTCCAGATGAAAGATTCTACCCTAAAGACGCCCCTATTTCACCTGAGTGGAAGAAACGTCTTCAGTCTCAAGTTCTAAAATGGAAAGAATTATTCTCGAAAGATGAGTTCGATGTGGGCCTGGCTAAGAGTACGGAACATCGCATTCGGTTGCAAGAAGACAAGCCGTTTCGTGAAAGGTCAAGGCGAGTTCCGCTGGGAGACTTGGATGATCTGCGAGAACAGCTAAATGAGTTGCAGAGAACCAATGTGATTCAAGAGTCCAGAAGCCCATATGCATCTCCAATAGTGCTGGTCAGGAAGAAGAATGGTTCTGTCCGCTTGTGCATAGACTATCGCACCCTGAACCGAAGAACCATCCCCGACCAATACGCCACTCCTCGGATTGAAGATGCCTTACAGTGTTTGTCTGGAGCAAAATGGTTCAGTGTATTAGACCTGCGAAGCGGATATCATCAAATACCGATGCACCCTGAAGACAAAGAGAAAACTGCGTTCATTTGTCCACTGGGGTTCTTTGAGTTCAATAGAATGCCTCAAGGTCTGACGGGAGCTCCAGCCACGTTTCAATGGTTGATGGAGAAGACAGTTGGGGATATGAATCTAATCGAAGTGTTAGTGTACCTGGATGACATAATTGTGTTCGGGAAGACTCTGGAAGAGCATGAGCAACGGTTGGAGAAGGTCTTGAAGAGGCTCCATGAAGAGGGGTTGAAATTGTCTCTGGAGAAATGCCAGTTCTGTTTACCGTCAGTCACATATCTGGGACACGTGGTCTCGGCAGAAGGTGTTTCGACAGATCCTCGAAAGTTGGAGGCCGTAGCTTCTTGGCCTAGACCTCGAAACGTCACTGAACTTAGATCTTTCTTGGGATTCTGCTCATACTATCGAAGATTTGTGGGAGGATTCGCAAAGATAGCTCAGCCGCTGAACAAACTCCTACAGAAAGAAACCACCGAAGAAGGCTGTAGGGTCTCTGACCGAAACTTCTCCGCTCCGGGACCAAGGAAAGCTAAAGAGTCCATACAAGGTGAATGGACTAGTCAATGTGAAGGTGCGTTTGTGAAGCTGAAAGAGAATCTAACCCGAGCTCCTGTTCTGGCCTACGCGGACCCTCACAAGCCGTATGAACTACATGTGGATGCCAGCCGAGAAGGTCTGGGGGGAGTCCTATATCAGGAGTATGATGGATTGCTGAGGCCTGTAGCGTACGTGAGCCGGAGCCTTACGCCTTCTGAGAAGAACTATCCTACTCACAAACTGGAGTTCCTAGCCTTGAAGTGGGCAGTGGTGGACAAGTTGAAAGACTATCTGTACGGAGCTGAGTTCGTGATCAAGACGGATAATAATCCTCTCACCTATATCCTTACTACTGCAAAACTGGACGCAACGGGACATCGGTGGTTGGCCGCTCTGTCAGGGTTTCGGTTCAGCCTGAAGTATCGCCCTGGGGTGAACAATCGAGATGCTGATGCTTTGTCGAGAAGACCCTACACTACAGAATGGACTCAGGTGACTCCAGACGGGGTGCAAGCTTTGTGTCAAGGAACAGAACGCCGGGTCAAGGGAGGAGTTGAAGCGGAGGCCATAGGAGTCATGGCCGCGGCTGTTCCTGAGTTCTACTGTAACCCTACGCAATTGAGGGATGAAAATCTACCTACCTTTTCCAAGCAGGACCTGAAAGCGGATCAAGCTAGAGACCCTCTGATTGCATTGACCATAAAGGCCCTGACTGCAAACCAGCGAGAGATTCTGTTAACCAATTCCCCGGATGGAGCCAGATTGGTTTACAAAGAGTGGGAGCGGTTGAAGATGTTGGATGGGGTGGTCTACCGAAGGGGCCCCTCGACCAATTCCGAAGAGATTCAGCAGTTATTTCTCCCCACTAAACACAGGAGAGTGTGTTGCGATCATTACATGATGAGCATGGACATTTGGGTGCTGAGAGAACTTTTAAGTTGGTGCGAGATAGGTTTTATTGGCCTTGCATGAGGGCTGAAGTTGAGAGTTATTGCCATTCCTGTCTGAGGTGCATTCAGAGGAAAACTCTACCAACCCGAGCTGCTCCAATGAGCCATCTACAGAGTCAGGGACCTTGGATTTGGTGTGCATTGACTTCCTGTGCTTAGAGCCGGATGCTAGTGGGCAAGGGAACATTCTGATAGTGACTGATCACTTTACCCGTTATGCCCAAGCTTTTTCTACAAAAGACCAACGCGCTCCGACAGTGGCGAAGGTGTTGATGGAAAAGTTCTTTGTTCATTACGGCCTACCCAGAAGAATACACTCTGATCAGGGAAGAGACTTTGAAAGTAGATTGGTCGGGCAATTGTTGGAGTTGTTGGGAATTCAAAAGACTCGAACTACGCCATACCACCCTCAAGGTGATGCTCAGCCTGAAAGGTTTAATCGCACGCTGCTAAACATGCTGGGGACCTTGTCTAATGTAGAGAAGCAGAGTTGGAGTCGTCATATAGCTACTCTGGTGCATGCATATAACAGTACGGAGAGTGATGCAACAGGATATTCACCGTACCGTCTTATGTTCGGAAGAGAAGCTCGACTGCCGGTTGATTTGGCATTTGGGTTATCTCTAGACCAGACGTCGGTAGCTTCTCATAGAAACTATGTGGATAGACTTCGGAAGAATCTGGCTTCTGCGTTTGAACAGGCCCGTTTGACTTCAGGTAACAGGGAGCAAAGGAACAAGAAGAACTATGATTTGAAGGTTCGAATACAGGATCTACAACCCGGTGATAGGGTTCTGTTGAAGAATTTGGGTGCTGCTGCGAGACACAAGCTGGCGGATAGATGGAGTTCTCAGGTTTACATTGTTTGCAAACAACTGCCAGGTCTGCCGGTGTATCAGATTCGCCCTGATGGAAAGGCTGGTCCCCTCAAGAATTGGCACCGAAATCACTTGTTACCTTTGAGAGAGGCTGTGAGGATACCAGTGGAAAACGAACTTCCTCCGGCGAATCCGCATGCTCCACGTGTTCCTCCTGTTACTCGGTCTCAACAGACTCGGGTTGTTGGAGAGAGCGAAAGAGACAGCGACGAAGAGAGTTTCTGTTTAGATTGGATGCGCTCGCCAGGACCTGAAGAGGTTGTCCCAGTTCCTTGTCAATGGGAAAGTAACTTGAGGGCTGAAGCTCCTGAATTTCAGTGGGAATTCCCCGAGAATATGGAACTCCCTGAAACCCTTGAACTTCCGTTAAGGGTCCCGGATACTGTTGGAGACCCTGTAGCTCCTGAGGACGAGCCTTACGACTATAGTTCTATGCCTTCCCTGGAGGGATCGTACTCGGAGGAAGTGTCTGCTCCAGTGGCAGACATAAGGACTGAGCCTACACCCATAGTACTTCAACCTGAAGAGGAACGGAAGGAGCCTGAACAAAAACGCTCTATCCGACCGCCCCAGTGACTCACCTATGACTCACCAGGACATAGCACTGAAGAGGCCATCACCACTGTGCAGAGATTGCCCGAAGTGTCTGCTATGTTAGCTGAGGTAGCCCAGAACATGAGTCAGCTTGAGAAAGTGTTTCTAACACACTGCATGTATGCTGCTGAACCTGTATATACTGTATAAACTGTGTGCATATTGTAAGAGGATAATGTAACTGTTGTACCTCCTTGGAGAGACCCAAGAGTTCTAGGAGGGGGAGAGTGTAGCGATGTGGTAAAGTTTACTGTGGCAGTACCCATTTTTGGCCACAAGATGGAGACTATCACGATTAAAGACCCTGGACACTTGAACTACATGTCCATGCATGCTTTGCGAAGAAACAGGAAGTGGGTGGGTTTGTGGAGAGCCTGTACATCCTGCACCTCGTGGAGAACAGGCAGAGCGCGCCAGGGAGCAGAGGAGAGCGGATGCACGTACAGAGAAGGAGAGACCAAAAGATAGGCCGGAGCGGAGACAAAGTGGATCGGGCCTTAGGATTGGGTCACCCAGCCTTGCGGGAGATAGACATCACCATCTATTATCCGAGTGCAGTGCTAAGGAGAGAAGACCCTTCGAGTAAGGAGTACCGCGGTCGATTGAAGCGGGGAGCAGGCGGTAAGCTGGCTGAGTCGCGGCTGACAGACAGAAGGCCAGACAACAGATCCGGTGGTCGGTGTCCCCAGTCAATATCGAGCGGAGAGACGTCCTGGGTCAGCGGAACCTCAAGCTTGCGCTGGATGGGTGAGAGGCCCCCAAGGCCGTGTGTAAATAAGAACGTACGCTGCTGTTTTCCTTCTAAAACCCACAGGCCCCAACTGACTAGTCGAAGACATCGTTAAAGTAAACTCACTGGCCAGTGGAAAAGTACCCGGGTACCCTACACACACAAATACATATCACTTCACGTTCTGGGACTTAACCTGTGCAGGACTCAGTTTCCTTTTTTTTCCTATCCACACAAGGGGGCAAAGTTAAAGTTACATTCTGAACAATTTTCCTTTTTTTGTTCCCGCTGCGCGCTTACCGTGATACGAGAACTGTGTATTTTATTGTGTCCCGCTACGGGTTTTTCCTCGAATTTCGTATCTTTTAATTTTCTGCTCGGTCGGGGTTTTTTTCCGAAAATACGAAGCCCTCGTGTTTTCATTTCTTTTACCGCTACGCGTTTATCGTGTTACGAAAGTACTGTAAATCTTCCTGTATATACCGTGTCTCAAGAACTGCAAACCTTTTAGTAAACCTTTTAAAATATAAGACTGTTCAGCGTGTTGGAGTATATTTATTCCCTAGTGCGGGGAGACTGACCCGTGGTTCATTTTCAGCGGCTCCTCCGGGAGTGAGCGCTACATATACGATGTAGAAAGCTCACTAGAGACCAAGAGGCGGTAATTGCGAATGTGACTAATGGCAGGCAAGGTGCATTGGATATGATGAGACGACTGAGACAACTGATGATAGAAATATCAAAGGGAACACTACATTTATCACCATTTATATTGAAAGGTGGGTACCAGGTGTGTTGTGAAAGGGTGTGTTACACATGGGTACCACCTACAATAACGGGAATGTGCTATCTGGCTAAACCAGGGGCGGACTGGGCCGGGGGGCAGGGTGGCAACAGTCCCCCGGGCCGTCAATGATTGCTTCGGTAATTGAATGATGTGTAACTATTTCACGGCCGCCTAATTTGCATAATTTATGCACGAGCAGGTCCCTGGCTCTGGGCGCATGTTTTTGCTGCTCCTCTCAGCAGCTGGAACCCTTTAATCCTGCTTGTTGCAGGGGAGCAGACAGGCCTGCTGCACACAAGGCTGCTCCGCCCCCTGTTGCTCTGTGCCAGTGCTCGCAGAACAGGAAATGAGAGCAGCTGCCCACGTGAGTGAGTGAGCCCACGCGCTGTGCCTGCCTGGGAGCTGTCTGGAAGCAGCATGTCCTGCAAGGAGCCCCACCTCTGTTTCCTGAGGAGCAGAGTAAGTCTTTTGAAAGCTTTTATAAATGCAGGGCCGGGCTGGGAATCTTTCTTGCACTGCTCTGCACCTTCTAATGGGAGGGGGGTTAATGGGGGCTGGGGGGAGCACTCCTAGTTATGACACCCAGAGCAACAGCAGGAGAGACAACTTTATTAAAGTGTCTCATGGTCCCTGGTCTTCAGAGTCTTGACCTCATCCTGACCCAGGAGATGTGCTGCTCCTTGTCAGCAGTCACAGGGGGTGGAGGGGGGGGGGCATGGCTGGAGTAGCAGGGGAGAATCCAGACCTGAAAATGACAGGGCTGCAGTGAGTCTGACACCCCAGGTGACAAGGTACATATAGAATACACTCCTTGTGTTACCAGGATTATTTCAATCTGTATGCCTTTCTGTGGGTCTGTATTTCTATCTGTAGGACAGTCTGCATCTATCTATATAGCTGTCAGCCAGTCCTCATCTGTCTATGTTTATCATCCATCTATATGGCAGTGTGTACCTCGTGCAAGATTCAGGGGGAAAAGGGGAAAGCAGGACACAGAATTTGTCTTGGAGTTTAGTGAGGTCTAACTACACCTTATTTTAATCCAATTATTTTAATTACACGTTTTAATATAATAAAATTTTATTTTATTAATTTTAATCTCTTTTTAATATTTAAATACAATGCATTTATTATTTTAATATAATTTACTTCATATTTTAATATTTAAATACAATGCATTCATTATTTTAATATAATTTAATAATTTAATATTTAAATACAATGTATTTATTATAATATAATTTACTTCCTATTTTAATATTTAAATTTAGTGTAATTATTTCAATGTATATTTTTCTGTTAAAGATTCTTTGATACGCTCATATACAGCGTACCTTACTGTGAGTTTTATTGCTGTGCAGCTCTGTGATACAGTAATGTGCGGTGTGTATTAGCATATCACAGAGTTCCACAGCAATAAAACACACAGTAATGTGCAATGTGTGAGTTTTATTGCTGTGGATTCTGTGATACGCTCATAGGCTAAGGTCAGACGAAAGCAGTTTTAACGTGTGTTTAGCCGCACAAAATCACGGCCGTGCTAGCAGCAAATGACGTCCAGTGCCGGGGAACATACGACGAACGGCCGCACGAAAGTTCGTCCGTGCAACGCAAGTGGCAAACGAATGCATTTTTTTGAGAACGTCAAACCGCTACTACTGACGTACAGAGTGCGCTGCGGCCGCATTGGGAGACGTCAGACGCTGCACACGTCCGGCCAACATAACGTCCAGACGCAAAAAGGGTTTTATTGATGATCCGTACAAAATCACGGACGAAAAAGCGCATCGTATGACCGCTATCGCGTATTCCGTGAAAAAATACGTCCATTCGTTCGAACGCACTTTTTCACGGACAACGTGAAAAATGCGTTCGTCTGACCCTAGCCATATGCAGCGCACATTACTGTGAGTTTTATAGTTGTGGAGCTGTGATATACTCATACACACCGCACATTACTGTATCACAGAGCTCCACAGTTATAAAACTCACAACAATGTGCGGTGTGTATGAGTGTGACTTTTATAGTTGTGGAGCTTTGTGATACACTCATACACACAATGCGCAGCCAATGAGGCAAGTGGCACGTCGGCTATTCTTGGCAGAACCTACCCGTCAGTAAGCGGTTAATGATGCTCTCCTGTTAACCTGTTTTAGGTGTTGCACCTTTCCAATTATTATTGAAAAAAATAATTATATTTTGGCCGGGAATTTAAATATTTGTATGCTTTAGAGATTATTTTTGGTTGGGTGGGCACTAAAGAAAGACTTGCCCCCAGGCGCCATATGATCTCGCTACGCCTCTGACCCACAGCTGGGCCTGGGGAGAAAGTGCTTAAGTGTTTTGGGGGAGCCTGAGGGAGAGAGACTAAGTGAAGGCCTGGCCCTCTGGAGTGGACCGTTTGGTCTGACTAGTGGGGGTTAATAATAAATTGAAGGGGGCGGCCTGCTTGGTGGACGATACGTGAGAGCCTGGCATGAGGCTAAGAGCCCTCTGGCCCCACCGGCCCAGGGTTAATTTATAGGGTAATAGATTTTGTTTGATTACTTGATTCTCAAAAGTAAAAAATATTGTTTTCTCTATGGCTCATTTATAGATTATTATATTCTATAATTATTTTAAACGGTAACAAACTGTTATTTATTACTTAATTTGCTTCTCATGTTTGTTTTTACTTAAACAAGGGCCCGAGCTGCTGAACTCTGGGCCTCTGGGTGGTACTTGCCCCTCGGGCCAAAAGTTGCCAGTCAGCCCCTGGGCTAAACCGATTCCAATTCAGAGAGTAAGGGGAGATGACGCTGATACAGACACAGCACTACACCCTAGGTACCCACTGGTGTTTGAGAAACAGAAGAGAGAGTTGTTTAAGAAAGCGGATCGGGTGTGGGCATGGTTCCCAGCATGGACTGGATGGGGAAGAGAGTTAATGGTAAGAATGAACAGTTATGCCAGTCTGATGGACGAGATTTTGAATAAGACTAGTATGGACATTCAGTTGCTGAATCTGGAAGTACGAGAGATACGAAAGGTACAAATGATACATGATATGGCACTGGAACAGATCAGTGCAGCTCTGAATGGACTGTGTGAGATGAAAATGCATTATGAATGTTGCACCTTCATCAAGAACACCACACACGACGTTCCTGACTATTACCAGGTAATCCAAGATCACCAGGAGAAAGTAGCACAGTTGCAGAACACAGCAAGACGGATCGCTGCTGAAGGCTGGAATCCACTCCGTGGGTTCGGAGCAATCGGAGATTGGTTCGGATTCATCCTGAGATTTATTTCACAGATTGGATCCATGATTCTGATGTTGGTGGTGATCTTGGTCATAGGGACACTCCTGTACCGCATAGGGCTATGTCTATGGCCACTATGCAAGAGAGCACTGACACCTACACAGACACAAAAGATACCACTGATAATCCCACAAAACATGTTCCCAACAAAAATAGGTCCCCTAAAGTACGAGGAGTTCAAGGATAACACTAGTGGAGTGTAGTGACTACAAGTCTCAGGTTCAGAACCTGAGGCTTGAGCCAAGGGGGGAATGAAGCAGATTCAGGCCAGGAGATGGTCGCCATTCTGAGCCGGGCGGCCATCTTGTTCAGAATATTGGTTCACCTGAATATAACTAGGTAGATATTAGTTGGAGTTAGAATGAAGTTTACATAGAGTTTTAGGAATGTGTTAGATTAGCAGAGAAGCAATTAAAATAGGGAAGATCCGGGCCGTTGCTGGCACGGAGAGACAGGATGAGGGATGGATACATCAAGGTCACAGAGGCCTGTTGCTGAGACAAAGAAGAGCGTGAAAGCAGATCAGGCCTTATCTAAAGCAAACGATAAACAAGCCCAAGGGAGGTGGGCACAGGCAGGATCCAGCGTAGTAGCAAATCATTTTCTGTCAAACTAACATGAAGTCTGCCAGTTTATGACCAATGAATGGAATGTCTTTGTATTCGATAAAGGGAGGTACAGACCCACGTGGGGTGGGATAGTGTCACCGGGAGGTGGGCTAATTGGGATGTTCCTAATTATGTATTCAGGGTATAAAACCTCATGTCACTGGGAAGTCGGGGCTCAGTCTTTGCGATTCAATCCTGTCTGAGCATCTGTGATATTACAATAAAGTTTGCCTTTCCTGAAGAGACTCGTGTTCAGTCAATCCTTGTCCGTGCCGGCCCGGCCTCGTCCCGAGTGAACCAAGTGGATTCCGGTTACAAGATCACAGAGAGAGAGAGGGATGAGAGATCACAGAGGGATGAGAGATCACAGAGGAATGAGAGATCATAGAGAGAGAAGGATGAGAGATCACAGAGAGAGAGAGAGGGAGGAGAGATCACACAGAGAGAGAGAGAGAGGGATGAGAGATCGGAGAGTGAGAGAAAGGGATGAGAGATCACAGAGAGAGAGAGAGAGAGAGATGAGAGATCAGAGAGAGAGAGGGATGAGAGATCACAGAGAGAGAGGGATGAGAGATCACAGAGAGAGAGGGATGAGAGATCACAGAGAGAGAGAGGGAGGAGAGATCACAGAGAGAGGGATGAGACATCAGAGAGAGGGAGGGATGAGAGATCACAGAGAGAGAGAGAGGGATGAGAGATCACAGAGAAAGAGAGAGAGAGAGGGATGAGAGAAAAGAGAGAGAGAGGGATGAGCGAGAGATCAGAGAGGGATGACAGAGGGATGAAAGAGAGATCACAGAGAGGGATAAGAGAGAGATCACACAGGGATCATAAAGGGATAAGAAAGAGAGATCATAGAGAGGGATGAGAGGGGATCACAGAGAGGGATAAGATAGATCACAGAGAGAGGGATGAAAGAGCGAGGGGTCACAGTGAGAACGAGGGGTCACACAGTGATCATAGAGAGAGATATGTGACAGAGTGGGGTGAGAAAGAGAGTACACAGAAATGAAAGAATAGTAATTCACACTGCATCTTGCTATGAGTTTTATTGCTGTGCAGCTCAGTCATACGCTCATACACCACGTAGTAGCACTTCTGCGCTACTGTGAGTATCACCTCCTGGAGTCCATAGGACTCCATGTAGGGTTGTGCTGCCTGGCCACGAGCCCTGCGCAATCTCAATCTTGCAGACTGTCCCCAGTCTCACGTGGACAGGAGAAGCGGCAGATTGGGCCAACATTCTCACCGCAGGATGTGTGGTGAGTATTGGAATTACTTGGGAGGTTGTTAGGGGGTGCTAAATAATACTGCAAAAGCTGAGTCGCTTAATACCAGCTATAGGAGTAGCTAAACTTTTCTTTAACCCATCAGTGCAGTAATTAGCGCTAGGACTTTGTAATACCGTACTTATCCTTACGCTAATTACTGATTGCGTTCCCCAGGTTAAGTATAGGATGTGCAAAGTACAGTAAGCTTGCACAAGCTAGCGCAAACACCGAAGTGCTACCAGATGTTTAAGGGGTTTAGCTTTGGGAGGTATTGGATAAAGGGGTATGGTCATGTTACGGGGTGTGGCTATATGGTCATGTTAGGGGGTGTGGCTACTGTGGGGCATTGTGAAGATTTCTCGCACAGGGCGCCCAAAGGTCTAATGCCGGCCCTGATCCTGTGGCTAGGACACATAAGACCTAGAGGACTTCACTAAAGAACTATTTTTCTATACCGGATTCATGTTTTCAGAGACTTTTTAGATCACTGTTTAACCCTATAGGGCAACGTTTTGTTCTTAAGAGCTTTGGCTCCTAAACACCAAGACATTTAGTCATTGGGGCCATCTGAACATTTGAGCCAGGATTATTATTGATTTATAAATTCCCCCTCCCTTTCCTCTCCTTACAAGAAGTACTTTTTATCCACACTGGTCTAAACTAACTACAGTATACACGGCAACTGTTTCTTCGTACAATTGCATTACCAAGCTGCAACAGTAACTAGCAATCACTAGAGGGCAGTAGAGGGCAACTGTTTCTTTGTACAATTGTATTACCAAACTGCAACAGTAACAATCACTAGAGCAGTGGTCCAGGCTCAGCCCACTGGGTTTGCCAGATTCCTGGAATGTGCTCCAAGGTGATCTGCCAAAAATCTTTTGGCCTGTTAGTGGGCCCTGAGGACCAGGGTTGGGACCACTGCACTAGAGGGCATCTTTCATCTTTTGTGTTTTTTTATGAGTTCAGTGTGTTAATGTTTTTTTCTTATTTAATAGAAACATAGAAACATAGAAAAATGTCGGCAGATAAGAACCTTTCGGCCCATCTAGTCTGCCCAATTACATGGATACTTTACCTGGATTTATCTTTTATTTAGGATAGCCTTATGCCTATCCCATGCCTGCTTAAATTCAATTACTGTTTTGGCCTCTACCACTTCAACTGTAAATTGTGTTCGTGACGGGGACCCACATCCCCTCTATTAACTCTCCTTGCACTTTATTGTGCTGGATTGTTACAAGTGTTCTTTTTGCGTATTTTGGTGGGTTAGGCCCTTAGGGTTGTGGTGTTTGGCACCATTTAGGCTAGGGTCAAACAAAAGCATTTTTACACGCGAACGTAAAAAAGTGCGTCCGAACGCATTGACATATTTTTTCACGGAATACGCGAAAACGGTCATACGATGCGCATTTTTGTGCGTGATTTTTTACGGATCCAAACCAGGAAACTTTGGATGTCTGGACGTTATGTTGGCCGGACATTAGCAGCGTCTGTCCTCTCCAAATCACACACACACGCCGCTAGCGGACGCAGCGCACTCTGTACGTCAGTACTAGCGGTTCTGCGTTCTCAAAAAAATGCGTTCATTTTCCACTTGCGTTGCGCAGCCGGACTTTCGTGCGACCGAACTTCGTATATTGGCCGTCATTGCCATCATTTGCTGCTAGTGCGGCTGTAGTTAAGTGCGCCAGAACGCACGTTAAAAGTGCGTTAGTCTGACCCCAGCCTTAGATGGTTCCATTTTGGAATTGCTGTTAGTTTAACTTTGTAAACATCACAGAGAACCCCACGATTTTGTAAGATTCATTTAAGGTAATCAAACAATAATCAGGGGAGGAGAGGTTTTAATACCTTGTACTAGTTCCCCCATATATTTATTAATTTGTATAATCCTTCCCACTGCAAATGGACCGATTGGACTCCTCATTGGCATATTTTACAAACATAAGAAAAACAAAATATCAGCAGACAATTCCTGCCTTATCTGAAACAAGGAGGTTGATGGTTCCATAATTTAGCCAATATATGTTAAGGTCACATTGTCATGGCAAACCTTTTAGGGGAGTCCCTAACTAATTACATCTTGTTGTGCCTTTAAAACCACTTACAGTATTAGTAGATTTCATGGAAAATATTGTATCTACAGCTAATGCAAGGGCTCCCCTACAATAACAGGATGCAGGCTTTATATAAACACCACCCTGGGTTTAGGTCATTTTATTCCTCACCCAATTAAGGGCCCTATTACATTCTTCGCGCATTTGTTTTTGCACGCGAAAATGCACATTTGCGCGAGGGGCAAAACCCTTTGAACTGAACGTCGTATTACAACATTCGCGCAAACGATGCGCGTTATCGTTTAACGCGGATGGACCTGGGCAAGCGTGATTAACTGCGTGATGAGCGCAAATTCGTTCGTGCGCTGGTACGCGGCTGGTATTACAATTGATGCGCATCTTTTTACGACCGACGTTTGCGCGCATAATTTTAACGTCTTTGAAAAGCTGGCGGTAACTGCAAATCGGAACGCTTTTGTCGAAACAAAAAACACCAGCACGAAAAAAAAATACAGCACAGTATAGTTACACATTCTACACATACCCAAACAATGAAATTGTGAATTCGTGCGTGTTTTTTTTTATTGCTGCAGCATATATACTCAGATTTACTTTGACAGGCGCAAAAACGTAAGTGAGTCAATTAAGGTAAATTGATGTCAATTAAGGTTCTTAATTCTGATTGGCTGAATCCGGCGAAAAAAACAGTCCGCACACTGATTTACGTGCTCTACGTTACTGCGTGCGTATTACTCTTCGTTTTGTGCGTCGTTTTTACGAACGTTTATTTTCGGACGGATGAGAAAATGCGTTCGGATAGTAATACCACCGTTAATTTTCATGTGATAACGCTGGACGATGCGTGCAAAAAAATCTGCGCTGCGCGAACGAAATTTGCGTGAAGAATGTAATAGGGGCCTAACTCTTTTGGACACATACATACAATTAAGAGTCAGCTTAGTTTTAATGGCTCATCAGGCCCAAACTGGGACTAAAAATAGGTCTTGGCATTTTAGACTTAGCAGCCCATATTTTTTACGGAGTATATTATGCAACATGTTCTCTGGGCTCGGCGAAAATTCACCCCCCCTCACATACTTTTATACACACACACATACACAACCCTATACACATACCACCCCTTTACACACACACCTATAGACACCCCTATACACACACAGCCCCAGATCTTGTTATTGCCTATCATGCACCTATTCTTATTTCATTCAGCCTCACCAATTCTTCCTTTCCAGATAATTTTTTCATTTCATTACTCACACTTGCTCGAGTAAAGTCGGGCTTGCTTTCCCTGTACTTCTTGCTGCTTATTGACTTATTGCTGATGTCTGCCAGAGTTTCAAACTAGGCTAAAATCACTGGTGTTACAGTGCACAAGAAGATGATAAGCTAAAACATCATACTATTTTTCTTTCTTACCAGATTCGCCAAGTTGGGAATAAATATCTCCACTGAAATTTGAATAAGGAATGTCAATGTCATTCAACATTGAGGATGAGTTGCCTAAAGAAACACAAATGAAAGAAGTGAATCAATTAATTTGTTACCATCTCTTGTGCAGATATCGGTTTCTTTATTAATCATGCAGAAACAAACAAAAAGGTGAGGATGCTTTATAATGGTTACATTGTACGTTGTCTGTAAGAACACTATCAGGGTTATTCAAAGAGATCCGAATTGTGACCAAAAGGTACATATGTTTGCCAACTTGTATATTCTGTATTAACACATCAAGAAGGGTCCATAACACACAAAAACAAAGAACCGTTCACCTTCGAAGTGAGCAGCGCCAATCAGGGTAAAACCCATTTCCACATTTTCCATTGAGCTAGGAGCAGAGCACTAGCACTTATCCCTGAGTAGTAGCAGCACACATATAGTACTCGTGGAAGAGGCGCTAACAAAGGGACCCCCCCCCATTTTATATCCTTGAATATTATGTTTACATTGAGTTTAATAAAGGTCAGTTGCATTTTCATGACTCTGTAGTGGCAATTTACTCATAATTGCACAATATCAATACTGCAACATTATTAATGTGCAGCATAAAACATTACCGATAGGTAGACTTTGCTTTTAGATTTAGGAGAGGTAGAAAGAATGCAGTATTTGGGAAATTGTGTATCAATATGACTTCGGAAAGGATGGTTAAGGTATAGGTTAAAAAAGGTTTAGAATTAGGGGTCATTTCTTCAAAAGTCTTTAACTGAAAGTCACATCATCCTTGGTCAATGCCAAACATATATGCCGATTCCACAAGAAAACATATACTAACAGCCTGAATTTGTGTCAGTTATATATTACATAATCCTCAATCTTCTCTAAATACAAAAATCTCACCAATATTTATTAATATTTCATATCGGGTTATATTGTAGCTAAATTAATTTGAGTCGACAGATTAATGACAACAGCCGCCTTTTACTCACCGTTGATGTTGTTATTGCAACGAATCTCATGTATTAGGAATATAAGACTCAGAAGATAAAAAGCAATAAACACCCAGCACTTCATGTCTGCTCAGAGACAATGCAGTCAATAAATTATTAACACAAAATGACAGTTTTAAATTTTAATCTCAAAGTACATCAAGTCAGATGTGTCTGGATCTGTAACGGATGATTTTACTGATAAAGATATGTATATACATGTGCGCTTTAATGGGCAGCAGGTGAGGGGTTAATTAAGATGTTGCTCATCCTGTCATATGGTAAATAGATATGATTACAATTTGTAGATTATTAAGGCAAGTGGAAAATGATAACGCTATCATAGGATAAAAGAAAGCCCCAAGATCATCACAGCTATGAACCTCCAGAAAAGAGATGTGAGAGGCATGTACAATGAAAAGAAAAAGTATGTGAACCCTTTGGGATTACGTGGAGTTTTGCATGAATTGGTCATAAAATGTGCTCTGATCTTCATCTAAGTCACAACAATTTGAAAAACACAGTCTGCTTAAAATAATACAACACAAACATTATATGTTTTCACGTTTTAATTGAACAGAACATGTAAACATTCACAGTGCAGGGTGGAAAAAGTATGTGAACCTTTGGACTTAATAACTGGTTGACCCTCCATTGTCAGCAATAACCTCAACCAAACGTTTCCTGTAGTTGCAGATCAGACCTGCACAACGATCTGGAGTAATTTTGCACCACTCCTCTTCACAAAACTGTTTCAGTGTAGCAATATTCTTGGGATGTCTGGTGTGAATTGCGCTCTTAAGGTCATGCCACAGCATTTCAATTGGGTTGAGGTCAGGACTCTGACTGGGCCACTCCAGAAGGCGTATTTTGTTTTGTTGAAGCCATTCTTTTGTTGAATTACTTGCATGCTTTGGGTCATTGTCCTGTTGCATCACCCATCCTCTGTGGAGCTTCATTTGGCGGACAGATGGTCTTACGTTTTCCTGCAAAATGTCTTGATAAACTCTGGAATTCATTTTTCCATCAATGACAACAATCCGTCCAAGCCCTGAGGCAGCAAAGCAGCCCCAAACCATGATGCTCCCTCCGCCATGTTTTACAGTGGGGATGAGGTTTTGATGTTGGTGTGCTGTGCCTTTTTTTCTCCACACATAGTGTTGTGTGTTTTTTCCAAAGAACTCAATTTTGGTTTCATCTGTCCACAGAATATTTTGCCAGTAGTGCTGTGGAACATACAGGTGCTCTTTTGCAAACTTCAAACGTGCTGCAATATTCTTTTCGGACAGCAGTGGCTTCCTCCGTGGTGTCCTCCCATGTACTCCATTCTTGTGTAATGTTTTCCTTATCGTAGATGTGTCAACAAAAATGTTAGCATGTGCCAGAGATTTCTGTAAGTCTTTAGCTGACACTCTAGGATTCTTCTTTACCTCATTAAGCATTCTGCGCTGTGCTCTTGCAGTCATCTTTACAGGATGACCATGCCTAGGGAGAGCAGCAACAGTGCTGAACTTTCTCCATTTGTAGACAGTCTGTCTTACCGTGGACACATGAACATCAAGGCTTTTGGAGATACTTTTGTAACCCTTTCCAGCTTCATGCAAGTCAACAATTCTTGATCGTAGGTCTTCTGAGAGCTCTTTTCTGCAAGGCATGGTTCACATCAGGCAGTGCTTCTTGAAACCAGTAAACCCAAAACTGGTGTGTTTTTAAAGGGCAGGACAGCTTTCAGCAACACATCCAATAATATCACACTGATTGGACTCAAGGTTGGCTCACTCCTGGCTTCAATTAGCTCTTGGAGAAGTCATTAGGCTAGGGGTTCACATAATTTTTCCACCCTGCACTGTGAATGTTTACATGTTATGTTCAATAAACACATGAAAACATATAATGTTTGTGTTGTATTATTTTAAGCAGACTGTGTTTTTCAAATTGTTGGGACTTAGATGAAGATCAGAGCACATTTTATGACCGATTAATGCAAAACTCCACGTAATCCCAAAGGGTTCACATACTTTTCTTGCCACTGTATAGGTTCAAAACCTGTTTCAATGACCATGGGATGTGCTTGATTGGCCAGCAAACTCGCCTGACCTGAACCCCATAGAGAATCAATGGGGCATTGCCAAGAGAAAGATGAGAGACATGAGACCGAACAATGCAGAAGAGCTGAAGGATCCTATTGAAGCATCCTGGACTTCCATAACACCTCAGCAGTGCCACAGGCTGATAGCTTCCATGCCACATTGCCGCATTGAGGCAGTAATTGCTGCAAAAGGGGCCCAAACCAAGTACTGAGTACATATGCAGCTTATACTTTTCAGAGGTCCCATATTGTTCTATGTACAATCCTTGTTTTATTGATTGCATGGAATATTTTTAAGTTGCATTACTGAAATAAATGAAGTTTTGCACAATATTCTAATTTTTCGAGTTTCGCCTGTATAGGGGTGGATTATTTATTACATTTAGTTATTGCTGGTTTGAAAAGTACTAAATACTGTGTCAATCCTATTATATTCATAAATGTCAGAAGACACGTGTAAACTGGATGAAAATCAATCAAAATCCCTATAACTTATATACACTACGTATCTTATTTCAAAGCATTTAATTAGAATTTTAAATAGTACATCAGGGTGTATTTAGGGTTTGTGCTGCCCTGGGTACTACTTCTTTTTCTGCTCCCCTTAACTGTATCAAAAGTCAATATGTAAATAAATCTAACACTTACAGGGTTATTCAGAGAGCGTGAAAAGCAGGAGAATGACTGGAGAATGAAAAATTCTAGGTCAAAATAGCCGATTTGGAAAGTGAGATGAAAGGGAGAATTTTTCTGGTTTGGCTATTTTGACCTAGAATTTTTCATTCAGTATTCTCCGAGTCATTCTCCGTCATTCTCCTGTTTTTCACGCTCTCTGAATAACCCTGTAAGATACACCAAATATAATGTCAGTTTATTGAGTTCATTGTCGAGAATTTGATTGCTTTGTCACTTTTAACCTTCAACAAACCCAAAATTTGTCAGTGGCCCGTGGCATCTGGGGCCAGAATAAGCACTATGACTTATCACGGAGGGAGCATTAACAGTTACAATTACAAGTATTTATGATTCGCTAACAAATTCCATACAGGGTTATTCAAAGAGCTCCGAATTGTGGCCGAAAGGTAACCGAACGCTGAAATTCAGCGTATGGTTACCTTTCCTGGCCATTCGGCTATTCAGAGAGCAGGCAGTTCGCCAAATCTTGGCGAATTGCCTGCATATACGGTGCCTGTTCGAGGGCAGTGAAATCCCCATAGAGAAGCAATGCTTCGTCTATTCAGAGAACACAAAACAGCAGTGGAAAAGTTGCTGAAATGCCCTGCCATTCGGTGGTTTCATTCGACAGGTTTATTCAGGCGAATCCCATAGGCTTCAATGTTAAAAATATTCCCGTTTTAATTCAATATCTAATAAACAGTTGATTATAAAATTCTGCAGTAAAAAGTCTCTTTATTTTTAGACTTTTTAGGATCTTTTAGGCATTTTGGATTTTTTTGCAAGCTTTTTTCCATTCTTTTTTTTAATCGTTTTTTCTTTTTTCTGTAACAGCCCTTTTTATTATCATTCATTGGATCTTATATGTAAATTTCAGACATTTTCGTTCTGTAGTTTCTTTGCAAACAGCGTTTCAGTTTTCAAACTTTCAAGCGTACTGTGTTTTTTTTTCACTCCATTCGTCTTCGGTGTCGGCTTTTCCCGGCGGCTGCTCTGCGCTGTGATCGGCTCCTGCTCGGGTTTCTCCGGCGTGTTCGGCGGGGTTAATCCAGATGTCTTTGTGGGTTTTCAGTGTGCATTCGCTGGGTTTTGCAGTTAGTGTTCGTCGGGTTTGCGGCGTTTTTTCCCTGCACTACGACGGCCCTGTGGTGCTTGCTGAATACACCGCAGAGTCGCCAAAATGGGATCGCGGAATCAAGCCGAATTGAAGAGAACGAAAAGTCTCTGAACGTGGTGACTTTTCGATTCTCTTTGAATAACCCTGATAGTGCTGTACAATGGGAGAGACAGAATAACAAATATACATACAAGTTAAACACACAGAACAGTAGGAGAGAGGACCCTGCTCGAGAGCTTACAATCTAAGAGGAGGGGGTGACACGCTAGGGGAGGGTAAATAGCAGAGTATTTAAGTAGTGGGATGCATGTGGGCTGTGTGGGAAGATGGAGCAAAAATTTATATGGTCTGCATCAGGTAGAGGTCCAGACGCAATGCTGTCCCATCAAGGATCTCTTTTTAATCCCCTTGCTAGACTGCCAGAAATGTATCCTACTCCCTGTTAAATAAGGTAAGGAGGACAGGAGACAAGGGGCCCTATTCCCTGGTTAACGATAAAATGGGGACGTAAACGGGGAAAATCTGCACCTTCAGTTTTCCCCTCAGCGCCCCCATTTTAGCGTTAGATTCCGGGGCAGGCGCTTTACCTCGGCACGTTGCCCCAGAACTCAGCGCTAACAGCTGGGATAGTCGCAATAGCACTTCCACGCTGCTGTGAGTATCACCTCCTGGCATGGCAGGCTCTTCACGAGTGCGAGGGGTGTGGTTCCACCCGGCCTTGCTCTCAAGCGGCCCATGATGGAAAATGTGCAGGAGGAATATTGGGTATCAAATGCTGAGCGAGACACCTTCCGGCTGATCCTCAGAATAGTCCCACACTTCTTCCTGTTTCCAAAACCCTGTAGAAGGGAGATGTGAAGAGACAGCAGGACAGGAGAGCAGGGCCAGCTGTGTAGCAGTCAGGGGGGTACCTCTATAGCACCAGTGTGATGCATGACAGTCTGTGAAAAGCTACAGAGATCTGCAGTGCCGCTGACAATGGAATAACCCGTATACAGTGCAATTTCGTGGCCATTCAGCTATTCAAAAATATGGCAATTTGCCAAATATTGGCGAATTGCCAGCAAAATACAGTGCTGTTCGGCAGTATTGAAATCCCCGTAGACAAGCAATGATTAATCTGTTCAGAGAACACTGAACAGCAGAGAAATGTCAGATAGGGTGGGGACACTTTGTTCTGGGGGGGGGCAGCTGAACCCAGGAGTCATCTTACCTGAAAGATGGACCCCTGGTCAGCACCATCGTCGCCCCATCATCTTCTCCCTGCGAGACGTGGTCTGTAAGACTGCTGGGAGGCCAAGACCTGGGGATTCCAAAATGCTGGCTGGCGTGTCCTATGACATAATCAGTGGGCGCCAGAAGGAGGGACGTCTCCCTCTGATTATGTGATTGGGTGCGCTGGACGGATGGCGGCCAGCTTCGAGTCCCCGCCGGGCCAAGGCTGCAGCCTTTGGAACAAATAAATAAGGCCTGCTCTCGAGCGGCTGACCGGCCCGGAAGGCCAGCGGCCTACCGGGCAAATGCCTGGTATGCCCAAAGCCCAGTTCGGGTCTGCACAGGCCCCGACTTGGAAAAAAACAGACCTGGGCATTTTGGACTGAGCAGCCCACCACCGATGATCCGCATGCCAACAAATAAAGCCAATCAGACGCTGAACGGGGGGTAAAAAAATAAATAAAATAAAACTGCTATTCTTTAAAAGGCATTTAAAACAATAAAAATGCATGAAAATAATAAAAGGTACTATTAAAAAAAATATATAAAATGGTATGTTACAGAATAAAAAAAGTCATAAAAAAATCGTTCAATTAGGCAAAGTAGGCAAGTGCCTACAGGCACCTACTACAGAGGTATGCATTGCTCTGTAACATTAGAAAAAAATCCATTTTTAAAAAGTTTTACAGAGTAAAGCAACCTCCTGTGGTGGATACCTTTCTCTGTAAAAGAAAAAAAATAATAGAATTTTTTTTTTATTCTAGTTTTAAAGAGAATGGTGGTGAGCACTTTTCTCTATAAAACTAAAATAAAAACTGTAAAAGAATTTGTAAACACCAATTATAATTTTTTTTTAATATAAATACTGTTTATAAATACATTTTTATTTTACACACATTTTTACCCCACAGAGAAGGGCACCCCATCTGTGATGGATACCTTTCATTATAAAAAAAAATACAAATTTGTAAATTGTAATATTTTTTGTTTGCAACACAGCATGAATTAAAAATGTACTTCCCCAATGTGTGCACTTTTTTTGGGGGGGGGGCAGATCCTTGTACCTAAAGGCTTTTGAGATATAAATCCAGTCCTACCCACAGATAGGATTTCCTATTTGTCTCATGACTCATTTCACCCTCGGACCAAGAGTACAAGAAAAAGCAGAATTGAGTCGCTTGTGTTACTGGATAATCTATTTATTCACCATAGATTCGGCATATCGTTAATAAATATTGGTCCATATTTATTTTATTTTATAAAGGAATTTACCAGGAAGGATACATTGAGATTTCTCTCGTTTTCAAGTACCGTATTTTTCGCTCCATAAGACGCACCTGACCATAAGACGCGCCTAGTTTTTAGAGGAGGAAAACAGGAAAATAAATATTCTGAATCAAATAGTGTAATAATCAGGCCAGCCATCAGAAATTTTGGGGCCCCTTACTGACCCTCAGAATGGGCCCCCCCCCACGATCCCCTCTTCCCATAGGAAATCAATATTTACTGTAAATCGTGGTCACATTACAGAGTGTTAGTCCCAATATCAAATAATTTAAGACCGTATGAAATTCAAATTGTGATTAAAAAATAATATCAAGATCGTATTACAGAGTGTTGCTCCCAATACCTTAAAATCACACAAAATGTGTATTCGTACAAACAATGTAGCATAAAATTATATTATTCCACTGGTTTTGCATATCAGAGCACTACAGCAATAGAACTCTCACAGTAAAGGCAGAGTGTATGAACGTACACAGAATCCAAAGCGATGGACCTCTAATGGTAAAGGCAGGGAATATGAACGTGCACAGGAATCCACAACAATAGACCTCTAATGGTAAAGGCAATGAGTATGTATGTACACAGGAATCCACAGCAATAGACCTTTAGCGGTAAAGGCAGTAAGTATGAATTTACACAGGAATCCACAGCAATAGACCTTTAGCGGTATAGGCAGGGGTCTCTCCTTTATCATGTCCATCTCCCCACCCCCATCCCCATCCCCACTGTTTTCATTTCATTAATCCCTACACTCTGTTTCATATCATTAAACACCCCCCATCCCCACTCTTTTCCTTTCACTAACTGCCCCCCCCCCGTTTGAACCAGGGGGCGCCGCTGGGTCCTGAGCCACCTCTCTCCTCCTTCGGCATCCCATGGCGTTACTTCTTCCTCTTAAAGGGTGATTTCGGTTGGTTTCTTCTTTATTAATAAACCTTAACATTAGGCCAGGGGCGGATCCAGACACAGGTTTCGGAGGAGGGGGGGCATTCTACCAGATTTGGCCAAGAACTGCTGTTGGGTTCGCAGTGACAGGCAGATATATTTGCCCCCCAGCTCACATGGGTATATTTGCCCCCCAGCTCACATGGGTATATTTTCCCCCCAGTTCACATGGGTATATTTGCCCCCCAGTTCACATGGGTATATTTGTCCCCCCCAGTTCACATGGGTATATTTGTTCCCCCCAGTTCACATGGGTATATTTGTTCCCCCCAGTTCACATGGGTATATTTGTTCCCCCCAGTTCACATGGGTATATTTCCCCCCCAGTTCACATGGGTATATTTCCCCCCCCCAGTTCACATGGGTATATTTCCCCCCCCCAGTCCACATGGGTATATTTGCCCCCAGCAACTCACCTATTTTCCCCATCTGCCTCTTCCCCATCTGCTTTAGGTCGCAGGCCTCGGAGGAGGTTTTGCGGCCTACATTAGCCCAGCCGCCGGCAAGCAGGGCCTCCAAGATGGCCGCCGGCGGGCCCCCTCTGATGATGTCAGAGTGGGCCCGCCGAACGTCTGTAGCCTTCAGACATTTGGCGGGCCCTCTCTGACATGACATCATCAGAGGGGGCCCGCCGGTGGCCATCTTGGAGTCCCTGCTCGCCGGTGGCTGGGCTAATGTAGGCCAAAGAACCTCCGAGGCCTGCAGCCTAAATTTAACAAGGTTGCCGCTGGCGAGCAGGGCCTCCAAGATGGCCACCGGCGGGCCTCTTCTGATGATGTCATGTCAGAGAGGGCCCGCCAAACGTCTGAAGGCTACAGACGTTCGGCGGGCCCACTCTGACATCATCACAGGGGGCCCGCCGGCGGCCATCTTGGAGGCCCTGCTCGCTGGCGGCTGGGATATTGCAGGCCGCAGAACCTCCTCCGAGGCCTGCGGCCTAAATTTAACAAGGTTGCCGCCTGCGGCGGGCCCCCCCAGTCCCCGGGCCCCTTACACCAGCATGGGCTGTAATGCCCTGATGGCGGCCCTGGTAATAATGGATATTGCCCCAGCTCCTCTCATGGATATACTGCCCCGGCTCATGGATACTGTCCCCCAGCTCATGGATACTGTCCCCCAGCTCATGGATAATGCCCCAGCACATGATAATCCCCCAGCTCACACATGGATTTGCTGCAGCTCACACATGGATATGTCCCCAGCTCATGGATATGCCCCCAGCTCATGGATTTGCCCCAGCTCATGGATATGCCCCAGCTCATGGATTTGCCCCAGCTCACACATGGATAATGCCCCAGCTCACACATGGATTTGCCCCAGCTCATGGATATGCCCCAGCTCATGGATTTGCCCCAGCTCATGGATTTGCCCCAGCTCACACATGGATAATGCCCCAGCTCACACATGGATATGCCCCAGCTCATGGATATACTGCCCCAGCTCATGGATTTGCCCCAGCTCGTGGATATACTGCCCCAGCTCATGGATTTGCCCCAGCTCACACATGGATAATGCCCCAGCTCATGGATATGCCCCAGCTCATGGATATGCCAGCTCACACATGGATTTGCCCCAGCTCACACATGGATATGCCCCAGCTCATGGATATGCCAGCTCACACATGGATATGCCCCAGCTCATGGATATGCCAGCTCACACATGGATATGCCCCAGCTCATGGATTTTCCCCAGCTCACACATGGATATGCCCCAGCACACACATGGATATGCCCCAGCTCACACATGGATATGCCTTAGCTCACACATGGATATGCCCCAGCTCACACATGGATATGCCCCAGCACACACATGGATATGCCCCAGCAGCTCATGGATATGCCTCAGCTCACCTGCCGCCGCCGCATTCGTCTCCCTCTGAGCGTGCGTCTGGCGGCAGGAAGCTTGGGTACTCGCCTGGGGGAGCCACGTGACCGCGATCTCGAGGTCACGTGGCTCCCCCAGGCGAGTGCCCAAGCTCCTTGCCGCCGGACGCACGCTCAGAGGGAGCCGAACACGGCGGCGGCAGGTGAGCTGAGGCATATCATCATGGGGCATTCGCTCCATAAGACTTTTTGGGGAGAGAAAAGTGCGTCTTATGGAGCGAAAAATACGGTATGTCCTGGGTTCAAGAACATGGTTACAGAAGTACAAAAGTAGTAGAATGCAAGAAATTAACACAAAACAAATATACAGATTAACAGAAAATAAATATGTAGGAAATATAGTCACTATGTTACATGTTTACAGGTGCATTCCTTATTGAGGTATGTTAATATGGTGCTCTTAAGAGACTTTAGACTGGGGGAAGATTTGACGGTGTCTGGGAGGTTATTCCATAATTGTGGTGCTCTGTAGGAAAATGAAGATCGAGTCACTTGCGTTTTGTATTGTGGTATTGCAAGTAAGGTGCTGGTCCTGGATCGGAGGTTATAGGATGAGGGAACTGCTGAGGGAAGCAGCCTATTCAGGTAGGGTGGTAGCTTCTCAGAAAAGCTCTTAAACATCAGGTTGGAAAGGTGAAGGGTGCGTCTAGATTCCAGTGATGGCCAGTTTAGTTCTTTTAACATGTCACAATGGTGGGTCATGTAGTTACATTGTAGCACAAAGCGACAGAATGAGTTATACAATGTAGTAAGTTTCTGGAGGTGCGTTTGCGGGGCGGCTGCATATTTTGGTGGGTTAGGCCCTTAGGGTTGTGGTGTTTGGCACCATTTAGATGGTTCCATTTTGGAATTGCTGTTAGTTTAACTTTGTAAACATCACAGAGAACCCCACGATTTTGTAAGATTCATTTAAGGTAATCAAACAATAATCAGGGGAGGAGAGGTTTTAATACCTTGTACTAGTTCCCCCATATATTTATTAATTTGTATAATCCTTCCCACTGCAAATGGACCGATTGGACTCCTCATTGGCATATTTTACAAACATAAGAAAAACAAAATATCAGCACACAATTCCTGCCTTATCTGAAAAAGGGAGGTTGATGGTTCCATAATTTAGCCAATATATGTTAAGATCACATTGTCATGGCAAACCTTTTAGGGGAGTCCCTAACTAATTACATCTTGTTGTGCCTTTAAAACCACTTACAGTACTAGTATATTTCATGGAAAATATTGTATCTACAGCTAATGCAAGGGCTCCCCTACAATAACAGGATGCAGGCTTTATATAAACACCACCCTGGGTTTAGGTCATTTTATTCCTCACCCAATTAAGGGCCCTATTACATTCTTCACGCATTTGTTTTTGCACGCGAAAATGCACATTTGCGCGACGGGCAAAACCCTTTGCGCTGAATGTCGTATTACAACAATCGCGCAAACGATGCGCGTTATCGTTTAACGCGGATGGACCTGCGCAAGCGTGATTAACTGCGTGATGAGCGCAAATTCGTTCGTGCGCTGGTACGCGGCTGGTATTACAATCGATGCGCATCTTTTTACGAACGACGTTTGCGCACATAATTATAACGTCTTTCAAAAGTTGGCGGTAACTGCAAATCGGAACGCTTTTATCGAAACAAAAAACACCAGCACAAAACAAAAAATACAGCACAGTATAGTTACACATTCTACACATACCCAAACAATGAAATTGTGAATTCGTGCGTGTTTTTTTTTTTATCGCTGCAGCATATATACTCAGATTTACTTTGACAGGCGCAAAAACGTAAGTGAGTCAATTAAGGTAAATTGATGTCAATTAAGGTTCTTAATTCTGATTGGCTGAGTCCGGCGAAAAAAACAGTCCGCACACTGATTTACGTGCTCTAAGTTACTGCGTACGTATTACTCTTCATTTTGCGCGTCGTTTTTACGAACTTTTCGGACGGATGAGAAAATGCATTCGGATCGTAATATCACCGTAAATTTTCACGCGATAACGCTGGACGATGAGCGCGAAAAACTTTGCGCTGCGCGAACGAAATTGCGTGAAGAATGTAATAGGGGCCTAACTCTTTTGGACACATACATACAAGTAAGAGTCAGCTTAGTTTTAATGGCTCATCAGGCCCAAACTGGGACTAAAAATAGGTCTTGGCATTTTAGACTTAGCAGCCCATATCTTTTACGGAGTATATTATGCAACATGTTCTCTGGGCTCGGCGAAAATTCACCCCCCCTCACATACTTTTATACACACACACATACACAACCCTATACACATACCACCCTTACACACACACCTATAGACACCCCTATACACACACAGCCCCAGATCTTGTTTATTGCCTATCATGCACCTATTCTTATTTCATTCAGCCTCACCAATTCTTCCTTTCCAGATAATTTTTTCATTTCATTACTCACACTTGCTCGAGTAAAGTCGGGCTTGCTTTCCCTGTACTTCTTGCTGCTTATTGACTTATTGCTGATGTTTGCCAGAGTTTCAAACTAGGCTAAAATCACTGGTGTTACAGTGCACAAGAAGATGATAAGCTAAAACATCATACTATTTTTCTTTCTTACCAGATTCGCCAAGTTGGGAATAAATATCTCCACTGAAATTTGAATAAGGAATGTCAATGTCATTCAACATTGAGGATGAGTTGCCTAAAGAAACACAAATGAAAGAAGTGAATCAATTAATTTGTTACCATCTCTTGTTGCAGATATCGGTTTCTTTATTAATCATGCAGAAACAAACAAAAAGGTGAGGATGCTTTATAATGGTTACATTGTACGTTGTCTGTTAAGAACACTATCAGGGTTATTCAAAGAGATCCGAATTGTGACCAAAAGGTACATATGTTTGCCAACTTGTATATTCTGTATTAACACATCAAGAAGGGTCCATAACACACAAAAACAAAGAACCGTTCACCTTCGAAGTGAGCAGCGCCAATCAGGGTAAAACCCATTTCCACATTTTCCATTGAGCTAGGAGCAGAGCACTAGCACTTATCCCTGAGTAGTAGCAGCACACATATAGTACTCGTGGAAGGGGCGCTAACAAAGGGACCCCCCCCCCCATTTTATATCCTTGAATATTATGTTTACATTGAGTTTAATAAAGGTCAGTTGCATTTTCATGACTCTGTAGTGGCAATTTACTCATAATTGCAGTATCAATACTGCAACATTATTAATGTGCAGCATAAAACATTACCGATAGGTAGACTTTGCTATGGGGTAGAGTATGCTTTTAGATTTAGGAGAGGTAGAAAGAATGCAGTATTTGGGAAATTGTGTATCAATATGACTTAGGAAAGGATGGTTAAGGTATAGGTTAAAGGTTTAGCATTAGGGGTCATTTCTTCAAAAGTCTAACTGAAAGTCACATCATCCTTGGTCAATGCCAAACATATATGCTGATTCCACAAGAAAACATATACCAACAGCCTGAATTTGTGTCAGTTATCTATTACATAATCCTCAATCTTCTCTAAATACAAAACTCTCACCAATATTTATTAATATTTCATATCGGGTTATATTGTAGCTAAATTAATTTGAGTCGACAGATTAATGACAGCAGCCGCCTTTTACTCACCGTTGATGTTGTTATTGCAACGAATCTCATGTATTAGGAATATAAGACTCAGAAGATAAAAAGCAATAAACACCCAGCACTTCATGTCTGCTCAGAGACAATGCAGTCAATAAACTATTAACACAAAATGACAGTTTTTAAATTTTAATCTCAAAGTACATCAAGTCAGATGTGTCTGGATCTGTAACGGATGATTTTACTGATAAAGATATGTATATACATGTGCGATTTAATAGGCAGCAGGTGAGGGGTTAATTAAGTTGTTGCTCATCCTGTCATATGGTAAATAGATATGATTACAATTTGTAGATTATTAAGGCAAGTGGAAAATGATAACGCTGTCATAGGATAAAAGAAAGCCCCAAGATCATCACAGCTATGAACCTCCAGAAAAGAGATGTGAGAGGCATGTATAGGTTCAAAACCTGGTTCAACGACCGTGGGATGTGCATGATTGGCCAGCAAACTCGCCTGACCTGAACCCCATAGAGAATCAATGGGGCATTGCCAAGAGAAAGATGAGAGACATGAGACCGAACAATGCAGAAGAGCTGAAGGCCGCTATTGAAGCATCCTGGTCTTCCATAACACCTCAGCAGTGCCACAGGCTGATAGCTTCCATGCCACGCCGCATTGAGGCAGTAATTGCTGCAAAAGAGGCCAAAACCAAGTACTGAGTAGTAGTACATATGCAGCTTAGACTTTTCAGAGGTCCGATATTGTTCTATGTACAATCCTTGTTTTATTGATTGCATGGAATATTTTTAAGTTGCATTACTGAAATAAATGATGTTTTGCACAATATTCTAATTTTTCGAGTTTCACCTGTATAGGGGTGGATTATTTATTACATTTAGTTATTGCTGGTTTGAAAAGTACTAAATACTGTGTCAATCCTATTAGAAACATAGAAAAATGTCGGCAGATAAGAACCTTTCGGCCCATCTAGTCTGGCAATTACATGGATACTTAACCTGGATTTATCTTTTGTTTAGGATAGCCTTATGCCTATCCCATGCCTGCTTAAATTCAATTACTGTTTTGGCTTCTACCACTTCTACTGGAAGACTGTTCCATGTATCCACCACCCTCTCAGTAAAATAATGCTTCCTGATGTTACTTTTAAACCTTTGCCCCTCTAATCTAAGACTATGTCCAGGGGTCAAGTCCTGGGAAAAAAAGTGAGGGAACTCACCCACGAATTCCACAACCCCCATTACCTGAAGAAAATATATATATATATATATCACGAGTATAGCCGGACGAGCCGGTGATACCATTTTTATTGGGTTAACTTTACATTTAAAAGACAAACTTTCAAGAGTGTAAACTGGAAACTATACTGATCAGTGAAAGGTATCACTACGTACAGGTATACTCGTTATTGTGGCAACTGGACTAACGCATTATATATATATATATATCTCCAGGCACAGACCCCCAGAATAATATACACAGCACTGAGCCCCCAGAATAACATACACAGCACTGAGCCCCCAGAATAATATACACAGCACTGAGCCCCCAGAATAACATACACAGCACTGAGCCCCCAGAATAACATACACAGCGCTGAGCCCCCAGAATAATATACACAGCGCTGAGCCCCCAGAATAACATACACAGCACTGAGCCCCCAGAATTATATACACAGCGCTGAGCCCCCAGAATAATATACACAGCACTGAGCCCCAGAATAATAACACATCACTGAGCCCCAGAATAATATACACAGCACTGAGGCCCCAGAATAATATACACAGCACTGAGCCCCCAGAATAACATACACATCACTGAGCCCCAGAATAATATACACAGTGCTGAACCCCCAGAATAATATACACAGCACTGAGCCTCCAGTATAATATACACAGCACTGAGCCCCAACAATAACATATAACATGCACAGCACAGAGCCCCCATAATAATATACACAGCGCTCAGCCCCCAGAATAATATACACAGCACTGAGCCCCAGAATAATATACACAGCACTGAGCCTCCAGTATAATATACACAGCACTGAGCCCCAACAATAACATAATAACATGCACAGCACAGAGCCCCCATAATAATATACACAGCGCTCAGCCCCCAGAATAATATACACAGCACTGAGCCCCAGAATAATATACACAGCACTGAGCCTCCAGTATAATATACACAGCGCTGAGCCCCAACAATAACATAATACATGCACAGCACAGAGCCCCCATAATAATATACACAGCGCTCAGCCCCCAGAATAATATACACAGCGCTGAGCCCCAGAATAATATACACAGCGCTCAGCCCCCAGAATAATATACACAGCACTGAGCCCCCAGAATAATATACATAGCACTGAGCCCCAACAATAACATAATAACATGCACAGCACAGAGCCCCCATAATAATATACACAGCGCTCAGCCCCCAGAATAATATACACAGCGCTGAGCCCCCAAAATAACATACACAGCGCTGAGCCCCAGAATAACATACACAGCGCTGAGCCCCAGAATAATATACACAGCACTGAGCCTCCAGTATAATATACACAGCGCTGAGCCCCCAGAATAATATACACAGCGCTGAGCCCCAGAATAATATACACAGCACTGAGCCCCAACAATAACATAATAACATGCACAGCACAGAGCCCCCATAATAATATACACAGCACTGAACCCAAGAATAATATGCACAGCACTGGTTATATGGATATATTTTCCCCAGTTCACATGGATATAATTGCCCCCCAGGTCTCATGGATAATGCCCCAACTCTCATGGATAATGCCCCCTGGTCTCATGGATATGCCCCTGGTCTCATGGATATGGCCCCTGGTCTCATGGATAGTGCCCCCAACTCTCATGGATAATGCCCCAACTCTCATGGATAATGCCCCCTGGTCTCATGGATATGCCCCTGGTCTCATGGATATGCCCCTGGTCTCATGGATAATGCCCCAGGTCTCATGGATAATGCCCCAACTCTCATGGATAATGCCCCAGGTCTCATGGATATGCCCCTGGTCTCATGGATAGTGCCCCAGGTCTCATGGATATGCCCCTGGTCTCATGGATAATGCCCCAGGTCTCATGGATATGCCCCTGGTCTCATGGATATGCCCCTGGTCTCATGGATATGCCCCTGGTCTCATGGATACTGCCCCCAACTCTCATGGATAATGCCCCAACTCTCATGGATATGCCCCTGGTCTCATGGATAGTGCCCCTGGTCTCATGGATACTGCCCCTGGTCTCATGGATATGCCCCTGGTCTCATGGATAATGCCCCCTGGTCTCATGGATAGTGCCCCTGGTCTCATGGATATGCCCCCCAGGTCTCATGGATATGCCCCCTGGTCTCATGGATATGCCCCCTGGTCTCATGGATATGCCCCCTGGTCTCATGGATATGCCCCCAGCCCAACTTACCACTGCTGCTGCTGCTGCTGCTGCTGCTGCCGCCGCCGCACACTGCCGGCGGCCACGTGTTTCCTGCTCAGCGGCCGCTGACAGGAAGTGCAGCCGCTCGCCTGGGATCTAGGAAACAGCCAGGCGAGCGGCTCCACTTCCGGTCACCGGCCGCTAGAATAGGAAGCACGCGGCCGCCGCCAATGTGCGGCGGCCGCCTGTTAAGCGTTCGGGCTCGGGCCACAGCGGGAACGCTGCGTTCCCGCAGCGTTCCCGCTGTCGGAGAAGTGCGGGAACGCCGTTCCCGCGCGTTCCCGCTCGACTCGAGCCCTGACTATGTCCTCTTGTTTTGCTATTTTGTTTCCTTTTAAATATACTCCCTTCCTCTACCTTGTGGATTCCCTTTACGTATTTAAATGTTTCTATCATATCTCCTCTGTCTCGTCTTTTTTCCAAGCTGTACATGTTAAGATCATTAAGCCTTTCCTGGTAACTTTTCTCCTTCAAGCCGTACACCATTTTAGTAGCCCTTCTCTGAACTCTCTCTAAGATGTCTATATCCTTCTGGAGATACGGTCTCCAGTACTGCACACAGTACTCCAAGTGAGGTCTCACCAGTGCTCTGTACAGTGGCATGAGCACTTCCCTTTTCCTACTGCTAATACCTCTCCCTACACAACCAAGCATTCTGCTAGCATTTCCTGCTGCTCTATTACATTGACTACTTACCCTTAGATCCTCTGAAATAATGACCCCTAAATCCCTTTCCTCAGATGTTGAGGTTAGGACTGTATCAAATATTCTATATCAGCCCTTGGGGTTTTTACGTCCCAGGTGCATTATCTTGCACTTATCCACATTAAAACTCAATTGCCACAACTCCGACTATTTTTTTAGTTTACCTAAATCATTTGTCATTTGGCTGATCCCTCCAGGAACGTCAACCCTGTTGCAAATCTTTGTGTCATCAGCAAAAAGACATACTTTTCCATTAATACCTTCTGCAATATCAATAATAAAAATATTAAAGAGAATGGGTCCAAGTACTGACCCCTGAGGTACCCCACTGGTAACAAGACCTTGTGCCGAATAAACTCCATTTACCACAACCCTCTGTTGTCTGTCACTCAGCCACTGCCTAATCCAGTCAACAATATTGGAATCTAAACTCAAAGATTGCAATTTATTGATAAGCCTTCTATGCGGAACAGTATCAAAAGCCTTACTGAAATCTAAAATAAGCAATGTCTACTGCACCACCTGTGTCTATTATTTTTGTTACCCAATCAAAAAAATCAATAAGATTAGTTTGGCATGATCTCCCTGAGGTAAACCCATGTTGTTTCTGATCCTGTAATCTATGTGTTTTTAGATGTTCAACAATCCTTTCCTTTAACATGGTTTCCATTAATTTCCCCACTACTGACGTAAGACTAACTGGCCTATAGTTCCCCGATTCCTCCCTACTACCCTTCTTGTAAATGGGCACAACATTTGCTAATTTCCAGTCTTCTGGGACGACTCCCGTTAACAAGGATTGGTTAAATAAATCTGTTAATGGTTTTGCTATTACATCACTGAGCTCTTTTAATAATTTAGGGTGGATCCCATCAGGCCCATTGACTTATTTGTCTTTACTTTAGACAGCTGCTGTAGAACCTCCTCCTCTGTAAACTGATATGTAAATGTCTCTTTAGTGTTCTCTCCTAACTGAGGTCCCTTTCCTTCCTTTTCTTCTGCAAAGACTGAACAAAAATATTCATTGAGGCAGTTAGCGAGACCTTTATCCTCTTCTACATACCTTCCTTCCTTTGTTTTTAATCTAACTAATCCTTGTTTTACTTTTCTTTTCTCGTTTATGTATCTAAAAAATGTTTTGTCCCCCTTTTTTACTGACTGAGCTATTTTCTCTTCTGCGTGTGCTTTGGAAGCTCTTATAAATTGCTTTGCCTCTTTCTGCCTAATCTTATAGGTTTGCCTATCTTCTTCACTCTGAGTTGTTTTATAATTATTGAATGCTATCTTTTTGTTCTTCACTATTTTGGCCACTTCTGCAGAGTACCACAGTGGTTTCTTCCCTTTTTTGTTTTTGCTAACAAGCCGAATGCAATTTCCTGTGGCCTTCAATAATGCTTCCTTTAAATAATCCCATTTCTCCTGGACTCCCTTTAAACTCCTCCAGTCTGATAATGACTCCTTCACACAAAATCTCATTTTAGAAAAATCTGTTTTTTTAAAGTCTAAAGCTTTCGTTCTTGTGTGGTGCGGCTCCACCATTCATAAATGTCAGACACGTGTAAACTGGATGAAACTCAATCAAAATTCCTATAACTTATATACACTACGTATCTTATTTCAAAGCATTTAATTAGAATTTTAAATAGTACATCAGGGTGTATTTAGGGTTTGTGCTGCCCTGGGTACTACTTCTTTTTCTGCTCCTCTTAACTGTATCAAAAGTCAATATGTAAATAAATCAAACTAAAGTTAACACTATCAGGGTTATTCAGAGAGCGTGAAAAGCAGGAGAATGACTGGAGAATGAAAAATTCTAGGTCAAAATAGCCAATTTGGAAAGTGAGATAAAAGGGAGAATTTTTCTGGTTTGGCAATTTTGACCTAGAATTTTTCATTCTCCAGTCATTCTCCTGTTTTTCACGCTCTCTGAATAACCCTGTAAGATATACCAAATATAATGTCAGTTTATTGAGTTCATTGTCGAGAATTTGATTGCTTTGCCGCTTTTAACCTTCAACAAACCCAAAATTTGTCAGTGGCCCGTGGCATCTGGGGCCAGAATAAGCACTCTGACTTATCACGGAGGGAGCATTAACAGTTACAATTACAAGTATTTATGATTCGCTAACAAATTCCATACAGGGTTATTCAAAGAGCTCCAAATTGTGGCCGAAAGGTAACCGAACGCTGAAATTCAGCGTACGGTTACCTTTCCTGGCCATTCGGCTATTCAGAGATCAGGCAGTTCGCCAAATCTTGGCGAATTGCCTGCACATACGGTGCCTGTTCGGTGCCTGTTCGAGGGCAGTGAAATCCCCATAGAGAAGCACTGCTTCGTCTATTCAGAGAACACAAACCAGCAGTGAAAAGTTGCCGAAATGCCCTGCCATTCGGTGGTTTCATTCGACAGGTTTATTCAGGCGAATCCCATAGGCTTCAATGTTAAAAATATTCCCGTTTTAATTCAATATCTAATAAACGGTTGATTATAATATTCTGCAGTAAAAATTCTTTTTAGGATCTTTTAGGCATTTTTTGGATTTTTTTGCAAGCTTTTTTCCATTTTTTTAATCGGTTTTTCTTTTTTCTGTAACAGCCCTTTTTATTATCATTCATTGGATCTTATATGTAAATTTCAGACATTTTCGTTCTGTAGTTTCTTTGCAAACAGCGTTTCACTTTTCAAACTTTCAAGCGTACTGTGTTTTTTTTTTCACTCCATTCGTCTGCGCTGTCGGCTTTTCCCGGCGGCTGCTCTGCGCTGTGATCGGCTCCTGCTCGGGTTTCTCCGGCGTGTTCGGCGGGGTTAATCCAGATGTCTTTGTGGGTTTTCAGTGTGCATTTGCCGGGTTTTGCAGCTACAGGGTTATCCAAAGAGATTCGAAAAGTCCACCGCACGTTCGGTGACTTTTCGTTCTCTTCAATTCGGTTCCTTTTGCCGATTGCATTTTGGTGAACCTGCGGTGTATTCAGCAAACAGCACAGGGTCCCCGAATTGCAGGGAAAAGCTGCCGCAAACCCGATGAAAACTAACCGAATGCACGCTGAAAACAAGCAAAAACATCTGATTAACCTTCGAAGAAGCCGAACAGGAGCCGAACAGGAGCCGAATCACACAGAGCCGAAGCAGCTGTGACGTAGAGGAGGCAGTGAATAAATTAGCAAAACCATTTGTATGAATCTGGGAAAATGAAACGCTGTTTGCAAAGAAACTACTGAGCGAAAATGTCTGAAATTTTCACAGGAGGTCCAGGGAATGATAATAAAGAGGGCTGTTACAAACTGAAAAAAAATCAAAAAAAAAATCAGACTTTTAACCACTTCGCTGCTGAGGACGCGCTCAGCGCGTCCTCAGCAGTCCCGCTGGTGTGCGGAGGACGCGCTGAGCGCGTCCTCCCATTGGGGTCAGCGTTCGGCCGGGTTCCGGCCGATCGCTGGCCCCTCCGGTGCGGGCTGACATCCTGGATGTCAGCCGCGCATCCGGACCAGCAGCCGCCAGAAATTAGGTGTCATCGCGGGGGCGCGATGACACCTAATTCAGGCGCCCCGCCGCATGTGCGGAGGAGGCGCCTGAAAGCGAGGGGGGGAGGTCCTTCGGACCTCTGTCCCTCCGATCGGCGGCTCTGCGGGGGTTAACCCAGGCATCATTTGGAAGGGCACAGCCTGCCCTTCCAAATGATGCCTGGCATTAACCCCTGGGGAGCTGGATCGCGAATCGGCGCTGAAAAGCGCCGGTTCGCGATCCTTTCCGGAGCTGGCCGACATCTTGGATGTCGGCCAAGCCTCCGGGAACTCCCCCAGAGGACTGGCGTCATCGTGCGTAGCACGATGACGCCAGTCCTAGAGTTAACCCCTAACTGCCACCAACTGTGGAGATAGGGAGTTCCAATGAACTCCCTATCTCCCGATCCGTGGCAGTTAGGGGTTAAATTTTGGTATCGTTGGATCGGCCAGAGCATGGCCGTTCCAACGATACCAAACATGAAAGTGAAAAATTTTGTAAAAAAAAAAAAAAAAATTAAAAATAAAAATAAAAAAAAATTTAAAAAAAAAATTTAAAAAATAAAAATAAACACTTTTTTTTGGTTTGTTAATGCAGCAATATTGTTCCCATTTCAATTATAATGTGAACAATGATGCTGCACTAACGATTTTTGTATGCGGTGCGTTTTGTTAAAAATAGTGTCATTTTCCCCAAAAAAAAATGTAACGAGACCCCATCTCTAATTTTTTTAACAAGCGCACCCCATACAAAATATAAGCGCAATTGCTCGCATGTTAAAATGTGGAAAAAAACACTTTACACATTGTAAATTATTGAAAATACATATTTTATTGCATTTTTTGTTATAATATACAGACATGACATAACGTATACATATAATAATGACATATTATGAATCTACCGAGTCTGACGGAAAGAACGATATATAATATGTCTGGGTCATATACTAAAATAAGCCTTCAAAACACGTTTAAACATGATGCGCAAAACAGGTAAAAATGACCTCAGCATAGGGGCGGGAAAAGCCTCAGCAGCGAAAGGGTTAAAAAAAAAATTCAGAAAAATGCTTAAAGTATCCTAAAAAATCTAGAAATAAAGAGACTTTTTGCTGCAGAATTTTATAATGAACGGTTTATTAGATATTGAATTAAAACGGGAATATTTTTAACATTGAAGTCTATGGGATTCTCCTGAATAAATTTGCCGAATTAAGCCACAGAATGGCAGGGCATTAGGGGAACCTTTCACTCCTGGTTTTTGTTCTCTGAATAGCCGAAGCAGTGCTTTTCATGGGGATTTCACTGCCCTCGAACAGGCACCGAACAGGCACCGTATGTGCAGGCAATTCGCCAGGATTTGGCGAATTGCCTGCTCTCTGGATAGCCGAATGGCCAGGAAAGGTAACCGAACGCTGATTTTCAGCGTTCGGTTACCTTTCTCAAGCAATTCGGATCTCTTTGGATAACCCTGTAAGTGTTCGTCGGGTTTGCGGCGTTTTTTCCCTGCACTACGACGGCCCTGTGGTGCTTGCTGAATACACCGCAGAGTCGCCAAAATGGGATCGTCGAATCAAGCCGAATTGAAGAGAACGAAAAGTCACCGAACGTGGTGACTTTTCGATTCTCTTTGAATAACCCTGATAGTGCTGTACAATGGGAGAGACAGAATAACAAATATACATAGTTAAACACACAGAACAGTAGGAGAGAGGACCCTGCTCGAGAGCTTACAATCTAAGAGGAGGGGGTGACACGCTAGGGGAGGGTAAATAGCAGAGTATTTAAGTAGTGGGATGCATGTGGGCTGTGTGGGAAGATGGAGCAAAAATTCATATGGTCTGCATCAGGTAGAGGTCCAGACGCAATGCTGTCCCATCAATGATCTCCTTTTAATCCCCTTGCTGGACTGCCAAAAATGTATCCTACTCCCTGTTAAATAAGGTAAGGAGGACAGGAGACAAGGGGCCCTATTCCCTGGTTAACGATAAAATGGGGACGTAAACGGGGAAAATCTGCACCTTCAGTTTTCCCCTCAGCGCCCCCATTTTAGCGTTAGATTCCGGGGCAGGAGCTTTACCTCGGCACGTTGCCCCAGAACTCAGCGCTAACCGCTGGGATAGTCGCAATAGCACTTCCACGCTGCTGTGAGTATCACCTCCTGCCATGGCTGGCTCTTCACGAGTGCGAGGGGTGTGGTTCCACCAGGCCTTGCTCTCAAGCGGCCCATGATGGAAAATGTGCAGGGGGAATATTGGGTAAGAGCAGCTGGAAGGTGTTTCGCTCATCAAATGCTGAGCGAGACACCTTCCGGCTGATCCTCAGAATTGTCCCGCACTTCTTCCTGTTTCCAAAACCCTGTAGAAGGGAGATGTGAAGAGACAGCAGGACAGGAGAGCAGAGCCAGCTGTGTAGCAGCCAGGGGGGTACCTCTATAGCACCAGTGTGATGCATGACAGCCTGTGAAAAGCTACAGAGATCTGCAGTGCCGCTGACAATGGAATTACCCGTATACAGCGCAATTTCGTAAAATATGTCAATTTGCCAAATATTGGCGAATTGCCAGCAAAATACAGTGCTGTTCGGCAGTATTGAAATCCCTGTAGACAAGCAATGAATAATCTGTTCAGAGAACACCGAACAGCAGAGAAATGTCAGATAGGGTGGGGACACTTTTTCTGGGGGGGGGGGCAGCTGAACCCAGGAGTCATCTTACCTGAAAGATGGACCCCTGGTCAGCACCATCGTTGCCCCATCATCTTCTCCCTGCGAGACGTGGTCTGTAAGACTGCTGGGAGGCCAAGACAAGGGGATTCCAAAATGCTGGCTGGCGTGTCCTATGACCTAATCAGTGGGCGCCGGAAGGAGGGACGTCTCCCTCTGATTATGTGATTGGGTGCGCTGGACGGATGGCGGCCAGCTTCGAGTCCCCGCCGGGCCAAGGCTGCAGCCTTGGAAACAAATAAATAAGGCCTGCTCTCGAGCGGCTGACTGGCCCGGAAGGCCAGCAGCCTACCGGGCAAATGCCTGGTATTCCCAAAGCCCAGTTCGGGTCTGCACAGGCCCCGACTTGGAAAAAAACAGACCTGGGCATTTTGGACTGAGCAGCCCACCACCGATGATCCACATGCCAACAAATAAAGCCAATCAGACGCTGAACGGGGGGTAAAAAAATAAATAAAATAAAACTGCTATTCTTTAAAAGGCATTTAAAACAATAAAAATGCCTGAAAATAATAAAAGGTACTATTAAAAAAAATATATAAAATGGTATGTTACAGAATAAAAAAAGTCATAAAAAAATCGTTCAATTAGGCAAAGTAGGCAAGTGCCTACAGGCACCTACTACAGAGGTATGCCTTGCTCTGTAACATTAGAAAAAAATAAATTTTTAAAAAGTTTTACAGAGAAAAGCAACCTCCTGTGGTGGATACCTTTCTCTGTAAAAGAAAAAAAAATAATAGATTTTTTTTTTTATTCTAGTTTTAAAGAGAATGGTGGTGAGCACTTTTCTCTATAAAACTAAAATAAAAACTGTAAAAGAATTTGTAAACACCAATTATACATTTTTTTATATAAATACTGTTTATAAATACATTTTTATTTTACACACATTTTTACCCCACAGAGAAGGGCACCCCATCTGTGATGGATACCTTTCATTATAAAAAAAAATACAAATTTGTAAATTGTAATATTTTTTGTTCGCAACACAGCATGAATTAAAAATGTACTTCCTCAATTTGTGCACTTTTTGGGGGGGGGGCAGATCCTTGTACCTAAAGGCTTTTGAGATATAAATCCAGTCCTACCCACAGATAGGATTTCCTATTTGTCTCATGACTCATTTCACCCTCGGACCAAGAGTACAAGAAAAAGCAGAATTGAGTCGCTTGTGTTACTGGATAATCTATTTATTCACCATAGATTCGGCATATCGTTAATAAATATTGTTCCATATTTATTTTATTTTATAAAGGATTTTACCAGGAAGGATACATTGAGATTTCTCTCGTTTTCAAGCACCTAGTTTTTAGAGGAGGAAAACAGGAAAATAAATATTCTGATTCAAATAGTGTAATAATGGATATTGCCCCAGCTCCTCTCATGGATATACTGCCCCAGCTCATGGATACTGTCCCCTAGCTCATGGATACTGTCCCCCAGCTCATGGATAATGCCCCAGCACATGATAATGCCCCAGCTCACACATGGATTTGCTCCAGCTCACACATGGATATGTCCCCAGCTCATGGATATGCCCCCAGCTCATGGATTTGCCCCAGCTCATGGATATGCCCCAGCTCATGGATTTGCCCCAGCTCACACATGGATAATGCCCCAGCTCCCACATGGATTTGCCCCAGCTCATGGATATGCCCCAGCTCATGGATTTGCCCCAGCTCATGGATTTGCCCCAGCTCACACATGGATAATGCCCCAGCTCACACATGGATATGCCCCAGCTCATGGATATACTGCCCCAGCTCATGGATTTGCCCCAGCTCATGGATTTGCCCCAGCTCACACATGGATAATGCCCCAGCTCATGGATATGCCCCAGCTCATGGATATGCCAGCTCACACATGGATTTGCCCCAGCTCACACATGGATATGCCCCAGCTCATGGATATGCCAGCTCACACATGGATATGCCCCAGCTCATGGATATGCCAGCTCACACATGGATATGCCCCAGCTCATGGATATGCCAGCTCACACATGGATTTGCCCCAGCTCACACATGGATATGCCCCAGCTCATGGATATGCCAGCTCACACATGGATATGCCCCAGCTCATGGATATGCCAGCTCACACATGGATATGCCCCAGCTCATGGATATGCCCCAGCTCATGGATTTGCCCCAGCTCACACATGGATATGCCCCAGCACACACATGGATATGCCCCCAGCTCACACATGGATATGCACCAGCACACACATGGATATGCCCCAGCAGCTCATGGATATGCCTCAGCTCACCTGCCGCCGCCGCGTTCGTCTCCCTCTGAGCGTGCGTCTGGCGGCAGGAAGCTTGGGCACTCGCCTGGGGAGCCACATGACCGCGATCTCGCGGTCACGTGGCTCCCCCAGGCAAGTGCCCAAGCTCCTTGCCGCCGGATGCACGCTCAGAGGGAGCCGAACGCGGCAGTGAGCTGAGGCATATCATCATGGGGCATTCGCTCCATAAGACGCACCCACTTTTCCCCCCACTTTTTGGGGGGAGAAAAGTGCGTCTTATGGAGCGAAAAATACGGTATGTCCTGGGTTCAAGAACATGGTTACAGAAGTACAAAAGTAGTAAAATGCAAGAAATTAACACAAAACAAATATACAGATTAACAGAAAATAAATATGTAGGAAATATAGTCACTATGTTACATGTTTACAGGTGCATTCCTTATTGAGGTATGTTAATATGGTGCTCTTAAGAGACTTTAGACTGGGGGAAGATTTGACGGTGTCTGGGAGGTTATTCCATATTTGCGGTGCTCTGTAGGAAAATGAAGATCGAGCCACTTGCTTTTTGTATTGTGGTATTGCAAGTAAGGTGCTGGTCCTGGATCGGAGGTTATAGGATGAGGGAACTGCTGAGGGAAGCAGCCTATTCAGGTAGGGTGGTAGCTTCTCAGAAAAGCTCTTAAACACCAGGTTGGAAAGGTGAAGGGAGCGTCTAGATTCCAGCGACGGCCAGTTTAGTTCTTTTAACATGTCACAATGGTGGGTCATGTAGTTACATTGCAGCACAAAGCAACAGAATGAGTTATACAATGTAGTAAGTTTCTGGAGGTGCGTTTGCGGGGTGGCTGCATACACTACATCTCCGTATTCAATAGCCGGCATAAGCATTTGTTGTACAATCTGCTTTCTTACCGCGGGGCTCAGGCAGGATTTGTTTCTGTACAGGGCATCTAGTTTGGGGTAAATTTTAGATGAAAGTTTTTCAATGTGGGGGCTAAAGGATAGATTTGGGTCTAACCACATACCTAGATATTTGAGAGAAGTGACTGTGGTCAGCGTGCCATTTGATTTTGTCCTGACACATAGATGGGGTGTTTGCAATTTGTGTAGTTTAGGTGCTGTTCCAAAGAGCATTGTAACAGTTTTGTCAGCATTTAGAAAAAGTTTGTTATCTTTAATCCACTTTTCTACCTCTGTGAATTGGTCTTGCAGCACGGCCTCCAGCTGCGGGAGATCTGGTTTGCTGGTATAGATTACAGTGTCGTCTGCATACATATGTACAGTTGAGGCTTTGCAGACATTGGGCAGATCATTTATGAATCTTGTGAATAGCGGGGGCCGAGTATCGAGCCTTGGGGTACACCGCACGTGACTGGGAGGGGGAGGGAAGTGCTGTCAGAAATGGACACATATTGCGACCGATCAGACACATATGATTGAAACCAGGTTAGCGTGCGATCACCAATACCAGAGTTTTTAAGTTTTTGTAATAAGATGCCATGGTCTACTGTGTCAAAGGTCTTGGCAAAATCAAGGAAGATGGCTCCAGTTAGGTTTCCTTGTTCCATGCCAGCCTGGATATCATTGGAAACTTTTAAAAGGGCAGTTGTGGTTGAATGATTTGAACGGAAGCCGGATTGATCTGGGGTTAAATAGTTCCAATACTGATTCTATATTGGGCGACACCTTCAGCCATTGCTATGCTGGCAAACAAAAATTACACCAGACTGGTTGGCTATCACAAACTAATTGGATGTATAGAGATCATTGTGTCCATTGTAAAAAAACAGGGAGCCAGTGTAGAGACTGACAAAGGGGCGAGGTAGATTCAATATTCTCAATCAGCAAGAAGATAAAAAACAAGACACACACAAAAAAAACATATACAAATACCATATAAAATAATAGTAATAAACCACCCAACCACCAACCACCTGCTGCAAGTCAAACCTGTACACAGGCTGCCAGGTATGAATGGAGTGGGTGGAGGGGGAGTGATAAGTCAGGCTGCCAGCTTGATTGCTTTACTTATTAAACACATTACAGGGAGTTTTATTACTGTAGAGCTCTGTGTCACCCTCATAGAAACCGCACATTACTGTGGAGCTCTGTGTCACCCTCATACACACCTCACATTACTGTAGAGCTTTGTGTCACCCTCATACACACCGCACATTACTGTGGAGCTCTGTGTCTCCCTCATACACACCGCACACTACTGTAGAGCTCTGTGTCACCCTCAGACACACCGCACATTACTGTGGAGCTCTGTGTCACCCTCATACACACCACACATTACTGTAGAGCTCTGTGATACCCTCATAAACACCGCACATTACTGTAGAGCTCTGTGGCACCCTCATAAACACCGCACATTACTGTGAAGCTCTGTGACACCCTCATAAAAACCGCACATTACTGTGGAGCTCTGTGACACCCTCATATACACCACAGATTAATGTGAAGCGCTGTGACACCCTCATACACACCGCACATTACTGTGGAGCTCTGTGATACACTTAAAAGTTGGGAAACAAAACTTTCGTCATGTAAATACAAAGAATAAATGGTCTTTAATTTAAAAAAAGATTACATCTATACATTGAATCCTATGGGATTCCCATGTTTAAACATGTTAGACTGAAACACCGAAAATGTATTGTATAAGAGTGTGTGTATATACGTGTGTGTATATATTTATACATAAGTACACACACACGTACGCTTTTTTTTCCGGTGGTGGGGATAGTGGATCTCTTGGTTGAGTTCCGTCACTTTTTTCCCCAGGACTTGACCCCTGGCTCACACTATAAGTCTTTTGGAAATATTTTACAGTGAAAGTTAGACTTAATTAATGCAAGGCAACCAACTCCTTGTGCAATCAAGATTAATTTAGTTTATGTCAAATCATTTCTGTATTGAAAGGGTGAAGATGAGGAACTGATTTTTTTGTGATTATTGTGCAAGAAAGCTGTGAGTAAACATCTCTTTGCATTCCATAGAAATCTATATTTACAAATCAAACACGAATAAGCTTCCACAAATAAGCCTCTATATTGTTAGTTTATAATCCCGTACAGAATGATCTCTACCCATTCCGCATAGTTATTTTACCGAAAGCTGATCAGTGTTAACCAGTTTTCCTTGCAGTATCCCAAAGAACTGTATCAATTTGTATCGGCTGGTGGAGTAGAGGTAACATCACTGCTTTGCGTGGAGAGAGCCTGTGGAGTCATGGGTTTGATCCTGATGAGAACCTCTCCAGTAAGTGTCCTTGGGCAAGACACCTAACGGTACATACTCACTGCCCAGGACATACTTGAAAACGAGAGAAATCTCAATGTATCCTTCCTGGTAAAAATACTTTCTCAAAAAATAAAATAAAAAATTTTACAGGAACTTGAAGGTCCTTGAGTTGAATATGTTTTGTGGGCCATTACCCCAATCCTTTCATTGCTCATAGTGCTACTCTTTCATCACCTCTTGACCCCTGCAATGTTCCTTCTCTGAAGGCACTAGGAGGTATCAAATTTATTTATTTATTTATAAAGGATTTTACCAGGAAGGATACATTGAGATTTCTCTCGTTTTCAAGTATGTCCTGGGTTCAAGAACATGGTTACAGAAACAAAGTAGTAAAATGCAAGAAATTAACACAAAACAAATATACAGATTAACAGAAAATAAATATGTAAGAAATATAGTCACTAGCAGGTTTATTCAAAGAGCATGAAAAGCAGGAGAATGACTGGAGAATGACTGGAGAATGAAAAATTCTAGGTCAAAATAGCCGATTTAGAAAGTGAGATGAAAGGGAGAATTTTTCTGGTTTGGCTATTTTAACCTAGAATTTTTCATTCTCCAGTCATTCTCCTGCTTTTCACGCTCTCTGAATAACCCTGTATGTTACATGTTTACAGGTGCATTCCTTATTGAGGTATGTTAAAATACTTTATCAAAATCCAAGCAAATGACAAACACGCAGCCCTCAAGTACATTAACTCTATTTTGGAAAATGAGATGAAAGAAACTACTACTAAAACAGATGGCCTCTACAACAGGACTGCTGTGAGTTTTCCAATACCGTATTTACACTTTTGACACTTAAGCTGTGCTTGGAAAGTATCCAAGCCAACAACGGTGAAACTCAGATATTGATTTTGTATGGTGTAATGAGTGAAAGTCGGAACCATAAGAAGTCTCAAATGACTTCTGTTACAGAAGGTTAGGGAAGGTGCCTAGCTATTATCTTCAATGATTTATTTTCCTTAAAGAGTCCCTACCACCAAAAAATAAAATGTTCGTATTGTGTTTATTTTATGTTGCCGATATCTTACATGTGTTTTTTTTCTCATGTAGGTTTAGTTAAAAAATATTTTACTCTATATGTGTCACTGGGTGCATTTATTTTATTTATTTATAAAGTATTTTACCAGAAAGGATACATTGGCAAGAAAAAGTATGTGAACCCTTTAGGATTACGTGGAGATTTGCATGAATTGGTCATAAAATGTGCTCTGATCTTCATCTAAGTCACAACAATTTGAAAAACACAGTATGCTTAAAATAATACAACACAAACATTATATGTTTTCATGTGTTTATTGAACATAACATGTAAACATTCACAGTGCAGGGTGGAAAAAGTATGTGAACCCCTAGCCTAATGACTTCTCCAAGAGCTAATTGGAGCCAGGAGTGAGCCAACCTTGAGTCCAATCAGTGTGATATTATTGGATGTGTTGCTGAAAGCTGTCCTTCCCTTTAAAAACACACACCAGTTTTGGGTTTACTGGTTTCAAGAAGCACTGCCTGATGTGAACCATGCCTCGCAGAAAAGAGCTCTCAGAAGACCTACGATCAAGAATTGTTGACTTGCATGAAGCTGGAAAGGGTTACAAAAGTATCTCAAAAAGCCTTGATGTTCATGTGTCCACGGTAAGACAGACTGTCTACAAATGGAGAAAGTTCAGCACTGTTGCTACTCTCCTTTGGCGTGGTCATCCTGTAAAGATGACTGCAAGAGCACAGCGCAGAATGCTTAATGAGGTAAAGAAGAATCCTAGAGTGTCAGCTAAAGACTTACAGAAATCTCTGGCACATGCTAACATTTTTGTTGACACATCTACAATAACGAAAACATTAAACAAGAATGGAGTACATGGGAGGACACCACGGAGGAAGCCATTGCTGTCCAAAAAAAATATTGCAGCACGTTTGAAGTTTGCAAAAGAGCCCCTGGATGTTCCACAGCACTACTGGAAAAATATTCTGTGGACAGATGAAACCAAAATTGAGTTGTTTGGAAAAAACACACAACACTATGTGTGGAGAAAAAAAGGCACAGCACACCAACATCAAAACCTCATCCCCACTGTAAAACAAGGAGCATCATGGTTTGGGGCTGCTTTGCTGCCTCAGGGCTTGGACGGATTGTTGTCATTGATGGAAAAATGAATTCCAGAGTTTATCAAGACATTTTGCAGGAAAACGTAAGACCATCTGTCCGCCAACTGAAGCTCCGCAGAGGATGGGTGATGCAACAGGACAATGACGCAAAGCATACAAGTAATTCAACAAAAGAATGGCTTCAACAAAACAAAATACGCCTTCTGGAGTGGCCCAGTCAGAGTCCTGACCTCATCCCGATTGAAATGCTGTGGCATGACCTTAAGAAAACGATTCACACCAGACATCCCAAGAATATTGCTACACTGAAACAGTTTTGTGAAGAGGAGTGGTCCAAAATTACTCCAGATCGTTGTGCAGGTCCGATCTGCAACTACAGGAAACGTTTGGTTGAGGTTATTGCGTCCAAAGGAGGGTCAACCAGTTATTAAGTCCAAAGGTTCACATACTTTTTCCACCCTGCACTGTGAATGTTTACATGTTCTGTTCAATAAAAACATGAAAACATATAATGTTTGTGTTGTATTATTTTAAGCAGACTGTTTTTCAAATTGTTGTGATTTAGATGAAGATCAGAGCACATTTTATGACCAATTCATGCAAAACTCCACCTAATCCCAAAGGGTTCACATACTTTTTCTTGCCACTGTAGATTGAGATTTCTCTCATTTTCAAGTATGTCCTGGGATCTTTTGTGTTGTAAACTGACCCCCTACAGTAACTTTACCTCACTTGGCCCTAACTATGTGGTTTTGTCCATATAATGGAGTCCTTGGGTGGATCACAGTCTCAAATCTTCTATACATATAAAAGGTTATCAAAATATACCATTTAGTTAATAAGCCCTTTTCTTTACCTATAGACTACTCGCTGTAGAAAGTTCCCCCTTCCCCCTCCCCTACCTATGAACATAACACGGGAATCTGGTGTAGCGCTCACTCCCGAAGGAGCCGCTGAATTTGAACCTCGGGTCAGTCTCCCCGCACTAGGGAATAAATATACTCCAGCACCGTCGTGGATTTTATAAATTATATAGTTTACTGAATAAATTGGCATATAAGAAAGAACACGGTGTATATATATATTTACAGTACTGCGTCCTGCGGGAAACGCGTACCGGAAAAATAAAGGCAATGCTTAGTAATACGAGAAATGCGCAGCGGAAAAATAAGAAAGGAAAAATATATCTTTTAACCCCCTCGGTGGTTAGAGAGTGAGTCCCGTACAGGTTATGTCCCAAAGAATGTAAGTGTGTGTGTGTTGGTACCCGGGTACACTATTCAACTGGCCAGTGAATTATTTAGGCGATATCTTCGACTAGTCACGTTGGGGCCCTGTGGGTTTGAAACAAACTGCAGCATGCTTTCTATTTTCACAACGGCCTGGAAGGCCTCTCACCCATCCGCCAGATACTCGGTGCTCCGCTCGACCCAGGACGTCTCTCCGCTCGATTTTGACTGGGATTCTCTGTGTCACCAGATCCGCTGTCTTGCTTTTCTGTATCTGCCACAAGATGTCCAGCTCACCGCCTGCACTCCCTGTCCGATCGATATGCGGTTCTCCTAACTCGGGGTCCTCCCACTCACTCAATATCAGCGTGGGTTATTCTGGTGAATCACTGGGTCTTCCTCTTATAAGGCTGAATAACCCGGTCTTTATCTCTGTCAGGCTCCAGATGCTCTCCGGCCTGGTCACTGTCACGTTCTGCAGCACTGTGTCTTGCTTCTCTCACTCCCTGGCGCGCTGTGCCAGCTCTCTCCACGAGGCTCAGGATGTCAGCGTCTGTGTCCCACCCACTTCCTGTGTCCGCTCCCAAAGCATGCCGGGAAATGTAGTCCCAATGTTCAGTGTCTCACATCGCACTTGTCTCCCTTCGGTGGCCAAAAACAAGTACTACAACGGCAGGGGATTTAAAACCAGCGCTACACTGGGCATAAAGAATGTCTTTGTCTAAACCTGAAAAGTTACATGTAAACCATATACGGTAACAGTTTTGGCCATGCTAATTATCTGTGATGTTGAGAATATCCTATTGGCTTATAAATCTGAGACTTTTTGTATGTCCTATCTTCTATAAAAGAACTGACCTAACAAAGGAATTCCAGATATTTGTAGAACGAACTCTGCCTGTTGTCTTCATTTCTTTCCGCTAGCTAGCGTAGTGCTGCGCCATGCCTTACATGGTGGAAAAACAGAATACAGAAATCGAAACTGCATGTCTTGGTAAATATGACTAGAAATCTAATTTATAACAGAGAACTTTAGCCTTATCTAAACATTCCCTCCTCTACCTCATTAACCCCTTAGGCTGGGTCAGACGAGCACACTGATTGCGCAGTAACGGATGCACTTTATAACCAATGAGATTGTAGTTACATTGTATCAGTTAGCTTTGACTGATGTAGAGAAAAAGGGAAAAAAGCTGTATACAGGGGTTTCTCTATGTCCATGTAGCTCTTTCATGGTCTTTCAATGCCATTTTGGCGTCTGTTGCAACATGCGTTGTCCGCACGTGAAAAAGTGCGCACGTACTCCGTGTGTTGTTCTCTATTGATTCCTTTGAAAAGCTACGACGGACGGCAAACAGTAACTGACGTAACTGTTCAGTCATAAATGCATTGACTTTAAAGACCCTTGGTCCTTAAGGGGTTAACTGGTAGATATTGTAGATTAAATACACAAGAGCAATAAAGTAAGGCATTTGGTAAATGTTGCAACATAGAAATAATCCAGAAACTGGAAGCCAGAGATAAAATGCCTAATTTTATTTTTCCATGCAATTACTTCAAGCAACAAAAGAAACAGCAGCACGTGTATTATAATGTGGGTTTATTTGTAATGCACAAGCAGGCATGTACTGGCCATCAGGACTACCGGGAGCCTCCCGGTGGGCCAATGGCTCAGTGGGCCAGCTGTCTGCCTGGGTGGTCTGGTGGCCGCCTGAGCCAGAGAGAGAGAAGATGCAAATAAAAATCAGAATTCCAGGCACTGGATTCGGATTTCTCCCCCCTGCACTCCCTCCCTCCCTCTCAGAGCTCCAGCAAGGAGTGTATCAGACTATCAGAGCGCAGGCAGGATGATCGGTCAGAGCAATGGGCCAGCTCACAGTGGCACATGTCAGAGGAGAGTTCACAGTGACCGAGACCAAAGCTGCTCTACACTCACCCGCTAACGTCACGGCACCTCTAGTGAGGGTGAGTCCTATCCAAAAATTAAGCCACAAGCTGCTGTATAGCGAACCATAACATGCTCATGCTGCTTTTCAGTCATGAGGCAGACTGGTGGGCTTTTAATAATGCCCACCCCCCCCCCCAGAAACAAATCCGCCATGGGATCAAAAAACAAAGACACGGAGTCGAACATGCGGCAATGATATCCTGGCTGGAGGTACAATAAAACATACATAGTACAGGAGGGGTGGGGTCGCACCTATTCCCCGACGCGGCAGCTGCAACCACCAAATGTACCCAGCACAGCAACATGTATAAAATATAACAAGGAGAAAAATGTCATCTGCGCTTATTCCCATTATACCGTGTGAAACAAAACACAATTAGAGGCTTTGGTTTCTATTAATGGCCATTAAGAGAGTAAGCTCATTGCAGCATGCTCCGCTCCGTGTCTTTGTTTTTTATCCCAAGGCGGATTTGTTTCTGGGGGGGCATTAATAAAAGCCCACCAGTCTACCTCATGACTGAAAAGCAGCATGAGCATGTTATGGTTCACTATACAGCAGTCTGTGGCTTCATTTTTGGATAGGACTCACCCTCACTAGAGGTGCCTTGATGTTGGCGGGTGAGCTTACTCTTTTAATGGCAATTTAAAAGGCAATAAAGCCTCTAATTGTGTTTTGTTTCACACGGTATAATGGGAATAAGCGCAGATGACATTTTTCTCCTTGTTATATTTTATACATGTTGCTGTGCTGGGTACATTTGGTGGTTGCAGCCGCCGCATCGGGGAATAGGCATTAACTGCTTTGGCATAATATGGTGAACATTCACTAGTGAATTCACTGTATATTCGGCAAAATGGAATCACTGAAGAGCGCCAAAACAGCGAAACACAAAACACCAAAATTGCACACAATGTAAAATAATATAATATATTATGATATAATATGTTTTAATTTCAATAATTGCCAAAAAAATAAAAAATCTTTAGCTCCAAGCACAGAGATCTTAATCCGGCCCTGCGTGTTTGTTCATTGGAGAGGGACGGTCTGGATGAAGTCCAGGGCCGATTTTTATTTTTTTTCATCCCAGTACAGCCCTGTGCACAAGTAAGCTATTTACAACTTATGTTAGGCCGGGTGCATACGAGTGCAGCTAGTGCGCCCCATGCACACGCACTTACCGGCGTCCGTCGCAGCCATGTGATGCTGCGACGGGGCCGGTCACATGCTTGTGCGTGCGTACAAAGTGCACGCATAGCATGCGTCCGCCTAGAGATCCTCCCCGTCGATGCGCTATGATGCGCATCGAAGGGGCTGCAAAGCGCGATCCTCCATAGGAGGATCGCGCTTTGCAGCACTGAGGGGGGGGCAGGCGGGCGTCGAGTGGAAGTAACGTCCACTCTCACGGACCTGGCCTTAGTGATAGTGTCCCTTTAAATGCCAGCAGCTTTATAACACTACATGAAGAGAAGGGGGGGTGACCTATTAAATCTGATTTTATGGACATATGGTATAGTTTATCTTTAGGAATATGAGTGAAAGAGGAGTGACAAATATTACTCACATTCACTGATTTTAGAGAAGAGGTTTACTTGTAAATCACAAAACACGTAGGGGATATAACAGGAACAGGATAGGATTCTGTCCACGACTCCAGTCCAGGATCAGAACCAAGCCGTTACTTGTCCATCCCTTCCCAGAACCACTCAAGGGACTGGCATTCAGCTTGGAATACCCATCTGGTAGCCCCGGCACTGCAGAGTTCGTTACTCAGAGAAGAAGAGTCCTCACACCCAACGGCCGGGCACACTGATGGAAAGGGAAAAGAGGCCTGTTTATTAAATCCAGAGTTTCACATTATATACCCTTTTACCAGTTACCTCAAATTCAAAACCAAACAAGAGATTAATCCAAGACAATTGAAACCTCTCCTGCCATTGTTCGGTTCTTCACTATCGCGCTCAGAAGTTCATTGCGGTGATAAACAACAGTGATTTTTTTATTTTTTTTGCAAAAATGAACATTCTGTGCGGCAGATTATTTTTTTCTTTCTAAGGAAGAAATTGCAAAAGAGAAAATAAAATTCTAAGTTATCATAGAATGCATGAAACCACTGTAATAGATTAAAGTCCTTGGTGAACATTACTTCTGTGCGTACAAATACCAACTCGCCATTTCTGTGCACTAAAGGGGTTATTCAGAGAGAGCCGATCTGGCCCCGAAATTTATTTATTTTATTTATAAAAGGATTTTACCAGGAAGGATACATTGAGATTTCTCTCGTTTTCAAGTATGTCCTGGGTTGAAGTGTCACCAAACAGTGAATTTCCCCATCCGGTGACATTTCGGTGACATTCGGCTATTCAGAGAGCAGGCAGTTCCCCAAATTTAAGTGAACTGCCAGCAAGTACAGTACCTGTTCAAAGGCAGTGAAATCCCCCATAAAGAAACAATGGTTAATCTATTCAGAGAACACCGAACAGCAGTGAAAAGTTGCTGAATTGCCCTGCTGTTCGGTGGTTTCATTCGACAGGTTTATTCAGGTGAATCCCATAGGCTTCAATGTTAAAAATATTCTCGTTTTTTATTCAATATCTAATAAACCATTTATTATTTTAATCTGCAGAAAAAAAGCTCTTTATTTATAGAATTTTTTAGGATTTTATAGATATTTTTCTGGATTTTTCATCAATTTTTTTTCCGTTTTTTTTTTTAAAGTGTTTGTTTTTTCTTTTTTCTGTAAGAGAACTTTTTATTATCATTCACAGGATTTTAGATGTAAATTCCAGATGTTTTAGTTGAGTAGCTTTTTTTGCAAACAGCGTTTCAATTTTCACACTTTCAAATCTTTTTTTTTTTACCCTGTTCATCAGCTTGTTGGCTTTTTTCCGGCTGCTGGTCTGCGCTGTGTTCAACGGCTCGTCAGCTTTTTCCAACGTGTTCAGCGTGTATTTTGTGGCAGTTCTGGTGGATTTTCGTTGGGATTTCGGCGGGTGTTCGGCGGTTTTTGGGCAGATTTTCCCTGCACCACGGGGACCCTGCAGTGAATGCTGAATTCACCGCAGGGTGCGGAACTTTGATTCCCCAAAGTGCAGGGAAGTGCGGGAAACAAGAAGGCACTGAAATGACAGCGACATTTCGGTGCTCTCTGAGTAACCCCTTGTGTCTCTTTTCAAAATAGAACTTTGACATTGGTAGTCATTCACCCTACGTATATGCTGCCTGGCTTCTATCACTGTCTGTGGTTCAGCCACAACTAATGCTTAAAATGGGGATCTCTTTGATCACTCACTGTATTTGCTCAGGCTTTCTAACCAGTTCTTTTCACTAAAGCTGAAACTCAGGAGCATTTGCAGAACAATCTAGGTCAAATTAGCCAAACCAGAAAATTTCTCCCATTTATCTCGCTTTCCAGAGCAGCTATTTGGTCTAGATTGTTCAAGTCTTTTGTCAATTCTCCTGATTTTCACCTTTAGGCTAGGGTCAGACGAAAGCAGTTTTAACGTGCGTTGAGGCTAGGGTCAGACGAACGCAGTTTTAACGTGCGTTTAGCCGCACGAAATCACGGCCGTACTAGCAGCAAATGACGTCCAATGCCGGGGAACATACGAAGTACGGCCGCACGAAAGTTCGGCCGCGCAACGCAAGTGGCAAACGAACGCATTTTTTCGAGAACGTCAAACCGCTACTACTGACGTACAGAGTGCGCTGCGTCCGCATAGCGGCGTGTGTGCGTGATTGGGAGACGTCAGACGCTGCTAATGTCCGGCCAACATAACGTCCAGACACAAAAAGAGTTTTATTGACATCCGTAAAAAATCACGCACGAAAAATGCGCATCGTATGACCGCTTTCGCGCATTCCGTATGAAAATACGTTCGTTCGTTCGACCGCACTTTCCCACGGACGATGCGAAAAATGCGTTCGTCTGACCCTAGCCTTAGCCGCACGAAATCACGGCCGTGCTAGCAGCAAATGACGTCCAATGCCGGGGAACACACGAAGTACGCCGCATGAAAGTTCGTCCGCGCAACGCAAGTGGCAAACGAACGCATTTTTCCTAGAACCTCAAACCACTAGTACGGACGTACAGAGTGCGCTGCGTCCGCATAGCGGCGTGTGTGTGTGATTAGGAGACGTCAGACGCTGCTAATGTCCGGCTAACATAACGTCCAGACACAAAAAGTGTTTTATTGATGATCCGTACAAAATCACGGACGAAAATGCGCATCGTATGACCGCTGTCGCGTATTCCGTGAAAAAATGCGTCCATTCGTTCGAACGCACTTTTTCACAGACAACGCGAAAATGCGTTCGTCTGACCCTAGCCTTAGTGAACAGACCTGTAATTCTATTCAGAAAATCATCACAACCAGCAAAAACCTAAATAAAAGCCCTAAATCCCACTTCTAGATAATATAATTGTTAAAAAGCACACTTTAAATTGTATTATGCCAGATTTCTGTGCAAACTCAGAATGCCAATTCACAAATAATACAGCAATAATAAGCCACTTGGATTATTCTGACATTTATTAAAGCAAAACATAAGAGCATTTACAGAGCAAAAAAAAGGCAAAAGTATAAATTAAATATATGCAGATATTAAAAAATACATACATTATTTATGTACATTAATAAGAGTGCATAAAAGAAATTGTATAATACGGAACATAAACGTTATTGTCAATATATGATAACATTGGGCACATACACACAATATTATCGGAGTTTATTAGAATAAAGTATTAATTTCCTGGAGTAACAGTACTCAGTTTTGGGCGTAGCCAAGTACTATATAACCATGTCATTTTCATTGCAAAAACCATGTAATTAAATCATTTTCTGTACTTTTGTATAGGGTCTGCCAACAAATATAGTTTAAAGGAATCCTGTGTTTATGAAAGAAAAAAATAAGAAAAAGAGGTATTTAAGTACCATATACTACTTTTTAATCATTAGAATCAGAGGTCATGTGTGGGAATGCAGTTCCTGCACTATTTTTGCAGAGGGAACGGAGTTCCTATTGGTCCCCACGCACTATAAAGCTTATATGCGGGTGTGGATTTAAAAAGTGTATGATGAACTACCATGTTTTAAATAATTTAATGCACATTATTCTACAGAATAGCAGAATGCTGGCATGTGATACTATATGTAAAAAGAATTAAGTATGGTGGCAGATTTCAGAAATTGCAGGAGACAAGTTCCCAGAAGCATTAACTGCGCCTGCCTTGTGATTTGAATTCCTTCCCTTAAGAAAATGAAAAAAGAGTACTCCAAGGGATTCTACAGCACAAATAAATCATTCTATGGAACCTTTATATAAACGGGCACTATGACTAATACACTTGGGAAAATGATACATAACATTGAAGCAGCCATCTGGTCCTCAGCTATGAAATACTAGCATACAGGGAGGAGGAGAAAATACAGATGTTATTTTATCCATTTCTTTCTATTGGTTTTAACATTCTATAAACTACACCACTTAGAAAGGATTTGCCGCACACTAATGTTTATCTTAAAGGGTTAGCATATAGGAATACATCATTTAGGCCAAAGAGTCAGACGAATGCATTTTTCGCGTTGTCCGTGAAAAAGTGCTTTCGAACGAATGGACGTATATTGTCACGGAATACGCGATAGCGGTCATACGATGCGCATTTTCGTCCGTGATTTTGTACGGATCATCAATAAAACCCTTTTGCGTCTGGACGTTATGTTGGCCGGACGTGTGCAGCGTCTGACGTCTCCCAGTCACGCAAACACGCCGCTATGCGGCCGCAGCGCACTCTGTTCGTCAGTAGTAGCGGTTTGACGTTCTCGAAAAAATGCGTTCGTTTGCCACTTGCGTTGCACGGACGAACTTTCGTGCGGACGTTCGTCCTATGTTCCCCGGCATTGGACGTCATTTGCTGCTAGCACGGCCGTGATTTCGTGCGGCTAAACGCACGTTAAAACTGCTTTCGTCTGACCTTAGCCTAAGTATGGGCTCCATCGAGTGGATGCTCGCAGCTGCGCTCAGCGCTGCCGTGAGCATCCCGGGGCCGTAGCGCCCACTAACAATGCAGGCAGCATTCTTTGCGCTTGCATTGTAATCTAGCGTTAAAACGCGGGCGCAAGGGGGAAAACTGCAGTGACAGTTTTTTCTCCCTTGCACCTGCGTTTTAACGCTAGGATCGCAATGTGGCCCATGATGTTCACACTGACAATCCATACAAATACACTTCTATATCCACATACTCCAGTCTACTGGGCAAGATGGAGAGCCTCCTTTAATTACAAACAGTTGGGGTAAATTCTGACTTTTAGCCTTATTTATTTATTTATTTATAAAGTATTTTACCGGGAAAGATACATTGAGATTTCTCTCGTTTTCAAGTATGTCCGTGGAGATATAGACAGACATACAGATAGAAAGACAGACAGAGTCATATTCTTGCTTTACAAGTGTGAAACGGTGTCCCTGGAAGGTGAATGGAATTTGTGTTGGAGGGTACGAATGACTTTTCATACAATTTAAACATTTAGAGTCTGTGGTTAAGAATTAGCACAATCAACATTTATATTATCAACGGAATTAGAAAAGAGAAAATGTTGTGTCATTTCTTAATATTTTACAATAAATAGCTAAATACAGACTATATGTACCACAAGGTGTGCACTAATTTCCTCTTATTCCGCGAAATCAACAGTATAGGGATTATTCAATAAATTTTTGAGTTTGTCACTTTGTATGACACATGGAGCGGAATGTAGATGTCTGCAAATAGTCACACTTAGCTCAAATTCTATGAAAGGGAACAAAAGATCAGTCCCCGCTTATTGTTACCATACTAAAATGAAAATAAAATGCAGGATTACAGTTCAACAGAAACCAGGAACATGTTTAAAGCAAAGAGCTGTCATATGAATCGGTACTTAAAATTAGTGTTTATAAACACTACTGCACTGGCAATCCTATTCTATAAACAGAAATTCATATGATTGTTATATTTTTAATTATTTTAAACCTCACAATGAATTTACCATTTGGCATTCTACAAAGCCAAGATGCGTGCACACCCTAAAATTAAAAAATGGGCAACGCACAACAATGAGGGCGATGATCTATATACATGACAAATAGCAACTGTACATGTAAAGTATTCAGGGTAAATCCAGAGACAGAGAGAGATGCTTTTCAACATCATACTGTCTACTTTGTAGCGTGGTGAAGCCTGTAAGGCTAGAGTCAGACGAATGCAGTCTGAGCGCACTCTGCGTGCGTGCATAACGGACAGACGTACTGACGGAAGATACCGTAGACACCACACGGTCGTTTTTTTTTGATGGAGGTAGAACAAAAAATGGAACTATGGGAAATAAAATGAATATGAAAAATGATAAAAAATTGAAAAGGATATGAAAAGCCATTTTGTGCGTCAAGGTGCTAGACGTCGCAAATGCGCTGCGTCTGACATCTCATCACGCACACAGAACGCTACGCGGTCGTGGCGCACTCTGAGTGTCTGTGGTAGCGGTTTTACGTTCTTGCCTAACTTGCGTCCGTTTGCCACGTGCGTTGTGTGTTGCCAGTTCGGTGAGCACGTACTTCGTGTGTGGTTCTCTATTGCTCATAATTCTATGCTACGACGGACGTTAAACTGTGCGGCAACACGGACGTGATAACTACATTCGTCTGACACGGGCCTTAATCGAAAAAGACTTTTTCCCCCCAATATGTACATCTAAGATGAAACGGAAAGCACCAAAATGCATTTGCTCACTGTCTATTGAGGCATATTCCCATCCCAATCATATACAAGTAAAAATACAGCAGATAGGAATATTAACGTCCATTGATTCCCTAACCAGAACTCATCTCTACAACAAACCACCTTCTCATCTCGTTAACCAATTACGCTAATCACTAATCGAACCACAAATCCATAACACACAGTTTATTGGTTTCATGAAATAATTGTGTCTGGAAATAAAAGAAAAAAAAATACTATTCGTTCCCTTCCTTTTTCCATCCAATTTATCTTGTGGAAACACGACTGGTGTCAGAATATCGTCTTCCTGTGGTGCACAGTGAGTAATGTATAATCTGTTCCGCTTAAACATGGATGATCTTGTGCAATCACAAGAGAGAGAAATCTGCTGTGCTGGAGAACTGCATATCCATTATATGCTATGTCTGCATGGAATTGTACTTTGTTTTATATGGCATATTTTGTTTTATATGTAATATTTAAGTCAAGAGTTTTCTGTAGATACTGTTTTTGGCACTGCTGGATCTGTCGTTTTTGACCGCTATGCTCATCAGTTGACCTGTGCTGCTGGTGCCAGGTTCAGGGAGCTTCTTGCAGCACAGCAGGTTGTACACGTACCTCTGGCACTGAGAGGAGGCGTAGTAATAAATCAGAGGATCCAGACAACAGCTGATGCTGCTGACGCAGACGCACAGGATATAGGCAAAATATAGGGACTCCTTGGCATCGTACAGGTAATGCATTAGAAAGATGGTATTGGTTGGTCCAAAACAAATCAGGAAGACGCAGAACACAACTATTGCCAGAAACAAGGCTCTTGTCTTCTTGCATGAGTTCTCAATGTTTGACAGGTTGAGCCTCCTAATAATCCCAACGTAGGAGATGCTGGTGATGATTAGAGGGAAGAAGAAGAAAAGAAAACAAAAGGTGGAAAAATAATAAACATAGAATGTCCTTTGATCTTTTAAGTAAAGCACGTCGTGGCACGTGGTGATGTCTAACCTGGCTATGTACTGAGTTTGCTCAGTTATGAGGAGTGGTACGGTGCTCGCTATGGATATTATCCAGATCAGGCTGCAGACCAGATAGGACCGACCCAAAGTGCGCCAGGTAAGAGAATGCATCGGATAAACCACAGCCAGGAACCTGTCCACGCTGATACTCGTCGTTAGCAGGATGGAGCAATACATGTTACAGTAAAAGGCAGCGGTGACAAAGTGACACATTCCAGCTCCAAATATCCAGTTGTTTCCATAGAAATAATAAGCAATTTTGAAAGGTAAGACACTAGCAAACAAAACATCGGCAGCTGCCAGGTTCAGCATGTACACAATGGCTGGCTTTCTGACCTTCATCTTGAACAGGAAGATGACGATTGCCATTATATTTAGAGGCAGCGCCAAAGTGAACACTAGCGTGTATACTGAGGGAACAAACGTGGTCAGCCATGGGCTGGAGAGATAATGCTCCGCTTCCTTCGTAATGTTTCTCTGGGCTGGTTTTCTGGGGTCGAGACTGCGATAAAGTGCAATATCACTTCCTGATCCTTCTCCAGATCCATATATTGCTTCAAGCGGGATTTCTTCATAATCACTTTCGCTGTCGCCGTCAAAGCTGTGGAAGCTTTTAATGGTCATATTTTGAGAATGAGCATCTGGAAAAAAAAGCATAAACAACTAGATTAAAAGTCAGTATTAACGAGACATCTGGGAGATATGTCCACATGGTGTCTTGGATAATTTATCAGTGGTTCATTCTCTCCCCAAGGTTATGCCAATGCTTGGTCTATTGACTTATAAAATAGCATTTTCAGACTGCAAGAGATCTGGTTCACTTTGTAATGTTACATGACGTTCTCTATATGTGGTATTAGAACCATGAACAAATGTCAGATGAAACAACTACAAGTTTATTCAGGCCAGTAAAAACCCACACCTACACATGTCAATATTTGCAGCTCGGTCCCAGAATGGCAGGGTCATAGCTGAGCTATGTACGATAAGACACTTTATCTGCTTTAATGAATTGTGAGATCAATGCCCTTGTATTGCATCTATGGTCAGTTAATCTTTATTCCCGAGGCAGCCACAGGTTAAATCAATCAGTCAAAGACCCATCCCCAATCGAGGCCCAGGTCCCAGGCGAGGCCAAGGCCCCGGTGGTTGATTGTGGGCGGGCCCCTCCAGACTCAAGGGCCTGGGTGCCGTGGCACCAACTGCACCCCTGGTAGTCCCACCCCTGATTGTAAATGCCCTTTCTCCCTGGCAGTTTACTCTTTGCTGATGTTCATCCATACACTCCTTCACTCCTTCTCATTATTTGGATGGTCATAGTGCCCTGAGCGCCATCATGCCTCTTCCAGGAAGTGGAACCAATTTCAGGAGCCAGCTCATGTGAATGGCTCTCAATGTGCATGTATTGAGAACCATTGGATTGGATGGACACTCCTTTGATTGTCCAGCGCTCCCAAGGCCACATGCAGAAGCATTCCTATAATTAGGCAAAGTAGGCAGCTGCGTAAGGTCTCCCACCCACTGGGGCCTCAAATGATGAAATCTATGTAGAATGCCATTATGTTGCCACTCACACTAAAACATTCGTACATTCACACACTTGTCTACCAAGAGAGATGCATCAGCCTTCTTACATTTCAAATGTATTGAGTTTATTTATACCTTTTGGGCAGTATTACAAAGCTGGTGCTAACATAACCAGAGCTGTTGTAAACTTAAAACCTCCATAGGCTATAATGGCTCTGGTAAGTTTACAACAGCTCTGGTTAAGTTAGCACCAAGTATGTAATATGGCCCTTTTTGTACAATGACAAGGGCCTCATATTTGAGCTTGGCCTAAGGCCTCGTTAACTCTAGAGTCGCCACTGGTCACATGACATGCTGCAACTCATAGGAAGTCAGCAGCATGCCTCGTCTGGAGGAGCTCAGAGGTAGTTCATTGCTGGATTCAAATGAGTTAAAAAAAAAGACTTACAGGGTTATACAGAGAGCGTGAAAAGCAGGAGAATGACTGGAGAATGAAAAAGTCTAGGTCAAAATAGCCAAACCAGAAAAATTCTCTCTTTCATCTCACTTTCCAAATCGGCTATTTTGACCTAGAATTTTTCATTCTCCAGTCATTCTCCTGCTTTTCACGCTCTCTGAATAACTCTGTAAGGCTAATGTCAGACGAACGTATTCTGAGCACACTGTGCGTCCGGGCACAAGTGCCGTACTTTCTGACTGATGATACTGTAGACCCCACACGGTCCATTTTTTTTTTGCTGATGTTTTTATGACTGATGTAGATGGGGAAATAAAATTTATATGTAAATTTAAAAAAATTGATACATGATATGAAAAAACATTTTGTCCGTTAAAAATGCTCGACGTCAAAAATGCAGTCCGTCTGACTACGTTCCATCACTCACACACAAAGCTACGCGGACGTGGTGCACTCGGTGCGTCCGTCCTAGTGGTTTGACGTTCTTGCCTAAATTGTGTCTGGTGCCACGTGCATTGTGCGTCCGCACTTTTGTGCGGACGTACTTCGTGTGTGGGTCTCTTGATCATAGTTTTATGCTACGACGGACGTTAAAATGTGCGGCAACACGGACGTGATCACTACGTTTGTCTGACACGGGCCTAAAGGGTTAAAATGGAAGGAGGGCTTGAGAGAAGTTCAGATGGGGTTATTGTTTAACCTTTCCATTTCCCCTTCAGGTTTTAACCATATAGTATCCCTTTAAACCTGGGATCTCAACCTCTGGCCCGAAGATGCTGGTGGCATACAATTCCAAGAATTCTTTGAATGTAACAGTTTTCCATGGAATCATGGGAACTGTAGATTAGAAATATCTGTGGGGCCAGACTTTGAGATCACGGCTTAAAACCCACAGACGAACGTCTTTGGAGAGCGGAAGGAACATCCGTGAGAGTTGACATTACTTTCCACTCCACGCCCGTCTGGCCGCTTCGCAGTGTGCTCAGCGCTGCAAAGCTCGATACCCCTATGGAGGATCGCGCTTTGCAGCCCCGTCAACATGAGCCTAGCGTTTTGACGGGTGAGGCTTTGTGCACGGTTGCTTGTAGCACACGCAATTCGTGCGCGCGCTGCAGCGTGTGACCGGCACCTAGTGCGTTCGTCTGACACCGGCCTAACCTGGTATAGAAATGCACTATTTTATTGAATGATACATGAAGGGTTAATTTCTATAATTGCGAATAAAAATAATCATGAAAAGGTTTAACGCTAGGGACAGCATTCTTTTAGGCTAGGGTCAAACGAAAGTATTTTTACACGCGAACGTAAAAAAGTGCGTCCGAACGCATTGATGTATTTTTTCACGGAATATGCGAAAACGGTCATACGATGCGCATGTTCGTGCGCGATGTTTTACGAATCCAAACCAGGAAACTTTTTGCGTCTGGACGTTATGTTGGCCGGACACGAGCAGGGTCTGACGTCTCCAAATCACACACACACACACCGCTAGCGGGCGCAGCGCACTCTGTACGTCCGTACTAGCGGTTCTGCGTTCTCGAAAAAATGCATTCATTTTCCACTTGCGTTGCGCGGCCGGACTTTCGTGCGACCGTACTTCGTATATTGGCTGTCATTGCCCATCATTTGCTGCTAGTGCGGCCGTGATTAAGTGCGCCAGAACGCACGTTAAAATTGCGCTGGTCTGACCCCAGCCTTAGGGTGAATATTTTGTGAGTGCATCGATTTCTTTCGATGAATATCAATTGTTTATTTCATTTAAGTCCAGACAGTATGCATTTTCAACACGTCACTCATTCTTCAGATCTCGTTACACAAGTACTTTTTTGGAGAAAGGAAACAGAAGGAAACCATCTTCACGCTGATTTCAGAGAAATTAAGTCCCTATCTCTTCCTGCCAAATACTTAATTTCCCACTCCAGCCATAATTAGCAACATTCAGTCATTTGCCCTGAGAAAACATTTTTCTCGGGTAAACATCAGATATTTGGAACAGTGAAGAAACATTTTGGTATTTTCACACAAAAAGAAAGAGTTTAAAAAATTACTATTTATATAGAAATAGCTAACCAATCTGTGGCTTATTCATAGGTTTTTTCTGTTTCTTATAATTAAATTTTTGGTTTAAAGGGCCACTACCACCAAAAAATGAAATGTCCTTAGGCTAAGGTCAGACGAAAGCAGTTTTAACGTGCGTTTAGCCGCACGAAATCACGGCCGTGCTAGCAGCAAATGACGTCCAATGCCGGGGCCGACGAACGGCCGCACGAAAGTTCGTCCGTACAACGCAAGTGGCAAACGAACGCATTTTTTCGAGAACGTCAAACCGCTACTACTGCCGTACAGAGTGCGCTGCGGCCGCATAGCGGTGTGTTTGCGTGATTGGGAGACGTCAGACGCTGCACAAGTCCGGCCAACATAACGTCCAGACACAAAAAGTGTTTTATTGATGATCCGTACTAAGGCTGGGGTCAGACGAGCGTAGTGTTCACGTCCGTGATTGCGCCTAAAAGTACGTCCGTGATAGCATGAAAGTAAGTCCATTGGAGCCTGACACATGAAGTACGTCCGCACTGAACTGCGGACGCACAACGGCCGTGGCAAACGGACGCAGGTTAGGCAAGAACGTAATACTGCTAGAACGGACGTGCGGAGTGCGCCACGTCCACAACGTCTGCATAGCTTTGTGTGTGAGTGATGGAGCGAGGTCAGACGGACTGCATTTATACGTCCAGCATTTTTGACGGACAGAATGTTTTTTCATTGCAATTTATTTTTCCCTCCTACATCCGTCAAAAATAACTTCAGTGAAAAAACGGACTGTGTGACCACTACTGCGTCATCCGTACTGACGATGTCTGTACTGCACGGACGTACAGTCCGTAGAAATCACGCTCGTCTGACCCCAGCCTTAATCACGGACGAAAATGCGCATCGTATGACCACTATCGCGTATTCCGTGAAAAAATACGTCCATTCATTCGAACGCACTTTTTCACGGACAACGTGAAAAATGCGTTCGTCTGACCCTAGCCTTATTGTGTTTATTTTATGTTGCTGATATCTTACATGTGCTTTGTTTTTCTCTTGTATGGTTAGTTAAGAAAATATTTTACTCTATCAGGGTTATTCAAAGAGAATCGAAAAGCCACCGCACGTTCGGTGACTTTTCGTTCTCCTCAATTCGGTATGATTTGGCGACCTCATTTCGGCGACCCTGCGGTGTATTCAGCAAGCACCACAGGGCCGTCGTACTGCAGGGAAAAGCCGCCGCAAACCTGCTGAACACTCACCGTAAAACCGAGGCGAATGCACATCGAAACCGGCAAAAACATCTGGATTAACCCCGCTGAACACGCCAGAGAAACCCGAGCAGGAGCTGATCACAGCACAGAGCAGCTGCTGGAAAAACCCGACACCGCAGACGAATGGAGTGAAAAAAAACAAAACAGTACGCTTGAATGTTTGAAAAGTAAGGCTAGGGTCAGACTGAGGCAGTGCGAACGCGCGTTCTGGCGCACATAATCACGGCCGCACTAGCAGCAGATGACGGGCAATGACAGCCAATATACGAAGTACGGTCGCACAAAAGTCCGGCCGCGCAACGCAAGTGGAAAATGAACGCATTTTTTCGAGAACGTTAAACCGCTGGTACTGACGTACAGAGTGCGCTGCGGCCGCATAGCAGCGTGTGTGCGTGATTAGGAGACGTCAGACGCTGCTAGTGTGCGGCCAACATAACGTTCAAACAGCCGGATTTCCCTAGACTTCTTTTTACCCCATCGTCATGAAATACGTCCAGAATTGCGCATCGTCTGACCACTTAAGCGTATTCCGTGAAAAAATGCGTGCGCACGCATCGACGTACATTTTGACGGTGGCCGCAGAAAATGCGCTCATCTGTCCCTAGCCTTAATCGCTGTTTGCAAAGAAACTACAGAAAGAAAATGTCTGAAATTGACATATAAGATCAAATGAATGATAATAAAAAGGGCTGTTACAGAAAAAAGAAAATGATTTAAAAAAAAAAATGTTTGCAAAAAAATGCCTAAAAGATCTTAAAAAATCTATGAATAAATAGACTTTTTACTGCAGAATATTATAATGAATGGTTTATTAGATATTGAATTAAAACGGGAATATTTTTAACAATGAAGTTTATGGGAATCACCTGAATAAACCTGTCGAATGAAGCCACCGAATGGCAGGGCATTTTGGCAACCTTTCACTGCTGGTTTTTGTTCTCTGAATAGAGGAAGCATTGCTTCTCTATGGGGATTTCACTGCCCTCGAACAGGCACCGTATGTTCAGGCAATTCACCAACATTTGGCGAATTGCCTGCTCTCTGAATAGCCGAATGGCCAGGAAAGGTGATCGAATGCTGAATTTCAGCGTTCGGTTACCTTTCGCCAGCAATTCGGCGCTCTTGTAATAACCCTGTATTTGTGTCACTGGGTGCATCCACTGTGTGATCTTTTGTGTTGTAAACTGCCCCTTCACACAGTATCTTTACCTTATGCTCCTCACTGTGTGGCTTTGGCCATAGAATGTAGAGATGTGCAATTTGTTTCGTTCCAAATCGAAATTCGGACGAAATTCACCATTTTTGTATTCCGGGAGCATTTCCAAAAACAAAATATCGACCATTCGAAAATTTCGGATCAGTTGGTTTTTCATATTTTTATGGGTTATTTCGTTTTTTATTGCTTATTAAGAATGGGAAGTATATTACTACCAATAGAATGAAAGTTTCTTTACTTCTTTATTCTTTTAGGATTTTTTTAAGCATTTTTTGGGTGAAATTGCTATTTGTTCCTGATTTCCTTGTGGCCGATCACACTGTCCTCTGCACTGTGCAACCACAGGCTTATCACTTAACACTAGCATCTCAGAGCGGGTATAGGATTTTTTAGGCATTTTTTGGGTGAAATTTTAGGTTTCCTAACTTTTTCTAAAGAAACAGGGCTTTTTAACCCATAGGTTTCAATGCAGCATATGAATCCACACACTGCTGGGAAGCGCCTCTCTGCAGTATAATTAATGCAGCATTTCAATCCACACAATGCTGGGAAGCGCCTCTCTGCAGTATAATTAATGCAGCATATGAATCCACACACTGCTGGGAAGCGCCTGTCTGCAGTATAATTAATGCAGCATATGAATCCACACACTGTTGGGAAGCGCCTGTCTGCAGTATAATTAATGCAGCATATGAATCCACACACTGTTGGGAAGAGCCTGTCTGCAGTATAATTAACGCAGCATATGAATACACACACTGTTGGGAAGCGCCTCTGTGCAGTATAATTAATGCAGCATATGAATCCACACACTGCTGGGAAGCGCCTGTCTGCAGTATAATTAACGCAGCATAAGAATCCACACACTGTTGGGAAGCGCCTGTCTGCAGTATAATTAATGCAGCATATGAATCCACACACTGCTGGGAAGTGCCTGTCTGCAGTATAATTAATGCAGCATATGAATCCACACACTGCGGGGAAGCGCCTCTCTGCAGTAGAATTAATGCAGCATATGAATCCACACACTGTTGGGAAGCGCCTGTCTGCAGTATAATTAATGCAGCATATGAATCCACACACTGTTGGGAAGCGCCTGTCTGCAGTATAATTAACGCAGCATATGAATACACACACTGTTGGGAAGCGCCTCTGTGCAGTATAATTAATGCAGCATATGAATCCACACACTGTTGGGAAGCGCCTGTCTGCAGTATAATTAACGCAGCATAAGAATCCACACACTGTTGGGAAGCGCCTGTCTGCAGTATAATTAATGCAGCATATGAATCCACACACTGTTGGGAAGCGCCTGTCTGCAGTATAATTAACGCAGCATATGAATACACACACTGTTGGGAAGCGCCTCTGTGCAGTATAATTAATGCAGCATATGAATCCACACACTGTTGGGAAGCGCCTGTCTGCAGTATAATTAACGCAGCATAAGAATCCACACACCGTTGGGAAGCGCCTCTCTGCAGTATAATTAATGCAGCATATGAATCCACATACTGTTGGGAAGCGCCTCTCTGTAGTATAATTAACGCAGCATAAGAATCCACACACTGTTGGGAAGCGCCTGTCTGCAGTATAATTAACGCAGCATATGAATCCACACACTGCGGGGAAGCGCCTGTCTGCAGTATAATTAACGCAGCATATGAATCCACACACTGTTGGGAAGCGCCTCTGTGCAGTATAATTAATGCAGCATATGAATCCACACACTGCTGGGCAGCGCCTCTCTGCAGTATAATTAATGCAGCATATGAATCCACATACTGTTGGGAAGCGCCTCTCTGTAGTATAATTAACGCAGCATAAGAATCCACACACTGTTGGGAAGCGCCTGTCTGCAGTATAATTAACGCAGCATATGAATCCACACACTGCGGGGAAGCGCCTGTCTGCAGTATAATTAACGCAGCATATGAATCCACACACTGTTGGGAAGCGCCTCTCTGCAGTATAATTAATGCAGCATATGAATCCACACACTGTTGGGAAGCGCCTCTCTGTAGTATAATTAACGCAGCATAAGAATCCACACACTGTTGGGAAGCGCCTGTCTGCAGTATAATTAACGCAGCATATGAATCCACACACTGTTGGGAAGCGCCTCTGTGCAGTATAATTAATGCAGCATATGAATCCACACACTGTTGGGAAGCGCCTGTCTGCAGTATAATTAACGCAGCATAAGAATCCACACACTGTTGGGAAGCGCCTGTCTGCAGTATAATTAACGCAGCATATGAATCCACACACTGCTGGGAAGCGCCTCTCTGCAGTATAATTAACGCAGCATATGAATCCACAGACTGCAGTGAAGCGCCTCTCTGCAGTATAATTAACGCAGCATAAGAATCCACACACTGTTGGGAAGCGCCTGTCTGCAGTATAATTAACGCAGCATATGAATCCACACACTGTTGGGAAGCGCCTCTCTGCAGTATAATTAATGCAGCATATGAATCCACACACTGCTGGGAAGCGCCTCTCTGCAGTATAATTAATGCAGCATATGAATCCGCACACTGCTGGGAAGCGCCTCTCTGCAGTATAATTAATGCAGCATATGAATCCACACACTGTTGGGAAGCGCCTCTCTGCAGTATAATTAACGCAGCATATGAATCCACACACTGTTGGGAAGCGCCTCTCTGCAGTATAATTAATGCAGCATATGAATCCACACACTGCTGGGAAGCGCCTCTCTGCAGTATAATTAATGCAGCATATGAATCCACACACTGTTGGGAAGCGCCTCTCTGCAGTATAATTAACGCAGCATATGAATCCACACACTGTTGGGAAGCGCCTCTCTGCAGTATAATTAATGCAGCATATGAATCCACACACTGCTGGGAAGCGCCTCTCTGCAGTATAATTAATGCAGCATATGAATCCACACACTGCTGGGAAGCGCCTCTCTGCAGTATAATTAATGCAGCATATGAATCCGCACACTGCTGGGAAGCGCCTCTCTGTGGTATAATTAATGCAGCATATGAATCCGCACACTGCCTGTTAAATAATGTAGATTTGATAAATCACAACCACAAAGTAAAACTTTTGCTCAGATTTTGGTAAATATTGCATTATGGGAAAATCCACAAAATGGAAACGGGAGATAAAAAAAACTAACTTTCTTTTTTCCTTTTTACATGCAATTACTTCAAACAAAGAAAAAAAAAAAGCAGCAGTGTTTTATAATCGGGTTTTATTTGTAATGCACAAGTAAACTAGTTACAGTTTATGTAAGTGGTAGTGTCCCTTTAAGGATTTGATAAATTTTGTAATTTTGTACTAGCACATAGGGATGAGCCGAACACTCCCTGAGTTCGGTTCGGAGCCGAACCCGAACTTTCCAAATGTTCGAACCCGAACCCGAACTCGAACTCAATACAAGTCAATGGGGCTGAAAATTCGGTTTTAGAGTGCCCTCCAAGAGGGCATATATGCTAGATATTTGCCATAAAAGGTGTATGGTGGTCCCGGTAGTGCCCTGGGGGACAGGAAACAAGGACAAAAAGTTACAAAACAACGTTTTTAAAGGGACAGTGAGTTTTCCATGAAATAAGGGTTAAAAATAAAAACGAAAAATTCCTTCAAATATCGTGCCTAGGAGGTCCCCATAACCTGCCCGTGAAGTGGCGGATTTGTAGGATGTATAGAAATATGTAAAAGCCCAAAAATTACATTTCAAATGACGGTAAATGCTTTTCCTTTAATCTATCCATAAACAACTGCTTGGGGCGGCAGTCTGTATGAAAAGAGGAGACATTTTCGGACACGCAGAAAAAGTTTACTGATTTTTTGGCTGTGAAAAGCAGGAGAATGACTGGAGAATGGAAAATACTAGACCAAATAGCCGATTTGGAAAGTGAGATAAATGGGAGAATTTTTCTGGTTTGGCTATTTTGACCTAGAATTTTCTCTTCAGTCATTCTCCTGAGTTTCACCTTTCTCTGAATAACCCTGTCAGGGTTATTCAGAGAGCGGTGAAGAGCAGGAGAATGACTGGAGAATGGAAAATTCTAGGTCAAAATAGCCAAACCAGAAAAATTCTCCCATTTAGGCTAGGGTCAGACTAGCGAATTTTTAACGTGCGTTTAGGCGCACTTAATCACGGCCGCACTAGCAGCAAATGACGGGCAATGACGGCCAATATACGAAGTACGGTCGCACGAAAGTCCGGCTGCGCAACGCAAGTGGAAAATGAACGCATTTTTTCGAGAACGCAGAACCACTAGTACAGACGTACAGAGTGCGCTGCGTCCACTAGCGGCGTGTGTGCGTGATTTGGAGACGTCAGACCCTGCTCATGTCCGGCCAACATAACGTCCAGACACCCAAAGTTTCCTGGTTTGGATCCGTAAAAAATCACGCACAAAAATGCGCATCGTATGACCGTTTTCGCGCATTCCGTGAAAAAATACGGCAATGCGTTCGGACGCACTTTTTGACGGTCGCTGCGAAAAATGCGTTAGTCTGACCCTAGCCTTATCTCACTTTCCAAATCGGCTATTTGGTCCAGATTGTTCTCTTTTCCTGCCATTCTCCTGGTTTTCACCTTTCTCTGAACAACCCTGAGAGAGACGTGAAAGCCAGGAGAACTGGCAAGAGAAGAGAACAATCTAGACCAAATAGCCAATTTGGAAAGTGAGTTAAATGGGAGAATTTTTCTGGTTTGGCTATTTTGACCTAGAATTTTCACTTCTCCAGTTATTCTCCTGCTTTTCACCGCTCTCTGAATAACCCTGTGAATGTTTAATCCCGAGGTGAAAAATAACATTGCTTTAGATGTTATTTTGAATTTTTTTCAAACACCAGTTAAATGCAGCATATTAGGAAGTTTTAGGAGGGAAATGAATTCTCAAATCTCAATCAAAAGCAGACCCCACCCCACCCCCTCAGTATAGTGTGCAATGTATCAAATTGATTACCAGACTAAAAATACCTGGTGTTATGCCGGTTTGTGAACAGAGGCCATTTAGAGTTGACAATCTTTCCACGTATACATTTGTTTTTAATTCAATATCTAATAAACTGTTGCTTATAATATTCTGCAGTAAAGAGTCTCTTTATTTCTAGATTTTTTAGTATTGTTTTAAGCATTTTCTATACTTTTTTCAAAATTTCTTTTTTTTTTTCGAACTCGAACCGAACACACACAAAAAGTTCGAAGTTTGCGAACTTTCGAACTGCCAAAGTTCGGGCCGAACTCCGAACCGTCCGAACCCGAACAGCTCATCCCTACTAGCACATGGTTAAATAATCAAGGGCTACATTCCAAGCCTGCTGTAAAGTAACCATAGCCACTGGACCCTATTTCTGCTCAGACATTAATAATGGAACAGCTAATTGACCTGCAAACCACTGCCTGTTATCATCACCTGAAGTTAGGGTTGCCAAATCGGCCAAGGTTTCCTGGACACATACAGGGTTATTCAGAGAGCGTGAAAGCAGGAGAACGACTGGAGAATGAAAAATTCTAGGTCAAAATAGCCGATTTGGAAAGTGAGATGAAAGGGAGAATTTTTCTGGTTTGGCGATTTTGACCTAGAATTTTTCATTCTCCAGTCATTCTCCAGTCATTCTCCTGCTTTTCACGTTCTCTGAATAACCCTGATAGTTTATTCATGCTGATGAGCATTGCATAAAAAAATACATTTCCGAAGCATGTAGAATTCATATGCGACAGGTAAGAAATTAAAAAGCAATCCCAGGTGACCTGACGTGATTTTCTTCCTGCAGCATATGAATTATAGATGTTGAAGGGCAGTGCTTTTCCCTGTGCTCTCCTCTGCATGGCATCGTAGCATTTGTCCAGAAAAAAATGGCTGTTCTTGCATCCAGAGGCGGCTCTAGACTTTGTGAGGCCTTAGGCGAAACTCAAACTTGAGGCCCCTACTGACACCCATAATGGAAAAAATGCAAGCGATACAAAATTAACTGTATAAATTGCATGTTTTAAAACAGACAAATTGTATAATCTTATAATTAATAGCTTTTAGAAATATATTAGTCTAACACACACAAACTGCACATTACGGTGGGTTTTATTGCTGTGGAGCTCTCTGATACACTCACACACTGCACTTTACTGTGAGGTTTGCTGTAGAGCTCTGTGATATTTGCAGTGTGTATGTGCGTATCGCACGGCTCCACAGCAATAAAACTCACAACAATGTGTGGTGTGTACGAGCGTATCACAGAGCTCCACAGCCATAAAACTCACACTCATACACACTGCACATTACAGTGAGTGTTATTGCTGTGGAGCTCTGTGATACAGTAATGTGCGGTGTGTATGAGTGTATCAGAGCTCCACTTCTCTCGCTGTATTAGCCTCCTCTTTCTCTGTATATTACTCTCTCTTTGTATATTACCCTCTCTCTCTCTGTATATTACCCTCTCTCTCTCTCTGTATATTTGTCACGTTTCGTCCAGTCTCTCTACCAGGCCCCCTGGTGGTGAGAGCATATTATCAGCCCTTATAGTTTTTAGGGTTAATCTCTACAGGCTCTCCACCCCTGGAATCTGTGACTGATCTGGCATGTGATCACATGACGTGCCCTGCCCTATTTATATGGCCAGCAGTGCACTTGTTGTCTGGTCCAGTATAGGTCTTACCTGTTGAGTACCTGCATTTTGTATTGTGATTCTGTGAACCTGTATCTGATAGTCTGTGTATGACCCATTGGCTTAGTTTCTGTTTTTATCTTGTCTGGACCCTGTACCTTGCATATGATATACCCGTGTATGACTTTGGCTTCGTTTATGGTTTTCTCTCTAGTCTGTACCCTGTACCGTGAATACAGTATACCCGTGTATTACCATTGGCTTTCATTTCTGGATTACTCTATTGCCTGCCCCATGGAACCGGTATTTTTGTGATATTCTGTGTTTGACTACTGACGTGTTTCTGGATCATTCTTGTTTATGTTCTGAATGTGTCTGTATTGTATTTATCCCACCAGCATAGTGTAGGTAGTTATAGAAGCCAACTATTAAGGACCTCATTCAAGGTTTCGGGTTCTGTCTGGCTGCTGGGCATATTTATTGTAACTCCTGTTGTGTACCATATTGTTTTCCCCCCAACCCTGTAATCTGTAATAGATCAGAAATCTTACCCAGTGCAGGGCTCCCTCTTGTGTCTGTATTCCTGTTCTATCCTCTCTTGTTCTGTTTCTGTGTGTAGATGTGTGTGTGTGTGTGCTGGATTCTGCATAATGCAGCAGACCGCAAACCTGCCTCAAGGGCTTGAAAACAATATATATAATGGGCGTTTCTTGGCATCTGCCTGGGACCACCGTGACAATATTACACTCTCTATATACAGTATATATTACCCTCCTATTAGCCCCCTCTCTCTACGTATTAGCCTCTCTCTCTGTATTAGAGAGAGGGGCTAATACGGAGAGAGGAGATTAATACAGAGAGCGGCTAATACAGAGAGAGAGGCTAATACAGAAAGAGATAGGAGGCTCTGTTTTAGCCTCACTCTCTCTCTGTATTAGCCTCTCTCTCTCTCTCTCTCTCTCTCTGTATTAGAGAGAGGAGGCTAATACAGAGAGAGAGGCTAATACAGAGAGAGAGACTAATACAGAGCCTCTTCTCTCTCTGTATCAGCCTCCTCTCTCTCTGTGTATTAGTCTCCTCTCTGTGTGTGTATTAGCCTCCTCTCTCACTCTGTGTATTAGCCTCCTCTGTGTGTGTGAGTGTGTGTGCATTAGCCTCCTCTGTCTCTGTCTGTGTATTAGCCTCCTATGTGTGTGTGTATTAGCCTACTCTTTCTGTGTGTGTGTGTGTTTGTGTATTAGCCTCCTCCCTCTGTGTATGTATTAGCCTCCCCTCTCTCTCTGTATTAGCCTCCTCTGTGTATATTAGAATCCACAGCAATGTGCAGTGTGTGTATGTGAGCATATCAGAATCCACAGCAATGTGCAGTGTGTGTGTGAGCGTATCAGAATCCACAGCAATAAAACACCCAGCAATGTGCAGTGTGTGTGTGAGCGTATCAGAATCCACAGCAATAAAACACCCAGCAATGTGCAGTGTGTGTGTGAGCATATCAGAATCCACAGCAATAAAACTCCCAGCAAAGTGCATTGCGTGTGAGCATATCAGAATCCACAGCAATAAAACTCCCAGCAATGTGCAGTGCGTTTGAGCATATCAGAATCCGCAGCAATAAAACCCCCAGCATTGTGCAGTGCGTGTGAGCATATCAGAATCAGCAGCAATAAAAACCCCAGCATTGTGCAGTGCGTGTGAGCATATCAGAATCCACAGCAATAAAAACCCCAGCAATGTGCAGTGCAAGTGAACATATCAGAAGAATCCACAGCAATAAACCCCCCCCGCAATGTGCAGTGTGTCAGCATATCAGAATCCACACCAAAAAAAAAACAGCAATGTGCAGTGCGTGTGAACATATCAGTATCCGCAGCAATAAAACTCAAAGGCAGCAGTGAAGGCACGTAGCAATTATTTATTATATATTTACCGACCTCCATCCGCGGTAGGGCTGTGTGCAGACTCCCACTCGGTTCCTTTCTCTGATGGGTGTGTGGGGAGCCCGGAGACAGAGTCGGCACTCGGCAGCAGGAAGTTCCTCCAGGCCATCTGCAGCTGGCTTCTGGGCAGCAGCACAAAGCTGAGAGTCTACGTTGAAGAAAGGGCGGGTGGCCGCGTGCGTGCAGGTCACGTGGTCAGGCCAGTCAGGTGGTATTCAGTATCACCTGAGTGGCTTGACCGAGTGACCTGCACACGCACGCAGCTGCCCGCCCTTTCTTCAACACGGCTCTAAATCACGCATTCCCTACTGGGCACCTCCTAGCAGTGTACGTACCAGGTGCGGTACCAGCTGGGGCAGGGGCCCTGGGCGCGCGCCCTCCAACATCATCAGAGGGGGCCCATCGGCTGCCGGCCGCCATTTTAGAGTCTGTGCTCGGCGGCCGGGCCCAGGTAGGCCGCAGTACTTCCTCCGAGGCCTGCGGCCTAAAGTAAAAATACATAGCCGCTGACGGCAGGCCCTCCCAGTCCCCGGGCCCCTTACCACAGCATGGGCCATAATGCCCTGATGGTGGCCCTGTCTGTATTAGCCTCCTCTCTCTCTCTCTCTCTCTATAAGCCTCCTCTCTCTGTGTATTAGCCTCCTCTCTGTATTAGCATCTGCTCTCTCTCTCTCTGTGTATTAGTCTCCCCTCTCTCTCTCTGTAGTAGCCTCCTCTCTCTGTGTGTGTATTAGCCTCCCCTCTCTCTGTGTGTGCATTAGCCTCCTCTCTCTCTCAGGGGCGGGTCCAGACACAGGTTTCGGGGGGGCATTCTACCAGTATTGGCCAAGAGCTGGTGTTGGGTTCGCAGTGACAGGCGGATATATTTGCCCCAGCTCACATGGATATATATATTGCCCCAGCTCACATGGATATATTTGCCCCCAGCTCACATGGATATATTTGCCCCCAGCTCACATGGATATACACTGCTCAAAAAAATAAAGGGAACACAAGCATAAGACATTCTAGATCTGAATGAATGAAATATTCTTATTAAATACTGTGGTCATTACATAGTTGAATGTGCTGACAACAAAATCACACAAACATTATCAACGGAAATCAAATTGAGCAACCCATGGAGGTCTGGATTTGGAGTTACACTCAAAATTAAAGTGATAAACAACACTACAGGCTGATCCAACTTTGCTGTAATGTCCTTCAAACAAGTCAAAATGAGACTCGGTAGTGTGTGTGGCCTTCACGTGCCTGTATGACCTCCCTACATCGCCTGGGCATGCTCCTGATGAGGTGGCGGATGGTCTCCTGAGGGATCTCCTCCCACACCTGGACTAAAGCATCCCCCCAACTCCTGGACAGTCTGTGGTGCAACGTGGCGTTGGTGGATGGAGCGAGACATGATGTCCCAGATGTGCTCAATTGGATTCAGGTCTGGGGAACGGGTGGGCCAGTCCATAGCATCAATGCCTTCGTCTTAGAGGAACTGCTGACACACTCCAGCCACATGAGGTCTAGCATTGTCTTGCATTAGGAGGAACCCAGGGCCAACCGCACCAGCATATGGTCTCACAAGGTGTCTGAGGATCTCATCTCGGTACCTAATGGCAGTCAGGCTACCTCTGGCGAGAACATGGAGGGCTGCGCAGCCCCCTAAAGAAATGCCATCCCACACCATTACTGACCCACTGCCAAACCGGTCATGCTGGAGGATGTTGCAGGTCGCAGAACGTTCTCCACGGCTTCTCCACGCCCTGTCACGTCTGTCACATGTGCTCCGTGTGAACCTGCTTTCATCTGTGAAGAGCACAGGGTGCCAGTGGTGAAGCTGCCAATCTTGGGGCTCTCTGGCAATTGCCAAACGTCCTGCACGGTGTTGGGCTGTAAGCACAACCCCCACCTGTGGACATTGGGCCCTCAAACCACCCTCATGGAGTCTGTTTCTGACCGTTTGAGCAGCCACATGCACATTTGTGGTCCGTTGGAGGTAATTTTGCAGGGCTCTGGCAGTGCTCCTCGCGTCCCTCCTTGCACAAAGGCGGAGGTAGCGGTCCTGCTGCTGGGTTGTTTTCCTCCTACGGCCTCCTCCACATCTCCTGAAGTACTGGCCTGTCTCCTGGTAGCGCCTCCATGCTCTGGACACTACACTCACAGACACAGCAAACCTTCTTGCCACAGCTCGCATTGATGTGCCATCCTGGATGAGCTGCACTACCTGAACCACTTGTGTGGGTTGTAGACTCTGTCTCATGCTACCACTAGAGTGACAGCACCGCCAGCATTCAAAAGTGACCAATCCATCAGCCAGAAAGCATAGGAACTGAGAAGTGGTCTGTGGCAGGGCCGGCCCAAGCCACTGTGCTGCCTGGAGCGAAGGATGAAATGCTGCTCCCCCCAAAAAAATCAAAAGCACGTGACATGTTTGAGCGTATAACAGACCTCCACAGCAATAAATCTCACACTAATGTGCCGTGTGTATGAGCGTATCACGGAGCACCACATATCCCTGGCCCAATGTCACACACACACATCCACATCTAGCCGCACTCACACACACATCCAGTCAAAGATCCACATCCAGGCACAGTCACAGCCACACATCCACATCCAGGCACAGCCACACATCCACATCCAGGCACAGCCACAAATCCACATCCAGGCACAGCCACACATCCACATCCAGGCACAGCCACACATCCAGGCACAGCCACACATCCAGGCACAGCCACAGCCACACATCCAGGCACAGCCACACATCCACATCCAGGCACAGCCACACATCCAGGCAAAGCCACAGCCACACCTCCAGGCAAAGCCACACATCCACATCCCGCCACAGCCACACATCCACATCCCGCCACAGCCACACATCCACATCCAGGCACAGCCACACATCCACATCCAGGCATAGCCACATCCAGCCACAGCCACACATCCAGGCACAGCCACACATCCACATCCAGGCACAGCCACACATCCACATCCAGGCACAGTCACGCATCCACATCCAGGCACAGTCACACATCCACATCCAGGCACAGTCACACATCCACATCCAGGCACAGCCACAGCTACACATCCACATCCAGGCACAGCCACGCATCCACATCCAGGCACAGCCACAGCTACACATCCACATCCAGGCACAGTCACACATCCACATCCAGGCACAGTCACATACACACACGCACACATCCAATTTTCGTTAGTGAAAGGGTTAAAAAAAGCGTGATTTAAAGCACGTTTGCAAACAAAGTGCTATTCGGTTTACCATACACTCAGAGCATAATTCTATTTTGTAGTTTTGCAATAACTGGAATTTGTGATAAAGAAATGGGGGTAAAGTGCCAGATGCATACCCATAAGCAGCTGCAGTTTAAGATTTTGACATATCGTAAAATCAACAAAACCCAGCGGCCAGAACCATGAGATGTCACATGGTGTGAAGGGTGGACAAGCCATTAGCACTTTGCTTCTTGTATTTTTAATAAAATGAAATATTTTCACAATGTAAAATTCATTTGGTAATTCAGAATGTATTTTGTGTAAGCAAATAAACCCAGTTACAGTTCGTCTGCTGAATGTGGCAAGCTCCTCCGTCTGCCGCCCTGTTCACGAGCAGGGGCGGGCGAAGCTCTGCTCGCAGTGGACGCATGCGTGTGGGTCAGCGGCGTCACTCGTGAAGAGGGCCAACCATGATGCGCCGGTGGCAAATTAGATGCTGTCGCGCCGCAACAGAAAATATTGCAGTGCAGCGGCCAGGGAGTCGGCGAATTTGCCGCCCCCAAATTTCCACCGTCTGGAGCATGTGCTCCGCACTGCACCATTGTCGGGCCGGCCTTGGTCTGTGGTCACCACCTGCAGAACTACTCCTTTACTGGGGATGTCTTGCTACCTGCCTATGCTTCCCACCTGTTGTCTATTCCATTTGCACAACAGCATGTGGATTTGACTGTCAATCTGTGTTGCTACCTAAGTGGACAGTTTGATTTCACAGAAGTGTGATTGATTTGGAGTTACATTGTGTTGTTTAAGTGTTCCCTTTATTTTTTTGAGCAGTGTATTTGCCCCCAGCTCACATGGATATATTTGCCCCCAGCTCAAATGGATATATTTGCCCCCCAGCTCACATGGATAAATTTTCCCCAGCTCACATGGATATATATATTGCCCCCCAGCTCACATGGATATATATATTGCCCCCAGCTCATATGGATATATTGCTCCCAGCTCATATAGATATATTGCCCCCAGCTCATATGGATATATTGCCCCCCGCTCACGTGGATATATTTGCCTCCAGCTCTCACCTCCTCTGCTGCCAGGTCCCTCCGCAGCCGCTCCGAGTACCCCCCCCCCGCCAGTACGTCTCCCTACGAGCGGCCGCTGGCATGTAGCTTGGCCGGTCGCTGGGAACAGCCTGACCAGTGCAGCCGCGAGATTCGCCGAGTTCACGTGAACTTCGCGATCTCGTGCGCTGGTCAGGTGGTTGCCATCCCAGGCGAGCAGCCAAGCTGCATGCCGGCAGCCAGTCGTAGGAAGAAGAATGGCCGGCGGCGATTTTCTCGGGGGGTTGCCCCGTTGCCCCCCTGGATCCACCCCTGCTCTCTCTCGGTGTATTACCCTTTTCTCTCTCTGTGTATTACCCCCTCCCTGTGTATTACCCGGTACCCCTTACCATGCTCCTGTAGACAGCTGGGGGCAGGGGAAACTGAGGACATTCACAGCATTCCTTCTCCAGCTGATAAGAAATCTCCTCTCCCTGTACTCTGGCAGCAGCTTCCCTCCTTCACACACAGACACGCAGTTACCGCGGCTCCAGTGAAGTGTGTGCACAGAGCATGCAGGGATGATCTTCTGGGAGCCGAGTCAGGATGGAATTTAGATTAGCTGGCAGAGGACTCTCTCTCTATCTCCTCCTCCCCCCCCCCGCTTACTCTCCTCACTCTCCTCCCCACACACAAGGACTAGCGGCGCACGTTGCTAGGCTAGGCTAACACTGTGCAGCGGAGAGAGATGCTGCCCTCGAGGCCAAAGCAGAGGCCCGTTCAATACCTCAGCAGCTGCTGAATTGCTGCAGCGCAGCAATTCAGTTTGCTGCAGCAGGGTCATTGAACGCTTTGGATGTGAATTTTGAATCCAAAATGGCCGACGATTTCTTAATGAAAAATTCTGATTGTTTTTCGTATCACTCGGACAAAATATGATAAAGAAAAGCAGTCAGCACAACCCGTTTTGTATGCACACACCACAAATGATAGTTTTTAATGAATAAACGTTATGTTTACTTCTGAAACAATATATAAATTGAACTGTAATATATGTCTATGTGCAGGGGGAAATAATAAATAAATATTTTGTGCTTTGGTGAACAAAAACCTCAAAATTAACATTGCTGTACGAAATTATTACTTGCTTCGTGGCGGCGGCCATCTTGCTGTACGGCATTGTTACTTGCTTCATGGCGGCGGCCATCTTTAATACGTCACACTCAGCAACACGAAGCATCTCCTCGGGTCGCTGCAAGTGCTAGGTTAGCACTGCTGAGCGCTGAGCGGTTGAACGGCGTTCAATGGCAAGTTGCTAACTTAGCACTTGCAGCGGCTGAGGTATTGAACGCGGCTCAGGGCGCTCCGTGTAACATAATCAGCAGGGACCGGTCGGCTCCCTCTGATTATGTCATAGGATGCCATCTTGGAGTCCCCATTGGACGGTCGGCTTGAGAGTGGCTGGGTGCCATGATGCACCTCACACCCGCGGCAGGCAAGTTAGGCGGCCGCGAGGCCTCTCCTTCATAGTATAATTCATATGTTTTAGGAAAGAAATCAAGGCAGGTCACCTTGGAATCGGGATTCCTTTTTGATTTCTTACCTGCAACATATGGACTCTACACGCTGCAGGGTGGCATTTTTCATGCACTGCTCAGCAACATGAATTAATATATATATATATCCAGGGGAACATGGCAGATCTGGCAACCCTACATGAGGTGATCAGCCACTCATTAAATCACGGGAAATGTAATTGCAAAACATCTGGAGGGCCAAGGCTAACCTGGCGTAACAGCAGAGCGACAAACAAATTTGAGGCTCTGCTGGACTATAAAGGGAGTCATCATTTTCAATGAGAGAGCTGTTAAGTATAACGGCCCCACATGTCAACACTAACAGCTTTGTTGGCTAGGGTTCATTAACCCTTTGCCGATGGGTGGGTTGTGCGGCGGGCTGTTGATTTCAGGCCGTCCTGCAGCAGCCAACGGTGTGCGCCATGCTCCAACTGGTGGGTGGGGCTACAAAGACCCATTGAAGCAAGCAGGGCGTAATAAGCCACCCCGCGGCTTCAAGGCCCACCTGGTGCAGGGACGGCATAGTACGCCCCGCAACGGGAAAGGGTTAAAGTATATGGATTTGCTAGGTTTATTAGCACTCAGGTGGAGGTAACATCACCCTTGAATCTTCCCCTAGATGCCTTATAACTTATTTTTAGTAAAACAAAAAGGGTAAAACAGCGAGGAGCTAAATGAAAAGAAATGCCAATTATGTGTTTGGCAGAGTGTTAGGGTAACAAATAAATGGCTAGTTTATGAAAGGGATAAGATCTGGATAATCGCCAGGTAATCAATATGTTAGGTCTACATGGTCTAATCCAATGGAGCAAATGTTGACTCCCTGAACATGGATTTTGGGTTAAAATAGGAACTGTCTAATCTAAACAGGGACATTTTGGGTTTATGCTTATTCTATAAGAATTCCATATATAAAGGGTTTCTATAATTTCAAACATTATAATCCATCACCAAAAACATACACAGGGTTTGTTCAGAGAGGTGAAAATCAGGAGAACTGGCAGGAAAATGAATAATCTAGACCAAATAGCCAATTTGGAAATTGAGATAAATGGGAGAATTTTTCTGGTTTGGCTATTTTGATCTAGAATTTTCACTTCTCCTGGCAATTCTTCTAGGTTTCACCTTTCATTGAATAGACCTGACAGGGTTATTCAGAGAAAGGTGAAACTCTGGAGAACTTTTGGAGAAGAGAAAATTCTAGGTCAAAATATCCGATTTGAAAAGTGAGATAAATGGGAGAATTTTTCTGGTTTGGCTATTTTGACCTAGAATTTTCACTTCTCCAAAAGTTCTCCAGAGTTTCACCTTTCTCTTAATAACCCTGACTATCTCCAGGTCTCAAATCAAACTAAAATAAACCTGTGAATATCAGAGAGAGGTGAAAACCAGGAGAATGGCTGCAGAAGTGAAAATTTTAGGTCAAAATAGCCAAACCAGAAAAATTCTCCCATTTATCTCACTTTCCAAATCAGCTATTTTTACCTAGAATTTTCACTTCTCCAGCCATTCTGGTTTTCACCTCTTTCTGTATAACCATGATAGTTCTCAAATGCCAACTTTGGCTAGGGACAGATGAGCGCATTTTCTGCGGCCACCGTCAAAATTACGTCGATGCGTGCGCACGCATTTTTTCACGGAATACGCTTAAGTGGTCAGACGATGCGCAATTCTGGACGTATTTCATGACGATGGGGTAAAAAGAAGTCTAGGGAAATCCGGCTGTTTGAACGTTATGTTGGCCGCACACTAGCAGCGTCTGACGTCTCCTAATCACGCACACACGCCGCTATGCGGCCGCAGCGCACTCTGTACGTCAGTACCAGCGGTTTAACGTTCTGAGAAAAATGCGTTCATTTTCCACTTGCGTTGCACAGCCGGACTTTTGTGCGACCGTACTTCGTATATTGGCTGTCATTGCCCGTCATCTGCTGCTAGTGCGGCCGTGATTATGTGCGCCAGAACGCGCGTTCGCACTGCCTCAGTCTGACCCTAGCCTAAGACACCCCATCATGGGGCACGTAGTTCTGACACATCTGGGCTGTTAAGCTTCTTTTCTCTTCTCTTAGGCCTATTAAATCATAGAAACTATTCTGATTCTTCGATGCAGGATATGCCCATCTGCAGATATACCTAAATGTAGGTCCGTAACCTCTTCAACACCACAATCGAGTATACTCAGCCTTCAAAAGCTCATGCAGAACCCCAAACTGGAGTAAACATGATCTGGTGATATTCTGGAGCAATTTAATTTACTGTACAAGAAATTTGCTTGCAAATGGGCTCCAGAATGCACCCCCGAATTTTCAGCACCTTGGACTTATCAGTGAAGGTCCTAAAGCTACTTTGAGTTCCATGTTTACAGAAATACCAAGCTCCAGCTGTACTACTAAACATGTAGTAACACTTTTTGGCCAGCAGGGGGAGGCTTCTGTCTGTCAAATAAGCTAACGTTATCTAAAATTTATTTTATGAACTGCTCATACATTTTTACATTGTCTGCAATTGAAAGTAGTTTTCTATAAAACCCATAGGGTGTTATTCAAAGAGATTCGAATTGTGGCCGAAAGGTAACCGAACACTGAAATTCAGCGTACAGTTACCTTTCCTGGCCATTCGACTATTCAGAGTGCAGGCAGTTTGCCAAATCTTGGCGAATTGCCTGCACATACGGTGCCTGTTCGGTGCCTGTTCAACGGCAGTGAAATCCCCATAGAGAAGCAATGCTTCGTCTATTCAGAGAACACCAAACAGCAGTGAAAGGTTGCCGAAATGCCCTGCTGTTCTGTGGTTTCATTCGACAGATTTATTCGGGAGAATCCCATAGGCTTCAATGTTAAAAATATTCCCGTTTTAAACCAATATCTAATAAACTGTGACAGACCTTTTTATTATCATTCATTGGATCTTATACTGTATCTAAATTCCATACATTTTCATTCAGTAGTTTTTTTGCAAACAGCGTTTCACTTTTCAAACTTTCAAGCATACTGTTTTTTGTTTTTTTTTCACCTCCTACGTCTGCGTGTAGCGTTTTTCTGGCGGCTGCTCTGCGCTGTGATCGGCGGCTAGTTGGGTTTCTCTGGCGTGTTCGGCATGGTTAATCCAGCTGTTTTCTGTGGGTTTTGGTGAGTGTACAGTGAGTGTTCAGCGGGTTTATGGCGAGTTTTCGGCGTTTTTGTGGCAGGTTTTCCTAACACTACGGGTACCCTGCGGTGCTTGCTGAATACACCGCAGGGTCGGCGAAATAGGATCACTGAATCGCCCCGAGGTGCAGGGAATGAAAAGTCACCGAAGGTGCGGTGACTTTTCGAATCTCTTTGAATAACCCTGATAGGGTCCTGGCAGTTTTATTGGAAACCACTTGGTAGTGAAAGGGATAATATTATTCTCAGTGTGAATGCTCTCTTTAACTCTGCAAAAATATACTTTACATATTTTTATTGTGTATTCATACATGCACAGTTCAGGACGGGGTCAGCAACCTTGGTCCTACAGGTGTTTTCGAACTACATCTCCCATGATACTCAGTCAACTTAATGAGTGGCTGAACATCATGGGAGATGTAGTTTGAAAACACTTGGAGGGCCAAGGTTGCTGAGCCCTGGTTTAGGATGTGTAACCATGGAACATATGGGTAATTACTGTCATAGTGCCCTCACCTTGGGTACCTGGATGACACCTCGAAAAACGTGCAGAGATCCAACAAGTGACAGATCCTGTCCCAAAATGCTAGAAGATTGATTTCTCTTAAAATCCACATTCTATAATGGCTTAAATATAATATAGCAACACAGAGCGCACAAAGATAAACCTGTTACACTTCAATCTGGGGTTGCCAGGTTGGGCATGTGTCCAGGGCGCATATTACTATTTCATGCAGAGCATGACCACAATGAAGGAGCTGGTGGCCTGGCTGCAACATGTATAATTCGCATTCTGTAGGAGGAAAAATTAGTTACCTGATCGATACAGGTCACCAGGGATTCCTCTTTAATTTCTTACCAGCTGCACAAAAATTCTACATCCTGTGGTGGCTTTTCTCCTGCACTTCTCAGCAGCATGAATAAATCGTAAGAGTCCAGGAAAGTATGGAGGATCTGGTAACCCTACTCCTCTATGGTCAGCAACCTCGGCACCTTAGATGTTTTGGAACTACATATCCCATGATGCCTAGTCAGCTAAAAGAGTGTCTGAGCGTTAAAGGAAACGCAGTTCAAAACATCAAGTTAATGACCCTTGCTGCAACATATTGCATGGGGAAAATATCTGGTTTACTTGTAAAACACAATAGAAACTATATTTCTTCTATTTCCTCTATTAAGAAAATGACTGTATTGTTGTAAATCCACACACCTGTAAAGCATAAATAAACATAAAACTGGATAAGATGGAAATCATTTTCACCTCATTATTGTAACTGACTAACCTAATTGCGTTCTATGAGGAAGTAAGTAGAAGTATAGATCAGGGGGTCGCAGTGGATGTGATTTACTTGGATTTTGCCAAAGCTTTCGACACAGTTCCACACAAGACGTTACTGTTTAAATTAAGAAAAATTGGTCTGGATGAAAATACTTGTTCTTGGATAGAAAACTGGCTAAGGCTGGGGTCAGACCAGCGCACTTTTAACGTGCGTTCTGGCGCACATAATCACGGCCGCACTAGCAGCGGATGACGGGCAATGACGGCCAATATACGATGTACGGCCGCACAAAAGTCCGGCCGTGCAACGCAAGTGGAATTTGAAGGCATTTTTCTGAGAACGCTGAACCGCTAGTACTGACGTACTGTGTGCGCAGCTGCGGCATAGCGGCGTGTGTGCGTGATTAGGAGATGTCAGACACTGCTAATGTCCAGCCTACATAACGTCCAGACGCAAAAAGAGTTTTATTGACGATCCGTACAAAATCACGCCCGAAAATGCGCGTCGTCTGCCCGTTTTTGCGCATTCCGTGAAAAAATACGTCAATGCGTTCGGACGCACTTTTTCCTGTTCGCGGGGAAAAATGCTTTCGTCTGACCCTAGCCTAAAAGATAGGGTACAGAGAGTGGTCATAAATGGTACATTTTCAAGATGGACATCAGTTGTAAGTGGTGTCTCTCAGGGGTCTGTTATAGGACCAATTCTATTCAATTTATTTATAAATGACCTTGAGATATGCATTGAAAGTCATGTATCAGTGATTGCAGATGACACAAAACTAGGAAAAGTAATACAATGTGAGCAGGATGTTACTTCGCTGCAGAGGGATTTAGATAGATTGGGGGACTGGGCACTTAAATGGCAGATGAAATTTAATGTAGATAAATGCAAAGTTATGCACTTTGGAGTGAAGAACACAAAAGCAACTTATACCCTAAATGGTACGGAGTTAGGGAAATCCAAGCAGGAGAAGGATTTGGGAATAATCATAGACTTCAAACTAAGTAACAATGTGCAATGTCAAACAGCAGCCGCGAAGGCAAGCAAAGTATTGGCATGCATTAAAAGGGGAGTTCACTCACGGGATGAAAACATAATTTTGCCTCTTTATAAATCAATGGTAAGATGCACCTTGAATATGCTGTGCAATTTTGGGCACCTGTCTTAAGAAAGGATATTATAGCACTAGAAAAAGTGCAGAGACGGGTGACTAAATTAATAAGGGGAATGGAAGGTTTAAGCTGTGAGGAAAGACTAACAAGCTTAAACCTGTTTAGTTTAGAGAAGCAGCTCCTTAGAGGGGATCCGATAACTTTATATAAATATATACAGGGCCATTATAAACCATAGTCTGGAAACCTATTCATTAACAGGACTATACACAGGACACGAGGTCACCCATTTAGACTGGACAAAAGAAAATTCAGCCTAAAGCATAAGAAGGGTTATTTTACGTTGAGAACAATAAAGCTGTGGAATTCTCTGCCTGTTGAGGTGGTTGGGTCAGAGACTGCACAGACTTTTAAAAAATGACTGGATGACTTCCTGCAGACACAGAATATTAAGGGTTATAATATTTAATAAGTGGGTAAAAGCTTCTTGATCCAAGGAGAAATCTGACTGCCATTCTGGGGTCAAGAAGGAATTTTTTCCCCAGTATGTTGCATATTGGCGAGCATTTCAAACTGGGTTTTTTGCCTTCTTTTGGATCAACAGCAGTAGGTGATGTGTGAGAGGCTGAACCCGATGGACTCATGTATTTTTTCAGCCTATGTAACTATGTAACTGGAAAACGAAAGAGAGAAAAGGGGGGGTGAACATCAAGAGACACCCTGCAGGGCATAACCCAAATATTTTGTATACAACAACCAATTGCACAAAGTGCAAGAAAGGGTATCACAACCAATAAATCGTTTATTGAAAAAAAACACACGATAAAAAAGAGAGAGAAAAATAACATACAGATGAGGGGGGGTAGCGGCACCTCATCGGAGTCCACAATGGCAACAAAGCAACACAGCCAGACCGGGTGGGAACCATGAAAAGGAATACTGTCTAATTACCTCGGCGGTTCAAGCCGCCTACACACCTCTGATCTAGAGAATGAGAAAAATATAGTAGTAGCCAGGGAAGTCCGCAGAAAAAAAAAACATATAGAAAGTTAAAGATTTAAAACCAAAAGAAGGCTGACATCGCTCGACGCGATTCGCCCAGTAAGGGCTTAATCTTGAGCTGTACTGTCCTGATAGTATATCGGTATATATAATAAATATCGAAAAGGGGAGCACCTGAAAATGAAACCACCTCGAATCCGCAATCACGATGATACGTCAGGCAGCAGGACGCTCACTGCACGCCGGTGCACCATGTGACTCAAACAGCCAATCACTCGCCAAGATGAGGCCAGAGTCACGCCCCGCATGTAGAAACGGCAACGAAATAGGAGAAGGCTGAATATCATGAAGTGAACTATAAAGGGCAAGAATAAACTGATACAGCACTGTAGATGCTACAAAGTTATAAATAACAAAACCCGCAAGAGAAAGGAGTCCACCTATAATATGGCTTCATTATAAACATGGTATTGGCATCAGAGACGGAGAGGAAAATAATACACTAAGGGTTCACTTTTGCACCGTTTGTTTGCTTTTGTTTGATGTACTTCACTTCTGTATTAACTAGCATTCGTCAATTCTATTCCTTATAATTTCTATTGTTTTATCAACTGTTTACCACCCTTTTGACACTTACTATATGTCCTGATTAGCGGTTGTCTTGGGAACCCTTAGTGTATTATTTTCCTCTCCGTATCATCGTGATTGCGGATTCAAGGTGGTTTCATTTTCAGGTGCTCCCCTTTTTGATATTTATTATATATACCGATATGCTATCAGGACAGTACAGCTCAAGATTAAGCCCTTATTGGGCGAAACGCGTTGAGCGATGTCAGCCTTCTTTTTGTTTTAAATCTTTAACTTTCTATATGGGTTTTTTTCTGCGGACTTCCCTGGCTACTACTATATTTTTCTCATTCTCTAGATCAGAGGTGTGTAGGCGGCTTGAACCGCCGAGGTAATTAGACAGTATTCCTTTTCATGGTTCCCACTCGGTCTGGCTGTGTTGCTTTGTTGCCATTGTGGACTCCGATGAGGTGCCGCTACCCCCCCCATCTGTATGTTATTTTTCTCTCTTTTTTATCGTGTGTTTTTTTTCAATAAACGATTTATTGGTTGTGATACCCTTTCTTGCACTTTGTGCAATTGGTTGTTGTAACTATGTAACTGGCCTGTTGTCTGTACACACAGCTGGTCTTTGTTTGTAACATATGGTATTTTTTATTGCATATTTAGTATTTTTCTCAATAATTGATTGAATAATTGAAGTTGACTTTGGATTTATTACGTTCCAACTAGGGCGTGGGATGTAGCTGCCTCTGACGCATATCTTTTGAATGACTAATGTCTCCTTTTCTGGCTTGGCCACTTAGATAAAACAGTGAAACTTTCCTTAGTTCCCACGGCGGGCCTCTGCCTACTATATATTATCAGGACAGAGACATATGTAACTGTACTCCATCACACGCTGTAAGACAGGCATGAAATGCCACTGCGAGGGTCTTTACACTACAGACTGTGACCTATGTGAAAACCACAGCACGTTTTATTCGCCAAAGAAATATATTTCGAGAAATGAACATGATTGCCGTCTAGAGGAGTCATGCCATCTCGGATTTTCGTTCTCGTGTCTCTGGGCTCAAAGTTAGGGCTCACTATTTAATAAGCTTCCACTGTCTAGATGATTTTTTGGGGATTTTTTTTGCCCGTTCTAGAACATTTGTATAATTCTCAGCAGATCATCATGATTAACACCTTCACCATTTATCGATTTAATACACACTGCCTGGCCAAATAAAAAGAGTCACACACTCTAATATTTGGTTGGACCCCTTTTGATCAAGGCACACATTTACCGTGGTGTTGTTTCTGTAAATGTATGCAATGACACAACATTTATTTCCAGTCAGAGTTGCATTATTTTGTCACCAAGATCTTGTATTGATGATGGGAGAGTCGCGGCGCTGTGTAAAGTCTTCTCCAGCACATTATCCCAAAGATCCTCAATGTGGTTAAGGTCTGGACTGTGCGGGGGCCAATCCATGTGTGAAAATGACGTCTCGTGCTCCCTGAACCACTCTTGCGCAATTTGAGCCTGATGAATCCTGGCATTGCCATCTTGGAATATGCCGGCTGTGCCATCAGGGAAGAAAAAACCCATTGGTGAAAAAACTTGCTCATTCAGTATATTCAGGGAGTCCGCTGACATAATCTTTTGTGCACATAATATTGCTGGACCTAGACTTGATCAACTGAAGCAACCCCAGATCATAACAGGTTTGTATTCCAAGTGTTGACTTTTTCTGGCCAGGCAATGTATTATGGGGATTATTTAAAGGAAAGGAAGCAGCAAACACTGACGAAAAATCACTATTGCAATAAGCGAAAGTATTTCACAAAAGGTAGGTCCAACCATCGGTTGGAGAAGCTTCATAGTGGACTATGGCAAAAACCCTGGCATTCTCTGAATAACCCCAATAATTTTTCATCCCACCTCTTCCATCACGGGGCAGTAAATGTCAAATATGGCACGAAGAATTAATTTTACTAGTTCTGTGTATTGGAGACGGGATACATTAAGCCAGGGCTCAAAATTTCAAGTCCCAAGCTACTAGCCAGGCCTTAAGAGTTACTCGCCACTAGTTGCCCCACCTCACCCATTATCCTGCCCTGCCTCTGCATTCCCACTCGCCCCCATGTAATTTCCACTCGCCAAATGCGAGCAGGCGAGTGGAAATTTTGAGGCCTGCATTAAGCTATCCCCCATCATACTAGAGGGGAAAATGCTGGACTGCCACTATCAGGGTTATTCAAAGAGAATCGAAAAGTCACCCCACGTTCGGTGACTATTTGTTCTCTTCAATTCGGTGCAAATCGGCTTTCCCTTTTCGGCCACCCTGCGGTGTATTCAGCAAGCACCACAGGGCTGTCGAAGTGCAGGGAAAAGCTGCCGAAAACCCGACGAATGCACGCCGAAAACCCGTAAAAACATCTGGATTAACCCGTCGAAGATGCCGGAAAAACTCGAGCAGGAGCTGATCACATGCAGCGAAGCCGCCGGAAAAAGCCGACACCGCAGAAGAAGGCAGTGAATAAATTAGGAAAACAGTTTGCTTGAATGATTGAAAAGTGAAACGCTTTTTGCAAAGAAACTACTGAGCGAAAATGTCTGAAATTTGCATATGAGGTCCAATGAATGATAATAAAAAGGGCTGTTACAGAAAAAATAAGTAAAGTTAAAAAAAATCCAGAAAAATGCTTAACATATCCAAAAAAATCTATAAATAAAGAGACTCTTTACTGCAGAGTTTTATAATGAACGGTTTATTAGATATTTAATTAAAACGGGAATATTTTTAACATTAAAGCATATGGGATTCGCCTGAATAAACCTGTCGAATGAAACCACCGAATGGCAGGGCATTTCGGGAACCTTTCACTGCTGGTTTGTGTTCTCTGAATAGCCAAAGCATTGCTTTTTTATGGGGATTTCACATAAACAGGCACCGAACAGGCACCGTATGTGCAGGCAATTCGCCAGAATTTGGCGTATTGCCTGCTCTCTGGATAGTCAAATGGCCAAGAAAGGTAACTGAACGCTGATTTTCAGCATTCGGTTACCTTTCTCCAGCCATTTGGATCTCTTTGAATAACCCTGTTAATTTAATGTAACTCCTCTCCATTATAAAGCGCTGCGGAATCTGTTGGCGCGGTATAAGTACTTGTAACTGTAGTGCACTGCAGAATGTGTTGACGCAATGCAAGTAAAAGATTGATAATAATATGTACCATAGTAAAATATGAAAGCTGGTCAAAAATACCACAAAAAGTATTTTAAGACAAAAAAGTGAACCTGGGTTGTAGGAGCCACCACATGTATCACTTGGAAACCTTCAAAAGCTACTCTGTAATCAGTATTAATAATGCTAAATCTAAAAGGTCTATTTAAAGAAAGGTGAAACTTGGGAGAATGACTGGAGAAGTGAAAATTCTAGGTCAAAATAGCCAAACCAGAAAAATTCTCCTTTTTATTTCACTTTCCAAATCGGCTATTTGGTCTAGATTGTTATCTTCTGCCAATTCTCCTGATTTTCACCTTTCCCTGAATACCCCTGTAAATGGTGCATTGCATGACCAATTCCTCTACAAACTAAACATGCATAATTACAATATGTGGTTTTTCCAGTGTGTTATCACATGGTGCAACACAATACAGCAAGAGTGCAATTAAAATAACACTAACATAGACTGTAGCCACTAAGAGAGTGGTTTGTAGCAAATATATATTCATGTTCATTAAAATGATATACATGATCAATATATAGATGCCCTGAAATGTGGATTTGTTGCATCCTGGAAGAATACACAGTGATAGGTTTCTCCTTATTGGGGGTCTCCTTGTCCCCTTATCTCGATCACAGGCACGCCAAGGAATGTGGTTTGGGACAGATGGCCTAAGGAAAAGTGAGGGGGGGGGGGAGACAGCAGTGAATTGCACATTTCAATTACTTATAATTTTGGATATAAAACTCCTTTACACACAGAACACATGGCAAACACAGGGCCCATGCTGCCCTTACAGGCTGGCTGAGGGGGCTGGGACCCTGAGATGGGGGTAGGAATGTTTTCAGTTTGTGCCAAAAAAGGAGTGTAGCTCTTCTACATGATGTCATTGAAATGGAATGTTTTTCCCTGTCTGAACCATGACCTAGTGGCTCTGGGAAGGAGACCTGCTTATCTTATCTAGTATAGGCGCAATAAAAATAAAATTAAAAACAAACACCCAATCCTAAAGCATTAAACTGAACAGCAAAGCGCCTGGCTGACAGTCATACACAGGAGAATCCGCTGTGCGTGTACATGAATTTACTATTATACTTTATTTAAATAGCACCAACATGTTCTACAGTGCAGTACAAGACTGATTATTCTACTATTCTGCAGCGCTGTACAAGATATGTAAACAAGGGGAAAATATAATAGTAACCATGGTTACTATGGTGTTGCCCATCGTTTCTGTGAAAGTCTGGTACGGGACAGCGGACCTCTTGGTAGAGCGCCCTGAGGACTACCAAATGACAGGTTTGCTCCCACTGTGGTAGCCACACTTTTCTACCTTTTATACAGTTACAAGTATTTATAAAGCGTCAACAAATTCCGTAGCGCTGTACAATGGGTTATAGTTAACTAATTTTTAAATTAACGAGAAAAAAATCAATCATAGATTCAAGGAATCGGAATGTTAAATAAGAGGTGTTGGGCAGACTAGATGGGCCGAAAGGTTCTTATCTGCCGACATTTTCTATGTTTCTATGTTAAAACAGGCCATGTATATGTATAACCCAGGACATACTTGAAAACGAGAGAAATCTCAATGTATCCTTCCTGGTAAAATCCTTTATAAATAAATAAATAAATAAATATGTATGTATGTGGCTTTTTTGTGGGTTTTTTGTGTTTTGTGTGTGAGTGTCTTTATTGTATTAAGGTAAAATACTTTAAGGCCTGTAAGACAAGAGGTATTGGAGTATGTAACTTGCACTGTTTATTTGCAAAGAATAAAATATACAATCAAAAACAAGGAAAAAATATAGGAAAAAAAGAATGATTTAAGGAACTAAGTTCCATATAATTATTTTATATGTGACTACTCATTACAGATCAATGTTACTATTATTTTTATTGCTATTATTATACATCATTTATGTATCGACAACAGTTTCTACAGCGCTTTACAATAACCAATGGGGAATTAAACAGTATTAAACTTAGAAACCAGAGACAAGAGGTGCAGAGGGTCCGGCCCAGAGGAGCTTACAATCTAGAAATTATAATATAGATATATATATATAAAAATCCCGAGTGTAGCAGTCTGTAGTGATACCTTTTCTATTGGACTAACGTTACATTTAAAATACAAGCTTTCGAGAGTGATCCTCCCCTCGTCAGGTCTGGAAGCTATACTGATCAGAATCATAGAATTAAACGTTGGGACATTAATCGGGCACACGGTTGGGGGTGTTAGATGTTGTGAATCGCCAAATGGCATGGTCAGAGTGGGGGGGGGGGAAGAACAGCAAAAAAAACATTAAGGTGTCTCAGGCACATAAGACAACGGTGATAAGATCATGACTCTTCAAAGGGAAAGTGAAAGAACAAAAAAAAACACACAAAAAACACACACAAAAAAAAACATACAGTTGTGTTCAAAATTATTCAACCCCCAATGCTGTAAAGGGTTTTAGGGAATTTAGTGTACATTTTGTAATTGTATTCAGAATGAAATCCTAGTACTACAAGGACTTTTTAAAGAACCATATGCAACTAAAATGACATCAATTGGTTTTGTAATACAGTAGTAAATGTTTCTTTTGTGAATTCTTCATTGACACAATTATTCAACCCCTTAAAGACTACCACTCTGAAGAACAGAGGTTCATTCAAGTGTTTTCAATCAGGTATTGAAAACACCTGTGGATGTCACGGAGCAGCAATAAAGCATAATAAGCACCAATTAGGCAGCTTTAAAATGACTGTGATACTCAGCTCCTTCTAGACATTTACTGGTGTGGTTACAAACATGGTGAAGTCAAGGGAATGGTTCAGGAAGACAAGAGAAGAGGTGATTACTCTTCACAGGAAGGGCAATGGCTATAAGAAGATTGCAAAGATGTTAAACATACCAAGAGACCATAGGAAGCATCATTCGCAAATTCAAGGCAAAGGGCACTGTTGAAACGCTAGCTGGTAGTGGCAGAAAGAAGATGCTGACTTCGACTGCTGTGCGCTACCTGAAGCGTAGAGTGGAGAAAAGTCCCCGTGTGACTGCTGAGGAACTGAGAAAAGATTTGTCAGATGTGGGTACTGAAGTTTCAGCTCAGACAATACGGCGCACACTGCGTAATGAAGGCCTCCATGCCAGAACTCCCAGGCGCACCCCCTTGCTGTCTCCAAAGACTAAGAAGAGTCGACTGCAGTATGCCAAAAGTCATGTGGACAAACCACAGAGGTTTTGGGATAGTGTTCTGTGGACTGATGAAACAAAATTAGAACTGTTTGGGCCCATGGATCAATGCTATGTTTGGAGGAGGAAGAACAAGGCCTATGAAGAAAAGAACACCTTGCCTACTGTGAAGCATGGCGGGGGGTCAATCATGCTTTGGGGCTGTTTTGCTTCTGCAGGTACAGGGAAGCTTCAGCGTGTGCAAGGTACCATGAATTCTCTTCAGTACCAGGAGATATTGGATGACAATGTGATGCAGTCCGTCACAAACCTGAGGCTTGGGAGACGTTGGACCTTTTAACAGGACAATGATCCCAAGCATACCTCCAAGTCCACTAGAGCATGGTTGCAGATAAAAGGCTGGAACATTTTGGAGTGGCCATCACAGTCACCTGACTTAAATCCGATTGAGAACCTCTGGTGGGACTTAAAGAAAGCAGTTGCAGTGCGCAAGCCTAAGAATGTGACTGAACTGGAGGCTTTTGCCCATGACGAATGGGCGAAGATACCCGTAGATCGCTGCAAGACACTTGTGTCAAGCTATGCTTCACGTTTAAAAGCTGTTATAACTGTAAAAGGATGTTGTACTAAGTACTAAGATTGAATGTCACTTAGGGGTTGAATAAAACTGATAATGATGTGAGCACAGAAAAGACATTTGTGGTTATTTCATTATAAATGTTATGTTATATTTGTCTGAACTACGCGTGCCTCTTTGATTTAATTGTAAGCAAGATGACTGAATGATCAAAATCAATGTCAAACTGGCCAAAACACTCAATTTCAGTGGGGGTTGAATAATTTTGAACACAACTGTATATATATACATACTAGCCGTAACTATGGGGGTTATTCAAAGTAGGGATGCACCGATACCACTTTTTTAAGACCGAGTACGAGTACCGATACTTTTGTTCAAGTACTCACCGATACCAATTACCGATACTTTTTCTTTGTTCCACCTCTGGATATTTTTGCAGGGCAAAGTTTGCAGTCTGCCATGCGTACATTGCTCTCATTAATTTTAAAATAATTCCACACCACTGACATTCTGCTGATGTCCCTGAAAGGCTCCAACATATAAAATACACTCCACCTTGGTTAAAAAAAACCCCCCAAAAAATAGAAAATTATGATTATCCATCCTAATAACAAATACTCCTCTATTAAACCCTTTAAGGGCAGAGGCAATTTTACAAATATGGGTGTATCACAGAATCCACTGCAATAAAACTCAGAAATGTGCGGGGTGTGTGTGTGAAAAAAAATAAAATATATATATACATATTTCTTTGCATTTATCGCAGTCTTCAGGGACCTGCAGCCTATACACAAAAGGAGTGCAATCATGTAAGTACCCTAACAGCAAAGCAAGGAGAGGGTAGGATATTGGGGTGGATAATTCTGGGTATATAATAGTAAAGACGGATGTTGTTTATTTCAATGGTACAGTAATCAATAATTCGGGTTTTATTTCAAAAATAAATAAATAATAGTAATAAAAGCCCTTGTTTAAAGCAGCATGAAGTGCGCCTTCTCCCAGTCTGCTTTCTGGTTTGCATGGCATCCTGTGAGGTGCAGTGGCTATCTGATCAGTAGTCAGATGTGCTGTGATTGATTAGAGGGGGGTCTGGAATGTGTTACTGGTGGTGCAATAATAGGAGCAGCAGACGGCAGAGAGCTCAGCGCTGATCACTGATATGGGAAGGTGTCTGCAAGCCCCCCCCCCCCCAGTGGCACAGGGTTCTTGTTGATCTCACAGCTGCTCGGTGTCTCATTGTTTTCACTTTGTGTCGGGGAGCCGCCGCTGCAGCAGCACGAGCAGGGCACACAGTGTGACACCCTCACTCACATGGCTCCTTTTCCCTCGCCAGGAGATAGCAGGAGATGTGACTACTGCTATCCCGGGGAGGGAAAGGAAGGAGCCAGTGCTGCGGCCACGTGCAGCGGCCACGTGCAGCCACAATCACTGGCAGGCAGGGGGAAAACATACATTTAAAAAATGCCATAGAAGGGGACTAGGAAAAGGCCCTTGGGGTTTCCCCCCCCCCCACACACGTTTCTTCCTTTCTGCCACTACAAGGCGTGTAAAGGGACAGCGGCGCCCGTTCCCTCCCTCTGCATGTCTTTTTTGTATAATAGGAATATCTGTTACTTGTAATCTCTGGGTAACGTGTTTTTTTTGGGGGGGGGGGCGGAAAAAAAATGACTTAAGACACGGTTTTGTTTTTTTTTTGTTTAGAGAATCTGTTTCTTATTGTACAAAAGGTCTTGTAACCTTTATGTAATAAAAAAATATAAAAATGCCGGGTTACCTGTTAACAGTCTCCTTTTCTCCCTCGTCTTTGACGTCACAGCCTGAGTCTAGTCATTCATCCATTCACGGCTCTTCTACTGCTGATTGGCCGAATGGATGATTGACAGGCTAATTCACCAGTCTGACATGAGCAGAAGGGGCTGGGTCGATATGAGCGAGACGCTGGAGAGAGAGAGACTTGGCGGCCATGTTTTGATGGATGTCTGTGTCCTCGGCGGTTGCGTCTCCCCGGCGGGTACTTGGCGGCGGACTTAGCGGGCATGTTTAATCGAATCGCGATGGATGTGTCCTGTCTCCCCTGCATCCCCGGCGGTTGCGTCTCCCCGGCGGATCCAGGGGCGGATCCAGAGACTAGTCTCGGGAGGGGCACTTACAGAAAATAAGGTGTTTTAGCAGAGAGCCCAACTCACGAGAATTTACAGAGGGCCCGGCTCACAGGAGCTTACAATCTAGAGGAGCAGAGGGCCCGGCTCACAGGAGCTTACAATCTAGAGGAGCAGAGGGCACCCAGGAGCTTACAATCTAGAGGAGCAGAGGACACCCAGGAGCTTACAATCTAGAGGAGCAGAGGGCACCCCGGATTTTACAATCTAGAGGAGCAGAGGGCACCCCGGATTTTACAATCTAGAGGAGCAGAGAGCCCCCAGCTCACACATGGATTTGCCCCCAGCTCAAGGATTTGCCCAGCTCATGGATTTGCCCCAGGTCATGGATTTGCCCAGCTCATGGATTTGCCCCAGGTCATGGATTTGCCCAGCACATGGATTTGCCCCCAGCTCATGGATTTGCCCCCAGGTCATGGATTTGCCCAGCTCATGGATTTGCCCCCAGGTCATGGATTTGCCCAGCTCATGGATTTGCCCCCAGGTCATGGATTTGCCCAGCACATGGATTTGCCCAGCTCATGGATTTGCCCCCAGGTCATGGATTTGCCCAGCTCATGTATTTGCCCAGCTCATGTATTTGCCCAGCTCATGGATTTGCCCAGCTCATGGATTTGCCCCCAGGTCATGGATTTTCCCAGCTCATGTATTTGCCCAGCTCATGTATTTGCCCCAGGTCATGGATTTGCCCAGCTCATGGATTTGCCCCCAGGTCATGGATTTGCCCAGCACATGGATTTGCCCCCAGCTCATGGATTTGCCCCCAGGTCATGGATTTGCCCAGCTCATGTATTTGCCCAGCTCATGTATTTGCCCCCAGGTCATGGATTTGCCCAGCTCATGGATTTGCCCCCAGCTCATGTATTTGCCCCAGGTCATGGATTTGCCCAGCTCATGGATTTGCCCCCAGGTCATGGATTTGCCCAGCACATGGATTTGCCCAGCTCATGGATTTGCCCCCAGCTCATGGATTTGCCCAGCTCATGGATTTGCCCCCAGCTCATGGATTTGCCCAGCTCATGGATTTGCCCCCAGGTCATGGATTTGCCCAGCTCATGTATTTGCCCAGCTCATGGATTTGCCCAGCTCATGGATTTGCCCCCAGCTCATGTATTTGCCCCCAGCTCATGGATTTGCCCAGCTCATGGATTTGCCCCCAGGTCATGGATTTGCCCAGCACATGGATTTGCCCAGCTCATGGATTTGCCCCCAGCTCATGGATTTGCCAGCTCATGGATTTGCCCCAGCTCATGGATTTGCCCAGCTCATGGATTTGCCCCCAGCTCATGGATTTGCCCAGCTCATGGATTTGCCCCCAGCTCATGGATTTGCCCCCAGCTCATGGATTTGCCCCAGCTCATGGATTTGCCCCAGGTCACACATGGATTTGCCCCCAGGTCACACATGGATTTGCCCCCAGCTCATGGATTTGCCCCAGCTCTCACCTGGATTGTTGCCCCAGCTCCGGCAGGGGGTTGAGGGACCCAGATGCCAGGCAGCGCGGAGCGCCTGCCCGATCTTGAACAGTCCGTCCTGTGAAGTGGATGCGGCTGTGTGCGTGCGCAGCCGGTCACGCGGTCCGGCCAGTCAGGTGGTACAGAGACTCAGTACCACCTGATTAGCCGGACCACGTGACCGGCTGCGCACGCACACAGCTGCAATCCACTTCACAGGACGGACTGTTCAAGACCGGGCAGGCGCTCCCGCGCTGCCCGGCATCTGGGTCCCTCAACCCCCGGACAAATCTCGGGGGGGGGCAATTTCCCCGTTGCCCCCCCCCTGGATCCGCCCCTGGGCGATCGTGATGGATGTCTACTGTGTCCCCGGCGGTTGCGTCTCCCCAGCGGCGGCAAAAGTACTCGGGATAGGCATCGGCGGCATTTGGGTGAGTACAAGTACTCACCCAAATACTCGGAATCGGCACCGATATCGATACTAGTATCGGTATCGGTGCATCCCTAATTCAAAGACATCCGAATTGTGGCCGAAAGGTAACCGAACACTGAAATTCAGCGTACAGGCACCTTTCCTGGCCATTCGGCTATTTATTTATAAAGGATTTTACCAGGAAGGATACATTGAGATTTCTCTCGGTTTCAAGTATGTCCTGGGTTCAAGAACATTGAAGTGTTACAGTTACAGAAATACAAAGTAATACAATGCAAGATATTAAAAAACAACACAAATATACAGATTAACAGAAAATAAATATGTAGGAAATATAGTCACTAGGTTACATGTTTACAGGTGCATTCTGTATTGAGGTATGTTAGTAAGGAGCTCTTGAGTGACTTAAGACTGGGGGAAGATTTGATGGTGTCTGGGAGGTTATTCCATAATTGTGGTGCTCTGTAAGAAAATGAGGACCGAGCCACTGTCTTTTTGTATTGTGGTATTGCAAGTAAGGTGCTGGTCCTGGATCGGAGGTTATAGGATGAGGGAGCTGCTGGGGGAAGCAGTCTATTCAGGTAGGGTGGCAGCTTCCCAGAAATGCTCTTAGACACCAGGCTGGAAAGGTGAAGGGTGCGTTTAGACTCCAGCGATGGCCAGTTTAGCTCTTTTAACATGTCACAATGGTGGGTCATGTAGTTACATTGTAATGCAAAGCGGCAATTGAGTTATACAATGTAGTAAGTTTCTGAAGGTGTGTTTGCGGGGCGGCTGCATACACTACATCTCCGTAATCAATAGCCGGCATAAGCATTTGTTGTACAATATGCTTTCTTACCGCAGGGCTCAGGCAGGATTTGTTTCTGTACAGGGCACCTAGTTTGGGGTAAAGTTTAGATGAGAGTTTTTCGATGTGGGGGCCAAAGGATAGATTAGGGTCCAACCACATACCTAGATATTTGAGAGAAGTGACTGTGGTCAGTGTGCCATTTGATTTTGTCCCAACACATAGATGGGGATTTTGCAATTTGTGTAGTTTAGGTTTTGTTCCAAAGAGCATCGTTACCGTTTTGTCAGTATTTAAAAAAGTTTGTTGTGTTTGATCCACTTTTCTACCTCTGTGAATTGTTCTTGCAGCACGGCCTCCAGCTGCGGGAGATTTGGTTTGCTGGTATAGATTACGGTGTCGTCTGCGTACATGTGTACAGTTGAGGCTTTGCAGACGTTGGGCAGATCATTTATGAATATTGTGAATAGCAGGGGGCCGAGTATTGAGCCTTGGGGTACTCCGCAAGTGACTGGGAGGGGGAGGGAGGAGCTGCCAGAAACTGACACATATTGTGATCGGTCGGATACATATGATTGAAACCAGGTTAGCGTGCGATCATCAATGCCAGAGTTTTTAAGTTTTTCTAACAAGATGCCATGGTCTACTGTGTCAAAGGCCTTGGCAAAATCAAGGAAGATGGCTCCAGTTAGGTTTCCTTGTTCCATCCCAGCTTGGATATCATTACAAACTTTTAAAAGGGCGGTTGAAGTTGAGTGATTTGGACGAAAGCCGGATTGATCTGGAGTTAAGTAGTTCCAATATTGATAATAATCACGTATTTGTGTGTAGACGCATTTTTCCAAGACTTTTGACATTACAGGGAGCAACGATATTGGACGGTAGTTGGATACCAAAGTACTGTCACCACTTTTATGGATAGGTACCACTCTCGCAGTCTTCCAGAGCTTGGGTATGTATCCAGTCGCCATCGATTCATTTATTAGGGTTGCGACAGGATTTGCAATTGCTGGCGCACTGATTTTCAGCAGCATTGCTGGTATTTGATCAGGTCCAGACTGGTATTTCATTTTTTGCTTACGGAGAAGTTTGGCAGTTCGCCAAATGTTAGCGAATTGCCTGCACATACGGTGTCTGTTTGTTGCCTGTTCGAGGGCAGTGAAATCCCTATAGAGAAGCAATGCTTCCTCTATTCAGAGAACACCAAACAGCAGGGAAAAGTTGCCGAAATGCCCTGCCATTCGGTGGTTTCATTCGACAGGTTTATTCAGGCGAATCTCATAGGCTTCAATGTTAAAAATATTCCCGTTTTGATACAATAAATAAACCGTTCATTATAATATTCTGCAGTAAAAAGTCTCTTTATTTATAGAGGTTTTAGGATGTTTTAGGCATTTTTTCAGCAAAACATTTTATCCGTTTTTTTTTAATCGTTTTTTCTTTTTTCTGTAACAGCCCTTTTTATTATCATTCATTGCATGTTATATGTAAATTTCAGACATTTTCATTCAGTAGTTTTTTTGCAAACGGCGTTTCACTTTTCAAACTTTCAAGCGTACGGTTTTGTTTTGTTTTTTACCCCATTCGTCTGCTTGTCAAGTTTTTCAAGGCGGCTGCTCTGCGCTGTGATCGGTGGCTAGTCGGGTTTCTCCAGCGTGTTCAGCGGGATTAATCCAACTGTTTTCTGCGGGTTTCGGTGAGTGTTCGGCTGATTTTGCGGCGAGTGTTCTGCGGGTGTGCGGCGGCTTTTCCCTGCACTACAGGGACTGCACTTCTTGCTGAATACACCACAGGGTCGGCGAAATAAGATCGCCAAATCGCCCCGATGTGCAGGGAACGAAAAGTCACCGATCGTACGGTGACTTTTCGATTCTTTTTGAATAACCCTGTATGATTCACATTAAAGATTATTCACATTTATATTGGATACAATGTTTTGTTTTGCTGCTCTGTAGTTTTTCCATTTTTCCCTTAAGTTACGACTAAAATCCATACAAAGGAGGAACTGTCATCGTTTGACTAATCGCATAGTGACATGAAGTACTGTAAAATGTATAAAATGCCAGAATTGTGCAAACAAAGCATTATATAGGTCTCCGATGTATGTTATAAGATTTAACTTGCTGGGTTTAAAAATAAATATTTATTTGAATATTTCCAGTAAACTGCACTCTAAGGCTAGGGTCAGACGAAAGCATTTTTACACGCGAACGTAAAAAAGTGGGTCCGAACGCATTGATGTATTTTTTCACGGATTATGCGAAAACGGTCATACGATGCGCATTTTCGTGCGTGATGTTTTACGAATCCAAACCAGGAAACTTTTTGCGTCTGGACGTTATGTTGGCCGGACACGAGCAGGGTCTGACGTCTCCAAATCACACACACACACCGCTAGTGGGCGCAGCGCACTCTGTACGTCCATACTAGCGGTTCTGCGTTCTCGAAAAAATGCGTTCATTTTCCACTTGCGTTGCGCGGCCGGACTTTCGTGTGACCGTACTTCGTATATTGGCTGTCATTGCCCGTCATTTGCTGCTAGTGCGGCCGTGATTAAGTGCGCCAGAACGCACGTTAAAAGTGCGCTGGTCTGACCCCAGCCTAAGACTTCCTGTTTATAAACAACACCTACATGTTGTTAGAGAACTGCTTTCATCTGTTGCTTTCAAAGCTCTTAAAAAGAACTTGCTTTTCAGCATAGCTAGGGGTAAGGTTACACAGAAATATTTCTTATTATTCCAATGTATCAAGATCAATGCATTGAAGTGTACCTATAACATCTTTTGTTTATTCAAGGTTTTGTCTCTAGGGCAGCATGTCCACCTTAAGTGTGAGTGCTCCCATGAGAACATACTTGAAAACAAGAGAAATCTTAATGTATCCTTCCTGGTAAGGCTAGGGTCAGACTGAGGCAGTGCGAACGCGCGTTCTGGCGCACATAATCACGGCCGCACTAGCAGCAGATGACGGGCAATGACAGCCAATATACGAAGTACGGTCGCACAAAAGTCCGGCCGCGCAACGCAAGTGGAAAATGAACGCATTTTTTCGAGAACGTTAAACCGCTGGTACTGACGTACAGAGTGCGCTGCGGCCGCATAGCAGCGTGTGTGCGTGATTAGGAGATGTCAGACGCTGCTAGTGTGCGGCCAACATAACGTTCAAACAGCCGGATTTCCCTAGACTTCTTTTCACCCCATCGTCATGAAATACGTCCAGAATTGCGCATCGTCTGACCACTTAAGCGTATTCCGTGAAAAAATGCGTGCGCACGCATCGACGTACATTTTGACGGTGGCCGCAGAAAATGCGCTCATCTGTCCCTAGCCTTAAATCCTTTCTCAAAAAAAAAATATATATTTAGAAGCGGTCGTAAAATACTATCAGGGTTATTCAGAGAGAGGTGAAAACCAGGAGAATGACTGGAGAAGTGAACATTCTGGGTCAAAATAGCAAAACCAGAAAAATTCTCCCATTTATCTCACTTTCCAAATTGTCTATTTGGTCTAGATTGTTCATTCTCCTTGCAATTCTCCTGGTTTTCACCTCTCTCTGAATAACCCTGTAGGAGTTAGTTACAAAAATCAAGAGTATTTTAAGGCTAGGGTCAGACTAACGCATTTTTATGTTGTCTGTGAAAAAGTGCGTTCGAACGAATGGACGCATTTTTTCCCGGAATATGTGATAGCGGTCATACGATGCGCATTTTCGTCCGTGATTTTGTACGGATCATCAATAAAACACTTTTTGTGTCTGGACGTTATGTTGGCCGGACATTAGCAGCGTCTGACATCTCCAATTCACGCACACACGCTGCTATGCGGACGCAGCGCACTCTGTACGTCAGTACCTGCGGTTTAACGTTCTCGAAAAAATGCGTTCATTTTCCACTTGCGTTGCGCAGCCGGACTTTTGTGCGACCGTACTTCGTATATTGGCCGTCATTGCCCGGCATCTGCTGCTAGTGCGGCCGTGATTAAGTGCGCCAGAACGCGCGTTCGCACTGCCTCAGTCTGACCCTAGCCTTAAGAAAGTATTAACATTACGGACACTTTTTGAGTAGGAGGGTGGCATCAAACGGACAGGCTGTAAAAACGTTTTAAAATTGCCTTACAATGGTACAGAGTTACAAGGGTACCCACCGGTTGGGTGGAGTAGAGTTAACATCACTGCTCTATAACCGTGGAGAGAGACAAGGTTATTCAGAGAGAGGTGAGAACCAGGAGAATGACTGGAGAAGTGAAAATTCTAGGTCAAAATAGCCAAACCAGAAAAATTCTCCCATTTATCTCACCCTTCCAAATTGGCTATTTTGACCTAGAATCTTCTCTTCTCCAGCCAATCCTCCTGGTTTTCACCTCTCTCTGAATAACCCTGCATGTCTCACTCCAGAGGATACACCAAACAGTCATGTTTTTGGGGAACCTCCTAAGAGTATGGTTACCCAGAAAACATAAAAATTCTCTAACACCGATCCATTAAGCCCCAGTGACTTATGCAGGGAGACTGTAAAAGACCTTATCACTGTCACACTGTAATGTAGCCTGAAAAAAAGATGAGAAATTAAGCAGTTTTATTCCAGCCAGGAACAAAAAGATGGGATTGAGGTATATGCTAAGTATAGGGCATATTTGCAGAAATGTTAACATGGACTATGACCATACCTATATGGTACAGCGCTGTCCTCCAATACGAAGCAGTAGTAGAATTTTTCTATCAGGGTTATTCAGAGAGCGTGAAAAGCAGGAGAATGACTGGAGAATGACTGGAGAATGACCGGAAAATGACCGGAGAATGACTGGAGAATGAAAAAATTCTAGGTCAAAATAGCCAAACCAGAAAAATTCTCTCTTTCATCTCACTTTCCAAATTGGATATTTTGACCTAGAATTTTTCATTCTCAAGTCATTCTCCTGCTTTTCACGCTCTCTGAATAACCCTGTATGTATTTACTATTAATGCCTATTTTTCTGCATTTCGTTTCTTTTTTGGGTTCCTGGGATTCTCTGCTTTGCTAAAGTCATTGGGAAATCATTCACAAATCCCCAAAGTAGACCAATTGACTGTTTACATAATCATTTAATCACAAACCTGACTGACTGTTCATTGATATCTATATTTACACATTGATTTGTCAGTCTTTATCCAAAGAATTACAAGAAAAGGGAAACCATGTAATCTCTAATAGATTTTAATGTTAAACCCTTTTTCTGGCCACACAAATCACCTAATTACGGATTATTTGCCTTGCTCAGCTTCATTTCCTTAGGGATTTAGGCTTCCCTAGTCCAACTACTAGCAAGTGTATAGGTTTTATCTACATCACTATTAAATGTGATGCCCTTCCTCATATGACCCTCTTTTCCACTGAAATAGATCAGGGTTCAGAAACCTTGGCCCTCCGGATGTTTTGGAACTACATCCCCAGTCACTCTTTATGTTAACTGAGCCTCATGGGAATTGTAGTTCCAAAACACATGGATGGCCAAGGTTGCTGACCCCTGTCAGAGGTTTATGCCAGCAGAAACATAAAAGGTGAGAGCAGGAGAGTCGCCCTGTAGGACTAAGGTTTCAGCAGGTAAGCATCACTATGGAAGGTCAACTGTATCAGGTCTATTCAAAGAAAGGTGAAACTCAGGAGAATGACTGGAGAAGTGAAAATTCTAGGTCAAACTAGCCAAACCAGAAAAATTCTCCTTTTTATCTCACTTTCCAAATCGGCTATTTGGTCTAGATTGTCCTCTTCTCCTGCCAGTTCTCCTGGTTTTCACCTTTCTTTGAATAGACCTGTTTATTTCTTTTAACATGCAAAGTCACTTAACATCAGATTTTGGGAGTTGGTTATTTTTGGGGGTCATTCATGAGGTGTCGTAGCTTGCCAATGTTGCAAATGCAATAAACTTTGACATTTCCATAAAGTAAATTCAGAAAGTGGCAGGGGATGCTTCATCAGGGAATCTTCACCTGCTGCTGTTTGGATTTCCGTGTTGAGATAGCAGGAGTTTATCGTTGCTGTAATAAGGGTGATATCCACTGTTCTTTTTTCTATAGTGTGAAGTAAGCGAGAATAACAAGCAAACTTGGAAACATTTGTTATTCTCCAGCTGCCAGTGCATTTTTTTTTTTTTTGAAAGGATTTTACCAGGAAGGATACATTGAGATTTCTCTTGTTTTCAGGTATGTCCTGGGTGGCGAGTGTGTACCGTTGGGTGTCTTGCCCAGGGACACTTACTGGAGAGGTGCTTGCTGGGATTGAGCCCATGACTCCACAGCCTCTCTCCATGCAGAGCAGTGATGTTACCTCTACTCCACCCAGCCGGTACATTTGTGCTCTTTGTACAAAGTATAGGAAGCAGGAGTTTACCGTTGCTGTAATAAGGGTGATATCCACTGTTCTTTTTTCTATAGTGTGAAGTAAGCGAGAATAACAAGCAAACTTGGAAACATTTGTTATTCTCCAGCTGCCAGTGCATTTTTTATTTTTTTGAAAGGATTTTACCAGGAAGGATACATTGAGATTTCTCTTGTTTTCAGGTATGTCCTGGGTGGCGAGTGTGTACTGTTAGGTGTCTTGCCCAGGGACACTTACTGGAGAGGTGCTTGCTGGGATTGAGCCCATGACTCCACAGCCTCTCTCCATGCAGAGCAGTGATGTTACCTCTACTCCACCCAGCCGGTACATTTGTGCTCTTTGTACAAAGTATAGGAAGCAGGAGTTTACCGTTGCTGTAATAAGGGTGATATCCACTGTTCTTTTTTCTATAGTGTGAAGTAAGCGAGAATAACAAGCAAACTTGGAAACATTTGTTATTCTCCAGCTGCCAGTGCATTTTTTATTTTTTTGAAAGGATTTTACCAGGAAGGATACATTGAGATTTCTCTCGTTTTCAAGTATGTCCTGGGTGGCGAGTATGTACCGTTAGGTGTCTTGCCCAAGGACACTTACTGGAGAGGTGCTTGCTGGGACCTTATGCAGAAATGGAATAAGATGGGAGCTGCTAGAATTAAGGAGTATGGCTGTTATAACCCAACAGATCACTTGTTAATGTTAACACCCTTATGGATTGAAATAGAGCTGTGTGGGTGTTTTAGCAAAATGTTATAAATGTGTTCTATTAACGCAAAGGAATTAAGTGATTTTCATCTGTGTATGAACCCATTCATCCAAATAATCCATGGACAGTGAATAGGGCAGGGACACACCTTTTCAAGATTGGTATATATCAGTATATAGTCATTAAGCGGTCTCCGTTATAAAGCGACCTGAAAATAACCACCAGATCAGGGCCCTGTTCAAGCTGAGCTGGTAATCGCAAGAAGCCAATATAAAAATTAGTCTCAAGTCGTTAAGTCTTAGCAGCTTGGCTTACAATGTTTGGGAGCCAACCATGGATTCTGACAGCACTTAAGCATCGCACCACTGTTATCCTCTCCTGGAGTTCAGAGAAGCCCCTTGTGAGATTGCATGCACACAGTCTAGCAGGATCGAGCTGTTCCAGAGTAGGAACCAGAGAACTGTCTGTTCTCCACGTCCTTTGACCAAACGAAAGCGAGTCGGCAGTGTATCATGCATCCTCCTCTCTGCCATGGCTGATGGTTGAGTTTAGACTTTTTGGAGCTCTTTTTTTTTTTTAAATACCAGTTGTAGGTGAGAATAACAAGTCATCTTGGGATTGCTTGTTGTTATATAGCTGCATACGCAAAGAATGGGAAGCACAAATACCTATAAGGCTAGGGTCAGACGAGCGTGATTTCTACGGACTGTATGTCCGTGCACACGGACGTACGTCAGTACGGAAGACGCAGTAGTGGCCACAGAGTCCGTTTATTCACTGACTTATTTTTTGACGGATGTAGGAGGGAAAATAAAATAAAAAGCAAAACCATTTTGTCCGTGAAAAATGCTGGACGTATAAATGCCGTCCGTCTGACCACGTTCCATCACTCCCACACAAAGCTATGCGGACGTTGCAGACGCAGCACACTTTGTGCGGCCGTTCTAGGGGTTGTACGTTCTCGCCTGCCTTGCGTCCGTGGGGCGCGTCCGGAGTTCAGTGCGGACGTACTTCGTGTGTCGAGCTCCGATGGGCTTTCTTTCATGCTATCAACGGACGTACTTTTAGGCGCCATCACGGACGTGAACACTACGCTCGTCTGACACCAGCCTTAGGCTAAGGTCAGACGAAAGCAGTTTTAACATGCGTTTAACCGCACTAAATCACGGCCGTGCTAGCAGCAAATGACGTCCCATGTCGGGCAGCATATGAAGAACGGCCGCACAAAAGTGCGGCCGCGCAACGCAAGTGGCAAACGAACGCATTTTTTCGAGAACGTCAAACCGCTACTACTGACGTACAGAGTGCGCTGCGGCCGCATAGCGGCGTGTTTGCGTGATTGGGAGACGTCAGACGCTGCACACGTCCGGCCAACATAACGTCCAGACGCAAAAGGGTTTTATTGATGATCCGTACAAAATCACGGCCGAAAATGCACATCGTATGACCGCTATCGCGTATTCCGTGAAAAAATACGTCCATTCGTTCGAACGCACTTTTTCACGGACAACGCGAAAAATGCGTTAGTCTGACCCTAGCCTTAGGCATCAGCAACAGCTGACCCACAACAGGGGTTTGCGGCTTGGCTGGAATAGGATGAGAGCCATTCACATCAATGAGTGGGTTCACTATACTTAACTACTCACTTGTTAATGGTAATGGCCGATAATGGCTCCCCTGTGTTTTTATGTTTGTTTTGAATATAAAGTATATGTTTGTCAACATTAATAGAAAAACTATGTAGAGTGTAGCTAGGAAGAAAAAACTCAAGTCAATAACAAAACATCTACAAGTCTCTCCATACAGCACCTTTCTCTGCATAGGTTACAGTTACAAGCATTTATAAAGCGCCAACAAGTTCTGTAGCGCTGTACAAAAGGTTACAATTATTGCTAGCAATTAGCCATTACTATTATACAACTCCCAATTTGCATCACTGTATATCTCATTACATTGCCACATGCATACTGCCACAGATCCAGTTATGATGCAACGTGCATTGAGCAAACACTTACAATATGTCCTTTCTATATTGTCTGTTATGAATCAACGAGACACACACACACACACACACACACACACACACTTTGCAGGTCTCTACTTCTCTATCTGGTTCAATATAAAAAAAGCATGGATATTACTATTTGGCAGCTAGCAGACATTATGTATTTTGATTTGTGTTGTTTTTTAGTCTTCGTGTTTAAGTAAATGTATCTGTTTATCGTAAGAAATGGTTACATTCTATTTTGTAATTAATAAATGTTCCATGGGACCATACAGGGTTATTCAAAGAGATCCGAATTGTGGCCGAAAGATAACCGAAATGTGAAATTCAGCATACGGTTACCTTTCCTGGCCATTCGGCTACTCAGAGAGCAGGCATTTCGCCAAATGTTGGCAAATTGCCTGCACATACGGTGCCTGTTCGAGGGCAGTGAAATCCCCATAGAGAAGCAATGCTTCGTCTATTCAGAGAACAAAAACCAGCAGTGAAAAGTTGCCGAAATGCCCTGCTGTTCGGTGGTTTAATTCGACAGGTTTATTCAGGCGAATCCCATAGGCTTCAATGTTAAAAATATTCCTGTTTTAATTTAATATCTAATAAACCGTTTATTTTATTCTGTAGTAAAAAGTCTCTTCATTTTTAGATTTTTTAGGCATTTTTTTTCCTTTTTTTTAAATCGTTTTTTCTTTTCTCTGTAACAGCCCTTTTTATTGTCATTCATTGGATCGTATATGTAAATTTCAGACATTTTCGTTCTGTAGTTTCTTTGCAAACAGCGTTTCACTTTTCACACATTCAAGCGTATTGTTTTCTTTTTCACTCCATTCGTCTGTGGTGTCGGCTTTTTCTGGCGGCTACTCTGTGCTCTGATCGGCGGCTGCTCGGGTTCCTCCGGCGTGTTCGGCAGGGTTAATCCAGCTGTTTTGTGGGTTTTAGTGCGTGTTCGTCAGGATTGACGCTGGTTTTCCTTGCACTTCGGGGATCGTGTGGTGCTTGCTGAATACACCGCAGGGTCGCCGAAATAGGATCGCTGAATCACACCGAATTGAAGCGAACAAAAAGTCACCGAACGTGCGGTGACTTTTGATTCTCTTTGAATAACCCTGTATATTCTACAGCTACCCCAGTCGAATGTGCTTTTTACATTCATTTGTTTTGGGGATAAAAGGGGTTAACTCCATGAAAGTGATCTTTTTGTGTTGCTATAAGTAAACATAATCCTTAAGAAAAAATAATTGTGAACTGAGCTTGTAGTGTCAGAGCAATGAAAATGTAAAGTGTCAGAGCATTACAGTCACACACCTAATCTGGCACTGAAACGGTTAATTCAGTCCCTGTGACCTACACTGAGATATTCACACTTTGCCAGATGGCATGTGGAGGGGCAGAATTTCCGAGAAATGTCAAACAAAAGCAATCAAAGGGCACATCAGTAAATCCAGCTCTAATTCCCCATGAGGTTTGTTTGTCCAATAGGGGGTTTGTTTAAAAGGGACTTGTAGACCTCACATTTTTGGTCAAAACAGTCAAACATTTAAATGGAAAAAATGCTGGCAGGAGGATTCTCCAAACAAGGTGTAAAATGTGTCATTTACTGACAGATCTCTTCAATTCCCAGTTTAGTGAATAGACCCCAACTTTACTAAAAGCCTGAGGACACTGGAGGTGCACAATACATTTTCTTTAAACAGAGATTTATAGTTTGATTATTCTGGATGTGTTAGGCTAAGGTCTGCAATTCCTTTGTCCTTATAGCCCCCCCCCCCACACACACACACACACACAAGTCCTGTATAATAAATATATAATGAATGTGTAGCAGGATGGCATGTGCTTAAAATACCCAGGGATACCAGGAACCTTACCCAAAGCATCCTGTATACAGATTACTCGGTGCTGTACATCTCTTGTCCACAGAACCTTATGAAAAGCCCACTTTACACATTATCAGCCTCTCAGCATGGATACATTGTTGCAGTAACACTTACCTTTTAACTCACACAGAGCTACATGGAAGGAGCAAGTGACAGCCAGCAGGGAAAGCACCCTCAGCAACCTTGGCTCCATTTCTTCTCCAAATTCTGGTGGTTCTTCTACCCACAGACCCTAAAAATCTCAAGTTCAAAATGACTTTCTCTAAAGTGAAACTGTAAGGCAGCCTGAGGCGAGTCCCATGCCACTGTCTGCAATCTGCAAAGTCCTCAGTCCACAAGGCTTGGAGGAGGATCTGGAACTCCTCCTGTACCTTCCCCTTTGGCTTCTGTGTGCAGAGCAGTGGAGAGAGGGACCAAGTCTTTGTCACCATTTAATCTTCACTAGGACGTGATGAATGAAGGCAGTGGGGGGGTTTCTCCATCAGCACAGCCCCCTCCAATAAAACGACCTCCCCCACAGATGAGGGAGAGAAGGAGGCAGAACAGAGTCTGTGAGGACCACCTTCTACATTCTGTGGGTGATACTGATGGATGACAGGAGCCCTTACATTTATCACAAGCTGTGCTGATACTTTGTGGCAGAGATGCAACATGTTGTATTTTTATGCTATTCCAGTGCCAGTAGATAAAGTGATGCTACATAATGGACCTCATAAAGCATGGTCAGGGAGGCACCTGCACTTTATATTTTTTTAGCAGCAGCTGCATCTTGATTTTTATTTATAAACATACTTAATTGTTTATATTTATTTAGCAATGCATTGGATAGTGCTGGCATCATTTATTTTGTATTTACATTCAGTGTTTTAGTTGGAATGTTTGTTTTATGTTAATAGATATTACTCACATTGACAGCAGTGTTAAAAGGACCACTCTAATATAAAATGACTCCTCCAGCACCTTTTTATTGTCCTGCTGCTGACAGCATCTGCCCAATTATATTGTCTTTCTTTTTTTCTTTTAGCGTTATATATAACCTTTTTTTCTCAATCAGCATGTGCTGGTCCCCATCAGCTCAGGGCTTTCAAAATCCTGAAGTCCATACAGCTTTTAATTTGCACTCCTACACAGGGCACGCTATTTGCGCATCAGTTGGACCATATGTACTGTCTGTATGCAAGATTTTTGTTTTTTTTGAGAAAGGATTTTACCAGGAAGGATACATTGAGATTTCTCTTGTTTTCAAGTATGTCCTGGGTGGCGAGTATGTACCGTTAGGTGTCTTGCCCAAGGAAACTTACTGGAGAGGTTCCATAGCATCTGCGCAGAACGAGGGATCGGAGCTGCATGTGTATGCACAGGACCAATCCATTGGTTGCCTTTCTCAGACACTAGGGGTGAGAGAGCATGCTGACATCACCAGTGACTGATCTGGTGACGAGCAGCCGGGAAATTCAAAATCCCGGCAGGCTGGCGGCATGCGTGTGGGCACTTCACACAGCATATTTTTTTTTAATAAAAGATTTTATTATGTTAGAGCACTCAAATACGCAAGAAACAGTACAGAAAAATGTACATGACAAAATTGCAGCACCAACCATGCAAATAGTCCGCAGAGAAATAGCTACTATAGGTAATAAACACAACAGTAATGTGACTGTGCAGTACCAGCATCAACCAAGGTGCATCAAGGCATGTACAAAGTGCAGCTAAATGTTGCATTCATCCTCAAAGGTCCTCGCCATAGAGAGAGCAAGAGGAACCGAGAAGGTGATGAAAAGGAGAGAAAGAAGTCAAAATACCCAATAAAGTGTCCAGGACACTTCCAGAGAGAGAGAGAGAGAGAGAAAGAAACAGAAGGAGAGAGGAAGATCGCAGGAAGGAGGAGAAAAAAGAAGGGAGAGAAAGAGAAAAAAAGGGGGGGATTAAGAGACAGGCAGAGGGACACAGGAGACCAGTACGGAAAGAGAGACTCAGGGAGAGGCAACATCGCCCAGCAGGGGATCTCAGCAAAAGTGAAAGCAGGTGAGGTGAGGTGTGGGCCCCCAAAGACCCGCCAAGGTCCGTCATTCAGCCCGAGAAGGCCAGGGCCGCAGCGGCCGAGGGAGCGAACCACGCCAATCATGGGGACCATACCCGAGTGAAATGGGGCATTTGATCATGCAGGATCGCTGTCAAGCGTTCCATGACAATCATGTACCAGATCTTCGCATCCACCTGGGCACTATCTGGAGGAGGCCCCTTCCAAGTGCGCGCCAGGCACAAACGAGTAGCTGTGCAGACGTGAGAGATCAGATTGTCCGAGCAACGGGGTAGTGACTGGCGCTGGTAAGGATGGTTGAGAAAGGCCATCGGCAGGTCCGGCTCAAGTTGGACCCCCAGACAGCGGCCCAGGTCTGCAAACATCGACTCCCAGAGTGGTCGCACTCTAGCACATTCCCACCATGAGTGTAAATAGGTTCCCTCCTCCCCACATCCTCGGAGGCATTGAGTGGAGGCTCCCGGGTACAAGTGAGCCAGTCGACGAGGATGAATATACCACCGGGTCAAGACCTTGAAGCAGTTTTCTTGGATGGTAGTGCAGGCCGTGACTCTGGCGGAGCGGTCCCAGATATCCGACCAATCCTCCTCCAACAACGACTCCCCCTAATCCACCTCCCACCTGCTCACATATGGTGGAGGGGGTGAGGGAAAGCCTTCTGAAACATGTGCGAATAGAGGCGGGAAATCAGGGCCGGGGTCCGCCCTGGTCGTCGACAGAGACGCTCATAGAACGTCATCTGGGGAGGGGGTTCCTCCCGAACTAGGGCCCTCACAAAATGACCAGCCCGGAAGAGCTCATTATCGGGGAGACCAAACCGCTCCCGGAGTCCCAGAAGCATTACTGGACACACAGCATATTTTAATGTACAAATTGAGCTCTCATTTTTCACCGAATTACAGATAAAACGTTGAAATTCCTACTTTATCAGATCCACAGTAAATGTGAGGAGATATTAAATGGATAGGTGTCCGGCTTGTAGAGATTTGTAGTGGTTGTTGCCAGATTAAGAGCAATGCAGCTTCCAAAAAAAATGCTAAAATGTAAAACACAATATCATTGTGTAGTCATAATGCATGCAGAGGGCACAGTAACCACATCCCTGCATTATTCAAGAGTTTTCTGTTACTGTGACCACGATTCATATCCCTGTATATCCAGCAGTAAGTGACCCCAGAGCTCTCCCTGTATTCTGCCCTCTCCCTGGCTGTTGTAATGCTGCAGTAAAGTGTGTTGAGCAGTTTTTCCAGTGAGGGTGAGAATAATCTCCTTACAGTTGAATGCCATAATACTGGGGGAAAGTATTCCAGATGAGGAGGTAAAGCATATGTTTGTGTATGTGTTTATTGTAGCAAATGGATGGAAAGTGACAGTGCAGGTCTAAAGATCAAAACAGGTGTGGAAGCGGAAGTGCAGATGGTGTGCGTGTTTTCCAGAGACTGGAGATAGAGCATGGGTCAAACGTATCGTAAAAAAGATAAAACATAAATAAATATATATAACTACTCAGACTTTGGGTGTGATTTACAGTTGATATGACCTTTGGGGAGTATTATTTGATTTTAATCTGTTTTAGAGTGAATAAATACACATACCACTGGCGTGAGCCGCCTGTTGCATTAGGGTGTGCACCAATGGTACATTTACTCATTGAAAACATGTTTAAAAGATTTTCCACAAAATGCACATTTTTCATTAGAAATAACGAGCTTGTAATCAGAAATACAGTCAGTCTTTATGTTGTTCATCATGAACCAGATAAGGGACACTCAATGTAAAAGGTGAAAAGGACCTCTTCACCCAACATTAGGGTGTGCCTAGGGACACCGGGCACACCACCTGTGCACACCTATGCCACATACTCATGGGAATTCAAAACATATTTTGAATTGCAAGCTTGTGGCAAGACTCTTAAAAAGTAACATGATATGAGGTCCCCCCCCGGCGTCGAATTAAAAAGTGAAATAAGGTTTTTATCATTGTACTGAGCTCCCAGCCATGCAGCTGTACAGAATAAGCAGATACTCATATCAAAAACATTAATACTGGTGAAAATGGCCTTCATGCTCTTCAGTTGCTAGAAAAGTATGTTTTTCTCTAATTGTAGTATGCACATTTCTTGCGTCTACTGGACTCTGGTGACCACGATCCACAAAGTATCCCTTTCTAGGGGCCATATTACATAGTTGGTGCTAACTTAAAGGAACACTCTAGGCTGAAAATTGCCCCCCCCCTTTTCTTACATTATATTATACCTATTGCCCTACCTAGTTAATCAGTATTTTTTTTTTTTTATGTTATACTTACCCTAAAAACGACACTTTTCCAACAACATTTTTTTTTTTTTACTCACTTCCGTCGTGGGAAATCTTCAACTTGGCTGAAGTTTTACGTGCAAAGCGCGCATGCGCGCCTAGCACGTAAACCAGCCAATCAGCAGGCTTACTCCCGGCTCCACCTTCTTTGATTAGTGTTACGCACAAGAGGATGCGCACAACACTAATCACAGCCGCCGACTTTTGCCGGCGGCTCACTCCCGCCAGCTACTGCGCTGAAAGCGCGATGACGTCACCTACTCGGCAATAGTCGGCAGAAGCGGGAAATACAAATCCCGCTCTGCTGACTATCAGCTGGGAGGGCAGAGTAAAGTCCTCCGCGTCTCTCAGCTGTTTCAGTCGATCAGCTCAGCGGAGGGGCAGCGGAAGAAAAGGGCATACTTAGGTGGTCATGTTGCCTAGAGTATCCCTTTAACCAGAGCTGCTGTAAACTTCCCAGAGCCATTATAGCCTATGGAGGTTTTCAGTTTACAACAGCTCTGGTTAAGTTAGCACCAAGTATGTAAAATGGCCCTAGGTAAATTATAGGATTAATATACTTTGTTTCTCCAATCCATTGCCAAATAATGTTTGGCTGACTAAAAATTATTGTCCCTAATTGTTTGGCCATCATTGTTATGGAGAGAACCAATCATCACATCTTCTAAACCTAGAAGTTGCATTTTGCTCAGACAGCCTGGACTGTTCAACGTCATGAGATGCAGGGAGAGGCAAAGGTATATCGGTAATTGCTTCGTGTGTGTGATGGAAATTGTGTGAAAGACAGCTGTATGTGTGTAATTGTTAGGATTGTGTGGTAGTAGAGTGTGTGTGTGTAGAATTATTTTGTGTGTGTGTGTGTGTGTATGTTTCTCTACTGATTTTCGTACCCATTTCTTGCACCATCACCGTTTGCTCTTCCAGTAAAAGGATGTAATTTACTGTCTCTATAAATTCCAGCACCGTGTATACCAGTGTCATATAGTGGATCTGTTTTAGTGTGTTTCTATGCATGCTTTGGTTTGGTTTTCCAGTATTCATCCATGTCTCATGTTTGGTTACTGACTTCTAGAATCTTGATCTGGCTTTGTATGGTTTAAGCATTTTGCTTAACTCCACTCTCCTGCATTTATACGGAGGACAATGCTGGATTTATAACTAGGCAGAGTAGGCATGTGCCTACAGGCGCCTGCCTCAAAGTGACGTCTTGCTCTGTAAAGAATTTTTTTTTCTTTTTTTTTTTTACAATAATTTAGAACACTATCTCTGGAAGCCTAAGTGCTAAAGGACATATGAGGTATCATTGGAAAGGCCTTTCAAGTGATACCAAATCTAACCTGGTTAGATTTGGTATGTAAAAATAAAAATGATATATTCTTTTTTTTCCTAACGCAGAGCTGCCATATATAAATAGGGATTTCCTGACAAATGAGCCTAACTGGTTCTGAGAATGACCGGTGCACCTTGAATGCCCCATACTGCATATACAGTAGACAATATAAAGGGCTTTATTCCAGCCCTGGTGTAAATTTAGCAACTCCATAGACTTTAATGGCTCTGGGAAGCTTAACAGCTCTTGTTTAGTTTATACCAGGGCTGGAATAGGGCCCGAAGGGATTAGGGTAACCATTTAAATTGTACGAAAAGGGTTCTAGTATGAGCTGTATATATTTCAGGACATTCTAGCTAACAATGAAATCCATCACAGTATAAAGCAAATATACAGCTATTCAGAACCCAAAAGAGGAAGAATCATCCCCCCCCCGCAAGTGTGGATTTTCCCACTAAACCAGCGTTTCCCAAACCTGTCCTCAGGATTCACCGACAGGCCAGGTTTGCAAGATGTGAAGCAGGTGATAGGATTTGCTGCTCAGTTTTTGCAGGATTCAGTCTGCATTCCCCCAAGGTAATCCTTAAAATCTGGCCTGTTAGGTCGGGATCAGACGAGCACACTACCGTAGATACTCGAGTATAGCGCGACCCGAATATAACGCGATGAATAGATATTTATTATGGAAATACTAAAGACTAAAGTATACTGTACCAGCAAACCATTAAAATCCTTCAAAGTTCTCTCACCACGGTTAGGCTCCCCCTCAGGCCAGGGTTTTCTGCTCTAGAATGATTGCAGTGGTTACCAAGTATGAAGCCGCCAGCCATCCGTCTTCTTTACTAGCGATTTAGATGGCCGGTGGAGGCGAGGGGATTGGCTTAAACCGAGCTTGAGCTCTGGCCATGATGGATCCCACCTCTCCCGAATCTGTGAGTTCCTGAAGTGTTTGCAAGCATCAGGGAGCCCGCATTCACTTCAGCGAGACTACCGGAACTTCCGGGAGACTTGGGATCCAGAGCAAGGCAAGTTTTTTTTACTCGCGATGCAGATGTCTCGAATATAACGCGACCCCTCAAATTTTAAGGTAAATTTTTGTCACCAAACTCTAGCGGTATACTCGAGTATCTACAGTATGTGCGCCCGTACTGATGTGCCTCCTGGAATCCATCGCAGTGTTGTGACACCCCGACAGGGCCGGCCACACGCTGTAGTGCGAGCACAAATTGCACATGCGCTACAGCGGGCGTGCTGTGGATGTTATGAAGGCCTCCCCGTCGAGGTGCGTTCGACAGGGCTGCAAAGCACGATTCTCCATAGGAGGATCGAGCCTTGCAGAGCTGAGCACACTAACTATACTCAGAGAGGTGACCAGATGAGCATGAGAGCGGAAGGAACGTCCATTCTCACGGACATTCCTTCCACTCTGCGAAATGCACATCTGAACCCGGCCTTAGAGGGTCAGGAGGACAAGTTTTGGAAATACTGTTCTAGACCAATAATTCACCAGTGCAGTCCATTGTGTAATGAAGTGCACCTAGAGTCAAAAAGTGAAGCAAGTTAACAGCACGAAAGTGACCTGCAATAAGGAACTTGCGGCGAGTTTCATCAGGAAACATTTTTTTTCTGCCTTGCTGCTTACTCATAACATCGGTTTCCCTTCATACTTGTTGGCTGCTTAAGTGTACACAGTATCCTAAAAATTTGAAGTGATAGAAAGATGCACCTACAGAAATGCCATCCCACAATACTAATAAAAGAAAAGTTTTAATTGCTGTACATTTCTTGCTCCATCTCCTCCATAGCCCCCAATGCACCCCTACTTCACATACTCTGCTTCTTACCCTCAGTACAGTAGGAGAGAGGACCCTGCTCGAGATCTTACAATCTGTGTGTTTAACGTATATGTATATTTGTTATTCTGTCTCAACATTGTACAGAGCTATGGAACTTGTTAGCACTTTATAAATACTTGTAAATGTAATTGCATATTTAGCAAGGTTCAAATGAATGAATGAAACCAAGCAAGTCCCAGTTATACTTTTTAATGTCACACCCCAAGCTTGGCATTTTTGTTTTGGACAGCCCTTTGGAGTTGAATCAGTCTGGTATGGACACAAATGAGTTCGATCTTCAGTGAGAGGTGCTGAAGGACCCGTTACAGAGTTCTTACAAGCCACTGTCAATACTCACCCACAATGTTTTGGCTTCTAGTCTAACATGACCCCAGTTAACTCTTGTATGTTGCATGGTATGTGGCTATACAAAGAGGGTAAACTAAAAGGGGTTAAATAGCTGAATTGGCTCCGAAATTGCACAAATGGTGAATTTCCCCGTACGGTGCAATTTCAGAGCCATTCGGCTATTCAAAAAGCTGGCAGTTCGCCAAACATTAGTGAATTGCCAGTGAAATACAATGCTGTTCGATGGCAGTAAACTCCCCATGGAGAAGTAATGGTTAAATTGATTCAGAGAGCACCGAAATGTCGTAGAAATGCCCTGATTTTCGATGGTTTCATTCAGCAGGTTTAATCAGGTAAATCCCTTAGGTTTCAATATAAAAAAAAATCCCTTTTTTTTAAAAATATTTATGAAACAGTTTATTCTTTTAATCTACAGGAATTTTTTTTTTTTTTACATTTTTTTTGGCAAAATTTTATTGTTCAATTTATTTTTAAAGGAGGCTTTTTTTCTGTTCTGCAATGAATTGGATACTATCAGGGTTATTCAGAGAGCGGTGAAAAGCAGGAGAATGACTGGAGAATGGAAAATTCTAGGTCAAAATAGCTGATTTGGAAAGAGATGAATGGAAGAATTTTTCTGGTTTGGATATTTTGTCCTACAGGGTTATCCAAAGAGATCCGAATTGCTTGAGAAAGGTAACCGAACGCTGAAAATCAGCGTTCGGTTGCCTTTCCTGGCCATTCGGCTATCCAGAAAGCAGGCAATTCGCCAAATCCTGGCGAATTGCCTGCACATACAGTGCCTGTTCAGTGCCTGTTCGAGGGCAGTGAAATCCCCATAAAAAAGCACTGCTTCGGCTATTCAGAGAACACAAATCAGCAGTGAAAGGTTCCCCTAATGCCCTGCCATTCGGTGGTTTAATTCGGCAAATTTATTCAGGAGAATCCCATAGACTTCAATGTTAAAAATATTCTCGATTTAATTCAATATCTAATAAACCATTCATTGTAAAATTCTGCAGCAAAAAGTCTCTTTATTTATAGATTTTTTAGGATACTTTAAGCATTTTTCTGTTTTTTTTTTTTTTTTTAAAAGTCCGATTTTTTTTTTTTTTAAGTTTACTTATTTTTTCTGTAACAGCCCTCTTTATTATCATTCCCTGGACCTCCTGTGTAAATTTCAGACATTTTCGCTCAGTAGTTTCTTTGCAAACAGCGTTTCATTTTCACAGATTCATACAAATGGTTTTGCTAATTTATTCACTGCCTGTGGTGCTTGCTGAATACACCGCAGGGTCACTGAAATGCAATCGGCAAAAGGAACCGAATTGAAGAGAACGAAAAGTCACCGAACGTGCGGTGACTTTTCGAATCTCTTTGGATAACCCTGCTAGAGTTTTCCATTCTCCAGTCATTCTCCTGCTTTTCACCTCTTTTTCCCCATAACTAGTTGTTGGAGTTACAAAATCACCATAAAAAAGTATCCTTAGTCATACTGCATCATATATGGAACAAGCCTGTGATACCGCAATGTGCGGTAAGTAAAAGTGTGATTTTTATTGCAGTGGAGCGCTGACGCGCTCATGCACATGTAGCGCTGGTTTAAAACACTGTTGCAGTGTTACTCATTTTTTGGCCACCAGAGGGAGACAAGCGCAATGTAAGAGACACTGGACAATGGGACTACGTTTTCCAGCATGCTTTGCGGGGGGGAACAGGAAGTAGGTGGAGAGAAAGGACTTACATCTGCAGCCTCGTGCAGAGGAGGGCGAGTGCGCGCCGAGGAGTGAACAGAGCAGGACGCACGTGAGACAGACAACAATCGTGACCAGGCCGGAGCGCAGGTGTTGCCTTGCGGAGCTGGAGATCGGTTTAAATTACTTGCCAGAGACCTAGTAATCCACTGCTGAGAAGTTCACACAGATACAGAGCTGCAGAAGGACCCCGAGTTAGGAGACCACGATGATCTAACGGGAGTGCAGGCGGTGAGCTGAGCATCTTGTGGCAGAAACTGACAAGCAAGACAAGCGGATCCGGTGGCACAGAGTCCCAGTCAAGTCGAGCGGAGAGACGTCCTGGGTCGAGCTGAGTGCAGAGTATCTGGCGGATGGGTGAGAGGCCTTCCCGGCCACAGTAAAATAATAAAGCATGCTGCAGTTTGTCTAAACCTACAGGGTCCCAACGTGACTAGTCGAAGACACATTGAAATAATTCACTGGCCAGTTGAATCTAGTACCCGGGTACCAACACACGCATACACGCACACCTTCTTGGGACACAACCTGTACGGGACTCACATTCCAACAACAAAGGGGTTAAAATTCCTTTTTCTTTTCCGCTGCGCGTTTCTCGCATTACGAACTTCTGTAAATATATATGTATACCGTGCTGCTCTATATATGCCAGTTTATTTGAGATCAGTAAACTATAGAACTTAAAAAATCCACAACAGTGCTGGTGTATATTTATTCCCTAGTGCGGGGAGACTGACCCGAGGTTTAAATTCAGCGGCTCCTCCGGTAGTGAGCGCTACACGTGGGGGCTCGTTTCTGGGATCCAGTCTCTGGAAAAAATGCATTTAAAGGGTTAAATATGGATCCAGACACTGCTGCCAAATGGTGTGAGGAGCACAGTAGTCAGATAGAATTATGTATAGTCATGGATATTCCTGCAGACACTTGGGCCAAAGATCAGATTCGCCAGGCTGTGGCCGCGCTAACACCAGATCATCGGGGGTTAATCCTGGACATTAAAGAGAACCCAGATACCTCTCACACGTATGTTCTTTTTGAGTGGAGAAAGGGTGTTCCAGTGTGTTTTCAGGGCGCGAGCGTGAAGCTGACCGATGAGGTGGAAGTTCAACTGATTCAGCCACGTGCGCCACGTGGCGATCCCGCGAGTGTTCCCGCGCCCAGTCCGCTGGCCATGATCGGGCCTGAATTTATAGGGGCTATTGGAGATTTGCTGGCTAAATGTCAAAGAACAAGCCCTCCGCACACTAACTTTGGTTATCGACGGTTGAGAAATTATACAGGAAACGTACCAACTCCGGCGGGAGAAGAAACCTTCGAAGAATGGGTAGAACAGGCGATGCAGGCTCTGGATGAGTGGGACGTCCCTGAAGCGCAGAAGAAGCAAAGGATTACTGAGAGCTTAAAGGGACCTGCGTCAGAGGCTGTCAGAAACCTAAAATTGAATAAGCAAGACTGCACTGCTTTAGATTATCTAAATGTTTTACAGGAAGTCTTTGGGCGAACGGAAAAGGCTGCTGAGCTCGTGTACCAGTATGAACACACCTACCAGCGAAAAGGTGAGAAAATGACTGAATATATGAGGCGCCTAGATAAGATTCTGCACCAGATACTTAAGAAAGGGGCCGAACCTGCCGAAATAGATAAAATCCGAATGCAACGGATCTTGAGGGGCGCTCAACCTGTAGATCCGGTGATGCTACAGCTGAGAAGCAGGGAAGGTAACCGAGAATTGAAATACCTGGAACAGGGGCGGATCCAGAGACTAGTCTCGGGAGGGGCACTTACAGAAAATAAGGTGTTTTAGCAGAGAGCCCGACTCACGAGAATTTACAGAGGGCCCGGCTCACAGGAGCTTACAATCTAGAGGAGCAGAGGGCCCGGCTCACAGGAGCTTACAATCTAGAAGAGCAGAGGGCACCCAGGAGCTTACAATCTAGAGGAGCAGAGAGCCCCCAGCTCACACATGGATTTGCCCCCAGCTCATGGATTTGCCCCCAGGTCATGGATTTGCCCCCAGGTCATGGATTTGCCCCCAGCTCATGGATTTGCCCCCAGGTCATGGATTTGCCCCCAGCTCATGGATTTGCCCAGCTCATGGATTTGCCCCCAGCTCATGGATTTGCCCCCAGCTCATGGATTTGCCCAGCTCATGGATTTGCCCCCAGCTCATGGATTTGCCCCCAGCTCATGGATTTGCCCAGCTCATGGATTTGCCCCCAGGTCATGGATTTGCCCAGCTCATGGATTTGCCCCCAGCTCATGGATTTGCCCCCAGCTTACACATGGATTTGCCCCCAGCTTACACATGGATTTGCCCAGCTCTCACCTGGATATTGCTCCAGGCCTCCAGCTCCGGCAGGGGACAGGGTTGACTCTGAGCCGGGGACCCAGATGCAGGGCAGCGCGGGAGTGCCTGCCCGGTCCTGAAGAGTCCGTCCTGTTGAGTGATGCGGCTGCGTGGCGTGCGTGCGCAGGTCACGCGGTCCGGCCAGTCAGGTGGTACAGAGACTCAGTACCACCTGATTAGCCGGACCACGTGACCGCCGGCGCCTGCACGCAGCCGCATCCCTTTAACAGGACGGACTCTTCAGGACCGGGCAGGCACTCCCGCGCTGCCCGGCATCTGGGTCCCCGGCTCAAATCTCAGGGGGGGGGGCAATTGCCCCGTTGCCCCCCCTGGATCCGCCCCTGACCTGGAACTGATCCGAGCTGTCAGAGAGGAAGAGGCTTTACTTGAAGAAAAATCCTTTAGGAGAGGAGAAAGAGCTTACGCACAACCCGTGAGGCATAACGAATGTTTGCAACCTGAAGATAATTCGTTAGACACCTATGGATCCGAAGTGGACGAACAAGAGCGTTTGGCTGTTCCTAAATCCACAGAGAATGCTGCAAAAGAACTAACCCTTTCTGCACATAGTGAGTTGCACGAAACCATTAAGAAGGTACAAGAAGCTCAAACTGAATTGCAACAGGCGCACGCGGAACTGTGCCGAGTACTTTTGAAGGTGGCAGAGACACAGACCGATATGCAGAAGTTCCTTACTGATATGCGAACAACTGGAGTTGCTGCGGTGTCTGGCCAGGGTCCTTCAACCGAAACACCACAAGCAAGTGCGTCTCCGTCTTCAATAGAAGAGATGTTTCAGTTGCGGAGAGATGGGTCATTTCCACGCTCAATGCAAAAGCCAGTAGCCTGAAGGAAATAGAGTAGAAGAGTTCCTAAAAGCCTTGGAAGGGCTACTATCTACCTCACCAGCGGGAAACGCCAGAGGGCACAAGTGAAGGAGCAAACTAGGTGCCCAATGGTCAAAACCCGCTCCAAAAATCAAGCCAGGACTGAGAGGCCGAGAGGGCCCAGAGTCTGGCCAACTGCTTAGCCTGCCAGGACTGAAAGAGTCACTCCCTTAGCATCCGGTCCTACGTCATGGGGAAGCAATGCACACCCAAAACCTATACGGGCCAAGAAGAAGGCCAGAGTACAACAAATGGGGTCTAAACTTCCTGTTACTACCACAAAGTTTCCTGACCAGCTGATAGGTCCTTCTCCCATTGTGCCAATCCAAATAGAGGGAGTCTACACTAAAGCTCTGTTGGACTCAGGGGCTCAAGTGACATTGATCTACCGAGACTTCTACGAGAAGCACTTGAAGCACATACCTCTACAGAAATTGAAGGACCTGGAAATCTGGGGTATCGGAACTGAGAAACTTCCCTATGACGGATATCTACAGGTGAAGTTAGAGATCGGATCCAAAGTCATCGGACAGTCTGGAGGTTGTGATGCATTGGCCATTGTGTGTCCTCGGCCTTCAGGGGCAAACAGAAGTTCTAAGATAGTGGGGACGAACACTGATCTGGTGCGACGTCTCCTGACTCCTATAGTACTGGAAGAAGGTTCTACCAAGGGAGTACACCCAATGTTACGTCCAGTCTATCAGCGAATGGTCGAAGAACAGAAGGCACCTGCTGAAGTGGGGCACCTATGGAGATTGGAAGGAACAGAGAAGGTTCTGCAATCAGGAGAAGTAGCGAGCTTCCGGGCTTCAGTCAAGTTGAACGGATCGCAACCAGGTCCCTATGTGGTACTGGAAACCGATTTTAATCATGGGAGTGAAGCTGGAGTAGAAGTAATCCCTGAAATAATCTCCACATGAGCTTTGAAACGAACACGAGGAAGAGTCTCAGTCAGTGTGTGTAATGTGTCTGATTCTCCAGTGGTCCTGAAAGCACAAATGCCTATCGGGCAAGTAGCGTCCGCTACGCCTCTCTCTCCTACCGGTTTAGGAGGGGGAGTGGATAAAGAGATTCCAGATGAAAGGTTCTATCCCAAGGACGCTCCCATCTCACCTGAATGGAAGAAACGTCTTCAGTCCCAGGTCCTAAAGTGGAGGGACTTGTTCTCAAAGGATAAGTTCGACATGGGATTAGCTAAGAGTACTGAACATCGCATTCGACTACAGGAAGATAAGCCGTTTCGAGAAAGGTCAAGACGAGTTCCATTGGGAGACTTGGATGATTTACGAGAACAGCGGAATGAACTGCAAAGAACTAAGGTGATCCAAGAGTTCAGGAGCCTGTATACATCTCCAATAGTAATGGTCCGGAAGAAGAATGGTTCTGTCCGTCTATGTATAGACTATCGCACGCTAAATCAGAGAACCATCCCAGATCAATATGCTACTCCTCGGATAGAAGATGCCTTACAGTGTTTGTCTGGAGCAAAATGGTTTAGTGTACTAGACCTGCGAAGTGGGTATCACCAGATACCAATGCATCCTGAAGACTGCGTTCATCTGCCCACTGGGGTTATTTGAGTTCAACAGAATACCTCAAGGCCTTACGGGGGCTCCAGCCACGTTCCAATGGTTAATGGAGAAGACAGTCGGGGACATGAACCTGATCGAAGTGTTAGTGTATCTGGATGATATAATTGTGTTCGGGAAGACTTTGGAAGAACATGAGCAACGGTTGGAGAAGGTCTTGAAGCGGCTCCATGAAGAGGGGTTGAAACGGTCTCTGGAGAATTGTAAATTCTGTTTACCTTCCGTTACGTATCTGGGACATGTTGTTTCAGCAGAAGGCGTTTCGACGGATCCTTGAAAGTTGGAAGCCGTAGCTTCCTGGCCTAGACCCCGAAATGTTACTGAACTTAGATCTTTCTTGGGGTTCTGCTCCTATTACCGACGATTTGTAGGAGGATTTGCCAAGATAGCTCAACCACTGAACAAGCTCCTGCAGAAGGAAGACACAGAAGAAGGCCACAAGGCCTGTGACCGAAATCCGTCGGCTCCAGGGCCAAGGAAGGCTCGAGAATCTATCCAGGGAGAATGGACTAGTCAATGCGAAGGTGCTTTCTTGAAGCTAAAAGAGAGTCTAACTCGAGCTCCCGTCTTGGCTTACGCGGATCCTCACAAGTCATACGAACTGCATGTGGATGCCAGCAGAGAAGGTCTAGGGGGAGTCCTGTACCAAGAGTTATGGTGGATTGCTGAGGCCTGTAGCGTATGTGAGCCGGAGCCTTACGCCCTCAGAAAAGAACTATCCTACCCACAAGTTGGAGTTTCTAGCCTTGAAGTGGGCGGTGGTAGATAAGCTAAAAGACTATCTGTATGGAGCCGAATTTGTTATAAAGACGGATAACAATCCTCTTACCTATGTCCTTACTACTGCGAAGCTGGATGCCACGGGACATCGGTGGTTGGCCGCTCTGTCAGGGTTTCGGTTCAGCCTGAAGTATCGCCCTGGGGTGAATAATCGAGATGCGGATGCTTTGTCGAGAAGACCCTACACTACAGAATGGACTCAGTTAACTCCAGATGGGGTGCAAGCTTTATGTCAAGGAGCAGAGCGCCGGGTCAAGGGAGGGATTGAAGCGGAAGCCATAGGAGTTATGACTGCGGCTGTTCCAGAGCTCTATTGTAATCCTATGCAGCTGAGGGATGAAAGTTTGCCTACTTTTTCGAAACAGGACCTGAGAGCTGATCAGGCTGGAGACCCTCTGATTGCATTAACCATGAAGGCCCTAAACGCGAACCAACGGGAGATTCTTCTGACAAATTTCCCAGATGGAGCCAGATTGGTATACAAAGAGTGGGAACGGTTGAAGATGTTGGATGGGGTGGTCTACCGAAGGGGCCCCTCGAACATTGCTGAAGAGACCCAACAGTTGTTCCTTCCCAACAAGCACAGAGAGGATGTGCTGCGGTCGTTACACGATGAACATGGACATTTAGGTGCAGAGAGAACTTTTAAGCTGGTGCGAGACATATTCTATTGGCCCTGCATGAGACCTGAAGTTGAAAGTTACTGCCACTCATGTCTGAGGTGTATCCAAAGGAAGACCCTACCAACCCGAACTGCTCCAATGAGCCACCTACAAAGTCAAGGACCCATGGATTTGGTGTGCATTGATTTCCTGTGCTTAGAGCCGGATGCTAGTGGGCAGGGAAATATTCTAGTAGTGACTGATCATTTCACACGTAATGCCCAAGCTTTTTCTACGAAAGACCAACGTGCTCCTACGGCGGCGAAGGTTTTAATGGAATAGTTCTTCGTTCACTATGGCCTACCAAGGAGAATACACTCTGATCAGGGTAGAGACTTTGAGAGCCGGCTAGTTGGGCAATTACTGGAACTGTTGGGAATTCAGAAGACCCGAACTACACCATATCACCCACAAGGTGATGCTCAACCCGAAAGGTTCAATCGCACGCTGCTAAACATGTTGGGGACACTGTCAAACAGAGAGAAGCAGAGCTGGAGTCGTCACATAGCTACGCTAGTACATGCATACAACAGTACGGAGAGTGACGCTACTGGATACTCATCGTACCGTCTTATGTTCGGAAGAGAAGCTCGACTGCCGGTTGATTCGGCGTTTGTACTATCTCTGGACCAGACGTTGGTAGCTTCTCATAGAAATTATGTGGATAGACTTCGGAAGAACTTGGCCTCTGCGTTTGAACAGGCCCATTTGACCTCAGGAAACGGAACAGAGGAATAAGCAGAACTATGACTTGAAAGTTCGGATACAGGATCTACAACCCGGTGATAGGGTTTTGTTGAAGAACTTGGGTGCTGCTGCAAGGCATAAGTTGGCGGATAGATGGAGTTCTCAGGTCTACATTGTCTGCAAGCAACTGCCGGGTCTGCCAGTTTACCAAATCCGACCGGATGGAAAGGCTGGGCCTCTTAAAAACTGGCACCGGAATCATCTGCTACCTTTGAGAGAGGCTGTAAGGATACCAGTTGGAGACGAACTTTCTCTGCCGAACCCGCCTGCTCCACGCTTAACTCCCGTTACTCGGTCTCAGCAGACACGGGTCGTTGAAGAGAGTGAAGGGGATAGTGAGGAAGAAAGCTTTTGTCTGGACTGGGTGCGCTCGCCAGAACCTGAAGAGGTCATCCCAGTTCCCGAACGGTGGGAAAGTAACCTGAGGCCTGAGGCTCCTGAATTCCAATTGAAAGTTCCCGAGACTTCTGAAATCCCTGTAGTTCCTGAAAACGCGTCCTATGATTACAGTTCTATGCCTTCACTGGAAGGATCATACTCCGAAGAGATGTCTGTTCCAGTTGTGGATGAAAGAACTGAACCCGCACCTGTAGTACTTCCACCTGAAGAGGAACTGATTGAGCCAGAACCAATACGCTCTATTCGACCGCCCCAGAGACTCACCTACGACTCACCAGGACATAGCACTGAAGAGGCTGTCACCACAGTGCGAAGGTTGCCCGAAGTGTCTGCGATGTTAGCTGAGGTAGTTAGAAGCATGAGTCAACTTGAGGACGTGTATCTGACCCATTGTATGCTTGCTGCTGAGCCGGTATATGTTGCCTAATATATGTTGAAATGTAATGCAACTGTTGTTATACCTCCTTGGAGAGACCCAAGAGTTCTAGGAGGGGGAAGAGTGTAGCGCTGGTTTAAAACACTGTTGCTGTGTTACTCATTTTTTGCCCACCAGAGGGAGACAAGCGCAATGTAAGAGACACTGGGACTACATTTTCCAGCATGCTTTGCGGGGTAACAGGAAGTAGGTGGAGAGAAAGGACTTACATCCGCAGCCTCGTGCAGAGGATGGCGAGTGTGTGCCGAGGAGTGAACAGAGCAGGAGGCATGTGAGACAGACAACGATTGTGACCAGGCCGGAGCGCAGGTGTTGCCTTGCGGAGCTGGAGATCGGTTTAAATTACTTGCCAGAGACCTAGTAATCCACTGCTGAGAAGTTCACACAGATACAGAGCTGCAGAAGGACCCAGAGTTAGACCGCGATGATCTCACGGGAGTGCAGGCAGTGAGCTGAGCATCTTGTGGCAGAAACTGACAAGCAAGACAAGCGGATCCGGTGGCACAGAGTCCCAGTTAAGTCGAGCAGAGAGACGTCCTGGGTCGAGCTGAGTGCAGGGTATCTGGCGGATGGGTGAGAGGCCTTCCCGGCCACAGTAAAATAATAAAGCACGCTGCAGTTTGTCTAAACCTACAGGGCCCCAACGTGACAAGTCGAAGACACATTGAAATCATTCATTGGCCAGTTGAATCTAGTACCCGGGTACCAACACACGCATACACGCACACCTTGGGACAGAACCTGTACGGGACTCACATTCCTACAACGAAGGGGTTAAAATTCCTTTTTCTTTTCCGCTGCGCGTTTCTCGCATTACGAACTTCTGTAAATATATATGTATACCGTGCTGCTCTATATATGCCTATTTGAGATCAGTAAACTATATAACGTATAAAATCCACAACAGTGCTGGTGTATATTTATTCCCTAGTGCGGGGAGACGGACTCGAAGTTTAAGGTCAGCGGCTCCTCCGGGAGTGAGCACTACACACATTAATGTGAGTTTTATTGCTGCGGAGCTCTGTGATACGCTCCTACACACTGCACTTCACTGTATCACAGTGCTCCGTAGTAATAAAAACACACAGTAATGTGGAATGTGTCTGAACAGGAGTTTTATTGCTGCGAAGCTCTGTGATATGCTCTCTAGAACTGAAAGGTTTGCTGAATACAACCCTATGTGTTTGCAGGGGCTGTTGAAAGGGTGATTTTAGGAGGAGTGCTCCGATGGGGCCCCCAACCAGTGGATCATTAAGGGGCTCCAAGATTTCTGACAAAGTCCCAATGCGAATTACTGCGCCGCTGTAGATATGTGAAAGTTAACCCCAGCTTGAAGCTGGTGCTAACTGATTGTAATCAGGGCTGCCAAAAGTGTAATCTATGTAGTTGAGCCTTAACCTCCCTGGCGGTATTCCCGAGTGTGACTCGGGGTTAAATTTCGCTACCGGGAAAGGTAACCGAGCCACACTCGGGCTGGATGTTTACCCGCCTCCTCCTGGCTCCCTCGCTGTCCCCCGCAGTGTGATCGCGGCGAGCCGCCTCCTGGAAGGCTCCCTGTGAGTCACACGATGCAGGGGGTGGGCCAGCATAAAAAATCTTTTTTACAGTTTACACTGTATAATCCAAAATGCTGTAATGTTTATGAACTGCCACTAGGATAAGAAATAGACCATACATCGTCTCACCCTTGTTTTCAGACAGAGGTCGGTGTTTTTTGTTGTATTTTATTGAATATCATTTATTTGCATTATTTTGGATAATTATTTTTGTGATAATAAATTATTATGTCGTGTTTCAAACTTTCAGACTCAGTGTATTTACTATTTATTTTTTATTTATTTATATATAAAAGGATTTTACCAGTAAGGACTCTTGATTGCACGGATTTCAGTGCGTGATTCCTAATTATTATTACAGGCTAACTATGTACAAAAACACATTTCCTTTAGAAAAAAATTGAGACGCTTTTAGACACAAAATTTTGAAAAAATTAGACCGCCAGGGAGGTTAAGACACTAGACATGTGCACAAAGAAAACATTTGTTTAGTTTCAGTGTGTTCGTTAGGTTACCGTGATTCACGTTTTGGATTAATACGTTCTTTCAGGAAATTCGTAATTTATTTTATTTTATTTATTTATTTATAAAGGATTTTACCAGGAAGGATACATTGAGATTTCTCTCGTTTTCAAGTATGTCCTGGGTTCAAGAACATTGAAGTGTTACAGTTTCATTTTAATTCATTATTTCGGAATGGTGAAACGGACAAATTAATTACTTCGATTAGGGTTAACATAATAAAAAAAGTGTAATCCCTCATCGAAATATGTTTCAGCACCAAGGACAGCAGCACCGCAGGGCTCCGGAGCAACATCCCTCTGTCCTTGGTGCTGAAATACGTTTCAGCACCCGCCAAATGCAGCCAGACTGAAGGAAAGTAACAAACCCTGTTGCGTTCAGCAAAGAAAAAAGCCTAGTCATTTTACAATAATTTTTAATCCAAAAACTTCACACAATAAAACCCAAAACCTTTTTAAAACATGTGATTACAATTTAAAAAAATTTTGTCCAATACAAAGACTTGACTCCACTAGTCTCCAATTTTTGTGTATTCAAAGTGTTATTCAGTATATAACAGAAAAGTACAGTAATATAGAAACAATATAACAGACATGAGGAAGAGACCACATGTAGGCAATACTGATCACAGTGCGCATCTCAGTGTTGTAGCATTGCACAGTAAGTACTTCCCGCATATCCCAACTAAACCGGGTTACCACTCCCAGATAAAGAAAGATGAAAAATAGAGTACAGCATGGCCCACCAATCACGGGGGCCAACCTAGAGAATGTGGGGAGGGGGGTAACCAAATGACAAAGCAAAAAAAGAAATACTAACGATCGACAATGCAAAAAGACAGACAACAAACAGAACACAGAACATTCGATAGAGAAGAGGAGTAAAACAAAAAAGGGAGAGAAAAAAGAGAGAGATGGTTGAAGAGAGAACAGGAGAGAGGGAAAAAAAAAAAAAAGAGAGAAAGAAACGAGGGTGCTTACAGGAACCATAGCATCATCTGCAGGAGGAGGCAGACAATCCCTGCCTTCCGAGAGAAAGGCGGAGGATGCCTAGGAGGTGCCAGCCACGTGGTTTGCTCATTCAGGAGATGACGACTCTGGGGTGTGAACCTCACAAAGCCATTCCGTGCAGAAGGTAGAGGACAGGAGCTCCGACCAGTAATACCAGGTGTGGCGAAAAACGACATCCCACTGGTCCCTGAGAAACAGCAACTGTTCCGCCGCCTTGATTGTCTCCACTCTATGGAGCACTTCCCCGCAAAGGAGGGAAGGAGTGGGACTTCCAGAACAGGAGGCAGTGAGACAGACCTTTCGGCTAGTAAAAGAGGTGGCAGAATAGATGGTTTAGAATTTCCAATTTTAACCACTTTTATATATTCTATATATTCTTATTGTAGGGCTTTGCAAACATGCACAAAAGTCTTCCTTGGAAACTGTTGTACTGTAAAGGAATTTAAAAGAATGAGGATGGAAGGCAGCAGTAAACTGAAAATTAGAATTTATTCAGAACTTCAAAGTGCTTTTATTGTGTATTTTACTGATTGAGTACCCTAATATTATTTAAACACCAGGAAAAGAGGAAAAAACATCTCCACTCAGTTTATGTTTTACACAGAATCAGTTTTAATGAAACACTGGATTTTATTGCATTTAAAAAGAAAATTACAAAGACAGAGCAGTGGACATATAAAAAAGGCACAAAACCAAAGTTGTGTTACCCAAAAAGTGCTAGAGGAGCAACAATGGACCATAAAGCATTGCCGACTCCACATTCAACACCAGGGCAGCAGAACTTCCAAAACTAAAAACATACGGACCATTACTCTGGTATCTTGCGGCCATGCTCCATGGCCATAGGACGAAGAAAAAAAATAAAATAAAGACTATAGGGCCATGGGGCAGTAGTGCATTAACTCAAGAGTTGGAATCATGCAACATCGCATTACAGCAAATAATCAGTCCAGTTATAAATTACGCGTTACTAAGAAAAACATAAACGTTACAAATTTGCAAAAATTCACCACAGACATCGACAAAGTGTTAGTTTACCTGCGAACTCTTCCAAAAATATAAACTTTGTTGTCCCATATTGAAAGTCTGAATTCGAACCAGCCCTCCGAGCTAGGAATTACACACAATATGGATTTATTATACCTATACAGTTGTGTTTGTGTGTATGCGTATGATTTTATTATTTTTTTTAGTTTTTATTCTTTTTTTTAAAGATTCGTCTTCAGACATTACAAAGACCAAAAGAAAAAAAAAAAAGGAATGTTTTATTTTAAACTTCTCCTTGATAGTGTACGACTTTCCCAAGGAACAATTTAAAAAATATATATAGTAAAACTTCAAGCATTTAAATTAACATTATCACCCACTGAGAAATCACATGATCTGTAACCGAGGCAGTGCTAGACACAAAATACTGCACTGCAGACCACTTCATGCCGGCAAAGGGGTTTGAGACACACGACCCACTCTGTCTCTGAAAGTGGAAAAAGGCACAAATGTACAATCAACCGCACAATTTTGGTTACTTAATTACATTTCTCTTAATTCAAATATAATTTCTTCATAGTACTCCATTTTATATATTAAATTAAAAAACAAGTTACAAAACCCCCCAAAATAATCATTTTTAGCTTTATTTTCGATTCAAGGGTTACATCTGGCAGCTTTACTTTCCATAAAATTTCCTGTTCAGAAGAAAGATGAGAAGATTCACGTTGACTTTTGCTTTGTCAAATATCTTCATAACGGCGACACCATCGTACTGCATCTGCAGCAAGTCCTGCAACACACATATAACACAAAACATTAGCTTTATAACATTATTAAACTGTATTAACGAATGAAGGGTGGATTTTTATTTTAAATATTTGTTTTCCATTTCTGGCCAAAAGGTAAAGGTTAGCGATAATTGTTTAGGAATTTTTTTAATATTTGGTCTTAATCGTTTCACTACCAAGATCAAGTATACATGATCCTCAAAACCACCTGCTCATGCCCCGATTTGAAGTATATTTAATGTTGTTGAATTGTGGAACAATGCTAATTACTTGTTTATTGTAACCAAACTGTAGGCACGTTCTGGAGCCCATTTGCCATCAAAGTATTTTCACCTCAGGCAGGACATTCAACGTGCCAAACTGTTTGAAGAGCTTGAAGTTCCAGGAGGGGGTGAATGAGCCCAAGCTGCATTATGGACATGTAGTAGCACTTTAATGCCTGGTTTATCCAAGGAGAAATCCAATTGGCATTATGGAATCAAGAAGAAATGTCCCATTTTGGCCACAATTTGAATTGCGCCAAGTAAATGTTTTCTGCCTCCTTTTGGATAAACCGCAGCAATTGGGATATTTTGAAGGTTGAACTTGGACATTGGTGTTTTTTCAACCTTTATTACTATGCAACTATGAATCAAGAGCGACTTTTATTCCCTTTTGGGTAGGGATGCACCGATACTAGTATCGTGCAGAACCCGGTTTCAGCACCAAGTACTTGGTACTCGTGCAGAGGCCCCCCCAATACTGCAAGCCAGCGCAGGGCTGGCTTGCTGGTGGGCATCAGTAGAGCAGTGCTCGAACGGCACTCTCAGAGGGGCCTGGCAGTGTTCTTCCTTCGACCGTCCAACGGCAAAGGGCTGTAGCCCGGCGGCTCGCCTGGGATCCACCAGCTGCGATCTCTGAGTTCATGTGAACTCTGGGATCTCATGAGACCGCGGCTAGTGCATGGTTCCCGATCAGCGGCCGGGCTACAACCCTTTGTCTGCGGACACTCAAAGGAAGAAGAGCACTCAGAGCCTGGCAGACTGGGGCAATATAATTTATAGGAGCGCTTGATAGATATCTATCAGAAAATTTTAAATATCTATCCATGTAGTGATTTCAAATACACATCTTGGGCAATATACCCCCTTTCAAGCTTTCAAATAATATGTGTACATATTTCTTTCAAGAGGATGTGGACTATGGAATGTCGATGAGAACCAGACATCCTTTGTAAGCTCTCTTTACGAAGTGTAGAAGAAAAGCCTGCAAAAACCTTGTAACGGTCAGATATAGAAGGAAGATCCCTTTGTCCTGTCAGATATTTGATATATGTGTGGGCTGACTGTGATGCTTAACTATGACGTGGAAATATATCTGTATACGGATTGATTGTGAAGTTGTTTGAATTCTAATAAAGAAATCTGGCTGAACAAAGACCACCTCTCGTGCAGGGATGACGTCCTCGGCAGTCAGTACTAGCCACCCTCATTGGGTGAGAGCAGACTGATTTGCATATGGAGCATTCATCTCTGTATGGCACAAGCAAGCTAAAACCTTGTGAGACCTGAGCGGGCACCCACTAGTGCTGTTGCTCGTCCTCAGGATCCTCACCCCCCCTTCTCTGAACAAAGACCAACTAGATTTCTCCGAAAGAGCAACACAGTCTTGCGATGATTTTTTTCAGAGGTCTCCACCATGGCGTAAGCGATTATTTTTATTATACGAGAAGGAAATGACAGCTTTTTTGGAATTCCTGCTGTGGTAATTCTCAATAGCACATTGATTTGATCTAAATTTATCTTAACAGAGCTGGGGCAATGTAATTTATAGGTGAGCTGGGGCCAATGTAATTTATAGGTGAGCTGGGGCCAATGTAATTTATACGTGAGCTGGGGCCAATGTAATTTATACGTGAGCTGGGGCCAATGTAATTTATAGGTGAGCTGGGGCCAATATAATTTATAGGTGAGCTGGGGCCAATGTAATTTATAGGTGAGCTGGGGCCAATGTAATTTATAGGTGAGCTGGGGCCAATGTAATTTATAGGTGAAAGCGTAATTTATAGGGGAGCTGGGGCCAATATCATTTATAGGGGAGCTGGGGCCAATATCATTTATAGGGGAGCTGGGGCCAATATCATTTATAGGGGAGCTGGGGCCAATATCATTTATAGGGGAGCTGGGGCCAATATCATTTATAGGTGAGCTGGGGCAATATCATTTATAGGGGAGCTGGGGCCAATATCATTTATAGGGGAGCTGGGGCCAATATCATTTATAGGGGAGCTGGGGCCAATATCATTTATAGGGGAGCTGGGGCCAATATCATTTATAGGGGAGCTGGGGCCAATATCATTTATAGGGGAGCTGGGGCCAATATCATTTATAGGTGAGCTGGGGCCAATATCATTTATAGGTGAGCTTGGGCCAATATCATTTATAGGTGAGCTTGGGCCAATATCATTTATAGGTGAGCTTGGGCCAATATCATTTATAGGTGAGCTTGGGCCAATATCATTTATAGGTGAGCTGGGGCCAATATCACTTATAGGTGAGCTGGGGCCAATATCACTTATAGGTGAGCTGGGGCAAATATCATTTATAGGTGAGCTGGGGCCAATATCATTTATAGGTGAGCTGGGGCCAATATCATTTATAGGTGAGCTGGGGCCAATATCATTTATAGGTGAGCTGGGGCCAATATCATTTATAGGTGAGCTGGGGCCAATATCATTTATAGGTGAGCTGGGGCCAATATCATTTATAGGTGAGCTGGGGCCAATATCATTTATAGGTGAGCTGGGGCCAATATCATTTATAGGTGAGCTGGGGCCAATATCATTTATAGGTGAGCTGGGGCCAATATCATTTATAGGTGAGCTGGGGCCAATATCATTTATAGGTGAGCTGGGGCCAATATCATTTATAGGTGAGCTGGGGCCAATATCATTTATAGGTGAGCTGGGGCCAATATCATTTATAGGTGAGCTGGGGCCAATATCATTTATAGGTGAGCTGGGGCCAATATCATTTATAGGTGAGCTGGGGCCAATATCATTTATAGGTGAGCTGGGGCAATATCATTTATAGGTGAGCTTGGGCCAATATCATTTATAGGTGAGCTTGGGCCAATATCATTTATAGGTGAGCTTGGGCCAATATCATTTATAGGTGAGCTTGGGCCAATATCATTTATAGGTGAGCTTGGCCAATATCATTTATAGGTGAGCTTGGGCCAATATCATTTATAGGTGAGCTGGGGCCAATATCATTTATAGGTGAGCTGGGGCCAATATCATTTATAGGTGAGCTGGGGCCAATATCATTTATAGGTGAGCTGGGGCCAATATCATTTATAGGTGAGCTGGGGCCAATATCATTATAGGTGAGCTGGGGCCAATGTCATTTATAGGTGAGCTGGGGCCAATATCATTTATAGGTGAGCTGGGGCCAATATCATTTATAGGTGAGCTGGGGCAATATCATTTATAGGAGAGTGTCAGGTATATTATAATGGAAAATTAAAATGGATGCCTGTAGCCATCTTGTTTTAATGTAAAGTCTTTTCTTTTTCAATTTTTATCCTAGTTTTATAAATGGACTCAAAGATTTTTTTTTATAAGTTCATGGTAAGGACGAGAGATACCCATGAATCCGGATTTGAAATTTCTGCTAGAGAACAAGCCTGATCATACCATTGAACTTCTAATAAAGAAAGATAATCTAACGATTTATGCACCAATGTATTCACAGCTTGATCATCAATTGCTATCTGCTTATACTGGGCCAAATATTAGAGATTGTGATTTGTATAGTAATTATGTTTCTAACTGATGATTGTACTAACAAAGAAAGTACGTACATTGCAGTTTAAAAAACACTGCATCTTCAATTATTAAATGGATGAAAGAAGAAAGAGGTGTTGCGAAAAGTGGAAACCTAGCCTAATTGGTTAAAGGTGGAAATATTGCATGCTTCCATCGTGATCATTCTAAATGAAGGATCAGATGCAACCAAGGGGGGGGGGGTTATGTCAGATATATTATAATGGAAAATTAAAATGGATGCCTGTAGCCATCTTGTTTTAATGTAAAGTCTTTTCGTTTTCAATTTTTATCCTAGTTTTGTAAATGGACTCAGATTTTTTTTTTTATAAGTTCATGGTAAGGACTATAAGAAGAGTTGTGTGTTTCTGTAAGTGCCAGACATGATGCTATAGACGTTAAAATGTCTTTATATGATATATGCCAAGTTCAATATGCTAAGACATGTCATATCTAAATTTATTGGTTTGTTTTAACATGTCTTTGAATTAAAGATATTTTAAATGTTTCTATACCCAAAAAGAAAAATATCTATTCAAGTGTATAAATAGATTTACGAAATATATTTTTATAATCAATATATTCTATATTTTCACAGTAAATAATAGATGCTCCAAATATTTGTAGAGTATAACTGTGTAACAGTATAATTACTGAAGAATAGAATAAGCTATTTAAATATAGAAGTTGTTGATCTAATTGCAAAGGAATCTAGTCGATAAAGAAGTACTTTAAAATCTTTGAAATGAGCAAAATAACGAGAGATATTAAATCAAATTTGACAACTGGAATAACTATAGTCGTTCTTTGTTCAAAATAAGATAGTGGAATTGATCTCTGATCTAGGATAAAGGATTTAAAACTAATTATATTTGAAAAGCAACACTGCCATCTTGAGGCATAGTAAATATTATATTTTAAGAATAAATATAAGGTAATCTATAGAGAAAGCAAATATTTAAATGAAGGGGTAGATTTTCAGTGACGTCGAATTTACTATAACTGGATATGTACTGTTCGTTGCAGTCATTCAGATAATTCCAGGACAAGACACATAATGCATTCAGGATATTACATCTCAATTAGGACCACACCTAAATTTTCCCTCATGGGAATGCACAATTCAAACTCTCATGCATCGATTATCTGATAGAGAATTTTCACATATTCCGAAACAATACATTATATCCAAAGAATATTGCTGCTGTAACTACAGAAATATTGAATCCAGATCTTGGACAGGTAATGTATGAGAAAGCAAAATTAAGGGATTAATGTAAGAAATATATATATACACGAGTGTGTACTTTGCAATGAAATAGATTGAGATGTATCACAAGTACTGTTAAATCCAGAGTCTTCAAAATATTTCTAAATCTGCAGATAGAGATATGAAGAAGAATCGGATATAAGGATTTTATCCTAAAGTATTTGTTGCAATAGTATATACATAAATATATATATTGAATTTGGAAGTTACTGTGATTGAAATTAATAAGCAAGGAATTATATAACTACAAAATAAAAAGCAGAAGATTAGAAGCTTAATTCTCAGGGCGTGGTCTGGACGCCGAGTCGAATGGCCGCCTAAAGAAGGTGCTCCTGCTCACCTCCGCATAAAACCCTTCACAGCTTCCACAATCTTGGCCATGGGACGCGGAAAGAAGCCTCCCCAGGCACCGGAAACGCCGGGGACCAGTGGCGATCACACCACCCCCGGGATAAGGCAGTTCTTTGCCCCGACCCCGGGACAGAATGAAGCTCCTGCCTCTCCCAACATGGCGCCGTCCTCACCATGCGGCTCCGTCTCCCCCACGACCTCTGCAGCAGGCCCATGGGATGCCCCATCGGACGTGGTGCATCTCCTGCGTTCACTCCCCACTAAGGCTGACCTGCTAAGCGCCACCACGGATCTGAGGCACTCTCTGGCAGCAGACATCCAGATGCTGCGGGGGGACATAGGAGGCCTGCAAGAACGCCTGGAGCAGGTAGAACACCGGCAAGAGGCTCAGACCGCAACTGCCACGGAGACGGCAGCGCGTGTCGAGACGCACCATAATCTCCTGATCACACTGACACGCCACGTCGAGGACCTTGAGAATCGCAGACGCAGACAAAATATACGTATTCGAGGCCTGCCTGAAGGAGAAGGGTCACCAGCAGAGTTGGGTAGGATTTTGCTCCGTTTATTTAACTTTATTTTGGGCCGCGAACACGCTTCACACATTGATATTGAACGCTACCACAGAGTGCTTCGTCCAAAAGGGCCAGCGGATGCCCCGCCGAGGGATGTCATTTGCTTCCTCCTCCGCTTCGGCGTCAAAGAAGAGATTATGCGCCGAGCGCGTGAAAGGCCCCACATCAAATTTGAGGGAGCCACGGTTTTTCTATATCACGACGTCTCCCCTATTACATTGCACACACGCAAGGCTTTCAAACCACTCACGATGGCTTTACAGAAGGAGAACCTGCAGTACAGATGGCTACACCCTTTCGGGATCCAGGTACGCACCCCACAGGGCCCGGTTACAGCCCGTAATGAATCTGACCTGGGAGGCTTCCTTCAGGCCTTAAACCTCCCATCAACCACCTTGACGGCGTGGCCCGACCCGACTGCTGCCTATGCTTCTGAGCCCCCCTCCCGCAACGTAATCCACGTCCGCGGAGACCGAGGGGGGCGCCCCTGCATTCACCCGTCTTCACACCCTCCAGCTCCCAAGACGGTTGAGACTGTCCACCCTCCATCCACAATGGGCCTGCTCACTCTTGAGAAGCCTGGTTGCTTCGGCCGCGCCACATCCTGGTGACAAGACCATCATGCCTGGAAGATATAACTGTTTCCCATTTATGGAGGTAGCGGAGATCCTATACCACACTACCCCCCGGACAAAACGAGCCGGAGTTGGTGAGGCGTTCACCCCACGTACCCCACCGCTATTTAGGTGGTCTGACTGGTCTCTCCCGACACCTCGTTTGGTGCCACGGGTTTGTATACCACACGTGTTGCGATAGCTCTGTTGATCTGTTTTTTTTTTTCCTCCCCTTTTTTTTTTTTTGTTGTTTTTTTTATTATCTCGTTACGTATTTGATTGTTGTTGATTTATTCATATCTCTGCTTCACTGGTTGGTGAATCTCATTTCACTCACCACCCGCACTCGATCCTAGGCATATGGCGTTTACTCCAGATACCCTCCGGGTACTAACACTAAATGCAGGGTGCTTAAACATCCCCACGAAAAGACATATTGCCCTTCGGGAACTTTTAAAATTACGCACCTCAGTGGCACTAATACAAGAAACGCATTTTGCACACGATAAAACCCCAAGCTTTCTCAATCAACATTTCCCCACGGGTTACTTTGGGAATTGCAGGGAGGGTAAGATTCGAGGCACAGCCGTACTGATTTCCAGACATGTCCCCTTCACACTCCTGGAAGCCCAGTATGACGAGGGAGGCAGGTACACCTTAGTTAAGGGGTCCATAGGCCCCCAAACCTATACCTTCGCATCGGTCTATCTCCCTAACAAGGGTCAACATCGCGCACTCCGTCCTATACTACAAGCCATCATGTCATTCACAGAAGGTATATTAGTCATAGGTGGAGATTTCAATCTAGCTCTAGACCCCCGCATGGACACCTCCCGAGGCGCAACCAGTGTGGCACCCTCAGTGTTCCGACAGGCCCGACTGCAACTCCACGATCACAAACTAATAGACTGCTGGAGAGCGCTGCACCCGACCGTTAGGGACTACACCTATTATAGCAACATTCATGACCGTTACTCTCGTATTGACTACATGTTTTTGCCCTCTAACTTTGCACATCTTGTACAGTCCATTGTCATCGGCTCCACAGCCTGGGCAGATCACTGCCCGGTCATTATGACACTAGCCACCTCCCTCCACCGCCCTAAATCTGTTCACTGGCGCTTAGAGACCCTATTGAACGACCCTCGGATACTGGAGGGCCTGCGAGACACGCTCCGATATTATTTCGCAGAGAACACTACCCCTGACGTTGCCCTCCCAGTGATCTGGGAGGCACATAAAACAGTTGCGAGGGGCTACCTGATCACACAGGGCGCGCGCCTTAAACGGGAACGGACCAACCGCCTGACCGAACTAAACTCCCTCATACACGATCTTGAAACCACACATAAGACGACACTCTCTGACCAGACCTACACAGAACTTCTGAGATATAAAGCGGAATTGCACTCTCTGCTCAACATCAGCGCCCTGACTGCCATGAAACGCACCAAACAGCTCTTCTATGACCAGGGGAACAAGTGCGGTAGGCTTTTGGCCCACGCACTGCGCAAACGTAATCGCGCCATGTACATCGCTAAACTACGCACACCAACTGACACACTGCTTACACACTCGCGAGATTTGATGGACTTACTGCTTCGACACTTTACGGACGCCTATAATATACCCACTCCGCCTGCCCCACAGACACAACCCAAAATAGAAGCCTACCTGAAAACCCACCTCGATAAAGTCCTCCCACAGGAGACTGGACGGTTGCTTGACCGACCGATCACGGTGGAGGAATTATCTGAAGCCATTCAACAGACCCCGACGGGTAAAGCCCCTGGCCCAGATGGCCTCCCATTAATATATTATAAATCGCTGAGGGAAGTGCTGGATCCCCAATGGCTGGTGGCCTTTAACTCTGCTGCAAACGGAGACCCTCTGACTGCTCAGACCCTGATGGCGACTGTAACCCTTATTCCTAAACCAGGCAAAGACCCGGAACTTTGTGGCAGTTACAGGCCCATCTCACTATTGAATCAGGACGTGAAACTATTCGCTAAAATCCTAGCCAACCGGCTTAACCCCCTCATGCCGCAACTTATCCACGGTGACCAGTCCGGATTTATTTTAGGGAGGGAGGGTAGGGCAAACACTGTGCGCGCCGTTAACCTAATCCATCTTGCCTTGGGACGCAAAGCGGACCCCATGCTTCTATTATCCACAAACGCGGACAAGGCTTTTGACCGCGTCAGCTGGCAATTTCTTTTTAGCGCCCTGAGACACATAGGACTGGGCAGTAGAATGATGGCCTGGATAGAGGCGCTCTACACTAACCCCTCTGCCCGACTTAATGTGAATGGGGCTCTTTCGACCCCCTTCCGCATCAACAACGGCACGAGGCAGGGCTGCCCCCTCTCCCCCCTCCTGTTTGACCTCACTCTAGAGCCTTTTTTGCAGGCAATCCGCTCACAACCTCAACTACATGGACTCACGGTGGCGGGGGTGGAACATCGTGTGGCGGCATATGCGGACGACATGCTGTTCTTCATCCGCCGACCAACTGAGACGTTACCACATTTAATTAATCTATTTGCAGAATATGGAGCCATCAGTAATCTCCGCATTAACATGGATAAGTCGGAAATTCTGTCACTAACTGTCCCTGAAGACCAGCGGACACATATGAAGAGACTGTTTCCCTTCCGATGGTGCACTGCTGGTCTCCAATATTTGGGGATCACTCTCACGGCAACATGCAAGGATTTGTACCAGGCAAACTATAAACCCCTGCTTGCAGCTCTGTCAAAGGACTTGCAGCAATGGTCATACCCACACATATCGTGGTTCGGGCGCGTTAATGCTATAAAAATGAACATCCTGCCTCGCGTCCTGTATCTATTTCAAACGCTCCCTATTCTGCTACCGCACACCTTTTTTACGCAGGTCTGCACCATGATATCAACGTACGTGTGGAACTCTAAAAAACCAAGAATCAGCATGTCCCTGTTAACAGCTCCCAAGCAAAGGGGAGGAGTAGCGCTTCCACACTTCTGGCACTATTACATAGCCTCGCACTTGCAGCGCATTGTAGAATGGACCACTGGTTCAGCAACCAGACCGTGGGTGGCTCTAGAACAGGCAACGGCGCGCTGCCCCCTGCAGTGTCTCCCCTGGCTGCCGATCTCCGTACAAAAATCCTTAATGGACCCGCACCCTCTGACACAAACCACCATACGAATCTGGCGCACCCTGACACGCGGAGAGGGCATTGCTCCCTTTCCCTCACCACTCATGCCACTGCAATGGCTCCCGACATTCTCCAGAAACCTGACATCAACGAACCCCGAAGGCCAACCTATTCCTCCCAGACCCAAACATTTCCTGACCGAGAGGGGACCCACTCCCTGTAACCAGTTGCCCATACCACATGCGGAATCCTTTCTGGCTCGGTTCCATCACCATAGACTCATACAAACATTGCGATCACACGCCCCAATTCAGGATTATATTAGACCACTCACACAATTTGAAGCATTAGTTGAGAGGGGCAGGTACCCATCACATTGCCTCTCCTTGATGTATGATATGTTACAAGCACTAACCCCTCTGACCAGCACCTCACGCACTAACTGGGAACGTGAACTGAAACACACATTTGAGGATCATCAGTGGAGCCCAATATGCCAATTGGCACACTCAAGTTCCACAGCGGTAAGGGTTCAGGAAGCCAACTATAAGGTGTTGACGAGGTGGCATAAGACGCCCCAAGTTCTGACTCACTTCGCAGGACAGGGAGCTGATAAATGTTGGAGATGTGATGCCCCCGGTGCCTCCCCACTTCACATATGGTGGGACTGCCCCATTATATCCGACTTTTGGCGCTCTGTACACGACTGTCTCTGTGATGTTGCAGAACCCCCTCCACCGCTCACCCCAGAATACTGTCTGCTCAATCATACGGATGCCCCGCCCGAAGTTTTTCGAAAATCGATCGCCGTTAGACTTTTACACGCTGCGCGCCTGGTGATACCGCGTTTTTGGCGTAAACCCACCGCTCCCCCATTAACTGTATGGCTGCAAGAAGTAGAAAACATTAGATCGGCGGAGGAAAGGGTCGCCCTACTCCAGGGTAAAACTGCAGAACATCTCCAATCCTGGTACTACTGGCTGACCACTTGCCTGCCCCGTATACAGAGAGTCGCACCCTGATCTTTGCAGGTCAGAGCCCAATTTTGCTACACCCGTCGTCCTCGACCCGCCGGATCGAGCCATTCCCCTGCTCTAAGGTCGCCCTGTGCACTATTATTCCAAAAGTTACCCACAGTGCTTACCCTAATGCAATTTCTCTTAAGCTCTCGCCATGTTTTGTTCGTCTCTTTTAATGATTTTATTTTGCGACATCTGTACACATTGAAACGGTTTTTCATGTATGTTCAACATATTTTACAATAAAGCACAATATGTTAAAAAAAAAAAGTTATTAGGGGAGGATTCACTAAATAAGTTTTTATTACTTATTCTAGAAATAGAATAAGTGATAGCTCATCTTTTGTTGATCCACTTAGCATAGAGAGATACATATATCTCTACAAGATCTAGCTTGTTAAACATTGGTTTGCTGGGAAATACATGTTAATTGTTTTCGTTAAGCAGAAATGTTTATTAACCATCTGTGTATAGTTACTAACTGATTAAGTAAATATTAAATCATACATACAGTTACTAACAGGAGATACAGATACATATATTGGGAAGCTAGTAGTCTATGTGCTGATGGATGGATGTTGTTTATAAATCTTTGTTTATGATATGAGATTTGAAACTTTTTTGGATACGTAATAAATATATATGTTTTTATCCGGTTTATTATATTTTTTAAAGCAAAACACATACAATTAAAAGAATTTAGGAGAATTTCTAGGAAATATAGACGATTGATATTTATATCTCGTATAAGTTTCTTATTTGATATATCTTCGACAAGAGCTGGGGCAATACAATTTATAGGAGAGCTGGGGCAATACAATTTATAGGAGAGCTGGGGGCAAGATATTGGAGAGCTAGGGGCAAGTTATATGAGGTCTGTTCTTACTGAAAAGCGGTCACGACATTAAATAAAAGTATCGGTACTCGTATCGGTGAGTACTTGAAAAAAAAGTATCGTTACACGTACCTCGGTCTTAAAAAAGTGGTATCGGTGCGTCCCTACTTTTGTGCACAATTGGAAAATGTCTGGGAAGTTTTTTTTTTATACCATCTTTGGACCAACAGCATTCTTGTGGTGGTGTGTAAAGTTGAACATGGTTTTTTTTTTTTAGCCTCCCTGGCGTTACGATTCTGACATATAAAATATGTCAGACTCTTAACGATTTATTTGGCCCCCAGGTGGTAAATAGAGTGTGGCTCGGGGTTAAATGCATTGCAGAAAGCGTCATCCCCGAGCCACACTCGGGGCTGCATACATTACCTGTCCCTGCGCTCCCTGGCTGTCAACTCTGTGTGATTGTGATGTCACACTTCCTGTATCCCTTCTCGCGAGAAGCGAACCAGGAAGCAAAACTCCATGATCGGAGGAGAATGCAATCGCGGAGGTCGCACAGGATAGGTAATGTATCCAGCCTGAGTGTGGCTCGGGGTTACTACTTTCAGCACTGACATTTAACCCCAAGCCACACTCTGGAACACCGTCAGGGAGGTTAATGAAAAAAAGACCCAAAATCTAGCAAAACGTAAGTAATTGAAAATGACATTGGTGAGCAGATGAACTGATGGCTTGCTAAACCCCGAAACACTAAAAATAAATGGGCACATAGCTTGAGTTTTGAGAGGAATTCACATATTAACATATTTGTCATATAGCTTTAATTTTGCTACACGTGTGGCTAATACAATGTATCAAGAGCATTTAATTCTCCATCAGATGATTGCCCCACTACACCTGTCATATTCGTAGGTACGGAGGTCATTGCTTCATAGGATATTGCACTGTATATGACGGGTTTAAATGGTTGTAAAAGCTCAGCGTAAGCAAAGCAAGATTACCTGAAAGTGAAGCTGGACTTTCTCCATCTCAACACCAAGAAACTTTGCTTTAACATCAAAATCACCAACTTCATCACCAGGCGTGATGTCAAATAGGACATTTTTGAACCTGTACACACAAAAAAATAATAATATCAAACTGTTAAAGTATGTTGTTTTGCTGAGATACGATCGACTAGAAATGTTGGATATAGAGATATATATGTTTATGGGGGAAAAAAAAAAAATATGAAACGGTTTCTCTCTGCATTCAAATCAAAAGAAGGGGCAGAATCTGTTGCCTTAGTTGAGTTAGTGCAGTGGCATTGCTTGTTTTATATGTAAAAGAATATATTGCCTCTGCCCTAGAGAAGAGAAAAAAATACATTTTGCATTTACATTTTTTCAGATTGATAAAGATTGTGCACAAACGACCACCAAATAAAGGTCTCCATGCTCAAAGCACTCCCTGCACAGCACCGACAGATAAATATTATACAAAAGATGTGAGCGTATACAGACCAACTAGAGAGGTCACTGAAGGTCCTAATAATCTGGACCACTGGATGAATCAGATTGTACTATATACCGTGAAAGCTCCTAGAACACAAAATGTAGAGCAGCACATAGCATAAAACCAGATATATTTAACAGGCATCATAGAACAATAGAAACCACTCACAATGAAAGTGGCACTACATAGCAAATGTAAGCGCAAATGTGCATAATTTAAAATGGTCAGCATTCACCAGAATCAGCCTGCACGGTGCTCAAATCACATTGTTCTCCTGGGGAAGCATACATTCCCTGTGCCGTAGAACAGACAAAATAAATGTTGCATTTACTTTTTTCCCCCCCCAGTTTTTAATTTTCACACAATACATGGTCATGTATGGTATCATTGTAAAGACCGGACTCTGACCTTTCCAATGGCACCTCACTGAACGTTTTGCGATGTACAATTCAGTGATGCAGGTTCCAAATTTTCCCAGTCTCTCCCCACAGCAGTGCCATGATCTAGGTTGTCGATGAAACAATGCACTGCATCATCAGTTCCACACTTTCTGTCAGTGTGGGAAATGAGTTTGCGCATCATCACTGTTCACTTTATAATTGTAAACTGAATAATAGTGCAGCATTAGAAAAAAGAATAAAATATATTTTATTAGATATTTTATTTTTACATAAATCTGACCTTCTTATATTTGGAATCACTGGAAAGGCTATAATCTGGCCTTTCCAACGATACCTCATATGTCCCTCTAGTCCTTAGAGCTCCAGAGAAACAGTGGTCTAAGTGATTGACGAAAGAAAAAAAAAAAACTTTAAGAGCAAGGCACCTGTAGGCACATGCCTAGTTATAAATCTGGACCTGCGCACAAGGTCAACTGTGGTGACATTCATTGGAAAGGTCAGAGTCTGGACTTCCAACGATACCAAATATGGCCATGTAATGGAGGAAAAAAATTAAATGCAAAATTTACTTTTTTATTCTCATATATACGGTTTATATAAGGTGGTGCTTGTGAAACAAACAATGGCGCTGGGCTAACTCACCCTAATTCCCACGCCAAGAACAAATGTGGAGGTGAGGGCACAAAGTTATTACACATTGGTCCATCTAAAACACAGGCTGGCAGTTGAATAACGAAAGACAGGGAGTTTAAAAGACTTCTAATCTACCCACTGTGATATCCTTTGAACACATCCCACACAAAATCAGATTTGAGTCAGTGATCGACCCATAGACTCCATTCTATGGCCATTGTCACAAAGTGAGGAGCAAGATAGTGGGGGGGGGGGGCAAGTTTACAAAACAAAATATAAAAAAAATAGATGCACCCAGTGGTACTTAAAGAGTGAAATATTCTCTTAACTAAACATACAAGAGAAAACCAAAGCACACACAAGATAACAGCAGCATGAAATAAACAGAATAAGGACATTTCAGTTTTTGGTGGTAGTAGCCCTTTAGTTTCAGTCCAAAGTAAGTCTGAGGAACAACTTTACAGAAAATAGACAGCAATAAAACTGGCAGAACGGCTTCTTTGAATCCGTAGGAGGAAGGAGTATTGAAAAAAACATTGGTTCTCATTGTTCACGCACCATCTACTGCCATTCATCAGCCCTCCATTCTCCTTTCTATATTTATAGTTCCGTTGATTCCACTTTTTTGACTCTGAAAACTTTCCCTGATTTATCAGACCATTATCTAGGACAGTGTGTGCCATGAACATTGCTTATTAGTTTCTATTCTCCCCTTAGCATTGTGTGATTCAAACTTGGGTGACCTTGGGAAGAAAGCCGCTCTTCTATTGAAACGCTAGTCAAAATATAGATGTGACTCAGACACACAAATCCTGATGGCAGATAAAAAAACAGCCTTTCCCAGCTTAAAACTGGCAGTATTTTACTTAACATTCACTCTGCACACTCTAATTTGCTGCCTACGCTTTTTATTCTTATACAGGCCAGAGCTGGGTTAGATTTTACAAATATCAAATACATTTTCACAGAAAATTATGCAGCCTGACAACTGTTAGATAAAGCAATATTAGCAAATATTTTGTGGCCGTCTAACCCATTATCACCCCCCCCCAAACCGCCCCCTTCCCCCACCCCAAAAGAAAATTGTCAAAATAATGGCAAATTGATGAAAGTCCATGTTGAACTTTGGGTACCTGGACACTTGGCGTTACAGTTGGGAGGTGTGGGACTGTGGTTTGGGGGGGGGGGGTTTGACACATTCTATTGACCAAGTCCCTCCGATGTTCAAGTAACCCTGTGCCTATAAGGCTACAAGGTGTCTTATGCGTTAATATCGATTTTGTCCATGTTTATACATTACCATTATTTACAATATCATTACTGTGTGTGAAAAAGTCATCCCTTTCCCATCTACAATGTGTTTTACAGCTGTGAAAAGTTTGAGTGGTCTTTGCCAAACTTTGCCACTGTATCAGACTTTTAGCCTCTATGTCCACCATGTGATTGCAATCTGCTAGATTGCTTCAGGTCTGGAGATTGAAAGGTGGTATGGCTAGGGACTGGCTCACTTGAAGAGGGAGCATGTCAGGGTGGCGTCATCTTCCATTTGTCTACAGGTCCTTCCTTGCACAGCATATACTGTATTTGGCTTATAATGTTTCATTAAAGTCTAGTTGTCGGTTTTACCCCTAGAAAACTGCATTTCTGGGGAATGTTACAACTACGCTTTTATTGTAAGTGTCCTTAAGCTACAGCTAAGGGTTGGAGAGGGCATGAAAGATCACTACTGGAAAAAAAGAGGTCCTGTAAAAAGGAGTGGCATTAGCAGATATGACCCAGTTGGGGTGCTGAGATCTGTTACATTTAGTTCCCCCTGCAAATCGCTAATATGGCTTCTTAGGTGTTCAATCTAATGCAAACATATCAATCTAGCCCGTTCTAATGATTTGCTTATAGTTTGTTAAAAAGCTTGATTTAGGGAGGCGAGGTAAACCCATCTGTGGTCTTCTGCAGGTTAGAATGCGAGCTGTATATTCAACACATGAATATCAAGTGCAAAACACACTGCATGCAGTTTTGCCATTTTAAAGTCTACTGGTCATTTAAAGCAAGGCCAGCGAAAGTAGTGGAGATGCAGTTATAAATATTTTGGTCACACCTACTAAAAAAAGACTACAGATCTAGAGAATAGAGACATCTATACTATAAAACCGTAAGACGACGGCGTGTCTGTCGCCACGCCACCGTCTTCAAATGCTCGCGCAACCAGTGTACTGCTGGATTCGCTCGCATCCAACTACCGGGCAGGCTTAACAATTAGTTTTTGTAATAATTTTGAGCAAGTGTGAAGAATATGAAATGTTCTAAAAAGGAATTTCCAAAGAAATTCAGCTAAACACGCCAAAATTAGTAATGTTGTACAGAAATAAAATAATTACAACAGAGTATACTAATTCTAAGTACTTGTAAGGGCATTTGTGATTTTCTATCCTTAACCCCTTGGCTGCGGAAGACGTGTAGGGGACATCATGGGGATTCCCGCAACATGCGGAGGATGTCCCCTATACCTCATGGTCTCCCTGCAGCCTTGGGGGGATACCTCCACAGGTCTGGGGGGAATCAGATGGTGATCTGACATCCTGGGGTCCTCCCCCACCCACTAAGTAGGGATTTCCCTATGGAAGAGATACTGGGGTCCTTTGGACCCCTGTAACCATAGCAGTTAGTGGGTTATGCATGGCCTTTCCAAAGATACCAAACCTGATCAGGTTAGGTTTCAAAATAAAAATCTAAAATAAAAAATTTCTATAATCCAGCCTAAAATAAATAAACTAAAGTGGAAAATTTAGGGTTTCAGAAATATTATTCATGTTTTTGTAATTATAAGAACGTGTTCTTTGAAAACTGGTACTCACTGGTTGGTTTGAAGTCCTTCTATCTCCAATATAACACCTTTCTCGTGCAACCTCGCAGCTGTATAGCGAAGAGCTGAATGTTTAGTTTTCTTTGTGTTTTTTTCTTCTCCTTTTCCATCAACCTTAATAGAACGTCTTGAATTCCTAAGGAAGAGCAAAATATTAGTTTGAGCCAATACAGTGAATAGCTCGCACATTAATCTTACCACCACCACTCAAGCTTAACTATTCTGGGAAACCTCAGCAAACATCCGGCAATACCATTGACCGTACTCCTTAGCTGCCCAAAAGGTAGTAAACCTATTTATTTATTCAGCCCCCTCAGTATTCTAGACACATAAGGGGTCATTCACCAATCTCCGAATTTCATCTATTTACTAAACGGTCAATTCACCAAATACAGGCGAATTGACGGCTGGGTGGAGTAGAGGTAACATCACTGCTCTGCATGGAGAGAGCCTGTGGAGTAATGGGCTCGATCCCAGCGAGCACCTCTCCAGTAAGTGTCCTTGGGCAAGACACCTAACGATACATACTCGCCACCCAGGACATACTTGAAAAAGAGAGAAATCTCAACGTATCCTTCCTGGTTAAATCCTTTATAAATAAATAAATGTAGATTATCCCCTCAGAAAAATATTTTCTGAGATCCTGATCCTCAACTGAAACTTTTAGCATAATCCATTTAAAAGTAATATATTCCTATTGCCAGATATTTTCATATCAACATTTTTCCACAGGAGACAAAAGTTATTCACCAAATGTGGATATCTAACACTAATTACCACTCTATAACCGTGGAGAGAGACTGGGGAGACACGTTCGATCCCGGCAAGAGCACCTCTCCAGTAAGTGTCCTTGGGTAAGACACCTAACGGTACATACTCGCTACCCAGGACATACTTGAAAACGAGAGAAATCTCAATGTATCCTCCCTGGCAAAATCCTTTCTCAAAAAAAGAAAAAAATATGAAAGTATGGTGGTTTAAGTTTGGGGAGCCATGGTGAAACTAAGGCGAATCCACGGTTTAGTGAACCGCCACTGTAGATTGCTGTAAATTTTACCATTCTTTTCTCATTAAGATTCCATAGCGCTCCATGTAGGTTTCTATGGGCTTTACAGAACATTTTCAACTTTATGTACATTGTGCAACTTTTACTGTCATCTCCAGCCTCCAGCATATTTTTACAAACCTAGTTTGTATGGAAGATCTTTGATGATCACCAAAGTATAAATCGACTGTTATTTCGAACAACGCTGAAACAATAAAGAACAGCCACTTTTTATGCAAAACAACGCTGGTACAATCGTTTGGCTGAACTGTGCCTACTGCTATTTTTTCTCTATGAATTGCAGTTCACCAGAGCATCACAAGCTTGACAACCCCATTGAAAGCTCCACAGTTGTGGGTCTAGCTATCAATGTTGCCAACTCCAAGTTGACAGAAGTAGATACAGCAAACTTCCCCAGCTTTACTAAAGACAAGCAAAAAGTTGATTTCTTTCAATATCTTGTGCACCAGATTATGCCAGTCAGGGGAGCCAAAACTGACATGACCAGAGATTGGGAAAGCCAGAGGTGCTTTCACAGGTGTCCATAATATATGGCACTTGAACTAGATTAGCCTTAGTTCGAAGATTTGAATTTTCTATTCTAAAATGAAATCTGCACTGCTTTATGCGAGTGAGGCATGGACGTCTCAGCTGAGGCCTTGCAAAACACTAGCAGGTTTATTCAAAGAAAGGTGAAACTCAGGAGAATTGGCAGGAGAAGTGAAAATTCTAGGTCAAAATGGCCAAACCAGAAAAATTCTCTCATTTATCTCACTTTCCAAATCGGCTATTTGGTCTAGATTGTTCTCCTGACAGTTCTCCTGTTTTTTCACCTTTCTCTGTATGACCCTCTAGATCTTTGTAAACTGCTGACACATCATTCATGCCCAGTGGCCTCAAAAATGTATCTCCAATCTGAGGCCACTCTGTTGGTACCAAAGACAAATACAACAGGGATACAAGAAGTTAAGTGGAGATGGCAAACTTTTCAACTGGAATCTCCAAGGACAGCAGAGAGACCGACCCAAAGGTTCCAAGCAATGGAGCCTTCATCAAGGCTGTTGAGAACCTGACCTTGCTGCACATCAAAGCAAAAGCTGGGATCCGTCAACAGTTGAAGACTTTTACTTTGGCCCTATGCTCCATCATGGAGCAAGAAATAACAAAGCCATTGCTTCAACAAAAGGCGTTTTCACGAACGGCAAGCAACGGTGCTTATATAACAACCCCATATGTGCAAACGATTACCTTGATAATTTGAGAGCGCAAGTTTTGATGTGTACATTAAATGGCATAAATAGCTCCCACAAAAACCTCACTGAGGCCTTTTCCCCATACTTACTTTCTAGTTAAGTTGTCCAGGCAGGCTTTGATATACGTGTTGTAATAATTAATCTGATCCTCAAAGAATGCAGTTTTGGAATTGAGCGCATTCAGAGTCTGCTGCAGTTTTACCAGTTCTGCTTTTCGCCGCTGACGATGTCGTCTTTGGTTACGAATATCCTGATTTAAAAAAAGAATGTAGTGGTGTTAGAATGTAGAAGTAAAAATGTGTACTATATAATATGACAAGGTCTTTTATAGGATTAGAATACAGCGGTGACATCTTTAGCAATTGACAGGCTTTAAAGGGTTTATACAGGATTCATGCAGTTGTTTACATTCCACTCCGACATCATAGAATCTTGCATTATTGGGGAACTATATTTTCCTGGAGGCAATTAGTATTCCTGAATGCATGTACCTCAATCAAAATACTGTTCTCATTGTACAGTAACATTTTTAATTTCGTCTAAAGTAGAATCTTTTGACCCAAAATCTTGTATGTAGTATCTGCCCATGGAAACCATCCCTCCCACACACAAACGACAGGATAATGTTGACAACAAGGTGTATAACCTTGGCTATTTCATTTATGATCTCTTGGTACTTTGTTCCCTCAGACACCAGTCCAGCTTCTTGCAATGTACGGAGATTTCGAAGGATTTTCCGTTTCTTCTGTTCCAACGGCAGCTCACTGTCTTCCAATACGGACATGCTCCGCTTCATTTTATCAGGAGTCTTGGCATCTAAAGCTGCTCTCTTCTCGATCACTTTTAAATGTTCATTTTCCTGAAATAACGTAAACTCTAACTGGTTACAAAGCACAAAAACCAAACGAAACATGGCAACAAATTACTCTGGTTTAACCATTTAAATTAAAATGCATTAGTTTATTGTACCTTATGTACCTGGTCAAGAGTTGCACTTTAGTACATTTCAGCCATCTTCTCCGTTAAAAAGATACTTTACCAATTCCAAACCCGCGAGTTGTTTGCCAATAGACTTGTGCAATTGGGAAGCCAAATACAAATTTAAACAATATCTCTGTGCTATAGAATACGTGTGTACGTGATTTATTTCATATATAAACCTAAAATACCATCTCTAAGTGACATAAAATGCTCATAGGAAGAAAGAAAAGTGGATACTTATGAGAAGAACTTATTTGAATAAATTAATTCAACTCATTAGTTTCCTAACCCCCTGCTTAAATAAAAGATGTCCACATACAATGCCACCAAATCCTCTGCATATGCAGATCGTTGTCTTAGAGAAGCCCCAAGTTTCAGAAATTGAGTAACGTTCTGCTGATTTCACTAATAATCTGGTTACCTGCGGTACAGATGCCGGCGTCTCCAGGATTTCCATTAGTGTGTCGCCAGACTGAGTTCGAATCACATCCACTATCAGCTTCTTGGTCCTAAACAAAAATAAATAAAATCAAGAATGTTTTAGAAGCCAACATACAAAAGAAAATTATATTACTAGTATTAATCGGCAGGAAATTCCTTTTCTCCAAATTACATCTGCACATCCTAAAGTTACAGTTACAAGTATTTATAAACAAAACTAAAGGAAAAAGGAAAACAAAGACAAACCATACCAGACACAGCAGGTCCAAAAGACTGGAGCGTCACAATTTCTGTTATTGCTAGATAAGCATTATAGTCTATATCACTATATGAAGGGTAATAAATGCAGTTAAAGACTCTGCCAACAATAAGTGCTAGTACAGGCTGATGGGCACCACATTACCAAGGCAATATGCTTAACAGTTTCACTGGATGAGAAGTTTTACCCCTTATCAAGGTGTTCTTCAAAGTGTTTATGCTTCACTACAGTGTTTCCTTATGGCCTTGCATACATTTTTTTTGGGGAGTGGGGGTTGAATACGCACAGATCCTTTAGTGTGTATACATATATCACTTGTTTACATTTGTTACCTTCTGTTGTATCTACTAGTGTCTATCCACATACCCCCTTATAGTCTGTCTCTCTGTACTTATGCTGATGGCGGGTTATCCCTGCATCACTCTGTAGAGTATTTCTACCATTCCAGGGTATGTTCTATTGGCATTTCATTCCCCCCCCCAACCTGGCAACTGTATAAACTTGAATGGCTTTGATACGTTTACACAAAGCATGGAATCTAGCCCCCGGTTTGTGACTGCAGTTAAGCCATGGGTGGTTCCTCTTCAGGCATAGCACTGCATGAAATAAATGACTTTTTAAATACTTTCAGCATAATATGAGCAAAGGATTTATGAGCAGATGTTTGAACACAAAGTGCTTAACTTTTACATCTACTGCTTACAGTTTAGAAAAGGCATACAACATGAACGTTGAGGTTTAAGTAAAACCTGCAATCTTGCACAGCTACTCTAATATCCATAGGTTCTACATCTTCCTTCTCTGGATACACAGGATCCATTATTTTAAATGCAATGATCATCTTTCTTTATGTGGCTATAACGTACATCTCTAACATTCAAGTGAACAATAAAGAATAAAACATGCTGCCATTGCTTTTTCCTCTTGAAAGTACCAATATACGAACTGACCGGAAAATACCAATATTGTTTTTAAGTGTCTTTTTGAACTGCATTTTTGCTGATGCTGACTGTTTGAAGACTATATGAGTGAATAAACAGGACATGGAAGACAGACTATACGCACATGAATGCTTGACCAGTCAGTAACAAAGACAAAAATAAATAATATATAAATATGCCAATCATGATAAAAGAACCACATGCTAATTTCATGACACGCTCATGTGTGAGCAAGAGCAGGATATTTAATGATTTAAACATCAATGCAAGTAAAAGTTAAACCTACACAAGAAAGAAAAAAAAAAACATTATTTTACGGATTAGAGGAATTTATGATGTACGTGCCTGGTCAGAAAATTTTAAGCACATACAATGTAATGGCTTCAAATCTTTCCCTAACCATCACACTTCTTGTATGAATAGCAGCGATACATTTCTGAAAAATGTGTGCAAGAAATCAGGCACTCAAAAAGTGCCTAAAGAATTGTTGGTCATGGGGCTGCTGAATAATCAGACCCTGGTGTGCTCTCGGGTTATTCGTTAGCTGGGCCGAAGTGACATTGCATAGGCACACAAGTGTACTTCACACAGTCTTTAAAGAAGGAAAGAAAAAAAATCACAGGAGAAAATTATAGGTCCCTTCAACAATATTTCCACACCCAATAATGGAGGCTAGAAGGCTACATGGAAGCAAAAATACATAGGGTGATACCCCTTAAGCCAGTATGTATAAAAATACAAAAAATGGCCACTCACAAGCTGTCAATAGTGTACAGGCACATCACAGGTTCTTTTGATTTTCAGAAACTTGTATTGGCCCAAATGTGCTTGTCAGAGTATTCAGTGAAGCAGGTAGAGCAAGCTGTGATTTTAAACACAGCTTTGTGTATCAGGCCTGCAATAGTACCTGCAAATACACATTTGGGCCAATACAAGTTTCTGAAAATCAAAAGAACCTGTGATGTGCCTGTACACTATTGACAGCTTGTGAGTGGCCATTTTTTGTATTTTTATACATACTGGCTTAAGGGGTATCACCCTATGTATTTTTGCTTCTATTTTTCACATAGATACCCTAGAAATTGTTAATAGAAGGCTACATGAATAGTTTGTATTATTACAAAGCAGGCAGCATTTTCAAGTAATTTTTATTGAGTTTTGAGATACCCTGTTCTTCACTACAAAATAAGCAATTCACCCTTGTGTCAGTTCAGGGTGTTCAATTACTTCATGAAGATCTGACGTTTGGGACGACATGAACAAACAGCCAGCTACCACTTCTACAGTATTATTTAAAAGTCCTTTAACCCATCATTAATCTGTTTTGCACAGTCCTTGGGGATACCTACTTGATCATCAAGCTCTTCAGGTCTTTATGTTCACCTTCTTTCAGGTCAAACTTGCTGGTCAATGAGAGTGATATTTCGGTCTTTGCCAGTTGACTAAGTGCGGTTTCCTTGTTGGGATCACTGGAATCCACAGCTCCTTCACCTGTTAAGTTAGACAGGTAAGAAATTAATTACCCAATAAATATCAAAGTGTGTTTTTTTCCCAGACTAGAATACATTTCGAATAGTGCATCATAGTTTAGGTTATTTCACAACTATTTTTGTATCAAATTAGACATTTGGTTACAATCACAAGAAAATTTGCTGTTGAATAAATGATGGTGGATGAAAATATTTTTTCCCATTATAACAAGTTTAAAAACAATAAATCAGTCATTTTTAACCCTTTAATCCCCTTACTGACAGCATTGCATACATGCTGGGCCAATGACGTTTTGGACTGTAAATGGCACATGTGATTACTGCCAGTAAAATTCATCTTGTGGATGAGCAACAAAAGTAACCGATTTCACAGTCTGACCCACAATTCCTCCTCAAACTTTATAAGTATGAAATCACAAGCCGACGGGTTCTGGACCAGGGCAGACCATAACTAGTGATGAGCCGAACACCCCTGTGTTCAGTTTGCATACGAACAATTTCAAAAGTTCGGGTTCAAACGCAAACACGATTCGAACTCAATGCAAGTCAATGGGACTCGAACGTTCAATATTTAGAGTGCCCTCCAAGAGGGCATATATGCAAGATATTGGCCATAAAAGGTGTATGGGGGTCTGGGTAGTGCCCTGGAGGACAGGAAACTAGGACAAAAAGTTAATAAAAAACATTTTTAAAGGAACAGTGAGCTTTCCATGAAATAAAGGTTGAGAATAAAAACAAAAAATTCCTTCAAATATCGTGCCTAGGAGGTCCCCATAACCTGCCTGTGAAATGGCGGATTTGTAGGATGTATAGAAACATTTAAAAAGAAAAAAAAAAATGACATATCAAATGACGGTAAATGGTTTTCCTTTAATCTATTCATAAACAACTGCTTGGGGCAGCAGCCTGTATGAAAAGAGGAGACGTTTTAGGACACGCAGAACAAGTTTAGTGATTTTTTTGGGCTAAATTATGGTGAAACTTATGCAGGCTTTAGATGAAAGTAACAATAGGTGCTTTAAAATTGGGCCCTTAGTGTCGGCAACAGTGCCGTCACACCGTAACCCCCTCTGTGGTATTGTGGAAGAGTGCAGGGTTAGACCCTGTGGTCAAATATTAAAATGATATGAATCTGGTATAGGAGTCAGTGGCAGTGCACCCAAATATTGTGCCTTTGGTGGCAGCAAGTGCCTTCACACCGTAAGTAACCCCTCTGTGGTATTGTGGAAGAGTGCAGTGGTGGAGGTTTTGGGAATGCAGAAGAGATCCCCGATCTATTCAGTTACATCAGCAGCTATAACAAAACCGGGTCAGCAAGGTTTAGGCAGTTGTACTGCACTACTATATATGGTGAGAATCGGCACACACCAACAGGAAGCAAAGAGAACAGGCAGGGAATACACAGAGAGAATAGTCAAATGGCAGGCAAAGTCGGCAACAGATTGGGTCCTCAGAACAAGCAGGGTCAGTAACAAGTATACAAACTGATTCGTAAGATAGCGATGCGGTAATAAAGGCTGAGACACACTGAGCGTGTAGCGACGCCCAGCGTAAACAAACCAGCTCAAGCACAGTATGGCATCTTTTTGCTTGAGCCATTGCGTAGCCCCTGCTACGCGTCAGTTTAACTGCCACTTCGCAGGAGAAGGAGGAGGTGGAGGTGGTGGAGCAGACAGACCTCATACAAGCAGCTTTCTGGAGGCGTGGTGGATGAACAAGCTCCAGCACAGAGCCCCGTCCTGGTTCCCTCCCAGCTGCAAGCAGAGTTACCCAGTGTGCCATGAAGGAAATGTAATAGCCCTGTCCATGCTTGCTGGACCACGTGTCTAAAGTCATGTGCACCTTGCTGCTGACTGCCTTTCCCAATGACTCCATAACATTGTGTTCCACGTGCTGGTATAGTGCTGGAATGGCCTTCCGTGAAAAGAAATGGGGTTTTGGAACCTGCCACTGTGGTACAGCACATTCAGCAAATTCACAGAAGGAAGCAGAGTCCACCAGCTGGAAAGGGGGCAGCTGTAATGCGAGTAATTTTGCTAAGCTGGCATTTAGACGCTGTGCTTGGGGATGGTTGGGACTATATTTTTTCTTACGCTGCAGCAGCTGGAGCAATGTAATCTGACTGCATAAATCTTCAGCTGATGGGATGTTGTTACATTCTGAGGAAGGACCTGGTACACCCATTACTGTAGCATCATCCCTGTCAGTGGAGGTTGCAGGCAATGACATCGCAGGACATATAGCGGGGGTAGAGACAGACGAGGAGGAGGAAGACCTATGCAAAGTGTTGTGCCAACGGAATACGTGGCAGGTGGTCATATGTCGCCTCAAGCACGTGGTACCCAAGCTTGATCCTCATCTGACATAGATTGCAAATAGCAACGGGGCGGTCTTCTGCACAGTTCTTAAAGAACTCCCAGACAGCAGACTTCCTGTACATGTGCTTTGAGACAACAGTGCTCTGCACCTGAGCAGCTGTGACTTCTGATGCCTCGGACTGGCTACGTTTGCTCAGAGTACATTGTGCCTCGTGTTTGTTGTGCCGCCTCCTCCTCACTTGACTCCTCTGTTCGATCAGGCACCCAGTTGGAGTCAGTGACCTCATCATCGCCTTCACCCCCTATCTCAACTTGGCAGTATGCTGCAGCTGCTGGGGCAAAATGAGTGCCAGTTATTTGTGTGTCACTGGCACCCCTTCCTCTAGGTTGATTATAAACCCTTCCTCAACCTCAGAGTTTGAATCCGAGCACTGTAGTTGCTGCGCACCTCAAGCAACATGTCACTGTCATTGTAGTCAAACAATTCAGCTGACTCGGTGTATGTTGGGGAGGCTACGGCAGGAGTAGCTGTGGACATGGAGGCTGCATTAGATGTTTTGGCAGCTGAGGTGGACTGTAAACCACTACAAGCCTGGCTGGCAGAGAACTCGGAGGATGAGGATGGCCTGGTTAGCCAATCCACCAAATCCTGTGTATGTTGCTGCTGCTTAAGACGGCCAGCACCAGTTGGAAAGGACAAGCGTGCCCCTGCAGAGGATGCACCACGTCCACGACGACCAGAGGCACAGCCTCCCGACACAGAGGCTGCTTGCCCTCTTATCTGTGTCTGGGAGCATCTGCCTGTCCTTTTTGGTCTTTCTGACATGGTGAGTGATATATAGATTAAAGATATACAGAACTCGGATTCAACTCGGTCATAAAAATTGGAGATATGCAGAACGCTCATTCAACTGTGTTATCTAGATTAAAGATTTCCAGATCTCTGGTATAACTTCGTGAGACACCCTGATAGCTGGCAACAGTGACAAGACACAGATTACAATTTCCAGAAACCTCCTATAAATCAGTGAGACCCCCTGATGGGTGGCAGTGACAAGACACAGATTACAATTCCCAGATATCTGCTACAAGTCTGTGAGACCCCCTGATGGGTGGCAGTAACAAGACAGATTAAAATTTGCAGAAATCTGCTACAAATCTGTGCTACAAGTCTGTGCCAGATAGCTGGCAACAGTGACAAGACACAGATTACGATTCCCAGATATCTGCTAGAAGTCAGACCCCCCCCAATAGCTGCTGGCACTGACAAGACACAGATTACAACAATTCCCACATATCTGCTAGAAGTGAGACCCCCCAATAGCTGCTGGCACTGACAAGGCACAGATTACAACAATTGCCAGATATCTGCTAGAAGTGAGACCCCCCAATAGCTGCTGGCACTGAGAAGAAACACTAACAGAACAATCTCCTCTCAAAAAACACGTGCTGGGGCTGCCTTATATAGTGTGCTGCGGGACGTAGCTCTGTGAGCCCATGATTGAGCTGTGATTGGCATAGTCTTGCACCTGACCTGTGGTCAGGTGCAAGGCTTTAGCCAATTACAAGCTTCAGGCCAGTGGAAAAGTGCATTGTGGTCCATTGTGGGCGAACATGCAGCAAACACGCGGAAATGTCCGGAGTTCGACGAACAGCCGAACGGGCGATGTTCGAATAGAACACCGAACAGATTGAACTAGTGTTGCACCGATACTAGTATCGGGGCCGATACTGGGTACTGCAGGAGTACTTGGTACTCGTGCAGTACCCCCTGATATTTTTACCGATACCGGAAGCCGGCATTGAGCCGGCATCTGAGGGGCTGCGGTGGGTGTCCGAATGCTCTATCGGCATTCGGACAGCCGCCCCTGGAGCTGCTCACACAATTCTTACCTTCCTGGGTGCCGCCGAGAATGTCTCCGCGCGTGCGCTCCTTGGAAGGACCCCAGCCGCGACCACGTGGGACCATGTGATCACGGCTGGGGTCCTTCCAACGAGCGCGCGCGGAAGCTTTCCCGGCAGCTCCCAGGAAGGCAAGTATGAACACAGTGAGCAGCTGCAGGGCCTGTCCGAATGCAGATAGATCATTCGGACAGGCCCTGCAGCTGCTCTCCATGACGATACTTACGTTCCTGAGCGACGCTGGGAAAGTTTCCCCGCGCGCGCTCGTTGGAAGGACCCCAGCCGTGATCACATGGTCCCACGTGGTTGCGGCTGGGGTCCTTCCAACGAGCGCACGCGTGGAGACATTCCCGGCGGCGCCCAGGAAGGTAAGTATCGTCGCAGGGGGGGGGGGATCCATGAGCTGGTGGGACAAATCCGTGTGTGAGCTGGGGGGGCAAATCCGTGTGTGAGCTGGGGGGGCAAATCCGTGTGTGAGCTGGGGGGGCAAATCCATGTGTGAGCTGGGGGGGCATATCCATGTGTGAGCTGGGGGGCATATCCATGTGTGAGCTGGGGGGGCATATCCATGTGTGAGCTGGGGGGCATATCCATGTGTGAGCTGGGGGGGCATATCCATGTGTGAGCTGGGGGGCATATCCATGTGACCTGGGGGGCATATCCATGTGTGAGCTGGGGCATATCCATGTGAGCTGAGGCATTTTTATATGGTCTGTTCTTATTGGAAAGCGTCACATGACATTAAAGAAAAGTATCGGTACTCGGTATCGGTGAGTACTTTTATAAAGTATCGGTACTCGTACTCGGTCTTAAAAAAGTGGTATCGGTGCATCCCTAGATCGAACCAAACAGCTCATCCCTAACCATAACCAAGGAAGGAGTTCTAACGGCCGCCGATGGACCACCTTTCAAAGGGGAGGGAAGAAAAAGCAAAAGGCTATTCTTTGAACTCTCGGATGATGTGCTGTGCTATTTGTTAGCTTGAAATGTTCTTTTTTCTTTTAAAAACTATCCAACACACATTAAATATCAACAGGAACTAGTTTAGAAATGCTGCATGTTGGCATGTAAATGTTTTCAGAAGACCTGGACACTTTATACAGCTTTTTGGTAACCTTAACCTTTCATGTCTGTTCTGTAACTCTGCTCTCCCAACCGCAATCATTTTCTCTTTTTTTTTTTAAAGAAGTTTATGAAAATATCTTTGTTTTGCCCCCCCCCCCATTCAAAACATAGGAATACTGAAAGAAAAAAAAAAGTCATGGGGTAACAGGGGTTATTGTCCATATAATATGCTCAGATACAGAATATACAGTCAAGCATAAATTGTAGCGAATCTGTAACTGGTACTTCTATGTTTTTACAGCAAAACAGTCCAAAATCAAGAGAGAATAAGAAATGCATTCCACAAGGTCCACAGATCTTTATTCGGAGGAAGGAGCCCTGACATGCAGCAGCCACCTGGACGATCATGAGAGAAATGGAGACTAAAGCAATTTCTTTTTACTTGCATTCTCACAAACCAATCAGCACAGTCAATGACAGATTCAAGGGTCATAGGAGAGGGTCTCCGAATTATCAACATCACATCTGTCTAGCTTTAAAAATAGTTGAAGGAAAATAAAAAATTCCATTGTTCAAGGTGGAAGCATATCATTGAACAGGATAGATGTCAGTGGGGAAGGCGATTGGGTCACCTCTAGTTTCTGTCACTTCCTGAGCAACATCTTGGTGCATCTTTAATGAAGGTCCCCGAGATGGCACACAGACAGGTCATCGTATGTTGCATGTCAAGTAGGTCTAGTGAGACCCAAATGTAACTCCCTATTCGCATATAATGGAAAGAATTTGAGCCAATAAAGAATATTCCCAGAGGGATCTCTGCCACTGGATGCCTTGGGTCAGTTCAGGTGTTCCCAGTTTCTATATCCATTCAAAGGCAATAAATGACTAATAGTGATGATGGGTCTAGTTTGGAGTAAATATAACAAGCAGGGTAATACATGGATTTTTACGGTGGTAATTCTTCCTCATCATGAATTATGTGGAAAGCGTGGTCTTCTGTAGGTATGCCAGGACCCCTACTGTATGTACATATCAAAAAGCAAAAATGTATTAAAAGGAGAATGGTTTCTCGCAGCAAAGGATGCCAACCAGTGGGTAATCAATGAACATGTAAGAGAGAAGCAAATCACACAATCTTCAGATTATAAAATAGCAGATTTTATCCTGGAGAGCAAAACCTTTTGACTCTTAAATCAAGCTTGAAAAAGGGTTAGATAAGGAGGAGGTTTACAAATCATCTGCAAATGTTTAATTAGTAGAACGATGGCTATATGTTCATAAAGCGGTCATTGCTTCATATGGCCTGGAGGTTCTAAAATACTGAAAAGTGGAAGCATGTGGTCATGTACAAAAAGCTATGGAATTGATCAAGGACTCTGAGGAGTTATGGGTTTCTAGTTCTCTCACTTTATAGATATATAAAGCTTTCACCACTAGATGGCAGCACCAATTTCCATACAGCAGGACCAAGACCGTTTACAGAGTTCAAAGCAGAATTATCATCATCATTTATATAGCACAAACAGTTTACGCAGCAGTTTACAATAACCAAAGGGAACGGAACGAGATACAGATAAACGGACATAGGATGGAAACCAGAGCCCTGCTCCTTTTAGGAGTTTATAGTCTAGAGCAGTGTTTACCAAACCTGTCCTCAGGACCCTCAACCAGGCCAGATTATAAAGATTATTTTGGGGAAATGCAGACTGAATCCTGCAATTGCTGAGCAAAAATCATATCACCTGTGCTGTGCTTCAGATATCTGGCAAAACTGGAGTGTCAGCGGGTCCCGAGGACAAGTTTGGGAAACACTGCTCAGAGGGTCAAATAATTTTTTTTTATAACAAGTGTTGTAATACCTCGACATTTAGCTTGTAGAACGCATACTCCTAGAAGGTGGCAATATGCAGCAGCGATTTTTATATCCACAAGTTTCTTTGCAGTCCTGGGAAAAGCTCGTCTCTGAAATCTCTTTTGTGCCCTCCTCAGGTAATACGAGAAGAGATTACCTAAAATAACGTATGAATGGTAGAGATACCCTGGCTAAAAGTCATCATAATTATTAGTTCCTGCACAATGCCAGCATCTTGCGTATTCCGCATCACTGAGCACTGTAGAGGTCTAGCTATTAGCCGCTAAGGCTGGATTGGGCTTTTTGCCTTCCTTTTGAATCTGGTATCAGAAGAATGTTTTCATCTTCACTTTATGCTAAAGTTAAAACAATTCTGTTCTGTGGCTTGTTTTGTACAACTTGTTAATGGTTGGTTTTAGTTTAAACACTAAATATTCTGGCTACAACACTTAAAGGGTTATTCAGAGAAAGGTGAAAACCAGGAGAAGTGAATAATCTAACACCAAATAGCCGATTTGGAAAGAGATATAGGACAATTTTTCTGGTTTGGTTATTTTGACCTAGAATTTTCAATTCTCCAGTCATTCTCCCGGTTTTCACCGCTCTCTGAATAACCCTGTTTGGCTCTGTTGCAATGTGATCTATTCTCTCCAATGAGTGTGTTGCCCATTCAGTGATAAACAGCCCCAGTCACAGGGTAACCGTTACTCGCATAAATAATGTCCCCCACATGAATGCATACACAAGCCCATGTACACTGGCTAATAAAAATATTCACAAGTACATAAAAATGTATGATACACACACAGGGTGTCCTAGCTAATGCTGCGGTCACGCGAGTGCATGTGTACGCTCTTCCCTGCGTCTGCTGCAGCTTTCAACGGAGAGGGCCACACTGCGTATCGTGCGCACTAGTTATGCTCGCTACCACCTGACGTGCTTTCACAGCCTCCATCAAAAATCTACAACAGATGTAGGACGGGGCTACAAAGCACAATTCTCCATAGGAGGATCGAGCTTTGTAGCGCTGAGCGCACTAACTGCACTCCTCGAGGTGGCCACACGGGCGTCCAAGTGGAAGGAACGTCCACTCTCACATATGTGACCACAGCCTTAAAGGATACATATACACATACATCTACACGCACACATATCAGCTTGAAAGCACATACATTGAAGCCTGTATTCTCACACATTCATATGCAGGTTGTATACCCACATAAATATACATGTATGCCAGCATCCTTTCTGAAAGTTGCCACCTTCTGGTAGTGGATATACAGTAAATGACTTGTAAAAAGTGGCCGATTTGAAAAAGTCCCTTACACCAAAGGGGAAAAAAAGCCATATTTGACACAATGCAACTTGGCATTATACATGCGTCATTTTTTTCGGACACAAGTTTGGTGCAAAAAGATGCTCCTTTTAATATTAGGGCAAGTATTCGGATTAGTGCTTGGTTTTAAAGTTTCTCTTAGGGTTAGAGTTAACCCTAACTAATTCTGTTCCTTCTTTGACACAATAACAACAAGCAATTGGTGATATGGAGAAGAAACGTAACTTATCTTAAAATGAAGTGCTGAGGAGGGTCCCTGGAGATGGTCCGATACTCCACACAAGGATAAGAAGAGAAAATTGGAAGACCTCAGCGTCTGAAATGGATCCACGTGGGTCTATTCAGCAGACCACGGATACTGGAATCGCCAAAATTAGCAAGAAGATGGGTATAGGATAAAAACTTTTTATTCTGAATAAAAATAAAAATATAATACATATACAAAGCCCAACGCGTTTCTTCTATAAAATAGACTTTTAAAAGGGCGATAAAAATACATGAATTGTAAAAATCTAATAATATAAAATACCCATCATTCCTTTTATTACCCTTATAGGGGTTTCATTGGTCAGCCCATTAACCATGGCGTTTTCCTTATATGGCAAGAAAGTCACAGACTTCATTTTTATTCCCATAAGTCTCTGTTCCATGATCCAATCCCCTCCATTCATAGTCCGATCTCATTTAGATATCTTTCAGTCTTCTTGTTCGTTTAGTTTGGTTTTCGCCGCTAAACGAACATGAAGACTGAAAGATATCTAAATGAGATCGGACTATGAATGGAGGGGATTGGATCATGGAACAGAGACTTATGGGAATAAAAATGAAGTCTGTGACTTTCTTGCCATATAAAGGAAAACGCCATGGTTAATGGGCAGACCAATGAAACACCTATAAGGGTAATAAAAGGAATGATGGATATTCTATAGGTTATATTATTTGATTTTTACAATTCATGTATTTTTATCGCCCTTGAAAAAGTCTATTTTATAAACGAAATGCGTTGGGCTTTGTATATGTATTATATTTTATTCAGAATAAAGTTTTTATCCTACACCCATATTCTTGCTAATTTTGGCGATTCCAGTATCCGTGGTCTGCTGAATAGACCCACGGGGATCCATTTCAGACGCTGAGGTCTTCCAATTTTCTCTTCTTATCCTTCTTTGACACAACCCATTGTAAGTATAGGAACCCACACTTGCTGGATGGTGTGAGTTGATGTACTGTATATTCCATCAAAAATTCATATTTTAGTTGTATTTTAATATTCAAAAATTAAACAAGAGCAGCTGAAAACAAAAAACAAAGAAAAAAAACCTGTGGGTCTCTAATAGATCTGTGCGCAGCCAAAAATGTTGAGTCGTTTTTGAAATCACTATGGATTTGGAAATTTCATATTTCAGCCTGATCAGATATTTGATCAGTTTGGAAAATTCATCATTGCACATAGACTAACCCTATAAACGCTCTATACGGCAATCAATACTTCACTCTGTACCCTACCCACTTCTATATTCCCCTGTACTCCCATACCTCAAGTTAGTTAGGGTTAGGAGCTGAATGGATTTAAAAAACATTTTGGATCGACTTGGATTTTGGAGATTTCTGAATATTCGACGTGACCAATATTCAGCCAAATTTTTATGCGCTCAAAACCGAATCATTCATGAAAAATTTAAATGGTCACGTCAAAGGGGTGAGCATCAACTGCCACATGAATAGCCCCATGGCATGGCAAATGCATTCTTTACTTATCAGGCTGGTCCTAAATTCTACCACTTCGTGAAAAGAACCCCCCCCCACAAAACACAAAATAGTAAAGATGTTGCCTACACTCTACCCATCGATGGATCAACAATGACAGTGATCCCACACAAGCTATACACACACTACACATGTCGCAAGCCACCAAATCATTACAAAATTGCTTCTGAGATCATACAAGTTGTTACATACGGTCAGGGTTGTCTTTTCCTTATTTATCATGTATGTCTCATGTTTGTGCTCCCCTACTGTACAGCGCTGTGGAATATTTTGCTGCTTATAAAGATTAATAATAATAAAATAATAAAGTAATAATGCTCTATAGCTGTGGAGAGAGACTGAAGACACAGGTTCGATCCCGGCAAGAGCACCTCTCCAGTAAGTGTCCTTGGCAAGACACAGAACAGTACACACTCGCCACCCAGGACATACTTGAAAACGAGAAAAAATCTCAATGTATCCTTCCTGGTAACAATAGATTTTTTTTTTGAGAACGTGTTTTCCTGGGCATGACTCCATGGCTTGCACAGATGGCTTTTTTCCCTCTCCGTTAATCTTAACGGCGGTTTGCAAACAATACTTTGACTTGACTGGTGATGCTTATACCATGGACTACTACTATAGGTGACATAATGACCCACAGAGAATCTCTGCCATAGTCAGACAGACTATGCTACAGGATGTATCTACTTGGGTAAAGATCTTAAAAAAAAAAAAAAAAAAAAAAAGCAGGCTCTGCTTCCCAACTTTGATTTCACAAATAGAATCCTGGAAATGCAATACTGTGCATTATAGAATTAACTATTAATGAGTGATGATCTATCGTGAATCATTTCTATGAAGACGTGATAAATCCTGGTAATAATCTAGTGATTAGCTCTATTTAGCCATCAAGAGGACAGTTTTCTTACTCGCAGACATTCAATGCTCGATATCAAAATGAACAGATTAGAAACCTGTTACCATTTACCGAAATTTAGTAGCAATATTTAATTACATTCAACTGGCTTTAATGTCGGGTTATCTGCACCCAGGCATCACTAGAGATTGTTCTATGAAATTTATATGTGCGTTTGTGTATTAGAGTAGGTAAAAAGAAAAAAAAATCTAAATTATAAAATGCAACATAACAGCAGAAGAAAAATCTAAATTAAATAATATTTGAGGCTAGCATCCTATGCTTTCAAAATTGCATCAATAATTGTAGGTGCACTTGCACAAATTCTAGGATTTTGTAGGCAGTTGGGGGGGGGGGGGGTTGCTTAATCTTTGCCAAGCAGGTGCTAATGAATATTGGTTTAATATGTAGGTTGAAACATGATCGGTACATGAAACAGCTGTGCAGAACAATAAAAATGGGTGAGAAACAGCCAAGGTCTGCCAACAAGAGGCACTATTACATTAACGCTACATTAGTGCTCACCTGTGTGAGCATTAACGTTAGCTGTGGTTGCCCTTGCCCGGGTGCACCAAATTACAATCCGAACACTAACGGGTTAAAAAACCTGTTAGCGATTCGGATCTTGCACTTTCCACCGTTGGCTTACTGTACTTTGCACTCCCTGTGCTTAACATGGGGAGCGCAAATTGTTAATTAGCGTTAGGATTACAAAGTCCTAACGCTAATTACCGTCCTGCTGCGGTTAACTGAAAAGATAGCACCAGGTCCTAGCTGTGGTTAACTGATACCGCTTCTACAGAATCCATCAGCACCAGCTGAAACCCCCCCATCCCACGGCAAGAACGGCAGCTCCATCCGCCTCTTCTTGCCGCTGGGAGCAGAGAGAGATTGGGGAAAAAGTCCCTCAGTCTCCCTCTGAATCACGTCGTCGACCTGCTGGATCTCACGAGGCAAGATCCTGCAGGTCATGTGACTGGCACCGGAAGCCTCAATGGAGTCCTATGAACTACATGGAGAGGCCGCTTGGCATCTCCGTTTCAGCGTGATCATCGGACTATAGCCCAAGGTGAGGTTCCCGAAGACCGCTTATTGTCAAAAGTAATACACCTGGCACAAGCAAGGTCATTCCTAAACAGAAATTATGACGCAGTCTGGAGGTTTTTTCTCCACATGTCTCAGTTTCTGTCCAAGTTCTTTTGAAGAAGCTGGTAATGCTGAAGACCATAGACAGCGGTTGGCCAAAGGAAACTTGTGGAACAGATAAAGCTCACAACATTCTTACGTTTGCCCAGAAAAGTCTAGTCAGAAGTTTATGTTCTTGAACAACAAGGAGTCCTGGAAGGGATTGGTTTGCCCAGGGATCAAGTCGCGCAGGAACGCAGCACCTCCACTATTTTAGCAGGAGGAACTCCGTTCCGTTTTCTCCACATACCATGAAGCTTTTATTTAGGGGCTTAATCCTATGATTCCATGTTAAGTCATAATAAATATTACTGCGAAATTGCAATAAAACTCTGCCTATATACAACCACATTAAAATTAAATTACGATGTGAGTGGTAGGTTTTAGTGAGCGATTACTTGGTTATTTTCTTTGTACTTGACACCTGGTTTTGCTCTATAAGAGAGCCATGATCAACATAATCGAGTCGGTCTTTGATTACATGAAAAAACAAAAGCAGTGGACGCTGCCTTAATCCACTGAAAAACTAGTTAGTTTTCCAATATGATTGGCACGACCTTCCCAGGGCCGGCCCGACGATGGAGCAGCGTGGAGCGCTTGCTCCAGGTGGAAAATTTTAATAGTGGCAAATTTTGCGCCTGCTAGCCATCTTGATTCCCGGCGACGCTGGGCTGTCGCACTATTTTTTAGCCAGCGCGGCAGCAGCAACTACTGTGGTGTGGCGGCTTGCTACATTGTGTGCCGGCGACGCCGCTGGCCGCACCCACCCACATGCATGCTAGGCATGTGTCCATTTTTTGCGCAGGCGGCCGCAGCGCAGATAGATCCTCTTCCTGTCGTGACACTTCCGGCTCCAAGTCAGGGCAGTGCACGCACGCTCGTTGTTGTGCTGTGAGGACGGTGGTGAGACCCGTGTAGAGCTGAAACAACTAATCGATTAATCGATGATTAAATTAGTTGTCAACTATTTCCATTATCGATTAATCGGTGTTGATTAAATCGTCCTGTGTACAGCACACACTGTTTACAATCAGACTGAGTTAAACGCAAATAACCTCAGCTTCAGAGCTGATTGGAGAAGACGCGCTGCTGCTTTACTCCGTATGATTTTAGTTCTAGGGTTATGTTAGACACAACCAGTTTGTTTTTATTCCTTTTGCAACAGTAGAACTGTAACACAAACAATAGGATACTGCCACTGGGTGAAGGAGCTGTATGCCTGTGATTTATCCTTAAAGCTGGAGTCCTGTGCCACCACCCCACCCTCCCTGCCACACCCTCTTTGGTCGAGAACTGCCATTGGTCTGGTCCCTTTCCCAAAACCCACTCCCACACTCAGATTCGGTCTTTTGTCCGTACCCACTCTCTCTCACACACTCCGGTCAAGCCACGTGAGCAAAGTCACTCCCTTCCACCTCCACTCCCTCCTCCCACTCCGTTTGTTGACGAAATTATTAAAAAGGGACGCTCTATGCACCCTGACCACTTTAGCTCATTAACTCCCGATTTCATGCTGACATCATAAACTATGACCAAGTGCTTGTAGCTGCATTCATTTGAAAAAGCAAACATGGGCTTAAGCTGCGCATGCAGCATCAACCCATCACTCTGACCAAGCACTCGCATACCTTGTGTGTGAAAAAGACACAAGATACGCAATTTGCGTATGTACATACGAAAGTTACATACAGTACGCAAATTACTTATGAAAAAGGGGGAGGGGTTGTGGTTATTATTTTACATAGAAAAAAATAATTTCTTTTTATCCAATGAATCGAAATAATAAAATCGGCCAACTAATCGATAAGAATAATCGTTAGTTGCAGGCCTAGACCCGTGACCGGCCGGATGTTGACAGGCCCTGGATGGAGGAGAACCAGCCACTGCCAGGCCAGCGCTGTACCAGTCAGACCAGTGTGACACAGACCAAGAGACTGCAAAAGTAAGTCGGGTGGTGGGTCGGGGGTACAGGACTCCGCCTGAGGTGAGAACTGGCCTGGGGGCAATTTTAGCAAATATACCCAAGTGAGCTGCTGGCAATATATATACACCCAAGTGAGCTGCTGGCAATATATACACCCAAGTGAGCTGCTGGCAATATATACACCCAAGTGAGCTGCTGGCAATAATGTATTGTATACCCAAGTGAGCTGCTGGCAATATATACCCAAGTGAGCTGCTGGCAATATATATCCAAGTGAGCTGCTGGCAATAATGTGTTCTATACCCAAGTGAGCTGCTGGCATATATATATATATATAACATATTATTGCCAGCAGCTCACTTGGGTATACAGCTCATTATTGCCAACTAAGTTGGGTATATATTGCCAGCAGCTCACTTGGATATATATATTGCCAGCAGCTCACTTGGGTATATATCCAAGTGAGCTGCTGGCAATATATACCCAAGTTAGCTGGCAATAATGTGTTATATACCCAAGCAAGCTGCTGGCAATATATATACCCAAGTGAGCTGCTGGCAATATATACCCATGTGAGCAATATATACCCAATATCACCATTTGTTTTGCTGTTCAATAAAACAATTTAAACTAATGTATTTATCACAGTTATTTAAAATATAATACTTAGTGTTATACTTGGATTTTAGTTATAAGATATCATGATATAACACAATGGACATGTCACGTGGGTGTATTTTGGGGTTACGTGGTAGTGGTGGGGGGGGGCAGCATTTCAGCCTTCGCTCCAGGCAGCACAATGTCTGGGGCCGGCCCTGGACCTTCCTGCCATGTTCCTCAAATAACCGCAGTATGAAGTATCGCTGCTGTTTCGATGGTAACAGGTGGTCACACCAAATATCGATGCGATCTAGATTTTGATTTGGTTTTTCACTTCATATTTGGTTAATTGGTAAGAAATAAACTATAAACATATTGAAGGAATGCTTACGTTAAAGCTTTTTTTACACGGGTGTAGCGCTGTTTAAAACTCTGTTGCTGTATTGCTCGGGTTCGGCCACCAGAGGGAGACAAACGCAATGTAAACTATACTGGACACAATGGGACTACGTTTTCCAGCATGCTTTGGGGCAGAGACAGGAAGTGGGTGGGGAAGGAGGAAAGGACATCCGCAGCGTCGTTTGAAGGAGAGCCAGTGTGAGCCGAGCAGTGAACAGAGTACGACGCACGTGAGACTGTGAGCGATTGTTACCAGGCCGGAGAGCAGGCGCTGCCTTGCCGACGCTGGGGATCGATACAGTGACTTGCCAGAGACCTAGTAATTCACCGCTGAGAGGTTTTGCACAGACAGAGTTCCAGATTGGACCCCGACTAAGGAGACCGCGATGATCCACTGGGAGTGCAGGCGGTAGGCCGTAGATCCTGTTGTAGAAGACGGACAAGCAGGAGAAGCAGATCCGGTGGCACAGGGTCCCAGTATAATCCAGCGGAGAGACGTCCTTGATCGGCAGCAGAACAGATTGTCTGGCGGATGGGTGAGAGGCCTTTCAGGCCACAGTCAAAGTTTAACGAAGCACGCTGCAGTATTGCTTAAATCTACAGGGCCCCAACGTGACTAGTTGAAGATTTATTAAATCCATTCACTGGCCAGTCGAATATAGTACCCGGGTACCTGAGCTCACACACACACACACACACACTTTTTGGGACATAACCTGCACGGGACTTACACTCCAGAGACGAAGGGGTTAAACTTTTCTTTTACCGCTGCTCGTTTCTCGCATTACGAAATCCTGTTTTCTATATACCGTGCTTACATTATATATGCCACTTTATTGAGACCAGTAAAGTATATAATTTATAAAATCCACAACAGTGCTGGTGTATATTTATTCCCTAGTGCGGAGAGACTAACCTGAGGTTAAATTCAGCGGCTCCTCCGGGAGTGAGCGCTACACGGGCATAAAATATATTTGTACAGTAATGTATTTATTACAAAATAAGGAGGCCTAACTACCGTATTTTTCGCTCCATAAGACGCACTTTTCTCCCCCCAAAAAGTGGGGGGAAAAGTGGGTGCGTCTTATGGAGTGAATGCCCCATGATATGCCCCATGATATGCCCCAGCTCACCTGCCGCGTTCGGCTCCCTGAGCGTGCGTCCGGCGGCAAGGAGCTTGGGCACTCGCCTGGGGGAGCCACGTGACCGCGATCTCGCGAGATCGCGGTCACGTGGCTCCCCCAGGCAAGTGCCCAAGCTCCATGTCGCCGGACGCAAGCTCAGAGGGAGACGAACGCGGCAGGTGAGCTGGGGGCATTATCCATGTGTGAGCTGGGGGCATTATCCATGTGTGAGCTGGGGGCATTATCCATGTGTGAGCTGGGGGCATTATCCATGTGTGAGCTGGGGGCATTATCCATGTGTGAGCTGGGGGCATTATCCATGTGTGAGCTGGGGGCATATCCATGTGTGAGCTGGGGGCATATCCATGTGTGAGCTGGGGGCATATCCATGTGTGAGCTGGGGGCATATCCATTGTGTGAGCTGGGGGCATATCCATGTGTGAGCTGGGGGCATATCCATGTGGTGAGCTGGGGGCATATCCATGTGTGAGCTGGGGGCATATCCATGTGTGAGCTGGGGGCATATCCATGTGTGAGCTGGGGGCATATCCATGTGTGAGCTGGGGCATATCCATGTGGGAGCTGGGGCATTATCCATGTGGGAGCTGGGGCATTATCCATGTGTGAGCTGGGGCATTACCCATGTGTGAGCTGGGGCATTACCCATGAGCTGGGGCAAATCCATGTGTGAGCTGGGGCATTATCCATGAGCTGGGGCATTATCCATGTGTGAGCTGGGGCATAGCCATGAGCTGGGGCATAGCCATGAGCTGGGGCATAGCCATGAGCTGGGGCATTACCCATGAGCTGGGGCAAATCCATGTGTGAGCTGGGGCATTATCCATGAGCTGGGGCATTATCCATGTGTGAGCTGGGGCATAGCCATGAGCTGGGGCATAGCCATGAGCTGGGGCATAGCCATGAGCTGGGGGCATAGCCATGAGCTGGGGGCATAGCCATGAGCTGGGGGCATAGCCATGAGCTGGGGGCATAGCCATGAGCTGGGGGCAAAATCCATGAGAGGAGCTGGGGCAAAATCCATGAGAGGAGCTGGGGCAAAATTCATGAGAGGAGCTGGGGCAGTATATCCATGAGAGCAGCTGGGGCAGTATATCCATGAGAGGAGCTGGGGCAGTATATCCATGAGAGGAGCTGGCACTATCCATTATTACACTATTGGATTCAGAATATTTGTTTTCCTGTTTTCCTCCTCTAAAAACTAGGTGCGTCTTATGGTCAGGTGCGTCTTATGGAGCAAAAAATACAGTATGTTATTAAAAAAAGTCAAACGAGAATTTCTTTGTTCTTAAAACCCGAGACTGTAGGTGTGGATGTATGAAAGGACATGCAGTTCTTGTCAAGTTAACAGACATTACAGAAGACCTATGATAAAAAATATTGCTTTACTTAAATAACGAAGAAGGTTCACTTTTTTTTTATTCTGAGTAAAAACCACATGTATTTGTAGACGAAGTCTATGGCATGTAACGAAGATATAATCTGGAGTAATTCCAGGAAACCAATGGATTGTCTTACATGAATATAATGGGTTTGCTTAAAGGAGGAAGTTCTCTACTACAAACATTAAAACATGCAAGAATACTGTGTATATGACAGTCTCAGATTTCCAACTGAGGACTAGTCATGGTTACAGCTTTCAATGAATATGATGTCATGGGATTAAGACATAAAAAGACGAGAACTAATATATATATATATCATGAAGTTTGAGAAAGGATTTTACCAGGAAGGATACATTGAGATTTCTCTCGTTTTCAAGAATGTCCTGGGTGGCGAGTATGTACCGTTAGGTGTCTTGCCCAAGGACACTTACTGGAGAGGTTGCTCGCTGGGATCGAACCCATGACTCCACAGGCTCTCTCCATGCAGAGCAGTGATGTTACCTCTACTCCACCCAGCCGGTACTTTGTTGAGGGAGACACCCACATCACCGGTCCCCACTCCCCTTATCCTTGTGACATCTGCTTCCGGCACCCCTCCAACCTATCCATTTTCTAGTATAACTCCTCCAAACCCCGTTAGGCCCTCTTTTCCATCATTACAACACTGTTTGGGCACACCTCTACGGACTTTTTGTTTTTTCCATACCTTATTCAACTAAGGCTTTTGTCCCGACCACCTATCTATATATATTGTGGCAGATCTATCTTTCCATCTTGAATCGTGAGAACCACGTGACATCTAACAGGCACACTGAACATAAAATACACTATAGGAGGAGAAAAATTTAGTTCATGCTACAGGATTTTTGAAGTCCAGTTGTTGAGATATCTGGACATTTTACCAGGGTTCCTAAATTGGGGAATGATTTGTTTTTTTTCCATACACGCAAATGACATCTAACAGACTCTCTAAACAGGAAGTCCGTACAGGAAGGACACCATGAGGACTATGTTGTGCACGCAAAATGACACAGCATATTTACTACTCACCAAGAAATGACTCAACATCGGGTACAGTTCCAAGTCCCTCAAGCAGCTCATGCAGGATGTCATTGTGGTCAGGTGAAATGGCATCTTGATGCTCTAAAAGTAGCTGTAAAGAACAATGAAATGGGACACCATGTAATAACGGTGTTAACTATTCACATATTCTAGAACTTATACCTATATATTCTGTTTCCTGATGGAAATCCCGTTCATTGGTCATTATATTAGAAAAAGTCAGAATTTTAGTAACCACCTAGTCAATACCCGACTCCAACCATAATCACGGATGACACGGTCGGTGTGTCTAACAAATCAAAACCAACAATTTTAGAGAAATTACCAAACTCAAATATTTAGCAGAAAAAAAAGGTTGAACTTGCGTTTTGGGTGTCACGTCTTTGTAGCATATGTCACACTAATTATTTTGCATAAATACAGGTATTTTGAAGATTTTAAATTGGAATCACGTCATTTAGCAGCACAGAATCATTGTATGTGAAAGTGTGCAACGAAGCAGAATCTGTACTGAAAGAATGTAGTATTTCACAACAATTAAAAAAAAATATATACATTTCATTTGGTTCTAGATCTTTTTGGGATCCCAATAAAATTAGGTTTTCAGTACTGGCATCTCTCCCAGAACTAAGAGCCTTTGATTTAATCAGCAGGGTTATTGTTTGATATAAATAGAAACTGCTGGCCAACTAATAGCTAAATGTTCTTTATACAACATAATTTATAGATTCTTTTAAATGAGTAATTCAGAAAAATATATAAACTGTGGATGGAGATCAGAGATCAAACGTATTAGCAATTAAATAAAAAGTTAAAATTATCAAATAGCTCAGGAGTGAACAACGCAGTGAATGATTAAAGGTAAAGAACTGTAAGGAATTAAAGGAAAAATACAAAAAGAAAAAACAACAGAACGTACAAACAAAATGTTTATTTTCGTGATCTTTATTTGGGGCAGGGCATAAGTTAGCTCTGCCATAGTCACTCATTATGGGGATAACAAGCGCACCTTTGAAATACTATTAACTTTTGGAAGTCCTTCATTCTCCTGACTAGGACCTAGTCAGAGCAAATGCTGAGGCTATGGTCCTTGGAAACAGTACAAAGACGTTCTAATGGCCATGATGCTCATTAAAGGTGGACTGGAACAAAGCTCTTTATAATGGTCTTTTTGTTTTTGAGAAAGTATTTTGCCAGGAAGGATACATTGAGATTTCTCTTGTTTTCAAGTATGTCCTGGGTGGCGAGTATGTACCGTTAGATGTCTTGCCCAAGGACACTTACTGAAGAGGTGCTCTTGCTGGGATTCAAACCTGTGTCTTCACAGGTATAGAGCAGTGATGTTACCTCTACTCCACCCAGCTGGTACAAAAATTAAGTGGTCCCACTGTGTATGCATTCTTAATTCTGTGGTTTTGGCAGGTGAAAGATTCTTTTTCACTTATTCCCATCCCCAAAACCACAATATACTGTACATATGTTCCAGTTTGAAAGCTGCCCAATTCTGGCTTTGTTAGCAGCGCGACTTTTCAGAATAGGGAGCCTCAAACACTAGTGGCACATTGAGCCTGTAGGACTCCATGCGGACCAGAAAGACCAGTCTGAGACTGCATGAGGGCTGGATGAAGAGGAGGCAGCTGTTCATGCACGCATCGCATTGCAATACACAGCTCTGAATAAACCACCAATTAAAATGTAGTTTGAATTAAAGTAGTGAGATCGTAAGAATTTGTCAATTAAATTTTGAGAATTAAAAACGTGACGATAAGTCCGCCCAGTGTATGTGATTAGCAATGGTAAGCTGCATATTGAGAACTCTGCATGGCATGATGAATCTGTTTTCATGAGCTAAGCAGGGTCAAAAGCTGACGTAGGACACATACGTTTATAAACGCCCTACCGCAGGGATCACAAACTCTGGCCCCCAGTTGATGTTTTCCTACAATTCCCAGAATTGTTTCAATGCAATAGATGGCATTAAGAAAAATCTGGGGGACCAGAATGTGAGATCACTGCCCTAACTGGATAATGGTACAAGCCGACTGTGGTGGCAGGTTAATGATGGGAATAATGTATCACTGGCATGTATTCGGCCGTTCCAACAAGGCTGCTCAATCTTGGCCCTCTAGATGTTTTTGACCTACATGTCGCACAAGGCTCTGCCAATGCAATGAGCATCATAGGATATGTAGTTGAAAAACATCTGGAGGGCCAAAGTTGAGCATTCCTGCCTTACAACATTTTAGCCTCCTACATGCTTAAAAACTGCTGCTGTATATATGTATCTGTATTGCCACCATCAGTCTCGATTCAATTCTGTTGCAATAAGAGGCTACCTCTACCGAACATGCCACATCAGAAGCCGTTATTTATTTATAAAGCGCCAGCATATTCTGCAGCGCTGTACAATGGGCACAGTATAGACAGGGTTCCAATACATTGAACAACACTTTGACAAACCAGTACAGGAGGAAACAAGGGCCCTATTCCCGTGGGAATTTACAATCTAGAAGGGTTGGGGTGGAAACAGGAGAAGACTGCAAGGTGAGAGTGATAGACATCACTGCTCCAACCAGTCCATTAGTGAGTCGGGTGGTAGGCTTCCCTAAATAGCAATGCCTTAAGGGAGCGTTTTGTTTGAAGGAAGGGAAACTAGGGGAAAGTCTGACAATACGAGGGAGAGCGTTACAGAGGATGGGAGTTGCGCCGCGCATGATAAATCCTGCAGTCTATCATGGGAGGACGTGATGCAGGGAGAAGCTAGGCGCAGGTCACTGTTTGACCTGTTAACTGTCCTGTCCCCAAATAATGTGTATGTGCAACAAAAGGGGGGTTCCTAATAAAATAGACACTGAAAATATATGCAGCAGTGCTCCAAAGCAGAATGTAAATAAAGAATTCTAGTGGAATCAAGTCTATGTAAAAACCAGGCAGGATGTCATCAGATCACCACGTACTGTTAAACCATCTGCACATTATGTAAGGTCTGTAAACTAAATTTAAATGTTGAATGGGATACATTTGACATATGTATGGCCACATACGTATCCGCTCAGTTTGTCAAGTTATATACACAAACGTATATAAACACAAATACAAACCATGGCCAAATGTACTGGACATCGGACATTTGCTGACATTAGGATTAATATAAAACGATACATTTCCGGCCAACTCATTAGTCAGATCTTAAATTGCCTAATATTTCAAGTATTCCAACAGCTTGATCTAATTATCAGCTTCAAATTTCAATCTAATTATATGGCTGATTTTGTAATTTATGGTAAAAATGTTTAATTCCATTAAATAAGCCAGCTTTTTCTATAATTGAATCCGTTCACCGAAGTAAACAGGATGTTCTGTCTAGAAGTATAAGCGGATACACAACTAGCTTCTAGCTGTATTTATAGGAACGAGTACTGCCGGATACATTCAGGTTTCACGTTTGAGTTCCCAGAACTGAGAAACTGTACATGTAATTACTAGAAGGAAAGCCATTTTTCATCTGTTTTATAATCCTATTTTTCTACATTAATGCCACTTCGACTAAAAGTCTAGCAATGTACAATAATAGTGATTGCATAAAAGCACACACACTGACCATCAAAATGTATACTTACTGAATGAGTATTGATAATTTCTTCTATTGAAATGTATATAACAGGTTTGCTGACAGTCACCAAGTCTGAATATTCATCAATATTGAATTTCTCTTCTGGCTCCGGAACTTCGCAAGCTGCCTGGAAAAATTTCCTTAATAAAATAATAAAAAAAAAAAAAATAGATTTTTTAAATTTCCGTTACAGTAAGCCTCTGGCGGTTTTTCTTTTTCCTTCCAAAAATAGAACAAACGCAAAACAGTCAAATATTATTGCCAAGAAATGTAGAATTTGGGTAGCAGAATGTTGCTCAACTTTCTGACATTAAAACATTTAAGGGAATAGAATTTATTTTACCTATTCCAAACTTATTTTTTCTCCCCGTTTTATCTTCATATCACCTGAACATGGCAAGAATTTACTGCTTTTATAATACTTTGAAAACCACTAGAAGCTTAGAGCGAGACAAAGAATCCACAGACTATATTCTGGGTAATGTGGTCTTTAGATTTGTTTTTGGGAAAATGTAAGTATACTGGTTGACTAAGCTTGGGTTTTCCCCTCTAGGGATGGACATCTGAAGTCTAGCCTGGTTTCCTGCACATTGCCATATTCTTCCTGTACTCTGACTGTCAAACTTAATTTTTGTTGTACAAGGTAGGAATCTTTATAGGACTGTGTTCTGCATTATACAGATATTTATATGCTGCATAGAATATATTCCAAGGGGCTTGGGGAGGTTTTGTCTCAAAGATGTCCCAGTCAGTATCATGCAATGGGGGATTCTGTAGACAGAAATAAGTTAGGCGCTTACTATTAATTTGCTATAAATTCATTTTGAGAAAGCGAGACGAGCGCGGGATCGAGACGGGCGCGGGATCGAGACGGGCGCGGGATCGAGACGGGCGCGGGATCGAGACGGGCGCGGGATCGAGACGAGCGCGGGATCGAGACGAGCGCGGGATCGAGACGAGCGAGGGATCGAGACGAGCGAGGGATCGAGACGAGCGAGGGATCGAGACGAGCGAGGATCGAGACGAGCGAGGGATCGAGACGAGCGAGGATCGAGACGAGCGAGGGATCGAGACGAGCGCGGGATCGAGACGAGCGCGGGATCGAGACGAGCGCGGGATCGAGACGAGCGCGGGATCGAGACGAGCGCGGGATCGAGACGAGCGCGGGATCGAGACGAGCGCGGGATCGAGACGAGCGCGGGATCGAGACGAGCGCGGGATCGAGACGAGCGAGGGATCGAGACGAGCGAGGGATCGAGACGAGCGGGATCGAGACGAGCGCGGGATCGAGACGAGCGCGGGATCGAGACGAGCGCGGGATCGAGACGAGCGAGGGATCGAGACGAGCGAGGGATCGAGACGAGCGCGGGATCGAGACGAGCGCGGGATCGAGACGAGCGCGGGATCGAGACGAGCGCGGGATCGAGACGAGTGCGGGATCGAGACGAGCGAGGGATCGAGACGAGCGAGGGATCGAGACGAGCGCGGGATCGAGACGAAGAACGAGAGAGAAAGATATGAAAGAGTGACCAGGCTAAATGATTGTCAAACTGAAAAGTTGGTGTCACAATTGGTGGCAGCACTTTGGTCAACATTTTTTTCATGTTCATATGGGTACACGTATATATGAAATTATATTCTTTTAATATTTATAAAATTTACAGATACAGTAAAATATGGCACAAATGACCTTGAAAGAACTGCAGAACACCTGCATATTAAGAGGAACTGTAACAATTTCCAGCATTTCAACTGTTTAAAACGTCATCTAAATGAATGTCTCTAAAAACACAAAAATGTATATTGCAGAATACAAAAATACTAGTATATGAGCATACCTGAATTTCTGGTACGTCTGTGACAGGTAGCTGTTCATAGAGGACATATGGGCATTTTCTCCATCGAATAGTTTATTGGAAGCAGCATGTTGAAGGACTTTGGCCACCGACCCCAGGTTCCTTCTCTGATCCGAGTGTATTTGCCCACCTGCTGTCATGTCGATAATGTCAAATCCATCTGGAGCAACTATAGCAGGATTCATGTACCGATAATAAAGGAGGTTTCCAACAATCTAGAAGATGAGGGGAAAAAAAACACACCATCAGAAGATTATCAACTATTCACGCTCTAATAGTTTGATACTGTGGACAACATGAGAAATGCATGCCTAGCGGTAGATGGCAATTCTTGCAGGATTGCTGAATTGCTAGCTGCGGAAGTAAAATACACCGTAAAAATCATAAACAAACTTTGGATATGGCGTACGTGTATGAGAAATTTTGGGATACAGGGATGAAAACCAAATATTGAACAAAATGAGATTTTTGGGTTTTTCATAGTTTGCAGCCACTTACAAAGTAACGGTATAAATGTGCCACCTTTCTCCTGCTATAAATTAAAGTTTCTTTAACAACATGAAGGATAAACATCGTCACAGGAATTTCTATTTAAGCAACCCAATTATACTCAAAAAACATCATTTATGAGAAGATCGTTTATGAACCAAATAAATTCATATTTGGTAGTGCATAATTCAACTACAGTCGTGAAACGGATTAATTAATTACGTAGATTAGGGTAAAAAAAAAAAAGTAATCCCCCCTACCACCCAGAGCCCCACAGGGCTCCTGTCCTTGGTTCTGAATAGGTTTCAGCACCATGGATAGCCCCTGCGGAAAGCAGCCAGACTGAAGGAAAAAAAAGGCTGCGTTTGGCAAAGAAAAAAGCCTAGTTTTAAAATAGGAATCCAAAAATTTCCCCTAACTAGAATTTCTAACCCTAGCGTTTAACCCTGATTTTCGGTGGTTCGTTAGACAGGTTTAACTGCTGAGCCATGTCACCTGTGTGCTGAGCTAATTTTTACCGGTTTCGCTCATCATGTTTAAACGTGATTCGAAGTCACATTTTATTATACGACCCAGACAAATTATATATCGTTCTATCCGGCAGATTCAGAATATATCATTTTTATATGTATACGTCATGTCCTGCCTGTATAGTGTAACAAAAAATGCAATAAAATTAGAATTTTCAAATCATCTACAGTGTGTAAAGTTTTTTTTTTTTTTACATTTTGTCATCTGAGCCTTAGAGGTTATATTTTCTATGGGTTGTACTTTTTTTAAAAATTAGAAATGGGGACTCGTTACAATATTTTGGGGGGAAATTACGTGATTTTTAGCAAACGCCCCCATAGAAAAAATCATTAGTGCAGCATCATTGTTCACATAATTGAAATGGGAACAATATTGCTGCATTAATAAGAAAAATTAAAAAAATAAACTTTTTTTTTAAAAATTTTAATTTTATTTAGAATTTTTTTTTTTACATTTTACATGGTCATGTTTGGCATCATTGGAACCCCCTATCTCCACCATAGGTGGCAGCTAGGGGTTAACTCCCGAACTGACATCGCGCTATGCAGGGGGGAGATCCCGAAAGCTTGGCCGACAAAGATGTCGGCCAGCTCCGGGAGGGGACTGCGCTCCGGCGCCTGTTGGCACCGAATCGCGATTCAGCCCCCATGGGTTTAAAAGGCAGCCTCCACTTGGAAGGGCAGGCTGTGCCCTTCCAAGCGATACCTGTCTTTTTGCAGTGCCCCAAGCCGATCGTGACTGGTACGGGGGGGGCTGGAATAGACATCATCGCACCCAGTGCGATGACTATTCTTGCCCACCAGGGTCCCGGAAGCTGGGCTGACGTCTGATCGCGGCTGCAAAGGGAGAACGCACTCAGCCAAGTGTATATGCGGCAGGACGTGCTGAGCGCGTCCTCTACATAGACGGGATTAAATCATAAAAATACTATAGATTTCAAATGTAAAAAAAAAAATCCCGTTTCAGATCAGTTCGTTCCGTATCGGGTCATTTTCAGATCATTTTCGTTCCAATTTCTTAATTCGGACAGCCGATTTTTTTGAACTTTGGAACTGCTTCCAAAATACGAATCTGCTAATTTTCATCCGAATTTTGATTCGGAACGAAACGCACATGACCATTCAACTATAAGAAAAAGGATACATTCCCTGAAGCACATCAAGAACTAAAGGCCTGGTAAATGCTTAAATCAGTCATTTTAGCAAAAGATATAAATAACAAAGAAACGCTGCTGGAGGGTTAGCTTGCTGTACAGTAGGTGTATTTATGTTTATACAAAAATACAGAACACTAAATATGCAGGACTACAGTTGTCTGGAATTCTTTGAGGAGTAGGATCCGTGACCTCTTTTTGGACTGTGTTCTCGGACCTATTTGGACAGATCGAGTACCTCAAGTAGTAGAAAACCAAAATATTAAATTTTAATTAAATTTCTGACTATTAATTTCTTGCCATAACAGATCATGCAAAGTATCAGAAAGTGGGGATGGGAGTACATAGCATGTTGTTTTAAGCACACATTCTGGAACCCGAGCCCACCAGGTCACCCCTTTGCATTCATATGCACTTTATACTCTGGCATCTTCTGATTTACAAATTAAGCAGCGCATATATACCTTTAAGAGCTCATCTTCTGTTGCATCTGGGAATTTTTCATGCAGGGAATTTTTCAATACTTTGGAAATATATCTCATTCCATAACTGCAAAAGACACAGAATTATATAATAAGAAAGGTAATTCATACATGTAAAGACAGATTCATTTTCAACAATTATTTTGGGCATCATAAAATACATCGACAAGCAAATTGCTCTAATGATCTTTGCCCGGTAGTTTACATAAATAAAATCTTTCATAGGGTGTCATATGGAGTAAAGATTTAGAAAATATTTAAGTCCTCTGGTCACCATTGATATATATAAAAAAATAAAATCATAGATTAATATTTTACTGTCTGACCAAGATAAATTAGGTGTAAGGTAAGGACAGTAGATAGACATGCAATGTTACATGTATATGCATAGAGATGGGAAGGCCTGGAAAGGAAAAAAAAAACAGAAAAATTGGGGGGGGGGGGTTGTTCCAGTTTTTTTCCCAAAGCCATTTTTTTTCCCCCGGAAAAAATTGAAAAGAAAAACAAGTATGTGATGTGTTCTTTTACAAGAATATATAATATAGCTTTAATACCATATCATAACATTAGGACCTTAATGAAAGACTGAGGCTTTATTTAAAGTCTTAAATCATTACAAGTTCTCTTGGCTGAAGACGAGCAAATTCTGGAATACAATTCAAGTAACACATCTCAATGCAATGCTCAGACAACTAAAATATACATTTCAGCCTCTAGGGGGCGCTACAGGGAAAAGGCTTCAGTTTAGCTTGATTGGGAGCTCCATCTTGTACCTCCTACAGTGCTTGTTGGGATACAGTTGATGATAATTGTCAATTAAGGCCTGAAAAGACACACTAAGAGGTTAAATTTGTCCCTATTTGATCCCTGTTAATGTTCTCTCCATTACAGTCTGGGATTCTGCAAATCATATCCCTCCTGCAACATGGTGGGAAGGTCTCTGCACAACACAGACACCGCTTGCAACTCGCTTCCTGCAGATTCTGGACCTTCTGCTGCTGTGAAAGAATCTGCTCTGTTTACTAATATTCATACCAAATCAAGAAACAAACTAAACCGTTAAAGGGGAGAAACGCTTGTTTCAATTTGTGCAAACCATACATTTTCAGAAGTCAATGAGAAAAATGACAATTATGGAGGGGAAGAAGATACAGAAAGTGATAGATCAAAAAATGAGATTAAATTGCATGTATTGTATATTTTGTGTCTTTGGTTTCCTTTTCTCTATTTTTTTTTTTAAAGGAACGCTCAAAACTTGAACCTTAACATGGAGCTTAAATATTGATGTATCCATATCCTACAGGCACAAATAATGCAAATAATTGCTATTGGTGCTAAGGGGCAAATTTGATATAGAAATATATATATTTCTATGTTTTTTATGTTGCTGGTTTCTTGCTTATATTGTTACTCTTCAGGAAACAGGGCTGGTTACTTGTTCACATGGTTGTTACTTCTTATCATACGATCATAAACAGTCCTTGCTTATTATTCCATTTGAAACAAAAGCTAAAATTATAAAAAGCAAATTCAAGCGTGACAAAATTCATTTTAAATTTGTAAACCTACTCCATGGTGTAGATTTTTCCGAAAAATTCCTATTTTTCTGGAAAAAAAAAGTTTTCCCCATGGCTTCAAAATTTCCAGACATTTTACATCTCTATATATGCAAGGGTCAAGTGCTGCAGGAGGATCTTCATTCCATTTGCCTGATATACGGTGAAGCTGCAATACCTTTTTATATAGACACAATTTCATAAAACTGTCTATATTTAAGAGTTTTTCCTGGATTTAAGAACATTGGGAATGCCAATTTATCAGTGTTTGCCAGAGGAATGGCATTCTCTTGGATAAAGAAGTGCTACAGCGGCTCCCAGTAATCTTTGAAACCAGAATATTGAGAAGTTTTGGAGCGTTACCACACTTATTTTTAGGACTTGACCCATGTGTATATGTTTGTGTACACACAGATAAAAAATTCAAGTGGAAAACGTATTGTTTACATGGTCTCAGCTCACAAAAAAAAATGATAAAAATTACTGGGGAAAAAATTAAAAACATTTATCCTACAACAAAACTCATTCACCAATTAGGAACAAATTAAATAAACACATGTTGCAACTTTCATATTTTATGCTGATCCTATCCACATCCGAATTTAAACCCAGAACACAACGTGAATGTGCACAAAGCTCTACACAACCATTACTTCAGTTGAGTCAGCAATAACTTACGGAATAAGATCCAGAGATGAGAATATAGACTGAAGCACTTTGTCGGTCACAGTTCGCAGGCTTTGAATGGAGGATTCCAATTTACTGACCACTTCAGGGTGGGACAGTGCCTGCTCAGTTGTAACATCATATGGCAATTTACTGCAAACGGACAAGAAAATAGTTAGTTGTATACAGAAAGCATGATATTCTACAGATCACAAAAAGCATATACACATTTCTGTATACACAGCATCAGGAACTTTATCGAGTATTGCCGGTACGTTGTGTTACATAGCCTTATAATTCGCCTAAAATGCTATTATTAATCTTTACAAGGCGCCAGCATATTCCGCACCACTGTATGGGCACAATATAGACAGGGGTTACAATACATTGAACAACATTTTGATAAACCAGTACAGGAGGAAATGAGGGCCCTATTCCCATGGGAACTCACAATTTAGAAGGGTTGGGGGTGGCAGGAGCAGAAGAGGACCGCAAGGTGAGCGTGATGGACCGCAAGGTGAGCGTGATGGACCGCAAGGTGAGCGTGATGGACCGCAAGGTGAGCGTGATTGACCGCAAGGTGAGAGTGATTGACCGCAAGGTGAGAGTGATTGACCGCAAGGTGAGAGTGATTGACCGGAGGCTATGAATACAAACCTACTTTTGTGCGACTTGACCATTGATATCTCGGCTTTGTTAAAGATTAATGGTAACAGCATTTCCATTGAGTGTAGAGTAAAGCATTCAAAAATCGAAAAGATCTTCAATCTCACCTTGCTTCTCCAGTGGATGTTTCCACTTGATTCACCCACGCTTTGTATACTTCAACAGGGCTGGTGTTAATGATCAGTGACTTGTCCTCAATGATTTCTTTAATTACAGACGCTAGCAGAAGTCGCAGCGTATTTTGTCCCCGAGCACCACGATTGAAGTTGACTACCATTTTTATCACAGTAGGGTTTCCAGTAACAATATCTTGGATCTGGTCAACCTTGGATCTACAAAAACAAGTGTCAGTGATTAGACTCTAGGGATTCCGTTTGGAACATAGCATCTGAATTGCCGAGTCGCTTAACCACTTTCAAATTATCTTCTCAGAATCAATCTGAAAATAACTGTATTGATTCGGATTCATTCTGAGGAGTAAATAAATGTAACTATATGCGCAATTTCAAAGTACCCAATCGTAAGAAGCAGAAATAGTAACCCTAAACCAAAATAGTGACCATAACCCAATGGTAAACCCAACCCTTACCCTTAATCCAACAGTAATCCTGACCACAAAAGTAGCTTTAGCTCTAATGCTAACAGTAACCCAAGTAACTTCTGGTATTGGGTTAAAAAGGTTTGTATAGAAGGTGGGGATAGAGGAAGTAAAGAGAGGCATTGAGAGGGATGGGGTAGAGAAGGGAGTAAAGGCAGAAAAACAAATGTCCCTCAGAATTTTCTGAACCTATCCAGTATCGAAATTGGTCCGAATGGAAAATTTACTCCAAAAAGATTTGATTAGGAAATGTTCAGATTTCAAAATGTCTGAATTAAATCCGAGCTGAATTTTTGCCCCGTGCACACGTCTATCAATGATACACAACAGAAAAATTAAGGGCAAAACTTGACCATGTTGGTGTAAGTCAGTGTTGTCCAACCCGGTCCTCAGGGACCCCCAACAGGATTTTATGGAGTATCTTGGGGAAATGAAGACTGAATCCTGCAATCACTGAGCAGCAAATGATATTTACTCTATGGTGCTCCCCGAGGACAGGGATGGAAAACAATGGTGTAAACAATAGCAGGCAATAATTCTGTAAACTGAAGAAGAAGACACATTGTGCTATATTCTACACTGCTCACAACCGGTACTTTCCTCCACATTTTTTGTGTGTAATAGCACAGACAGTAGTGGTAATAATGCTGTCAATAGGTTTAATAAATGGTTCATTCCAAAGTGGAGATTAATTCCAGCCCGATCGGAAAGGTGAATGTAGACTTTGTTTACATACTTTATCTCTTCTTGCAGGGCAGTTTCAAAGAGTTTGACTAGCAGGTATTCTTCACGTTGATTAGAAGCATAATTGTAGAGAGTGAATATTACAGTATCCATAAACTTTGTTGACTTATTCTGAGGCATCTGGAAAATCAGCTTGGCCAAATATGTTGGATTTGTCTATGAAGGAGTCGTACAAAATAAAGCATTAGTTTGACAGTCTCCAGATCAAGGTCTGGCCATTCTATGTGTTTATATACAGCTGAAACCTTGTCCCATACTGAACAAGATATACCAGCACACTAAAGGACAAAGTAAACGGCTTAAGAACACAATGGAAATGTGAGAAATATAATTAGTATAATAAATACTTTGGAAGCCATAGTAAAGGGAAATGTGTGTGGCTTGTGCCAGATGGTTCTATGATGTAAATACTCAATGATCTCCCAATATGGGAGAAATATTTCAATATTTACATTGGAGACATACAAAATATTTAAAGCGTAAAGGCTGAGGAATGACATTAAGGACACATGGACAGAGGATATGCTTTTTGAGTAAAACACTTTGTAAAAAAACTTGCTGTTGGTTTTGCACATTAACCCCTACATTACCAAGTGATTTTCTAAAAGTCCATTGTGAGGAACCAGTGTTTTTTTTGAAATTTGAACTAATTATACAGTAAGTAATATTTGGGAATATGCCCAATCTATTTCTTACAGTTAGAAGTATTTATAAAGCACCAACAAGTTCCGTATCGCTCTACAGTGGGAGAGACAGAACAAATAGACATTGCACACACACAGAACAGTAGGAGAGAGGACCCTGCTCCAGAGCTTACAATCTAAGAGAAGTGGGGTGATACTCTATTTACGTAGTGTATGTGAAGAAGCAGGCTGCGTGTGGGCTGAATGGAAAGATGGAGCAAGAGATGTTCAGAGGGGAAATCAGAGTGAGAGGATAGGCTTCTCTAAAGTAATGTGTTTTTAGAGACTTCTTGACGGACTGGAGAGCCAGGGAGAGTCTAAAGTTGCGGGGGAGGGGGTTTCCATAGAAAGGGGGCACCTTGCGAGAAGTCCTGAAGGTGCAATTTGGGGGTGCGGGTACGAGGAACGGATAGCATCAGGTCATTGGCAGAGCAAAGTGGTAAGGATAGGTTGTACCCGTTAATAAGGGAGGAGATGTAGGCAGGGGCGCATTTATGGAGAGCTTTGTATGTGAGCTCCAGTATTTTGAAATTGATTCTATAGGGAACAGGAAGCCAGTGTAGAGATTGACAAAGGGATGAGGTGTGGGAGGTGCGGGATGTGAGGTGAACATGTTTGGCACAGGCAGTCATTACAGACCACAGAGGGAGAATCTGGGATCTTTTAAGGCTGGGTGGGTGGAGTAGAGGTAACATCTCTGCTGTGTGGAGAGAGCCTGTGGAGTCATGGGTTTGATCCCGACGAGCACCTCTCCAGTAAGTGTCCTTGGGCAAGACACCTAACGGTACATACTCGCCACCCAGGACATTCTTGAAAACAAGAGAAATCTCAATGTATCCTTCCTGGTAAAATCCTTTCTCAAAAAAAAAAAAAAAAAAGCCAGAGAGAAGTTGGTTACAGTAGTCAAGGCTACAGATAATAAGAGCTTGGATAAGCATTTTAGCAGAGTACGGATTAAGAAAGTACGGATCCATGCAATGATTTTTTCGGTGGAAGTAGCAAGATTTGGTTAGAGACTGAATGTGAGGAGTAAAGATCTTCCTGTATTACCCTATTTGAGAGGTGGATGGCATGCGATCTGCTGACCAAATCGGAGCTTCAGTTTTACCTAACGTAACTGTCGGCTGGGGAATGCCTGATCGGTCAGGGAGTTCCTTAGACGATTTTAACCAGTTTTAGTACCTTTGGCATTATGCTGACATAGCTAAACCTTTGCGGGCACCTTCTGTAGCTCAAAAGCAAACAAAAATTTGTTTGTATTCACATAGCACAGCCCCAGATTGTGGCAACACGATCTCTGGCTGCTATGTCTGCTACTTATGACCGTTTATACAAGATCACAGTAGTGAAGGGGTCAAGCGAACATATAAAAAACATTTTTGAAACACACCAGACTTTCATTAATTGGCATAAAATCACTTTACAGGAGATCAGAGTTTTTATTTTGCATTTTCTATAAAATTATATTGTGCTAGTTTGTGTATGTATGCACATCTTTAAATTCTAATGTGTCTGGAAAAGAACTCTAGCTTTGAGCACAAAACATGCTAAACGTGTTCTTTCCAACCATTATTTATATTCCCTTAAAGCAGGAGGTCAGCAACCTTGGACCCAGATAAGAAACAACACCTCGCATGGTGCTCAGCCATGAATTAGGTTGGCAGAGACTCGTGGGAAATGGTTCCAAAACATCTGGAGGGCCAAGATTGGACCCCTGCCTGAAAGTAAAGATGCATACATTATACTCCTTGAACTGCAATAGAAGAGCACCTTTTCATTGCCATTTCAAAACACAAGTTTAGCCATTAAAGGGCCACTGCCACCAAATAATGAAATGCCCTCATTTTGTTCATCTTACATGTGCTTTGTTTTTCTCTTGTTTAGTTAAGAAAATACTTTATTGTGAATATGTCACTAGGTGTACCCATTTTGTGATGTTTTGCGTTAACTGCCCACCCACAGTATCATATGTGGCCATAAAACGAAGTCTATGGGTCGATCACTCGCCCAAATCCTTTGGAGTAGGATGTATTCAAAGGACATCACCAGGAAGTAGATTAGAAGTCTTTTAAGCTCCCTGTTTTCGCTCATTCAGCGGTCATCTCTTATCTTGAGTAGCCTGTAAAAGATAATAGCCCGCTGTAGCCTTATCTAAACATTCCCCCTCCACCTCATTAACTGTTAAACCATAGAAGTGAAGAAAATACTTTGATAAATGTTGTCTCGTGGAAAAAAAAAAATCAATAAAAGGAGCGGGAGATAAAAACAAACTCATTTTATTTTTATATGCAATTACTTCAAAGAAAAAACTCAGCAGCATGTGTTTTATAATGTGGTTTTATTTGTAATGCACAAGTAATCTAGTTCCAGCTTATGCAAGTGGTGGTGTCCCTTTAAAGGGCAGGCTAATGGCTTTTAAATCTACTGAAATCAATACAGCTAGTTAAAAAGGATTTGTCTAGTAGTCAAGGGTTTATTTCCTGCACGCATTTAAAAGAGTGTGCACACTTCTCTCCGACCCTCACCTAAGCATGTGCGTAACACTCACACTTCTATCATACACTGCTATGCAAGTCGAATATGGAAACAGTGTATAGCAGAAGCAAGAGTATACAGTATATGCAGACCTGGCAAGGGAATTGCAGGTCTTTAGGTCAGGGAGGTCTCTGCATTCTTTAAAACAGGAATGCCTTGCTAAAGGTAGGAAATACTGGATATGCAATACTTGTTTTAACAAGCTAGAGTCGTTTAGGTAGTGTTCAAAAAACAAAGAATGCCATCTCCATTGGGATACGCCATCAACATGATAGGATGAACTTTATCAGCAACGATGCTTTGGTATGTTGTGCTATTCAGACGTTGTTCCACACAAATTAAAAGGGCCCCAAACCATAACACTGCCCCCCCCCCCAGCTTGAAGGGTTGTACTCCTGCATTTGGGGCGCATGCTTTCATGCTGTTTGTCAAATTCTCACTATGCCATCTGCATGATGCAACTGGAAACGTAATTCATCGGACCACATGACCTTTTCCCAATGCTCGACTGTCCAATCCTTGTGTTCCTGTGCGAATTGGAGACGTTTTAGCTTGTTAACTGCAGACAGCAAAGGTGTTCGAACAGGCATTCGGCTTCCATATCCTATACGATGCAGTGTATGGCGAACAGTGCATTCAGAGATCATTTGAGAGGATCCCTGATTAAGAGCTGCAGTAATTTGATGCACTGTTGCAGTCTTGCCACTCTCCGTTCTGCCCTAACATTGACTAGGGCATTCATACGTTCAGACCCAGATTTTCGGCTGACAGTCCAGTGTTTATACACTTTAACAACAGCTGCTCTTTGACATTTAACGAATTCTGCTGTTTTGCTGATACACTCTCCATGGCTCCGAGCGCCAATCATCATCTCATGTTTAAAGGCTGTTAAATCGCGTGGTTTACCCATAGAAAAAATAAATCACTTCTACGGTCATGGTAAACAACCTGCTTCTCTATTTATAATGGTCTGGCCCTCTAGCAACTTCATATATATATTATATATCCCACACACACACACGTTGTTAGCCCACACACTTCAATTACCTCATATCCTACTGCACATTTGACCTCACTTCACCTTTATTTAAAGCAGCTGTTGCAAGAGTTGAAAGGAGTCGAAAAGCAGGATGTATATTTTGTAATAGATGAAAGTTCTGTTAGTCATTCTTTGTATTAATGATCTCAGAAAATAAAAAAACTAATGTGTATAGGTGTAATACCAAATCAAATCACACCTTAAAAAAGCTGCTACAAGTTACAGTTACACAAGAGTTCAGTAATAGGAGCGACTTTCTGATTTTATGACTAATGCATGAAAAACGTATTTAAAAGTCGAGACCAGGACGTGTTCAGGTTCTGGGGAACAGGAAAAATAACTACAAGTATTTATGTAAAAAAATAAATAAAAAAAAAACGACTCGCAGCAAGCACGTATTGAACATTTTTCACATAGATAATTGGTTGATTGCAAGTGCTTTTAATACAAAAACTAGTGTCCGGAAATGACTTCATTTATTGAGCAGCAGATATATACTAAACTTTAGAATAACTTTCCCAGGAGGAGACTAGCTCAATAATGGGCCACGTTCCAACCGTCGTGGCGTCACAATGGAAACTCTTGGACTAAACAGGAATTTCCCGCCGGATTACAAAGGTGACGGTTTCGGTTTTTAGTTTATATTTATCCATTTTAAACACGGACCTAGGATTACATTACGAGAAAAATTAAAAAGCATTAATATATGACTCTTTAACAAGGCTATGCAAAAAAAAACAAAAAAAACTGTATGGAATCCTCTGTACCTGGCACCTGCTAGAAGTAAAGTACCAACTTAGGAATTAGCGGCAGTCATCAGTTTTAAGAAAAAACAAAGTAATAACTGAAAAGAAACAAAAACAGAACTGCACAGAGGAATAGCTTGGAACCGTTATAGAAATTGAATTTTGTGATATTTCCTATCTCTTGTCTGGAATAGCTGCATTGTTTATAGCACTTCAGCCTCCTTCAAATAAAAGAACAGCTCACCTGTAGGAGGTAGAAAAGGTGTTGATAAGCCTCTAACTTCTTCCTCTTTTCTTTACTTAGACCTTTTATGCCTTGTTTATCGACAGTCAGCATTTCCTCTACTTGGCCTTTGCTTTTCTTGTTCAGCTTCTTACTGTGAGAAACGACATCCTGTAGAGGGACAGAGAATAAAGTAATATTTAGTTAAAATATGTATTCTAGCATTATATTTAGGCATTTACCAAGCGACGCCGAGTAGGGATGTGCATGGCTGAAAAATTTGTTTCGTTTAGTTTCGTTACGTTTTTAAATCCTTTTGTTTTCGGAATAACGGAACTAATTTCATTTCGTAATTCATTTCGATTTGAAATTTAGAATTTATATCAATTCGATAGCAATTCGAATTTTGGTTCACTAGATAAAACCCCAATTAATCAAATTTTGCTGTTAAAAGAAACGCTAGGTTTAAATTTTAAGCTGTGTCACAGATTTAGCATCTGAGTCAAATTAAACAGTGAAACAAAATTAGTTTCAGAAAGTCCTTTGCTGACTATTACTTATATTGTAAGTTAAGATCAATGCGATCGTTGATATCAATTTGATAGTTCTTCAAATTTTTGTTTTATGATGAGGACACAGTGTAAATCGAAATAAATTTGTTATATACCGTTTCGTATAGTTTCAAATTCATATCGAGTACTTCCGAATACGAATTATCAAATTTCGTTCCAAATTCCGAAACGAATGCACATCTCTACCGAGTATAGGCTGGGATCATGCAAGGCTGACATAACGACAATGAGAACAGTTTTCGGTGTCCTTTTGCCTGCAAGAGGTGGTGGTGGATCGCATAGTCATCTACGCAGTGGTACCAGAGAGGAGTAAGGAACATAGAAAATGTAAATGTACAGTAACCTGTCATAACCGCGGTGCTGCAACTGGGCCTTGCGGCTCAGCCAAGTAGCTGTCAAGTATACCCACCCCCACTTGTTAATATTGACTGCTCGCTCGTTAATACTGACAGATTGACTGGAATCGGCCCATAGCGTTTAATTTCTTTAAAATGGAGATGCTACTCTTCCATCAGATCCTTTCGTCATGTTTTCTTTGTGTAAAGGAGTACAAGGAATTTTTTCTAACAATTTCCTTTTACAAATTGAAACAATTTCTTCATATAGGAGTTTCTTAAAAAGCTAGTTTTCCTTTTCTTATTCTTTAAAGGGACTCTGTACTGGCCAGATACACTTTGTGATATCCCATTGGGGGATGAATATAGCACTGGTCTTACAGAAACCTTGAGATATCAGTTTGTACTAGAGACGTGCAATTTGTTTCGTTACGAATTGAAATTGGTACGAAATTCACCACTTTTGTATTTCAGAAGCATTTCTGAAAACGAAATATCAACCATCCGAAAATTTTGGGTAATTCGGTTCAGTTGGTTTTTCATCTTTTTAGGAGTTATTTCGTTTTATTGCTTATGTAAGAATGGGAAGTAGATTCTACCAATAGAATGAAAGTTTTACTTATTCTCTTAGGATTTTGTAGGCATTTTTTGGGTGAAAGTTTAGGTTTCCTAACTTTTTTAAAGAAACAAGGTTTTTTAACCCGTAGGATTAAATGCAGCATATCAATCCACACACTGCTGGGAAGTGCCTCCCTGCAGTATAATTAATGCAGCATATGAATCCGCACACTGCCGGGCAGCACCTCTCTGGAGATTGATTTGGATCGATTCATTTTTTGATCAGTTAGTTTTTCATTTTTTATGAGTTATAATTAATGCAGCACATGAATCCACACACTGCTGGTGTGCAGATTCACATGCTGCATTAATTATATTGCAGAGAGGCGCTGCCCGGCAGTGTGTGGATTCATATGCTGCATTAATTATACTGCACAGAGGTGCTTCTCAGCAGTGTGTGGATTCATATGCTGCATTAATTATACTGCAGAGAGGCGCTTCCCAGCAGTGTGTGGATTCATATGCTGCATTAATTATACCGCAGAGAGGCGCTTCCCAGCAGTGTGTGGATTCATATGCTGCATTAATTATACCGCAGAGAGGCGCTTCCCAGCAGTCTGTGGATTCATATGCTGCATTAATTATACCGCAGAGAGGCGCTTCCCAGCAGTGTGCGGATTCATATGCTGCATTAATTATACCACAGAGAGGCGCTTCCCAACAGTGTGCGGATTCATATGCTACATTAATTATACTGCAGAGAGGCGCTTCCCAGCAGTGTGTGGATTCATATGCTGCATTAATTATACTGCAGAGAGGCGCTTCCCAACAGTGTGTGGATTCATATGCTGCATTAATTATACCGCAGAGAGGCGCTTCCCAGCAGTGTGTGGATTCATATGCTGCATTAATTACATTGCAGAGAGGCGCTGCCCGGCAGTGTGTGGATTCATATGCTGCATTAATTACATTGCAGAGAGGCGCTGCCCGGCAGTGTGTGGATTCATATGCTGCGTTAATTATACTGCAGAGAGGCGCTGCCCGGCAGTGTGTGGATTCATATGCTGCGTTAGTTTTTTACTTTTATGAGTTATAATTAAGGCTAATGTCAGATGAATGCAGTCAGAGCACACTCTGTGTGCGTGCATAACGGATAGATGTACTGATGGAAGATACTGTATACACCACTCGGTCTGTTTTTTTTTGACGGACGTAGGTAAAAAAAAAAAGGGAGAAATAAAATATGAAAAATGCAAAAAATTTGAAAAGGATATGAAAAGCCATTTTGTGCGTCAAGGTGCTGTCGTCGCAAATGCGCGGCGTCTGACATCTCACACAGAACGCTACGCGGACATGGCGCACTCTGCGCATCCATGGTAGCGGTTTTACGTTCTTGCTTAACTTGCTTCCGTTTGCCACCTGCGTGGTGCGTGCACACGTACTTAGTGCGTGGGTCTCGATCATGATTCTATGCTACGACGGATGTTAAACTGTGCGGCAACACGGACGTGATAACTGCATTCGTCTGACACTGGCCCAACTGATCAAAAAAATTAAATCGATCCGAATCAATGAATCCATCTGCAGAGAAGTGCTGCCCGGCAGTGTGCGGATCCTTATGGTGTATTAATTATACTGCAGAGAGGCACTTCCCAGCAGTGTGTGGATTGAAATGCTGCATTAATTATTCTGCAGAGAGGCGCTTCCCAGCAGTGTGTGGATTCATATGCTGAATTATACTGCAGAGAGGGGCTGTCCAGCAGTGTGTGGATTCATATGCTGCATTGAACCCTATGGGTTAAAAAGCCTTGTTTCTTTAAAAAAAGTTAGGAAACCTAAAATAATCACCCACAAAATGCCTAAAAAAATCCTAAAAGAATAAATAAGTAAAGAAACTTTCATTCTATTGGTAGTAATCTACTTTGCATTCTTAAATAAGCAATAAAAAAATAAGATAACTCCTGAAAAAAACAAAAAAACTACTGATCTGAATCACCCAAAATGATCCGAATCGCAATGATCCAAAATTAAAGAAAAGCTGTCCGAAACGAAAAAAAAAAAAAACACACCTGAAAACAAAGTCATGCACATCCCTAGTTTGTACTTCCCATGATCCAGCAAAAATGGGCTGCCATGTTTTACCCTTTAAACACAGCACTAGCTGGGGGTCAAACACGATAGCTCGCCAACATCACGGATAGCAAACAAGTCAAGAGGTCAAACCTCAAAATCAGCTCAAACCTGTCGCTACCCCCTCTGGTAGGCCGCAGTGACTCAAGGGACAGACAGATTTTGACAGTGAATATCTCCCTTTTTTCCTCTATAGGCGTGATCAAGAAATGCTGACACGTGTCAATTCCTGTCAAATGAGCCTGGTTTTGGGCTCAACAAGATCATTTTAAAGAAATCATACGTAAACGTTAAAATGACTCTTCCTACTTATTACACTGCGGAAATGGAATCAAGTCTGAACAAATTTTTAAAAATTTTACAACCTCTGTGCACATCACTGCACATTCCTTCATATATAAACACAATGGCATTTCTGCTTCTTTCTACCTAATGAAACGTGTTTAAACATGGACTCTTTTCTTGGCATCACAGCCAGGATAACATACAGATAGAAACAAAATAAAAGTTTAGACAAAATATATTGTGTCTCTATTTGCAAGTTAAATAATTCCTTTTCGCTAGGGTCATGATGCATAATCCATGTGAATTGATCCGGAATAAAGTAGTCACGAGTGAGATTTGTTAGAACGCTTTTTCAAGTTCATTTGAAACTCAAATCAAAGAATGCCTAATTTCTACTAGTCCAATGGTTCCCAACCCTGGTCCTCAGGACACCCTAACAGGCCAGATTTTGCAGATCACCTTGGGGAAATGTAGACTGAATCCTGCAATCACTGAGCAGCAAATTATATCACCTGTGCTGTGCTTTGGATATCTGGCAAACCTGGCCTGTTAGTAGGCCCTGGGGACTAGGATTGGAGACCACTGTACTAGCCAGAATGCCCTCCAATTGATTACAACTTTAAAAATCAGACTGGAATAGTGTTTTTTTCAATGCGGAAATAAATTCATAGTACCTGTTGGTTTGGTTTCAAAAAGTACAACACAGTGGAACCTACCTGCAAGGTTATCCTGTTTTTCACCAAAAGTCCAATTTTAATGTCCATGAGATTAAGATCTTTTTCCAGTTGCTGGTTTGACCTAATTTTTGTGACGACTTCCTCTCTCAGACGCGTTACCTCCAGTTCCTCTTGAAAGTCCAAATCACTTTGATCGAGCAGGTGCACGAATTTCCTCACTACGTTTAGTGGAGGATCCTCGGAATTTACTGTGGAGAAGAAGAGTTGGGCTCAAAACTCCGTACAGCATCGCAACAGATTCAGATCCAGCATTATTTACCATTTAGTTAAACTAGCTGCAGAGGCTCGTCCATAGCACCAGTTTCTGCGTGGCTCAACCAGTGTACCCTTCCCCCACCCATTAAATAAAAAAAGTGTAATGGGTTCAGTTAGATTTTATAAAAAGGAGGAAACTGATCTTAAAATACCTTTAGGCTTGCACTATACACAAGCAACAGCAGTAACATCAAGATTTATGGAGGGATATTATCGATCTATACATAAAACATCTTTTCCCATGTCTGTTGGCACATGGGGAAAAAAGTCTGTGTGTGTGTGTGTGTGTGTTGTGTGTGTGTGTGTGTGTGTGTGTGTGTGTGTGTGTGTGTGTGTGTGTGTGTGTGTGTGTGTGTATATATATTATACACACACAGGGTAGGCTGAGCATGTGTAAAAGTGTGTGTCTGTATGTATACATACAGGGTTATTCAGAGAATCGAAAAGCCACAGCACGTTCGGTGACTTCGTTCTCTTCCATTTGGTGCAATTTGGCGATCCCATTTCGGCGACCCTGCGGTGTATTCAGGGAGAACAACAGGGCCGTCGTAGTGCAGGGAAAAGCCGCCGCAAACCCGACGAACACTCACCGCAAAACCCTGCACATGCTCACCGAAACCGGCAAAAACATCTGGATTAACCCCGCTGAACAAACCTGAGCAGGAGCCGATCACAGCGCAGAGCAGCTGCCGGAAAAACTCGACACCGCAGATGAATGGAGTGGGGAATATTATAATAAACGGTTTTAGATATTGAATTAAAAAGGGAATATTTTTAACATTGAAGCCTATGGGATTCTCCTGAATAAATCGGTCGAATGAAACCACCGAATGGCAGGGCATGTCGGCAACTTTTCACTGCTGGTTTGTGTTTTCTGAATAGAAGAAGCATTACTTCTCTATGGGGATTTCACTGCCCTCGAACAGGCACCATATGTGCAGGCATAGGCGTGCGCAGCCTATTGCATTAGGGTGTGCACCCAAAAGCTCAAAACACACACATATATATATATATCACATACATACATACATACAACGACACACACACACCATTACTATGTGTATGCTTCAGGGTTAAGCAACCTTCGATACCCAGACGTTTTGAAACTACATTTCCAAGAGTCTCATCTATCTTAATTATTGGCCGAGCAACATAGGAGATATAGTTCCAAATGAGCTAGAGGACCAATGACCCCGGTATACATCATGTCACCTCAATGCTAGATCAAAAAATTTAAATTTGGATTTTGATCACATGCAGCGTGTAAATTTATTTTACCACATTTTTTCATCCAAAAGATTGTTAGTTAGCGCGGGCGCACCATATTAAAATCCAAACGCTAATCTGTTAGAAAACCCGTTACCGTTTGGAATCTTGCGCTTTTCAGCTCCCTATACTTAACATGGGGAGTGGAAAGTGTTAATCAGCATTAGCATTACAATCTACTAGCGCTGATTACCGTCCGGTTGCGGTTACTGAACATTTACTCACAACCAGGACCTGGTGCTAATGGATTCCACTTCTGCAGAATCAGTCAGCAACAGCTGAACCCCCCCCCCCCCAAAAATCAGATACTCACCTCTCATCCCGCAAAAAGAACGACTGCTCCATTCACCTCTTCTGGCCGCCAGGAGCAGAGGGAGACTGGAGAAAAAGTCCCTCAGTCTCACTCTGGGAATCACTATATCGACCTGACGGATCTCACAAAGACTTCAACGACGTGCCGAGTACATCCTCTACACACAAACATGAAACCAGAGGATGCGCTCAGCACGTCGTCAGCAGCAAAGTGGTTAAATGTTAAAAAGGAGTGAAATTTGAGTAGAGTGGCCCATTTAACCTCTTGCTGACTTGTACCAATACAGTCTCCTACCTGTACCTCACGATGCTGCCAAACGCTCGCTGTAATTCTTTTTGTGGAGTGCAGGCAGCAGATATTGTGGTGATTTCTGTGCACAATACAATCCTTTATGGTACAAGACAAGGGGGCAACACCGGACAAGGAAACAGGTGCAGAATTTTACGCAAAGCAGCCTGTTTAAAGACAGATACATGCATTTATACACACAGCCATACGTTCACATACATAACTATATATCCTCCTCCCTACACCCTGGGGGTATGTAGCAATAAAGCCCACATTAATGTGCAGTGTGAATGAGCATATCCCAGAAACCACAACAATAAAACACAGTAATGTACAGTGTGTATGAGCGTATCAGAGATTCGCAGCAATAACACCTTCAGTAATATACAGCGTGTATGAGTGTAACAGAGCTCCACAGCAATAAAACTCAGCAATGTGCAGCGTGTATGAGTGTATCAGAGCTCCACAGCAATAAAACTCAGCAATGTGCAGCGTGTAAGAGCGTATCACAGAATCCACAGCAATAAAACCAAGCAATGTGCGGTGTGAATGAGCGTATCACAGAATCCACAGCAATAAAACCAAGCAATGTGAATGAGCGTATCAGAGAATCCACAGCAATAAAACTCAGCAGTATGCAGTGTATGTGTATCACAGAATCCACAGGCATAAAACTCAGCAGTATGCAGTGTGTATCAGTGTATCACAGAATCCACAGGCATAAAACTCAGCAGTATGCAGTGTGTATCAGTGTATCACAGAATCCACAGGCATAAAACTCAGCAGTATGCAGTGTGTATCACAGAATCCACAGGCATAAAACTCAGCAGTATGCAGTGTGTATCACAGAATCCACAGGCATAAAACTCAGCAGTATGCCGTGTGTATCAGTGTATCTCAGAATCCACAGCCATAAAACTCAGCAGTATATGTGTATCACAGAATCCATAGCCATAAAACTCACACAAATACTGCTGAGTTTTATGGCTGTGGATTCTATGATACACATATACTGCTGAGTTTTATGGCTGTGGATTCTGTGATACACAAATACTGCTGAGTTTTATGGCTGTGGATTCTGTGATACACACACACTGCTGAGTTTTATGGCTGTGGATTCTGTGATACACACACACTGCTGAGTTTTATGGCTGTGGATTCTGTGATACACATATACTGCTGAGTTTTATGGCTGTGGATTCTGTGATACACACACACTGCTGAGTTTTATGGCTGTGGATTCTGTGATACACACACACTGCTGAGTTTTATGGCTGTGGATTCTGTGATACACAAATACTGCTATCACAGAATCCACAGCCATAAAACTGTTTAAATATTTAAAATACACTATTAAAAAATAATTTTCATATATGAAAATTGCCCCCTCTCCTGCTTACCTTTGTTTTTTTTTTCTGCTTGCAGGGAGGGGGTTGAATATGTATCATTGGTGGTCCAGTGGCACAGAGGGGGGGGGGGGTCGAGGAGGGGGAACCCGGCTGGCCGCATCCGATGGATAGCCGCCGGGACCCCTCATTTCCGCGGGCCTGGCAGCCTCCGCTTCCCTGGTGGTCCCTGTGGTTCGTGGGGTGCTGCACTGCGCTCTGTGCATGGCGCACAGCACATCCCTCACTGACACGAGCGGCCGGCGATCTCTGATGACCTGTCACCTGACCGCCGGCGCTTACTGTCTGTGTCAGAGCGCCGGCGGTCAGGTGACAGGTCATCAGAGATCGCCGGCCGCTCGTGTCAGTGAGGGATGTGCTGTGCGCCATGTACAGATCGCAGTGCAGCACCCCACGAACCACAGGGACCACCAGGGAAGCGGAGGGTGCCGCCAGGCCCGCGGAGACGAGGGGTCCCGGCAGCTATCCATCGGATGCGGCCAGCCGGGACCCAGAATGTGCCGCGGGCCGGCATTAGGGTGTGCCTAGGCACACCCGGCACACCCCGTGCGCACGCCTATGTGTGCAGGCAATTCGCCAACATTTGGCAAACTGCCTGCTCTTTGAATAGCCGAATGGCCAGGAAAGGTAAACGAATGCTGAATTTCAGAGTTCGGTTACCTTTCGCCAGCAATTCGGAGCCCTTTGAATAACCCTGATATACACACATAAACACGCTTTTACACATGCTCACCCTGCCCCTTTAAAAGACTGCTATAGGAATTCCTTAACTCTCCTTATGGGCATCAGGGATAGGTGATCTTGTAAAGAAGCGCTTGTAGCTCCTCATTGGCTTAAAAGGACCAGTTGATAACATGTTTGCGATGCTTGGTTATATGTTGGAGAAAGTTGATGAGACCAAAATACTTAAAATTTACACAGTCAACCATATGATCAGTCTAAACTATGGAATCTGGCACCCAAACACCCCAACATCTTCAGATGTCAACAGCTGCCACAATTCACCAGGTATAATCTGTAGACGCAGACCAGTGTTTCACTTCCTTGCACAGACCCATTGACTTCTGGTGTTAGAAGCTTTAAAAATACCGACTGGCCAGCGAGGAGGCTGGAATATGGGCTAGGTAGCTGCAAAATAAAGGATCTGAATGTTGTGTGATACTATATATAGAGTACAGTAGGAAGACTCTTAGATGTGGATGGGTTTATTTTAGAGAAATGTTTGTACCCAAGTGGGTGTAATTAAAGGCAATAAAAATATGGAAGGATTTTATTATATCTGCCCATTCAAGCACAAAAAGAATAAATCTGGGCAAATCCAGTTCTACCTGCAGCATGATTTAAAGAGTAAATCCTGTACATGACACATTAGGGATGAGCCGAACACCCCCGTGTTCGGTTTGCATTCGAACTCTAAAAATCAAACTTTTGAAATTGTTAGAGTGCCCTGCAAGAGGGCATATATGCAAGATATTTGCCATAAAAGGTGTATGGGGGTCTGGGTACTGCCCTGGGGGAAAGTAAACAAGGACAAAAAGTAAAAAAAAAAAAAAAGAAAAGTTTTTAAAAGGGACAGTGAGTTTTCCATGAAATAAGGGTTAAAAATAAAAAAAAAAATTCCTTCAAATATCGTGCCTAGGAGGTCCCCATAACCTGCCTGTGAAGTGGCGGATTTGTTGGATGTATAGAAACATTTAAAAACAAAAAAAATGACGTTTCAAATGACAGTAAACTGTTTTCCTTTAATCTATTCATAAACAACTGCTTGGGGTGGCAGTCTGTATTAAAAAAGGAGACATTAAAGGACACGCAGAACAAGTTTAGTGATTTTTTGGCTAAGTTATGGTGAAACTTATGCAGGCTTTGGATGAAAGTAACGATAGGTGCTTTAAAATTGGGCCTTTAGTGTAGTGCAGTCACACCGTAAGCCCTCTGTGGTATTGTGGAAGAGTGCAGGGTTGGACCCTGCGGTCCTATATTAAAATGATATGAATCTGGTACAGGCGTCAGTGCACCCAAATATTGTGCCTTTGGTGGCAGCAAGTGCCTTCACTCCGTGACCCTTTTGTGGTATTGTGGAAGAGTGCAGGGTTGGACCCTGTGGTCCAAAAAATTTAAAATGATAAAATCTGGTAATATAGGCGTCAGTGTCAGAGCGCCCAAATATTGTGCCTTTGGTGGCAGCAAGTGCCTTCACACCGTAACCCCGTTGTGGTATTATGGAAGAGTTCAGTGGTGGAGGTTTTGTGAATGCAGAAGACATCCCCGATCTAATCCGTTACGTCAGCATCAGGGGATTGATAGCTGCTGATCCAGGACTGATTCATTTTTATAAATGTCAGCCGGTCTACAGAGACGGTGGACAGACGCACTCTTTTGTCTGTCTGTGACAAAACCTCCAGTGGCACTGAATGTTCTTTCAGAAAGCACGCTGGATGAAGGGCAACCTTGTAGCTGCATAGCATATTGGCTAAATTCTGGCCAGTGATCCAATCTCAACACCCAGTAAGCCAGTGGATCATCTGCTGGAAAGGTATCCAGGTCTGCCCTTGCCCCTAGGTAGCCCTGCTTCATACGGTGAAGACGCTGGCAATGGGTGCCTCTACATTTGACGTCCCTGGGTGTCGTGGACTAAATTTTTTTAAAAAAGGCATCAGTCAAGCGGCCCCGGCCTTCACCACTATTCCTCTGATCGTCCGCAGCCTCAGAAGCACCTGTGTCATCACTTGGGAGCCTACCAGTGCCTGGAAAGGTGTTCCACAAGTGTCGCTTTAGAGCGTCCTCAAGTGGTTTCATCCTGGGCTCCCTCTGTGCGGGCAGGATGAGCTCTGCAACTTTACCCTTGTATCAAGGATCAAGAAGGCTTGCCAACCAGTAATGATTCCTCTCCTTGATAGCACGAATCCTGGGGTCCTTTACCAGGCTTTGCAGGATAAGGGAGCCCATGCAGCGTAGGTTGGAGGTGGCATTAGCATCCGAGTCTTCCTGGTCAATGAGGACGACCGTATCATGCACTTCCTCCTCCCAGCCATGCACTAGCCCTTGTGTTTCTGGGCACACAAAACGCTCCCTAGGAGGAATCCCCACCTTCAATGCCCCCACTACTAAAATATACCTCCTCCTCCTCCTCCTGTCTGATTCAGGGGCGGATCCAGAAACAGGTTTCGGGGGAGGGCATTCAACCAGTTTTGGCCAAGAGCTAGTGTTGGGTTCGCAGTGACAGGCAGATATATTGCCCCCAGGCAGCTCACATGGATATATATATTGCCCCCAAGCAGCTCACATGGATATATATATTGCCCCCAAGCAGCTCACATGGATATATATATTGCCCCCAAGCAGCTCACATGGATATATATATTGCCCCCAGGCAGCTCACATGGATATATATATTGCCCCCAGGCAGCTCACATGGATATATATTGCCCCCAGGCAGCTCACATGGATATATATATTGCCCCCAGGCAGCTCACATGGATATATATATATCGCCCCCAGGCAGCTCACATGGATATATATATTGCCCCCAGGCAGCTCACATGGATATATATATTGCCCCCAGGCAGCTCACATGGATATATATATTGCCCCCAGGCAGCTCACATGGATATATATGTTGCCCCAGCTCACATGGGTATATGTTGCCCCAGCTCACATGGGTATATATTGCCCCAGCTCACATGGGTATATTTTCCCCCAGCTCACATGGGTATATATTGCCCTATAGCTCATATGGGTATATATTGCCCCCAGCTAACATGGATAGATATATTGCCCCCAGGACGCTCACATGGATATATATTTCCCCAGCTCACTCACATGGGTATATATTGCCCGCCCCATGGGTATATTTGCCCTCAGCTCCACGGGTATATTTGCCCTCAGCCCCACAGGTATATTTGCCCTCAGCCCCACAGGTATATTTGCCCTCAGCTCCACGGGTATATTTGCCCTCAGCCCCACGGGTATATTTGCCCTCAGCCCCACGGGTATATTTGCCCTCAGCCCCACGGGTATTTATTGCCCCTACTCCACTGGTATATTTGTCCCAGCTCCATGGGTATTATTTGCCCCCACTCCATAGCTATTATTTGCCCCCACTCCATAGCTATTATTTGCCCCCACTCCATATATATATTCCCCCTCCCGCTTCATGGGTAGATTTGCCCCCAGCTCCATGGATATATTTGCCCCCAGCTCCATGGGTATATTTGCCCCCAGCTCCATGGGTGTATTTGCCCCCAGCTCCATGGGTATATTTGCCCCCAGCTCCATGGGTATATTTGCCCCCAGCTCCATGGGTATATTTGCCCCCAGCTCCACGGGTATATTTGCCCCCCAGCTCCACGGGTATATTTGCCCCCAGCTCCACGGGTATATTTGCCCCCAGCTCCACGGGTATATTTGCCCCCAGCTCCACGGGTATATTTGCCCCCAGCTCCATGAGTATTTTTGCCCCCCCGCTTCATGGTAGATTTGTCCCAGCTCCATGGCTACATTTGCCCCCAGCTCCATGGGTATATTTGCCCACCCCGCTTCATGGGTATATTTTCCCCCAGCTCTCACCTCACCTCTTTGCTGGTCCAGGCCAGGCTCCGCCGGCGTTCTACTCTTCTCCCCGGCCCCCTACGAGGCGAGTGGCTGCTGACATGTAGCTTGGCCACTTGCAGGGAACCACCTGAACAGCCGCGCAGCAGTGTTTTTGCGAGATCACGCGGCTGGTCAGGTGGTTCTCGTCCCAGGCGAGCGACCAAGCTGCGTGTCAATGGCCGCTCGTCAGTAGGGAGAAGAGAACGCTGGCAGCGATTTTCTCGGGGGGGGGGGGAAATCGCCCCCCCTCTGGATCCGCCCCTGGTCTGATTTGAGGAGGACCCGCTGGAATGCTGTCTGCGGAAAGACTGGGGACTTGAGAGCTAGGGAAGGCCTCCTCTTCCTCCCGCTGCTCTGCCTCTAGAGCCACATCTATAATTCCCCGCAGAGTGTGCTCCAGCAGGAACACTAAAGGAATTGTGTCACTGATGCATGCACTGTCCCTGCTCACCATCCTCGTTGCCTCCTCAAATGGTGAGACCGTACAGTGCATGCATCCTTGATCAGCAGCCACTGCGGGGGGGGGGGAACAAGTTGATCTGAACCTGTCCTTGTGCCATACTCACACAGGTACTCGTTGATGGCCCTCTGCTGCTTGTGCAGACGCTGCAGCATTGCTAATGTCGAGTTCCACCTAGTGGGCATGTCACAGATCAGACTGTTTGTGGGAAGGTGGAATTCTCTTAGAATTTCTGCCAGGCGAACACTTGCTGGGAATGACCGTCTGAAGTGGCTGCAGACTTTCCTAGCCTGGCTGAGAAGCTCTGCCAGCCCTGCGTACCTGGTTAGGAAACGCTGTACCACCAGATTTAGGACGTGTGCTAGGCATGGTACATGCGTCAACCTACCCAGGCGTAGGGCGGAGAGAAGGTTGCTGCCATTATCACAGACGACCATTCCCAGCTGAAGCTGGCATGGTGTTAACCATCTCTGCACCTGCCCCTGCAGAGCTGACAGAATTTCTGGCCCGGTGTGGCTCCTGTCCCCTAAAAAAAACAGCTCAAGCACAGTATGGCATCTTTTTGCTTGAGCCATTGCGTAGCCCTTGTCACGCGTCATTTTAACTGCCACTTCGCCAGAGACAGAAGGAGGAGGAAGAGGGAGAGGTGGTGGTGGAGCAGACAGACCTCATACATGCAGCTTTCTGGAGGCGTGGTGGATGAACAAGCTCCAGCACAGAGCCCCGTCTTGGATCCCTCCCAGCTGCAATCAGAGTTACCCAGTGTGCCGTGAAGGAAATGTACCGGCCCTGTCCATGCTTGCTGGACCACGTGTCTAAAGTCACATGCACCTTGCTGCTGACTGCCTTTCCCAATGACTCCATAACATTGTGTTCCATGTGCTGGTATAGTTCTGGAATGGCCTTCCGTGTAAAAAAAAATGGTGTTTTGGAACCTGCCACTGTGGTACAGCACATTCAGCAAATTCACGGAAGGAAGCACCAGCTGGAAAGGCAGAAGCTGCAATGCGAGTAATTTTGCTAAGCTGGCATTTAGACTTTGTTCTTGGGGATGGTTGGGACTATATTTTTTGCTTACGCTGCAGCAGCTGGGGCAACGTAATCTGACTGCGTAAATCTTCAGCTGATGGGATGCTGTCACATTGTGAGGAAGGACCTGGTACATCCATTACTGTAGCACCATCCCGGTCAGTGGAGGTTGGAGTCAATGACATGGCAGGACATATAGTGGGGGTAGAGACAGGTGAGGAGGACCTACACAAAGTTTTGTGCCAACGGGATCCGTGGCAGGTGGTCATATGTCACTTTACGCACGTGGTACCCAAGCGTCCGGTGTCTTCCCCACGCTTGAGCCTCATCTGACACAGATTACAAATAGCAACGGTAGGGGTCTGCTGCACATTTCTTAAAGAACTCCCAGACAGCAGAGTTCCTGGATGTGTGCTTTGAGACAACAGCGCTCTGCACCTGAGCAGCTCTGACATCTGATGCCCTGGACTGTCTATGGTTGGTCAGAGGACGTTGTGCCTCGTGTTTGTTGTGCCTCCTCACTTGACTCCTCTGTTCGATCAGGCACCCAGGTGGAGTCAGTGACATCATCATTGTCATCACCCCCTATTTCCTCATCACTGGATCCAACTTGGCAGTATGCTGCAGCTGCTGGGGCAACAGGAGTGCCAGTTATTTGTGTGTCATCCCCTTCCTCTAGGTTGATTATATTCCCTTCCTCAACCACAGAGATTGAATCAGAGCACTGTAGTTGCTGCGCATCCTCAAGCAGCATGTCACGATCATTGTAGTCAATCAATTCAGCTGACTCCTCCGTGTGTGATAGTGAGGCTATGGCAGGAGTAGCTGTGGACATGGAGGCTGCATTAGATGCTTTGGCAGCTGAGGTGGACTGTAAACCACTACAAGCCTGGCTGGCAGAGGACTCGGAGGATGAGGATGGCCTGGTTAGCCAATCCACAAAATCCTCTGTATGTTGCTGCTGCTTAAGACGGCCAGCACCAGTTAGAAAGGACAAGCGTGCCCCTGCAGAGGATGCACCACGTCCACGACGACCAGAGGCACAGCCTCCCGACACAGAGGCTGCTTGCCCTCTTATCTGTGCCTGGGAGCGTCTCCCTGTCCTTTTTGGTCTTTCTGACATTGTGAGTGATATATAGATTAAATATATACAGAACTCTGATTCAACGCTCGTATAAAGATTCAAGATTTCCAGAAATCTGGTATAACTCGGTGAGAAACCCTGATAGATTACAATTCCCAGAAACCTATAAGTCTGTGAGACCCCCCAATGGGTGGCAGTGACAAGACACAGATTGCAATTCCCAGAAACCACCTTTAAGCCAGTGAGACCCCTGATAGGACCCCCTGATAGCTGGCAACAGTGACAAGACAGATTACAATTTGCAGAAATCTGCTAGAAGTATGTGGGACCCCCTGCTAGCTGGCAGTGAGAATACACAGATTACTATTCCCAGAAACCCCCTATAAATCAGTGAGACCCCCGATGGGTGGCAGTGAGAACACACAGATTAGAACAATTCCAAGATATTGTGTATAAATGACTGACCCCCAAAATTGCTGGTGGCAGTGAGAAGATTAGAACAATTCCCAGATATTTTGTAGAAATGAGACCCCCCCCCCCCTATAGCTGCTGGCAGACTGGCAGTGAGAACACACACTAACAATCTCCTCTCAAAAACACGTGCTGGGGCTGCAAGGGACGCCTTATATAGTGTGCTGCGGGACTTAGCTCTGTGAGCCCATGATTGGGCAAAATTTGAGCCGTGATTGGCATAGTCTTGCACCTAAACGGTGGTCAGGTGCAGGCTGTAGCCAATTACAAGCTTCAGGCCAGTGTAAAAGTGCATTGTGGGCGAAAAAGCAGAAATGTTCGAAGTTCGCGAACAGGCGATGTTCGAATCGAACTCCGAACCGAACAGCTCATCCCTACACAACATAAGCTACTGCACCCTATCTCAAAAGGATTTAATCATTTTGAAATGAAAGGAAATCTGACATTTTTAAGTGGTCCCTTTATAGGTCATCTGAACAGACACTGAGTTGATTATTATGACATGTGTAATGCCCTTTTGCTGCCAAAGACTTTATGTGGAGAATAAAAATCGATTATTTGAAGCATGTCCAGCTTAGTAAAAACAGCAATTTTGCACGAAGATTGTTATTCTGCAATAGTATATTAATAAATAATTTATATAATTGATGAGTCATAAACAATCAATTATCAATTATTCAGTAAGTAATTTGGACACCTGTTATTATCCAAAATATAATTAGAAACCAAACACGAGTTTTACATCTAAAGTTTAATCCCCCCCCCTCTTAAATAATAGAAGTCACGCAGTTAAGACCATGATTGTTTTTAATCAACTTATACATACTTAATGTTCTGTAATCTTCTCTGGCTTTATTAGCCTTAAGAAATGCTTGTATTTTGATTATCTCTTTTTCCTGTATGTAGAAGGGAAAAAAAAAACAACTACATTTAATTTGGAATGTGATAACACAAAAACAATAAAAGGAAATCAAACGTATTTATAGAAAGATTAAAAAAAAGAAAATCGCAAGTCCTTACGTGTTCCTTGAAATACTGAACTCGTTTCTGGTATTCCTTTTTAGCTTTCAACATCCGGTACCAAGATTGAATCTAAAGAGATATCCGAGTAAGTTAAGGACTTAGTCGTTTACAGAACAGAAAAGTGCATTTCTAAAGAAGGAAAACTAACAGAACAGTAAAGTCCGATATTTATAGGTTTTAGTTGTAAAAGTTCAAAGCCAGCTTGAGCTCACTTGCAACGGCACAATGGCGCATCCGAACTCTCCAGAGAGCACCCTAACTTCTAGATTTAAAGGCATACAACAGTGTTAAAACAGGATCGGATAGGAAACTAAAGAGTTAAACAATAACACCTCCCTGACCCCTCTACCCATCCGCTCCCAGTTTAACGCCATGGTTCCGTTTAACAACTCACTTGAATCCAACACTGTTCTACCTCTGATCTCTGCAGCATATGACAGGCTTCCAGTTGAATGTCATGTGGCCACAAGGGTCTGGGTGCTCCAGCCAATCCAGTGCCTCTCTGTGCAGGAAAGCTTTGAAACCATTGGATAAGGCTAGAGTTCCCAAAATCTCCAAACCCCAAAACCTGAGGGCTCCCTGAGCTGAGGGTCTGGGTGGGACTAAGCCCCTGCATATAAAAGGATGAATTAGCCCTCAGAGGGGTGGGGGTAGCAGGGAGCTCACCGCAGCGTGACCACTTGTGTTTCTTAAGTACAATAGTAGCACTCTTGAAATTATGCAGTTTTTTATTCCATAAAATGAATGGCAATAGCAAATCTTACAAATGTACAACGTAAAAATCCGTTAACGTCATTCACCAAGACAACAAGTTGCCATGAAGAAATAATTGCAAAGTAACACTTGTCAGAGTTGCCTGGGCTGGTCACATAAGGTAACATCAGCTGATACTGGAGTATTCACTGACATTTAACAATACAGTTAGCCATGATGCTGCGGACTGGTATACCTCAGCAATTACAGCCAGGCTACCCTTGTCAGTGGCAACTTGACGGTTAGTGAAGCTCTCAGTTTTGATATTAAATACAGACATTCCAGTCATTGACTGAGCTTGCTTCTGTTTGGCCGACTTATTTTGCCTTAATTAGGCTAGGGTCAGATGAGCGCATTCTGTGTTGACTGTGCGTCCGTGCACAACGGACGTACTTTCTGACTGACAAGGTAGTGGCCACACGGTCCATTTTTTGTGACTGATGTAGATGGGAAATAAAATTAATATGAAAAAACATTTTGTCCGTCAAAAATGCTGGACGTCAAAAATGCAGTCCATCTGACAACGTTCCATCACTCACACACAAAGCCATGCGGACGTGGTGCACTCTGCACGTCCGTTCTAGCAGTTTTACGTTCTTGCCTAACTTGCGTCCATTTGCCGCGTCAGTTTTGTACTTCGTGTGTGGGTCTCTATTGATCATAATTGTAGGCTACCACAGACGTTAGAATGCGCGGCAACACGGACGTGAACACTGCATTCGTCTGACCCGAGCCTTAATGGTTCTTCAGCCTTCCTCATGATACATAGCTGAGGAATAGGTTTGCATTAATAGTAGTTTTAATCCTCTACACTTTGCCTTCACTGAATGTAGATTAACAGGAAAACATTAAAATGCATCAATATTAAAAGCCATGTAAAAGGGATGTGTATATTAAAACCAAGAGTTACCGAGAGAAGTGTATTCTTTTACAATTAAAAAAAGAACAGACCTCTTACAAAAAGCACAATATTTGGTATAAAAACCTTGAAGGCGCCATCTCTTATCATACCTTGACTATACCGACAACATTTGCCTGGAGCGTTTTCAGTCTGTCTGTGTAGGATTTCCTTTGTTTATATCCTTTCCAGCAAGCCTAGAGGAAATATATAGAAAATATAGAGTGAAACCGTGGGGAAAACAAAACCCACACCAATTCAACTGTATACAAAGCAAAATAAAAAAAAGGATATAGACAATAATTTTACACACAGGGTTATTCAAAGAGCGCCGCAATTATTTCTTTCCCTGCACTTTCGGGAAACAAAATTCCCAGATCCTGCGGTGAATTCAGCATTGACTGCAGGGTCTCTGAAGCTCAGGGAAAATCTGACAAACGCATCTGAAAAATCACTGCATCGAATGTAAACAAACACCGCAAAACTGTATAAAGAAAAAAAGCTGAACGCATCCGAAAATCTGCCGCAAAAAAGTCGAGGATTCGCCGGAAAAAGCAGACAAGTGGAGTAATAAAAGAAAAAGACAAACAACCACTGCAACTTTTAAAAGCGGTTTGCAAAACAAAAAACAAAAAAAATATACTGGATGAAAAAAGAATATAGAATATATTAAGGTCCTATGAATAATAATAAAAAGGTCTGTATACAGAGAAAAAAAAACGCTATTAAAAAAAATGGTCACCAAAAATGCCTAAAAAAAATCCTAAAAATTAAATAGACTTTTTCATGCGGATTAAAAGAATAAACGATTTAATATATATTCAATAAAAATGGGAATATTTTTTACATTGTAGCCTATCGGATTCGACTGATTAAACCTGCCGAATGAAACAACCAAACATCAGGGCATTTCACTGACATTTCTTTGCTGTTCTGTGAATAGATTAACCATTGCTTCTCCACTGGGATTTCACTTCCGTCAAACAGCACCGTATTTTGCTGGCACTACGCTAATATTTGGCGAATTGCCAGCTTTTGAATAGCAGCATGGCCCTGAAATTACACCGTATGGGGAAATTCACTCTTCGGCTCTCTGACTAACCCTGATAACAACTCTGTTTCAAAAAGGCTGTTTTTTAAATCTCAACAGCAATTTATGCAGAATATTGGGTAAAAAAAAAGGTTTGTTCTATTATGATGTAAAGTTTCAGTTTGGTCTAGTATGATGCAATTTAATTATTTAGGGTTTGATTTAATTCCATCAGCTGATATTTTGGAAAAAGTATTGGTGTTTTCAGGGAGAAACAATTGATAAAACTGGGCAGTGCCAAATATCAAAAGATTATGCTGGTCTGACAAAAACCTGGCCAGTAAAATGCTCCAAAGCAGCAGATTTTTAGCAAGCATCAAATCGGGTTTTAATGTTTAGCATGCCATTTGGAATATCTGTGTTTAAAACAAGGTTTCGGTCTGATTTCCTTGGTTTCTCTGCTATAAAATACATCTATAAAGTCCTTTCGGCATTTGAATTTTATTCAGAAATCAGCTTACCGATATTTTGAAATTCAGCCGTACAAAGCAAAACGTCGATCAAAAAGTATAGCCACAAGTGCCGATATTCAAGACAATTTTTTCACCTAAGAATCGGGCATTGAAATTCCAGTAAACCCTTAATTAAATCTCCTGAATTTAAAAATGGCCAAATATTCCAGAAAAAGATGCCGAATTAAATCAAGTCCTTGGTTGAAAGTCACCGTGATTTATGGGATGATTGAAAGAACATTTGCAAGCATGCGGATACTTAACCTGTAGTTTGACAGTAGAAGGCGCCTGTTGATGGAGATACACTTTTCTTTTAGTGAAGGCTTTTCTGACAAGGAAACCCCTCATTCGTGCTTGTAACAAAGTAATCAGGCTTTCGTTGGCCATCCATAGCTGCTCCCTGTTGTAATCAGCTGTAATAGTTCCAATGATGGCCTATAGGAGAAAATAAAACAAAACACAAAGCATTATACAAGCAGATGGGTATTATTTTATGAAGCGGCTACCATTAAATCAAATCATTGCAATTGTATTATTTATTTATTTATTTATAAAGGATTTTACCAGGAAGGATACATTGAGATTTCTCTCGTTTTCAAGTATGTCCTGGGTTCAAGTACATTGAAGTGTTACATTTACAGAAATACAAAGTAATACAATGTAAGATATTAACAACACAAATATACAGATTAACAGAAAATAAATATGTAGGAAATATAGTCACTAGGTTACATGTTTACAGGTGCATTCTGTATTGAGGTATGTTAATAGGGAAATTTTGAGTGACTTAAGACTGGAAGATTTGATGGTGTCTGGGAGGTTATTCCATAATTGTGGTGCTCTGCAGGAAAATGAGGACCGAGCCACTGTCTTTTTGTATTGTGGTATTGCAAGTAAGGTGCTGGTCCTGGATCGGAGGTTATAGGATGAGGGAGCTGCTGGGGGAAGCAGTCTATTCAGGTAGGGTGGCAGCTTCCCAGAGATGCTCTTAAACACCAGGCTGGAAAGGTGAAGGGTGCGTCTGGATTCTAGCGATGGCCAGTTTAGCTGTTTTAACATGTCACAATGGTGGGTCATGTAGTTACATTGTATCGCAAAGCGGCAGAATGAGTTATACAGTGTAGTAAGTTTATGAAGGTGTGTTTGCGGGGCGGCTGCATACACTACATCTCCGTAATCAATAGCCGGCATAAGCATTTGCTGTACAATCTGCTTTCTTACCGCAGGACTCAGGCAGGATTTGTTTCTGTACAGGGCACCTAGTTTGGGGTAAAGTTTAGATGAGAGTTTTTCGATGTGGGGGCCAAAGGATAGATTAGGGTCCAACCACATACCTAGATATTTGAGAGAAGTGACTGTGGTCAGTGTGCCATTTGATATGGTCCCAACACATAGATGGGGATTTTGCAATTTGTGTAGTTTAGGTGCTGTTCCAAAGAGCATCGTTACAGTTTTGTCAGTATTTAAAAAAAGTTTGTTGTTTTTGATCCACTTTTCTACCTCTGTGAATTGTTCTTGCAGCACGGCCTCCAGCTGCGGGAGATTTGGTTTGCTGGTATAGATCACAGTGTCGTCTGCGTACATATGTACAGTTGAGGCTTTGCAGACGTTGGGCAGATCATTTATGAATATTGTGAATAGCAGGGGGCCTAGTATTGAGCCTTGGGGTACACCGCAAGTGACTGGGAGCGGGAGGGAGGAGCTGCCAGAAATTGACACATATTGTGATCGGTCGGATACATATGATTGAAACCAGGTTAGCGTGCGATCACCAATGCCAGAGTTTAAGTTTTTCTAACAAGATGCCATGGTCTACCGTGTCAAAGGCCTTGCCAAAATCAAGGAAGATGGCTCCAGTTAGGTTTCCTTGTTCCATCCCAGCTTGGATATCATTGCAGACTTTTAAAAGGGCGGTTGTGGTTGAGTGATTTGGGCGAAAGCCTGATTGATCCGGGGTTAAGTAGTTCCAATATTGATAATAATCACGTAATTGTGTGTAGACACATTTTTCCAAGACTTTTGACATTACAGGGAGCAACGATAATCGGACGGTAGTTGGATACCAAAGTACTGTCACCACTTTTATGGATAGGTACCACTCTTGCAGTCTTCCAGAGCTTGGGTATGTAACCAGTTGCCAGTGACTCATTTATTAGGGTTGCGACTGGATTTGCAATTGCTGGCGCACGGATTTTCAGCAGCATTGCTGGTATTTGATCAGGTCCAGACTGGTATTTCATTTTTTGCTTACGGAGAAGTTTAGTAACGACACTGACAGGCACTGGTCTAAAACTGAATTCCTGTCTGATACAGGGACTTTGCACAGTTGGGGGGGCCTGACCTGCATGAGGCCTCTCTGATTGCATGTCATTTCCTAGCTTGGCAATCAAAGTGGTGGCACATCCAACAAAATAATCATTAAAGGCATTTGCTACATCTAGCGGGTGTTGCAGGGTTTGGTTGTTTACTTTGACAGCAGCTGGCTGGGAGTGGACTGGGGGTGATTGTATGTTACTTATGGTTCTCCAAAAGTTTCTAGGGTTTGAGATGTTATGGTTTAGATTTTCATTGAAGTAATGGGCTTTGGCCATTTTTGTTTGTTTTGTGCATTCATTCCGACATTTTCGGTATTCGTAGTGATCGTTCATGGAACCAGTACTCTTGAAATTTGACCACCGTGAATCTCTAAGCTGGTACATTAGTGTAAGATCAGCTGTAACCCAGGGGAGATGAGTCCCTTTTACTCGCACTTTACGCAGCGGGGCATGGGAATTCCAGACTTGCAGGAGCTCAGACTGAAAGTATTCAACTGCACAGTCTAGGTCTGGGATTAGGTTTAGCCTGTACCAGGGGAGCTGTATGAGATCACTTAGGAAGGATTAAAGAATAAATTTCTTGAAAGACCTGGTGGTTATTACCTTTGGGGTAGATTTCAAGGCCTTAATTTTGCGCACGCAGTACACTAGACAATGGTCACTAAAGCTATTAGCAAGAACGCCTGCCTCCTGTATTCTATCAGGAGATGAGGAGAGAATCCAGTCCAACAAGGTATGGTTGGGGCTTTTCATATTAATGCGAGTGGGGGAGGAGATTAATTGAGTTAGCTGCAAAGTTTTAAACAGCGAGCAGTGTTTATTGTTTTTAGGATTTAGCCAATCTGTATTAAAATCGCCAAGGACCAGCAGTTCACTTTTTGGTTTTGGGCAAGTAGGTTATTAAGGATTTGAGATATGTCAGAGAGGGAGTGCACTGGAGAGCTCGGTGGGCGATAGAACCCAGCAACAATGATTGATTTACTGAATGGGATCTCAATTATACCAGAGAAGAAATCAAAGGTGACAGGAGAGCTAGAAGTCTGTAAGGGGGTGAACTTTATGGACTCCAACATAAATAACAATTCCCCCTCCTCTCTTTGCTCTGTCTTTTCTAAAACATGAATACCCCTGTATTGATATGGCAGAGTCTGGTACTTTTGGGGTTAAGTTGCAATATAACTGCTTTTATGTCAGAATTACACTAAGGGTTTATTCACAAAGTACCAAAATTGCACGCAATTTCGGTGCTTTGACTTTTACTGCAGTTCGGGGATTCCATTTCGGTGAAAATATTTAGTGGATTGGTCACCGTATTTTACCAAAATAGGAGTCACCAAAGAAGTTATCGGATGTCAGCAAAAAACGCAGAACGGTGTTGAATTGGAGTCAGCAAAAAACGCAGAACGGTGTTGAATTGGAATCAGCAAATTCCACCTAACTGCAAAAAACCACACACAAAAAAAAAAAAAAAAAAAAAAAGGAACTCTATTCTCCTAAAAGGTGTGTAAACCAGCAAAAGATGTATTCAACTGTGTAATCAAAAAAAAGGTCCGTTAAAAAAATAATAAAAAGGTCTGTGACAAGAGTCACTTTGATTTTGGGGTACATGAAGCTAGAGATGCATTTGGGAGGTGCAGGCCTGATATGTTGAGGTTACCCTGTACCTATATTTCTAGGTGCAGGGTGTTTGTATTGTCTGTTCTGTATGAAAACAGTTATTGTAAATCTGGTTATTGTCTACGATTATCTGTTACTGTGGTTAATAGGATTACTGTGTGGGTCACTATAACCTTTTCCAACTCTCCCTATCTAGAATAGGTTTACATCGGGTAAAGGTTGGAGTGGTCTTTGTCTTGTGTGACAAACACTGCCCCATTATCAGATACAGTATAATCTAAACCCCCTTTTTATCCCCAAAATCTACTATTGTTTTATTGGAACGTTACTTAATGCGTCTTGGTATTCAGAGTTAATTTGATAGAGACAGATGATGGAATTATGTCCCAGACACCAAGACGACCGGGAGGGATTCCTGATTTAGCACAGCAAGACGCCAGGGTGTCATTTTCCATTGGCCTCTTGGTCCCCGACACTGTATACATTATTCATTCAAGGCCAAGTTCGTCTGACTGTTCTAACCCCATGAGCTGCGTGATGCCTCTTTTCTGGGGAATGGCATCACTGCACTTTCAGTGTACCCATCCTTAAGCTTCAGCTATGGGCTGGAGAAAGGCACGAAAGACTGTTGGGAGAATGGGGGGGGGTACAGCAAGGGAGCAACATCAACAGACAAGACCCAGTCAAGATACGGAGATCTGTTACAGAATGAATAATAAGAAAAAAACACCTTTTTTTAAAAAAAAAAAAAAAAAAAAAGCAAACCAAAATTTTGTCCAAAAATACAAAAAGGTGCTCTAAAAAAAAAATTTAAATCATGGCTTTTTGCTGAAAATGAAAACTGTCTTTTAAATTATTATTTTTTTTTAAAAGATGTGTTTTTACTTTGAATCCTATGAGATTCGCTTGTTTAAACCCGTACGGAAACACTGAAAATCAGGTAATTTTGCCGACACGGCGGTGCAGTTCGTGGGTTTTGTGAATAGACTAATCATTACTTCGCTATGGGAGAATTTCGGTGCCGCTGTAGACAGTCGAACGGCGGTGAAATACACTGCATTTCTCCGTCAATTTGACTGTATTTGGCAAATTGACAGCTTCGTGAATAGACGAAGTTGCACCAAACCGAAACTCACCGTTCGGTAGCAAGGCCAGAGGTTAGTGAATAACTCCTCTAGTATTAAACATACACCATTTGCATGACAATTTTCCTTGGTTTGTTCTAAATCCCACAGTAATAATCTTTTTGTAGCCAATATGTGACGTGAGGCCTAGTTCGCTTCGCTGTGTATACGTTTGCAGTTTTGATTCCAAGCCTGATGTAAACGTCGAGCCATTAAAGTCTGTGGACCTGATCCCAAAGGGGCCGTTAGAGTAACAGCTGGAGCAGTTAATGTTTTTCATCTGCAGCCACAACTGATGGCTCAAGCCGCAAATTTTCATTTTGGCTCTGATATTATGGCTGCTTATTAAACATCTCCTATATTTTATATAGGAGCCAGTAATTTGTGGCTAGTCAGAGGAACAAGGAATTGTATCGTAGCCCGTTCTTTGATCGAGCCAGCATTCTGCACGAGGTCTCACTTCTCTTAATGCAATCCTACAGATTTCACAGATCAATACCAGCAGCAATTGCATGACCAGCATCAATGACCAGCTCCCAAATATTCCAACACAATCCACCAGTAATGCGCTGGTCAGAATAAAACCATTAATTCATTTGCTTTTGGGCTCCCTTCTGCTCACTTTGTTTTGTCAAGTATTGGATCTTTAAATATATGCGTCGCTGAATGTAAGCTCCAAAAGGTTTTAATTGTGCTCTTATAAGCAGCCTCAAAATGCTAAATTTGTTTCCTTCACCAGATTCTAAACCATTGCAAAGTACTAACCAGATAAGGTTTGCAAAACTGCAGCGCATTGTGCTCCTATACATTTATATACTATAGCATGTACTGCACACTCTGTTCTTTCTAACGCATCAAACCATAGCCATGGGGTATATTTGGGCATGGGGGCTGACGTGTGCACTAAATTTTGCAAGTCCCCCCCCATGAGGTATCAAACGTGATCATACGCATGTAATCTAATCTATAAGGGCTAGTTTAGAATAAAAGCAAAGTATCTTATCACATCTCATTGTTGGTAGTTTTGGTGCTTCGCAGCTCTGTCATACACTCCTACACCCTGACTATATGGACCTCTATTAGGAAGAAATGTTGCACCCTCGAATATGCCTCATTATGCCCCAGCCTACTTGTCCTTTGCAAGGATACACCCTTAGTGTGCTCATCTGACCCCGACCTATGTGCGCCTGCACGGACGTGTCTCTCGGCGTCCATCGCAGCATTGTGACGCTTTGACGGGGCCGACCACACGCTGTAGTGCATCCACAAATTGCGTTCGCTACAGCAGGTGTGCCGAGTCCGTTCAGAAAGCCTCCCCGAAGCGCTACGATGCGTGTTCGACAGGGCTGCAAAGGGCAATCCTCCATAGGAGGATTGAGCTTTGCAACGCTGAGCGCACGGTGCTCCGCAAGGTGGCCGCACGAGTATCAGAGTGGAAGGAACATCCACTCTCATGGACGTTCCTTCCGCTCTGAAAAAGGCTTGTGTGGTCCGGGCCTTAACTAGCCACCTTCGATCCTTGAGGCCCTTGAAAAACAGCTGCTCCCTCAGCACATCCACATTCCTGTGAATAAAGTCATCCTGTGTGTTTAACATTTTAAAGCGTGAAAAGAAAAAAACAACACATTTTAGCATGTAAATCTAGCCACTTCCAGATTAATGTGAAGTCATCAGGTCAGTTTGAAATAAAAAAAAGACAGCAATCTATATCGTAATCAATAAAAATGCAGCTCTCCCTAAACAATGCTCTTTTATGCCCCAAAAAACAGAAGAAATCAACAGATGGTACAAATAAAAATGGCTGACCTCAAACAGGAGTTAAAAAGGGTAAATAAAAAAAAACGTTTAAAAGAAAAAATAAAACCAGTGATTAAAACGTACTTTAAGGAAAGGAGAAAATAAACACATATGGGTGAAAGAAGACACAGGGTGAAAAGAATTTGAAAGGGTTTGGGGTGGTCCCAGTTGTGATCAGATCAGATCAGATCATTAGCAGGATCACCTATAGAACACTAGACATGGTACATGCTCTTTATCAAACATGAAGGAGATAAAGAACATCCAAAGAATATAAACAGAAAAACCAGTACACTTCTATGGTATAGCTGTAGACACACACAAGCAAGTCGGTACTAGAACAGGACCAAGCCACACATGCTCACGTCACCACACATTTTCATGCACACACTTGGCCATACATTTATGCATACACAGGGACAAACATGGATACACAGCCGAGCCCCTCTACAAGAGCAGACCCATTCCAGACATACAGGGCTATTCATAAAGAGGTGAAGACCTTGAGAATGACTGGAGAATTTAAAATTCTAGGTCAAAATAGTCAAACCATAAAAATTCTCCCATTTATCTCACTTTCCAAAACGGCTATTTGGTCTAGCTTGTTCATTCTCCTGGCAATACTCCTGGTTTCACCTCTCTCTACCTGGCTCTGGGTCTCAATTTTCTTGATGGCCAAGTCTGTACAAAATGCTTTCCCCCCAGTCATTCTATAGCCAAATTATAATTACACAGTATTTACAGAAGGTCTCATGATGTCCATGTTTAACACAACATACCTGAATTTCATCCCGTGTAAGCCAAGATGATTTTGGAATAATATCTTCCGGCTGAGACCAACATCCCTTTTCAGTTTCAACATTGTAATAATAGTCATATCGATCCTTTAGTCTTAACTTTATCCAAGAACCCTCTTCTGTTCCTGTGGATGCAATAACGAAAAGCAGAATTATCATTAATAACAAATCTAATATGTGGTGGCACCATCAAGGTCGTGCAGACAGGACTAGACAACATGCGCGCTCCACAGGTAAAACGTAGTCCCTTCAGCAGGATCAGTTTCATTCAGGGAAACCAGGACACTTCAAGCTGTGTGTTAAAAACATGAATGACATCCAGGTCAAAGGTGATTAGAAAACAGGAAATGGAAACTATACGTTACGCTGCATTCTAACAGTCCCAGTTTTCCAGCAGTTTCCCAAGGGGTTAAGTTTAGTGTTCCCAGAAAATTATCTGCTGCTAGTCTCAATCACAGGGCAGAGTACTGGGGCAAATATCCACAAGGACAACGACCGAGCACAAACTCAAAACTTCCCTGGAAATCCGTGACTGTGTTAGGTGTAACAGAACACTGAACAAACAAGGCAATAATACTCAACCTAGTAAACCCTACACCAGAGTCTAAAAAGGTTTGCATATTAAGATAAATTGTGAAAGTGCAGTATTATATACCAGTGTCCATGACATGCTTGTATACGAGTAGCAGTGTTTGGCTGCCCCAACAGGCAACCTGTTATGGTGAACATGCGAGCCAGGCTGCCATTGCTCCTTTTGAAGGTATGGCCATTGTCAATGACACAACGTGTGTCATGTCTAACCCCACCCTTCCGCTCTCAGATTTCCCAAAGTTGGCACGTCTGGGGGAGTTCACTGTGTAGATGCGCAAGTCTATTTGACAGCCATGTTACGGACTTCGTGGCATATATAGATCAATATATATTATACACATATACAATGCACATTTTTGAAAACATCTAACGTTACCTTCACTGGTCTTTTTGTTCTTTGCTTCATAAAGATCTTTGTGATATACCTCAGAGCACTCCAGAAGCACTCCCTTTAATCCAGTCTTTGGCGACTGCAAGGCCGACAGTGTAGTTTGTGCTTCATTCTTTTCTAGGGCCAAGTTAATTTCTGCCACTCCAGCCGCCACTAAAACACAAGGTTAATAAAACATATCTTCAGTACTTCACAAAACTTGAAAAATCCATTAATTTATGTCAGTACGATAACATGTAAATTATTCAATTTACTTCATTACAGAAACAAGGACAGATCTATGCCAGCAATTTTTAGTCACTAAGGCTAGGGTCGGACGAGCGTATTCTGTGTGGACTGTGCGTCCGTGCACAACGGATGTACTTTCTGACAGACAAGGTAGTGGCCACACAGTCAGTTTTTGTGACGTTTATTATGACTGATGTAGAAGGGAAAATAAATTAAAAACATTTTGTCCGTCAAAATGCTGGACGTCAAAAATGCAGTCCGTCTGACATCGTTCCATCACTCACACATGCGGACGTTGCGGACGCAGCGCACTCTGTGTGTCCGTTCTAGCGAATTTACAATCTTGCCCAACTTGTGTCAGTTTGACGCGTCTGTTGTGCGTCCGCACTTCTGTGTGGACGTAAGTCGTGTGTGGTCTCTATTGATCATAATTGTATGCTACCACAGACGTTAAAATGTGCGGCAACACGGACGTGAACACTGCGCTTGTCTGACCTGAGCCTTACATGGCACACTGATCTGCCATGTTACAAAGGGGAGATGTATTATTGCACATAACTTTTAAAGAGCTTAACTTCTTAATATTAGTCTTTTAATAAAAATATATCCTTGAAATAAATGCTTCGGGGCTTTGACAGTTTTTTGCTCCGATTCAGTGTGTCGCGAGATTGTTTGAAAATTACTTGTCTACGCTAGAAGAGGAAAAAAAGTAACAGTCTAAAAAAAACACATATTTGAGTTAGATGTCCCATGTTAATCTCCGAGTAACGCATTTGTAGTTTGGGAAAGGAGCAGCGTTTTTTATTCAATCAATGATGGATTATGGGCATAAAGCTAAATATTTTGGTGGGCCCCGTATAGGTTTGCCAGATCAGCCATGTTTTCCTGGACACATGGACCGTGCATTAAAAACGCCACCCCACAGCATGTATAATCCATACACTGCAGGTAAGACATCAAAAAGATATCCCAGGTGACCTGCCTTAATTTCCTTCCAGCAGCATATGGTTTATGCATGTTAAGGGGCAGCACTTCTCTCCGGGCTCCCCACTGTACGAAATAGTAATGTGTGTCTATGAAAACATGGCCGACCTGGTAACCCTAGCCCCATACTTTTTATCTTGCTCCATCTCCTTTACCCAATCGCCCATAGTTTTCTACCCAATCCCTCAGTCTTTTTTCATGTGCCACCTTTGGTTCTTACCTTGAATGAATTGGGCCCGTGTCATAACCCACTCTAGAGAAGAGGGACAAATCTTTTCCCCAGGACTATTTTGATGGGATCGGCTTTGCGCTATAGCTCCAATAGCCCCTTGATTATATAGCCATGCGCCCAATGTCACACTTGTTTTGTCTGAAATGTCACTTTTCCACTTGACCCATTTCATAAAACCCCAGTAGATCCAATTTAATATTCTTGGAGACTGACAATGTTCTTCTCACTTGACAATAATAACCTTAAAACCACACAGCACGCTCTATTATTGATCTTAAAGTCTTAATGATATTATTATATCTTAACAATATCATTGATCTTAATAATAAGTAGTAAAGTAGTCAAAGGGTTGTGGAGACATTTCTGTGTACTTTCACACATGTCTCCATCTGCTGGCCATAAGAAATTTTGAGTTCCTGGATCTCCTCCCCACCCCCCCTTCGCCTGACTATGTTGCAACTAGGGGTGTACATTCGTTTCGGAATAACTCCATTCGTTACAAATTACTTCCGAAATAACAAATTGATTTGCTCCGAATTGAAATGAAATCGAAACTGTATAAAACAAATTTGATTTGTTATACGGTTTCACAGGAGAACCATTGATTAAAGGATTCCTGAGCAGGATTTGATCCATTAGTGTTTTACTTATCGATTCGAATTACGGATCACTATAAAATTGATCCCAATTTACATACATACTAAGTCAGTACTAAAGCAAATTACATTATGAAACAAATCAGATTTGTTGGTTTCATAAAGCACTCCAACCCTGTAAATTGGCCTGTGGTGCTGAATCTGTTGTCAGCACCACAGGCCAATGGACAGCTCAACATTTAACCCTAGCTTGCCTTTTAACAGCAAAATTAGATTTATTGGGGCTTAGTGACCTGAATCGATGTCAAATAGATCCCAACTTACAATTTTTTTTTTTTTAGTGATCTGATATACCGAATGAAATAACGAATGAATCAAAGCGTAATGAAATTCCGAAAACAAAATTATTTTTAAACTAAATACATTTTTCAGCCGTGCACACCTCTAGTTGCAATCGCTTTCAAATATATCCCTATGGTACCCAAATGTTTTTAAAGCCATTCCATTTCTAAAAGCTATTAAAGGCTAGTATTAAAAATCTTGCCTACATTTATGGGCATCTTCTGTGTCCTGGTTTGCATCGAGGACGCCTTTCTGTATTTCATCCAGCCAAAGGGCAGCAGATTCATCATTCGAATCCTGCAAAAGAAAACAAGAGTATGACACAAATAGAATATTAGAGATATTATTTTATTATATACATGACATCTTGTAGATGTAGGTCTTGAATTCTGACTGCACAAGGAGAACATTTCCAGGGTTTTGTAAGCACAGGGTTCTTCCAGACTCGTGCTGAAAAGAAAGGGGATTGAACCCAGATGCATCCATTTAGATTTGCAAGTGAAGCTGTAAGAATTAAATGGTGCAGCCGTTTCCGGTCGAGCCAGTGTTTATGGCTCAGCTTGTCTGGAAGCTAAAATATTCAATACAATAATGTACAATAAGTTAACCAATATCTACGGTTACATTGTGACTCAATCTTCTCTTTTGATTCTTTTAGACTACGAGTCTGGAAATCAGCGTTGGCTATACAAAGATTTTAGAATAATTTCGGATATTTTGATTACTTTAAAGAATGTGAATGTTGTACCATGCCTGTACCAGCAACATCAAACCAACGCATTGGGATTGTTTAGAATAAATGTATTCCGTCTACGTTTCACCTTGGTAATTCACATCAATGTACACACACACACACACACAGAAATTTAATGGGAGATTGATTAGCATATCTATGTAGCAGGCAAGGGGATCAGTGGAATCTGTTCTAGACATGACATCTGAATTGGGCCAAAGGGCACGGCTGTTAATAACAGACTACAGACACAATCCAGTGTTACGCCACAAAGTGATGGATTTCCGGTACATAATCACCATGTTGCAGACATTGAAGTTGCTTTGCTGTAGGTACAGGGCATGAGCGGGTGTGTCTCATTCTCTAAACAAGCATTACGACACGTTTAAAATTAAATTGCAAATCTACGGACAAATAGTAAACCTAGAAATATTTTGTTTAGGTATATATGGTTTTCATATTTGTAGATTGTTGTTTATGTTAAGCTTATAAAGGAAAATCTTCCTAGGACGTCTGCATTATTTATACCACGCTTGATTAGTACTCGCTTATCGGAAAAGTAGTCTATAATAAAGTGGCTCTGGGCAAGTGGGCTTTGAGAACATGTTCAGGTGCTGTGCCACAGAGCCGTAGCTAGCTCTTTCTGCACCCGAGGCAAGAACAGAAAATTGTGTGCCCCCACATTATTGTGAGTTTTATTGCTGTGCAGCTCTGTGATCATGCTTATGCTGTACACACTGCACATTACTGTGAGTTTACGGCTGTGCAGCTCTGATACACTTCTACTGTACACACACCCACACATTGCTGTGCAGCTCTGTGATATGCTTATACACACACAACACACATTACTGTGAGTTTATTAGCTGTGTGGAGCTCTGAAACGCTCTTGGGGGCAAATCCTGTTTCTTTTATTTTTACCTTATTTTCTCCCCTCCCCTAGAAAAATACTTTATTTGGTCACCCATAAAAACAAAAAGATAGTTCTTTGCCCCCCCACCCCCGGAATATTTTTTTTTTAAAAATCATTAATTTGCCTTCCAGCTAGGGAAACTTATTGATTTTTTAAAAAAATTTATTCTGGGGGCAAATAAAGTATTTTTATTTCCAGCCAGGGGAGAGGGGTAAATAATGTCTTTCAGGGATGTTTTGCTGGCCAAGGCAAATAAATTTTATATGGGGGGGGGGGTTGATATTTTTTTATGCAGCAGGGCCAGGTGACCTCACTTCAAAGGTCTGGTGCTGCTCAGCTGTGGGCTCCTTCGGGTTTTCAGGAGCTAGTTACATCCAGCCAGCTCACATGGATATGCATATATTGCCCCCCAGCTCACATGGGTATATATTGCCCCAGCTCCCACACGGATACATTTCCCCCCAGCTCGCTCACACATGGATATATTTCCCCCCAGCTCGCTCACACATGGATACATTTCCCCCCAGCTCGCTCACACATGGATATATTTCCCCCCAGCTCGCTCACACATGGATATATTGCCCCCCAGCTCGCTCACACATGGATATATTTCCCCCCAGCTCGCTCACACATGGATATATTTCCCCCCAGCTCGCTCACACATGGATATATTGCCCCCCAGCTCGCTCACACATGGATATATTTCCCCCCAGCTCGCTCACACATGGATATATTGCCCCCCAGCTCGCTCACACATGGATATATTTCCCCCCAGCTCGCTCACACATGGATATATTTCCCCCCAGCTCGCTCACACATGGATATATTTCCCCCCAGCTCGCTCACACATGGATATATTTCCCCCCAGCTCGCTCACACATGGATATATTTCCCCCCAGCTCGCTCACACATGGATATATTTCCCCCCAGCTCGCTCACACATGGATATATTGCCCCCCAGCTCGCTCACACATGGATATATTTCCCCCCAGCTCGCTCACACATGGATATATTACCCCCAGCTCACACATGGATATATTGCCCCCCAGCTCACACATGGATATATTGCCCCCCAGCTCACACATGGATATATTGCTCCGGCTCCTCTCAACTCCTGTCTGGCACTCTGCAGCTGTTCTCCCTACGAGCGGCTGTCCACATCACAGCATGGCCACTCGCAGGGAACCACCTGACCAGCGTATGAGATTGCGGAGTTCACGTGAATTCCGCGATCTCGCGAGAACGTGGATGCGCTGGTTAGGTGGTTCCCTGCGAGTGGCCAAGCTGCATGTCGGCGGCTGCTCGCAGGGAGGAGAACGGCTGTCAGCAGTGGCGCTATTCTGCGTCCCCTTCCAGCTGTGCCCGAGGCGAGCACCTCACTCGCCTCATCCTCCCTACAGCCCTGCTGTGCCAGGATAGCTTCTTGCATAGGCCAGGTAGGCCCGGGCCTAAATCAGCAGATTGGCTTTGGTGGCGGGGCATTATTTTCCTAATCTCAATACGGAGATGTAGTGTATGCAGCAGCCCCACAAACGCACCTTCATTAACTTACTACATTGTATAGCTCATTCTGACGCTTTGTGCTACAATGCAACTACATGACCCACCATTGTGACATGTTAAAATGTTCTTGAACCCAGGACATACTTGAAAACTAGAGAAATCTCAATGTATCCTTCCTGGATAAATACTTTATAAATAAATTTCTTGTATCATCTCTTTATCCCACGTTTATATTAATTTCATATTGGGAGGGGTGGGGACAGCTAAATGTGGAGAGCCTTTGTGCAGCACTAAGCCGACACACATCACCTGGTGGCTTTATCAGGCTACTGTGGGCATCACCTGAACTTTATTCGATTACATAGCATTTGCCAGAAGACCCCCCTTAACATCAATTGAAAAGAAACACCTGTTCTTGGTTTGCAAAGAAACCAGAGGGTGATGCTAAATCGCTTGACGTAGATGGCATGATGATATATGCCATGTTTCTGAAACATGGATATGGGTCAGGTCGGAGTCCAGGCAACAGAATGCAGGAGAAGTAGAGTTGACAGATACGGGTTCACTATAGTATACTTGGCAACATTTCAAATCAGCACTTGCATTTTAGAAAACGTGTCATTGGAGGCAAAGTCCAAAACTATTCCCAGACCTTGGCCGCGGTCACAGAGTGCATCCGTGCGACCCCTTCTCCTAACATCTTTTGTAACATGACGACTCGACTGGGAGGGCCACACGGTGTAGCGTGTGTAATAGTATCGCACGTTACAACAGGCGTGCCAAAACCCTCCCCAAAAACGCTACAACGGCTGATGGGTCTACAAGGCGCGAGCCTCCATAGGCATTCATTTTTTGATATTGGGTGTTGTAAACGTCCCCCCCCAGTATCTTTTCCTCACTTGGTCCTCACTGTTTGGCTTTGGTCATAGAATGGAGTCTATGGGTCAATCACTGACTCAAATCATTATATTATGTGGGATGTATTCAAAGGACACCAGGGGATAGATTAGAAGCCTTTTAAGTTCCCTTTCTCTCATACAGCTGCCAGCGCTTATCTCAGCCTGGAAACCAATAGTCCTCTTGTAGCCTTATCTAAAACATCCCTGCTTCCACCTCATTATCTGTTTGATAATGTAGATTATTTTTTTAACCTCCCTAGCGGTCTAATTTTTGCAAAATTTTGTGTCTAAAAGCATTTAAATTTTTTTGGAAAGATAATGTGTTGTTTTATATAGTAAGCCTGTATTCTGTAGGAATACTGAAATCCGTTCCACCAAGAGTCTAGTAAACACAAGGAGTCAGAGAATGTTTGAAACACGAAATAATTTATTATCCCACAAATAATTATCCAAAATAACGGAAATAAATTATGTTCAATAAAATAAAATCAAACCAAAAACATGACTCTTTCCTCTCGGTGCTGGGATTCCTGTCCAGATGTACACTCCTTTGCCAAAGTAATACAGGACACGGGGTACCAAAAAGAGTATTCTCAAAGCAGCTTTACAGAAATAAAAGGAGAGTAAAAATTATTTCTAAAATGTAATAACGCTTTGCAATAAAAGTGTCGCTGGTCGATCTGGGCAAGCACCAGCGAAACTTTTATTGCAAAGCCTTATTACATTTTAGAAATTATTTTTATTCGCCTTTTATTTCTGTAAAGCTGCTTTGAGATTACTCTTTTTTTGGTACCCCGTGTCCTGTATTACTTTGGCAAAGGAGTGTATATCTGGATAGGAATCCCAGCACCCACTGCACAGCAAAGTTTATTGAATTTTTTTTTTCTTTTTACTGTAATATTTTTTTTTTTCCATTTTTGAATTTGCTGCCTGGTCCCGCCCCCTTGCATCGTGTGACTCGCAGGGAGCGGAACCAGGAAGCAAAGTCACCCGCTGCTGCGATCACACTGCGGTGACTGCGAGGGATCGAAGGATGCGGTGAGTATGCATCCAGCCCGAGTGTGGCTCGGGGTTACCGATCGCGGTAGCAAAATTTAACCCCGAGTCATACTCAGGAATCCTGCCAGGCAGGTTAAAAAGCCACAAAGTATAGCTTTCGGTAAATGTTGCATCATAGGAAAATGCACAAGAGAGATCAAAACGTTACTTTATTTTTCCTTTTTCCATACAATTATTGCAAAAGAAAAAAAAAACGAAAAGAAAAAAACAAAAAAAACAGCATGTGTTTTGTAATGTGGTTTTATTTGCAATGCAGAAGTAATCTAGTTACAGTTTATGTAAGTGAACAAAACCACAACCCAAACCTTATTCTATATTTACTATAAAATTGAGATTAAAATGAAGGTAACATTTTGTCTAAGCCTGTAAGGCAGTTTACCCTGTCTATAGGAGATGCTTATTAACATTGTTATATTACCATTACCTTAGCGGAATTGATTAAAGGTTGTTTTGCAGCATTCTTATCACGTCGTAAATGAGATCACTGACCAGGTATGCATTCAGAGCCGCACCTTTCCTTGAAAAACCACGTCAAACCCAATACAGAAAACTGAGCTTTTTCAAAACTTTAGAAACAGAAAAAGCTCAGAGTGGTTTTATAACCCGCATAGCTTTGCCCTCCAAAGATTTAGATCAAAACTTCCTCCGCATTTTACAGATTTCAATCACAGCATGCTACAAGAGAGACGTGAAATAGAAATTAAATGAGGAATGAATTACAGGACGAGGTTTGGGAACAGGGTGGGAGAGCGTGACGCAGCAAATTACTGGAAGAAACCGAAAGATGATAGAAAAACAAAATGACCAATAAAATGTTATGAATAACTTTATTTCATTTGAGTTTTAGTCTACTTAATAAGCAACCATACACACAAAAAGAAAGAACAAAGCTGTGAAGTGACAGCTAAACACAAGAGGAAAGATAACAAAAGCTGTGAAATAGAAGGTTTTAGTTAACCGGTGCCTTGGTTGTGTTTTCTCACTTTAGCCCAGATATAGTCATCCCTACAAAGACTGAATGAAGGCAGGGAGAAAAAGAAAATATAATACCATAAAAAAAATTCTAAGCGTCAATCTGATAAAAAATCCACTTTAAAAGTTTAACGATTCTACTGTAAATGGAACGCAGTGTTTTAAAGTATTGCAGCAGCACTCAACGTATTACAGGAAAAAAAAACATTTAATTCTGGGCGTGCAACAGTTAAAAGCACTTCTTAACAGGATATCTCCCAGCTGTCTTGTGGAGGCATGTGTATTCTTATGCGTCATTCCTTGATACAGGAAGCCTTCACAAAAGCTCTGCCCTTCATTCGGGAGCAATGTTGCTTTGTTAGCAGACGAATGGCATGGGGACACAAAGGGAGCGGTGGAGACTGCATTCTCTTGAAACAGAACTACTTTGTCCCAGGATACAAGACGGATTCTGCTTGAAGTGAACTAAAAGAGCCTCCAAAATGAACGTTTTGCCACTAGCCCTGCTGCTCCTCTCGGCAGGAGTGTTTAGCTTGAATGGTGAGTATCAATGAACCATTTTAAATATTAGTTAGCTCCAACATGAAGTTTGTATACCATACCATACCATACCATACCATAGTATGTATGTATGTATACACACTGTATATTTGTTAAAAATTTAATTGAAAGTCTTTGAGAAGGTGAGGGACACATACAAATCTAGGGGGAAACCTTTTGTAAAAATCAAAAGCATACACCAATTAAAATCAGAAATATTTTTGTACATCAGATGCTTGCATGAGTACTGAATTGGTTAATGTTTCATTAGTGTGGAATGTACACATCTGTATTTTGAAACTTAACCAACACATGGAATTGCCTTTCGGCAGAGTTGGTAATGCTAGTTTTTTGTTTTTTTAAAAAAAAGGAGCATTTGAAACATTGTGACAAAAATCGACCTGTCAAAATAGAAAATCATAGAGAGGATAAACCACATTAGCCAGCCGGGATTGTGCGATTGTGTGTCATATTGTTAAATTGTCTCATCCCTTTTAATATTTTTTTTTTTAACCTATTATAGAAAAATAGAGCATTCGGTGTTACCGCATATTTCCATATTTGGAATAATATCCTTTATTCACCAGCTGGCATAGATTTACACTGTAACAATTTAATAGTAGAGGTAACATCACTGCTCTGCATGGAGAGAGCCTGTGGAGTCATGGGATTGATCCCAGCAAGCAACCTCTCCAGTAAGTGTCCTTGGGCAAGACACCTAACGGTACATACTCGCCACCCAGGACATACTTGAAAACAAGAGAAATCTCAATGTATCCTTCCTGGTAAAATCCTTTATAAATACGAGGAAATTTTCCATACGGCGAATAACTCGATGAGCCAATTCTCTGACACATGGGAGGGATGGAGGGTGTTTGTTGAGTCTGGTACCTTGATATAAGATGCTTCAATGTGTAATAATGTAGTGCTACCATGTTTTATGTTTGTTTAGGAATCTATAAATGTTATTGGAAAATGGAGTCCGCACAAGTAACCCCCTTTTATGTCGACAATGATACTTCGTTTTGACTTGTTTACTGCCAAACTCTGCATTTTTCTTGTGTTTTTGTAACTATTCATGTGTGAACTCCAATAAAACTTTTATATGGAAAAAAAAAAAATCCTTTATAAATAATTTATACAATAAGAAAAAACGTTTGAAAACTGTAAAACAGCTACTGGTAGATTTTAAATCAATTTAATCTAATTTTACATTAACACTGTATATTAAAAAGGTCAGTATCTGTGTGTATTGATTATTTTTTTCTTTTTTGTTTTAGAAAATGATAGCAGCTTGGATACCAATGCATCTATAACTATAAACGATACTCGGACCTTTCGTGGAAAGTCTCTGGACTATCAACCACTTCCAAGCCACTTACTCTACGAAGTGACAGAACCCAGTACTAAAACGGTACTGAAGCATTCATCACAGATTACCAAGAGAGACCCAATACGTGTCAACAATTCTACTCTGGTCTTTTTACGAAGCTCGATCACCACCAAACTAATCCCAATGGTCTATATTGCGGTAGTAATAATTGGAGTTCCATCCAATGCCATCATACTGTGGATGCTCTTTAATCACGTCAGATCCGTGTGTACAGCGATATTCTATACCAGTCTGGCCGTTTCGGATTTGCTGTTTTGCCTCATGCTACCCTTTAGGATAGCATACCACCTGAACGGCAATAACTGGATATTTGGAGAAGCAATGTGCAAACTAACAACCATTCTGTTCTACGGCAACATGTATTGCTCAATCTTCCTGCTCATGGGAATCAGCATCAGTCGCTACATTGCGATTGTTCATCCTTTCATATACCGGAGCTTACCAAAACGGGCCTACACCACTCTTATGTGTACACTTGTGTGGATCGTTGTGCTTGTGTTTATGATCCCTTTTTTCACCGCCCAGCTAACGTTTAAAGTGGACACGGATATGGTCACCTGCCACGATGTCCAAGACGTTTCCTCTGATGCCTTCCAGTTCCATTACTTTGTCTCCTTGGTGGTCTTTGGATTTCTGATTCCACTCTCCATTGTGACTTTCTGCTACTTCTCCATTATGAGAGCCCTGACTGTCCATGACCATAAAAGATCATTGTATGCGAAAATAACCTTCCTGCTCCTGGCCATATTCGCAATTTGCTTCAGTCCAAGTAACATTATTCTTCTTATTCACCAAGTCAGGTATCACTATAATAACAAAGATGACCTGTACGGTTGCTATCTATTGGCTCTGTGTCTGAGCAGTTTGAATAGCTGTCTTGATCCATTCCTCTACTTCCTTATGTCCAAGATAACAAATCCGTCTAGCAATTATGTCACCATGAACAAAACCCAGAATGAGACGCATTTAAAGCTTTTGCCTTCAACAACCTGAGTGTTACCTGCTTGGCCACATTCTGCTACTGTAAAGATATTGAATTGCACCACCTACTGACATCGTGCAAAACAACAGTCGTAAACCAAGTTTAAGAACTGTTAAGCGCAATGCATACAATTATGAGAATAACCAAGTCAACTAATAGAGTCCAGGATTTCATATCCTCGAAAACCTTGGGAAAAGGGGGAGGATGGGAGTGTGGCCAAGTAACCATTATACATCTTGACATCTACATTTTCTTGCATGCATCAAGAAAAGAAAAAAAAAAACAGCTAGAGGGTTAAAAAAAAAAGTATCCGTCAGTAATTGTTCTTGCGCATGACATTTATTCATATACAGGTTTTTAGTTCGTAGATCCTGTTTCGATCAGTTGATCTGATCACTTTGTGGCACTAATTGACTAAGCAAAAGAATGGAGTTACTTTTTTATAAAACACACTTATGATATTGTACATATCGTGAATATAGGTTTTACATTTGTATTAAACTATATTATTATTTATAATTATTGCACACTTTAATATTAACACTTCCTCTTAACCAAATAATCAGGTTCTCTCTAATCTTCTATGAATCAGATCTGTTGTTCAGCACATCCCACAGATGCTCGATCAGCTTGAGATCTGGGGCGAGACAGGTTAGCTTTGTTTCCCTCGTTCATTAATGAGCCTTAGGGGTGCACATGACTCTTGCACCAGTTCGCCGGTTGTCATTCCTTGCACCACTGTTTGGTAGGTACTAACCACTGCATACCAAGAACATCCTGCAAGACTTACAATGGCAGCTGATGCCAGGGTCATTGCAACAATATAATCAATGTTATTCATGTCACCTGTCAGATTTTAAGGTTGTGGCTGTCCAGTTGGGGGGGGGGGGTGTAGACGGATTATCGGTACTACCGATAATTTAAAATCAGGGGGGATATTTTGCATTTCCCCCCCATTATCGGCATTGCTACACTACCGATATTACCGATAACCAGGGCTTCCCCCCCCCCCAGTACACACTCATGACCCGCATGTACTGGCAGGGCAGACGCTCCTCTGCTGAGTTGCGGAGCACGACTACAGCCCATCGGTGAAGTTCCGCGGCTCTGCGCTAGTGTGGCGCCAATCGCAGACTTTTCCTGCAGGGGGTTGACAACTTGGATGTCAGCTGCCTCCAGGACCGATCCCCGTTCACTGACATCGCACATGGGCATAATGATGTCAGAAATTGCCGCACGGCTGGGAGTTCCTCATGGGGGCGATACAGGGGTCCTATGGACTGCTGCATCTCCGGAACCATAAATGCAAGAGGGTCAGAGCAAAAACATTACCATTTCCAATGATACCAAATATGACCAGGGTTTATGCAACAAATAACATTCTATAGATTTTTCTTCTAATTCAGCACTATTGAACACTTCTCAATTATAAAGTGAACAATGATGCTACACTCAGCGATACAGTATTGTGCAGTGTATAGGAGCATTTCACAGAGCTCCACAGCGATAAAAATTACAGTAGTGTGCGCTGTGTTTGAGTTTTCTTGCCGCGGAGCTCTGCTATACGCTCATACACACTGCACGTTACTGGGAGTTTTATTGCTGTAGAGCTCTGTGATACGCTCCTACACATGGCACTTTAGAGAGTTTCATTGCATTGCAGCTCTGGGATACGTTCATACATACCGCACACTACTGTGACTTACCCGTCACACTGAGTGCTGGGATTCTTTAACCCAAAATATTATTTAGTTTTCTAGTAGAGTCATTTAGTGTGTGAGGTTTATAGTTTGTAATTTTTCTGTGTTCTGGAGAGGTATTGGAGTCATTTTGCAAGCACTTTGTCGCAGTTGTTGTAATGTTAACAATTTTGACAGTTTTATGTAGAAAATGTGGTTTTCAAAAATTTCAATGTACATAATATCGGCACCGGATATCGGCGTGAAAAGTGGCCGATGATAATCAGCATTGGTATCGGCTCTGGAAAGGATTTCGGTCTATCCCTACTGTTTAGTATATAATTTATGATAATATACATTTTATATATACAGTTCGTATAAAAGCATGAACACAGTATATGGCAACTAGTGAATGGAAACACATAGAATGAAAATAAATTGCTGGATTGCCCTGTTTAAATATCAACTCAAGAATAAAACAAAAATAAACATGCATTTCAATACTGGCCACCCTTTCCGGGTGATAGTCATCTCAGTAATGGCACAATCACGCTAAAGCCTTGTGAGACCTGAGCGGGCCTCACTTTAGGGCATACCACTAGTGCCGTTGCTACTTCTCTGGACCCTCACAAACCACCTCTGTGCTATTTAACAGAACTTAACCTGTATTGCAAAGAAGTGCAGGATAAAATTCCAAAGTTTAGATGCTCAAAGTCAATAGACTTATTTATAAAGATTTGATGCTGAATAAATGTTTCAAAGTAGGTGGGGCGCGCAGGCTCATTAGTGTAAACGAGTCAGGCCATTATACCTATCTGCTCACTTGATAATGCTGATGGGTCTGCTGGAAAACATTTAAAAAATCCTGCAGTTTCATAAGCGAGTAGTGTAGACTTCTTATATTTAACGTACTCCAGGGAAGACAGGCCGCATGTGACCTTAATAAAACTCTGAGCAGACCACAGGGGCTTTCTGATAATAGGAAATGTAGCATACTTCCTGAGTTTCGCCCTTTTCCCATTTAATATAGAACAGGACTGCATAAAAGCTAAATGAAATTATAATATATAAATATAAATATTATATATATAAAATATTATATTATATTATATAATATAATATTATATATCACACATACAGTGCTTTTTTGAGGCGGTACGCCATACATCATCGCCAGTCACCATTTACTTTTTAAATTTTGACAGCTCCGGTATTGGACTCTCAGAGTCCGAATCTGGAGCTGTCTGGTCAGCACAGGGGCAGATCCAGCTGCTCATAGAAGGAAAGAACGCGGCAGCTGGGGGCAATATATCCATGTGAGAGCTGGGGGCAATATATCCATGTGAGAGCTGGGGGCAATATATCCATGTGAGAGCTGGGGGCAATATATCCATGTGAGAGCTGGGGGCAATATATCCATGTGAGAGCTGGGGGCAATATATCCATGTGAGAGCTGGGGGCAATATATCCATGTGAGAGCTGGGGGCAATAAATCCATGTGAGAGCTGGGGGCAATATATCCATGTGAGAGCTGGGGGCAATATATCCATGTGAGAGCTGGGGGCAATATATCCATGTGAGAGCTGGGGGCAATATATCCATGTGAAAGCTGGGGGCAATATATCCATGTTAGAGCTGGGGGCAATATATCCATGTGAGAGCTGGGGGCAATATATCCATGTGAGAGCTGGGGAACAATATATCCATGTGAGAGCTGGGGAACAATATATCCATGTGAGAGCTGGGGAACAATATATCCATGTGAGAGCTGGGGAACAATATATCCATGTGAGAGCTGGGGAACAATATATCCATGTGAGAGCTGGGGAACAATATATCCATGTGAGAGCTGGGGAACAATATATCCATGTGAGAGCTGGGGAACAATATATCCATGTGAGAGCTGGGGAACAATATATCCATGTGAGAGCTGGGGAACAATATATCCATGTGAGAGCTGGGGAACAATATATCCATGTGAGAGCTGGGGAACAATATATCCATGTGAGAGCTGGGGAACAATATATCCATGTGAGAGCTGGGGAACAATATATCCATGTGAGAGCTGGGGAACAATATATCCATGTGAGAGCTGGGGAACAATATATCCATGTGAGCTGGGGAACAATATATCCATGTGAGCTGGGGGCAATACATCCATGTGAGCTGGGGGCAATATATCCATGTGAGCTGAGGGACAATATATCCATGTGAGCTGGGGAACAATATATCCATGTGAGCTGCGGGCAATATATCCAGTGTCAATAAAGGAGTATTTAGTAGGACATGAAAAATCGTCATAATAAATCAGTTTTTCCCTGAGAGTACCCCCACTTATTTTTCCAGAAAAAAGCACTGCATACATACATACGCTTTCCTTCTATATTTTTGAGTGATTGCCATTCCATGGAAGGACCCTATAGAGCAGTGGTTCCCAACCGCGGTGCTCAAGTACCCACAACTAGGGATGTGAAATTCGTCTCGTACCGAATCATTTTTCGGAAGAAATTTACCATTTCTGTGCTTCCGAGGGCATCCCGAATCCGAAATGTCAACAACACTAAATCTCGCGAGAACACGGCTGGCTAGTGGATGGATCCCAGGCGAGCGGCAGATATTCATGCAGGTGGCCTCTCATAGAAGGAAAGAACGTGGCAGCCAGCAATGACTCGAAGGGGCCTGGCAGAGGTGAGCTGGCCTGGGGCAATATATCCATGTGTGAGCTGGGGGGCAATATACCCATGTGTGAGCTAGGGTGGCAATATATCCATGTGTGAGCTAGGGGGCAATTTATCCATGTGTGAGCTAGGGGGCAATTTATCCATGTGTGAGCTAGGGGGCAATTTATCCATGTGCGAGCTAGGGGGCAATATATCTATATATCTCAAACCACTTGGCAGCTCAAAAAAGAACCGGCAAATGGCACTGGAGGAGTGGCTACAGAAAAATTAATCTTTATTAGAACGAATATAGACACTCTCAGATGCAAGGAAAAATCAATTAAAAAACATAAATATGACAGCAGACAAAGCAGGGTGTACTGGAATTGACGCCAGTGTATAATGGCTGTGCATAAAAGAGGTGTGGAAAGAGGATTGCAATCAATGTATTAGGCACCATAATAGAATTCCATAATTGCACAAAGGGATTATCCATGTGTGAGCTAGGGGGCAATTTATCTATGTGTGAGCTAGGGGGCAATTTATCCATGTGCGAGCTAGGGGGCAATTTATCTATGTGAACTGGGGCAATATATCCATGTGAGCTGGGGCAAATATATCCAGTGTCAATAAAGGAGTATTTATTAGGACATGAAAAATCATAATCAGGTTTTTCCCTGGACATGAGAGTACCCCCACCTATTTTTCCAGAAAAAAAGCACTGCATACATACATACGCTTTCCTTCTATATTTTTGAGTGATTGCCATCCCATGGAAGGACCCTATAGAGCAGTGGTTCCCAACCGCGGTGCTCAAGTACCCACAACTAGGGATGTGCAATTCGTCTCGTACCTAATTGTTTTTCGGATGACATTTACCATTTCCGTGTTTCTGAGGGCATCCCGAATCCAAAAGGTCGACCACACGAAATTTTTGGATGATTCGAAATTTCGGGTTGATTCGATAAATCGGGTCATTTGGTTCAGTTGTTTTTTGTTTTATGCTGCATTATTAATAGAATTAAAGGTCCTTTACTTATTTATTCTTTTAAGATTTTTTTAAGCATTTTTTGAGTGAAATTTTAGGTTTCTTAACTTCTTTTAAAGAAACAAGGCTTTTTAACCCATAGGTTTCAATGCAGCATATGAATCCGCACACTGCCGGGCAGCACCTCTACAGTATAATCATTTATTCTACTGTAGAGGTGCTGCCCGGCAGTGTACGGATTCATATGCTGCATTAATTATATTGTAGAGGTGCTGCCGGGCAGTGTGCGGAATCATATGCTGCATTATTTATACTGTAGAGCAGGGCTCAAAATTTCAAGTATCAAGCTACTAGCCAGACCTTAAGAGTTACTCGCCACCAGTTTCCCCACCTACCCTGCGCTAAACTTCACCCCTAAACACTCCTTAAATTAGCTTATGAAATTACACGGTTAAAAAGGGTTTTTTTCAGAATAAAGTTACAAAAATAAATAACATTAATACCCAGGCATCAGACCCCAGATACCCAGGCATCTGCCCCAGACAAGTAGTATCATCCATGAAGTACAGACTCCAACAGTTTTTAGGACCAAATTATTTTGGGATTTATGCATCCAATATATTAAGTGGAACCAAATACTCTCATTATTCATATGCCAGGTTATCACTAGAGGTTAGAAGACCCCAAAGTCAGGTTTCCCCCTTGGGTGCTTATACAGATGGATCCATTTATATTTGTGAACGATACTTCCATCCCAGTTTTTCTTTTTTTGCTCCTTCTGTATCACCCATTTTTCTATAGATTTATTTTGCATACCCTCAAACGCCTATGCCTCCACTTCACCAATTATGGCCCCTCACGGGAGTTGTAGTAGTGGCACAGATTTTGGCGTCACTTCCGGTGCGCTGGCAGCTCAGCAGCTTTTTACTTTCCCTTAGTTTACACCAGCGGTGGGGAAACTTTTCTGCCAAGGACCCCCTTTAATTAATTTCTCTCCCCACTTTAATTAAAGTGAGGAGAGAAATGAATTAATGGGAAGAAATTAATTTCATCTCCCTCCATTTATTTCATTTCATCTCTCCCAATTAATTTCTCCCCAATTCATCTCTCTCTCCCCCCCCCATTCATCTCTCTCTCCCCCACCCAATTCATCTCTCTCTCCCCCCCAATTCATCTCTCTCCCCCCCCCCAATTCATCTCTCTGCCCCCCAATTCATCTCTCTCCCCCCCAATTCATCTCTCTCTCCCCCCCAATTCATCTCTCTCCCCCCCAATTCATCTCTCTCTCCCCCCCAAATTCATCTCTCTCTCCCCCCAATTCATCTCTCTCTCCCCCCCCCATTCATCTCTCTCCCCCCCTTCATCTCTCCCCCCCAATTCATCTCTCTCCCCCCCCAATTCATCTCTCTCTCCCCCCCAATTCATCTCTCTCTCCCCCCCAATTCATCTCTCAATTTCTCCCCCCCATTCATCTCTCAATTTCTCCCCCCTCATTCATCTCTCAATTTCTCCCCCCCAATTCATCTCTCAATTTCTCCCCCCTCATTCATCTCTCAATTTCTCCCCCCCAATTCATCTCTCAATTTCTCCCCCCTCCAATTCATTTCTCTCCATTTTACCCCCTGCTGTTTATTTCACCCCCTTACCTCGTGAATAGTAGAATGAGGGGGCGGGGATTATCCACACTCTGAGGCATGCTGGATCCTCCTTCACGCTGTGCCTGGAAGATGAGGTGAAGCAGGAAGCAGAATGAATCACCGAGTGGATAATCCCCGCCCCCTCATCCTGCAGTGTGAAGGAAGAAAATCCAGAGAGACAGTAAAGTCTGGTAATGGGGCTGTGGGAGAGAGAATTTGCAACCCCTCCCCCCACATTGTTTTCCTTACAGGGACATTCCCCATCCCTGTTCCATGATGTAGCCGACAAGTTTGACCGCAGCATTGAGACAGTTTTCATGCTGTAGATGGCAGAGAAAATAAGAGGCTGCTGAGCGGCTGGTCAGCACGCTGGAAATGACTCATCTTTCAGCTACAGCTGGACTTGGCCTAAGTAAAAAAAGCACACTGGCTGGCCCTGAGCACGTTGACTGCAGGAAAAAAAAACTCCGCCGCTGGAATACACAATTTATCGTGCTGCCTGTGGGGGCATTTCCAATTTTGAGGGCTGCTGTCGAGTAGACATGAGCGATTCGTTTCCTTATGAATTGAAATTCGTACGAATTTCCTAAAGTTCGTGGATTCGGAAGCATCCGAAATCCGAATTGGTGTGCTTCCGAATGTATCCGAAATTTAAAAAAAGCTAAAACGAAATAATATTTTATTTTTTATTTTTTTAAAGAAAAATAAATTTTGTCGGGGGGGGGGGGGGGTTTAGTTAGTTACTTAGGACCTAGGCTGTCATCTAAAAATAATGAGCAATAAAGCGGTCAGAATGAGCTCAGCGCACATAGGTGAACTGGCTCAGCAGTGCAGGGGTTAAAAAGCAAAAACATGTAAAAATTGGTTATTTCTATTCTCGGGACAAAATTTTGAAACTATTTAGCCGGGGTCTTTTTTGGCGGTTGTAGATTTGGGGGATTGAATTACGAAAAAGTGTTTTTACCATTTGTTCGTCATATTTTTTTTTAGTAAATTATATAATATGATGGAAATAATGGTATTTTTACAAAGTCCATTTAATGGCGGGAAAAACTGTATATAATATGTGTGGGTTGAATAAACGAGTAAGGGAAATTTGACCTAAACACTACCAGCGCAGAAACGTAAAATCAGCAGCGGGCACTAAAGGACGGATTTGAGTAAAACTGCCCGGTCACTAAGGGGTTAAAAACCGAACGAGCCGAAATGAAAAAAAAAATGCGTGCACATCTCTGGAAACACTGCTATAGAGAACGGATGTAATGACCATTAATTATATTGCCATGATATGGTATAAATATAGCAATTCACTCTTAACCAAAGCCATGTCATTAGCCTTTAACAATACTAGTCACTAGTTTTAGATAGTAAACAATGTCCGAATAATTCAACATTCCTTAGGTCTATGTACTATAGTAACATTTCCACCTGTCATCTAGTCCTTGGATCAAGAATAAGCACAAGCAGACTAGCTGAAATGCTGGAAAGGGTTTTCTTCTGCATTTTTACACATAAAAAAGGCACGTATTAAAGCCAGTAGTGATAACACCAGCAATCTTAAGTGTGTGCTCATAGGGTAATATTGTTTGATTTACAAGGTTTCGACAAGACTTGCACAACAAGGGTAAAACATTAAACTGCTTTTAAATGGTTTTATGAGGCTGAATCACACATGCAAACTTGACCAGCCCCAAGCGATAGACAACAATTTAACAACTGCGCAACACAAGAACAGTGGGTTTGTCAGGGTGCAAATTGCCGTCATGTCTCACAGCACGTTCACAGCGGTATCCACAAGACACTACAGAAGACAGTCTTTCCAAAGATTGGTACATATATGTGTCCAAACACAAAAAGCAGACATGTCATACACAGGAGAAACTAATATAAATTATTAGTTTTGCAAATTTTTTGGAACAAAGAAATTAGACAAAATATCCACAATTAAACATCATAAAACCATGATCACATTTTAGTTTCTTCCTTTTAAGAAGGACTAGAAATATCTGGACATATGGTCTCATTTAGATCTGGGACTTTCACTTCATAACGATAAACGATCTTCCAAACTTTGCAAACAGAAAAAAAATAGACTCCCATTTAGTCACATGAAGGGAAAAAACGAAGGCTGGCCGTCCACTGACACCGTATTTGTGCGATGATCGGATATCGTCTGAAGTCGTCCGACCGAACCTACAACATGCAGGTGGATCAGCCCTCTTCCGCTGCATCCGACCGGCGATTTCAGACGATTTTTTGCGACTACAACAGAATAGTGATCTTTCCAAATGTATTTGGAATTATCGGACGATGCCAGGACGATTTGGTACAAGTTTACATGAAAAAGATGAATTGTATAGTTAAAACTCCATGCCGCGGCTGGGAAACATGAAAAAAGATGCATTGTGTATTAAAACCGCCGTACTTCAGGGTAAAGTGAAAAGATGCATTGTATAGTAAATGCGCCGTATGCAAAGCCCAATGTATCAAATATTTTCTTTTTTATTCAACAGTTTATTCTTTTTACCCGCAGCAAAAAGGCTTTTCATTTAATGTTTAGAAATTTTTTTTTGACAATTTTTGTTTCCGATTTTCTTTTTCTTTAAATTTTTTTAGACTAGGATTTTTTTCTGTGTTGTAGGATTAATCGTATGACTACAGACCCAGTGGACGACGAGCCTAGGGGGAACTAACAGCCGAAGCCAAAGACCTTTAAGGGCTCCTGGTTACAGGATCGGTTATGACCAAGCCGCTGTATTAGCAGCTCAAGCGGTGCCATAAGCAGGTTGTGCGGAGGCCATGGAAGGACACTAGAAACCATTTGTTCCCATTGTTCTTCTGCATATTGAAAGGGGAGTGGTGGATCATGGCATTCCCTGCACAGCATGACTAGTGTAATGTAGGTATATCATTACTTATTACTGGGTCGAGCCAAGAATATCGAGGTACCAGGGAATAGCTTGCTATTCTCTGGCTGAGCTGTTAATGGCTCCTATATGCTGTATAGGAGCCATTAACTTCTAATAAGGAGCCGCTAATTCCCTTACAAAATAATTAGGCAGAGGCCTCCCAAATATTTAATTTTTCTTCTTTTTGGGCAATTTTACCTTTTCTTCCCTCTCCACACACGGCTCCTCCTTTTCAGCTCAGGGACTCCCTAACCTGGAAGCAGCTAGGAAATCCAAAATCTCTGCTGCTGGTTATGTGAGGTGAAGGAAACTCCTCCACTTCACCCAGTGATATTTACAGATCGGGACAGAAGGGAGGGAGGGGTAGACTCTACACATACTAACCACTTTAAAAAGATAAAGGATGAGTACAATGTTGATCCAAGGAGAAATCTGACTGCCATTCTGGGGTCCAGAAGGAATTTTTTCCCAGTATGTTGCATATTGGCAAGCATTCAGACTGGGTTTTTTGCCTTCTTTTGGATCAACAGCAGTAGGTTATGTGGGAGAGGCTGAACCCGATGGACGCATGTCTTTTTTCAGCCTATATAACTATGAATGTTCCTTTAAAAGTATAAAGGCTGAACTCCAAAACGTCAATATTTTTAATTCACGTGTTCATTATATGTCAGTACCTACAAATTGACAGTAGATGGCAACGCAACATCAAGAATAACTACACTGAAGGCCTGAACATATGGTACTGCAGGAAATAGCAAGAGGGGACTACTGAAAACAATTATGACATATGTTTCTAACCAATCCATGAAACTGGAAAGCAGAAAGGTTCACAGTATTTAACACTTTCCACCTTAGGACATCCCACACGCCACAACCCGTAAAACTTGTTGAATCAGATACATTGAATGAACAGAATCAGAGCACAGGCTCGCTGGTTTCTGTAAATATTTTTGTCAAAAAAGAAAATAAAGAAAAACACGGGTTTCAGTGGACTTAAAGGTCTTCAAACAAGAAAGTTGTGTGTGGATTCTGCTGATCGTCTGTGACTCAATATCACCCGACTGACACGGGCCTAGCCCATTAATCCTATACATTTGCTCACCCGTTTCTGGGTGAGAAGTCCTCAAAGCATCAGCAAGGCATGGAACACATGTGACAGCACGGTTAAATAAGTGCTTGCTTGACTGGGTTCACACCTGCGCGTTTTTTTATGCGCGCAATACGTGCATTTTTTTTTATCCGCAAACGGAAAACGCTGAGGTGTGAACCCAGCCAGAGAAAAAGTGCCAGGAATCCAAATGAAGACAGACAAGTGCAAGAAATAGAAGTAACAGGTGAAAGTTGACATCTTTAACATCTATCAGATGAGACATAACTTATTAGGATTTATAAAACTGATGTTTTGCTTTTTTTTTTTTTTTTTTAAATCAGAAAATTCTATCAGTCTAGCTATGTTAAAAACCCCTCATAGGTTGTTGTGGTACTTAATCTTCAATGTTTTAACAACCATTTTAGCCTTTCTAATTGATGCAGTGGGGTTTCCACTACTCCGAGTGTCGATTACTTCGAAAAATGAAAGATTTTAGTCAGAATCAGGTGTAAAATATGGGCAATTTTACTACAGCATTGGTTAAGTCGTTACGTTCACCAGAGGTTTGGTTATCCTTCTACCAGGCACATGTCACTAGAGGCAGGTGAGGGAAGCCTCCATCAAGTGTATAGGGCACCCCTAGCACCTCCTATACCTTATAGCCTCAGATATTTGCATGGTGGAGCAATCTGGTCGGCACCTATATTGGCTGCAAACTGCGTAAAGCTCCTTTGCGCTAGTTGACATGCAGCACGAGACGGAGCACATGGCGATGATGTGTCAGAACACTGCGTATACTGGCGGACCAACTAGCATGGAGAGAGCGTTAGGTGTTCTGCAACCAATAGGAGGTGCAGGCCACATGGCTTTGCCATAGGACCCGACATGCAGTTCCCAGCGAAAGGTGGGAAACTCTGCCCTTTATACCCAGTCTGTGGATGGTAGAACTAAACAGATAAAGGATGAATATTATGGAACCAGATTCCTTATTGGTTTCCTCCCCAATGCTTTTACTTAGAATGGAGAAGTCCACTCTGCATGTCTAACTTGCATAGTTAGTTTGGCCCAGTTCCATTTCCTGTTTAGCAAGGCTTCACTTCCTTCATTCTATCCATGGAGGCTTGTGAGTAGCATCCTGTTTATACAGGATGCCTTCTGTTTTACCTTCCTCCTATTACAAAAGGAACACTAGAGAGAAGCACTCTGAACCCATCTTCCTCCCATACCAAAGCATACTTCAGCAGAGAAGATCTCTCTATCCACCTTCTTTCCATTACAGTTACAAGAATTTATAAAGAGCCAACAAGCTTCGTAGCGCTGTACAATGGGAGAGACAGAATAACAAACGTACATACACATTACACACAGAACAGTAGGAGAGGACCCTGCTTGAGAGCTTACTATCTGAGAGGAGAGGGGTGACACATTAGGTGAGCATGAATAGCAGAGTATGCGAGAGTGTGTGGGCTGAATGGGAAGATGGTGCATGAAACGTACAGTGGGGGATTAAGAAGTTAGATCATAGGCTTCTCTAAAATAAATGTGTTTTCTGAGACTTCTTGAAGGACAGGAGAGATTGGGAGAGTCTAATGTTGTGGGGAGGGAGTTCCATAGAAAGGGGGCAGCTCGGGAGTCCTGAAGATGAGAGTTGGGGGTGCGGGTACGAGGAACTGAAAGCATTACAATGTATACTTCACCAAAGAAGCTCTACCATCTTCCACTTATCAAAGTATACAGAAAAGCTTTCTCGATCCACCTTACTATTAAAAGCACCACTGCAGAAAAGCTCTCCCTACCCATCTTCCTCCCATACCAAAGCATTCCAATAGAAGATCTCTCTACCCACAATACACTTTGTATTTGCCATTACTTTTTTAAAGTTAACAAAAATACAGGGGACTTTGTGAGCTTTCAAAAGAGGAGGAGTTAAGCTGACGTCAAACATATCCTGCATGTGACATTCACTTCTTGCATACGTCCCTGGGGTTCCAGAATAATGAATGAGAGACCAAGTTGAGGTCAAGGACAGGAGAAAGAATAAAAAAAAAAAATCCTTCAAAAGCTGTTGTATACAGGCTATGACTTTAATAGAATACTAATCAGCCAGGATTTATCAATTAAAACAGCAAGTTTACTATCCTTTCCCCAGGCTGAATGCAGAGGGCTGGTAGCTGGACCATCACAGATAGGAGTCGAGGGCTTGCCAGTACTCAGGGGCGTACCTAGAACATTTGGCTAGAAAACTCGCGTTTTGTGAGGGGAAATGGAGCGCTGGCGAGTAAAACTACACGCAGGCAGCATGATAAAGTCTGTCGCGCTGCGTTTTCAGCCGGCGGCCGTGTTGTTTTTTTTCTCTAGGTCAGCCAGTCTGCTTTTTTTTTTTTCCAGCAAACAGGACTTGGCCGGAATCATTTCCTGGGAGGGAGGGGGGTTTGCTCTCACCCGTGGCACCTTTATCAGACCATCCTGCTGCACGCTGGATCTTTCTCCTTCAAGCTGGGCCCCTTATCTTCCGGGCACAGCGTGAAGGATAATCTCCGCCCTCTCATTCTACTCTCCAGGTCAGGTAAGCGGAGGGGGGGGGGGGGGAGAGAAATAAACGTCAGGGGGTTGAAATGGAGAGAACGAGATGAATGGGGGGGGGGAATTAAATCGAGAGATGAATTGGGGGAGAAATGAAAGGTGAACGGGGGGGGGGGGAGAAATGAAATGAAAGATGAGCTGGGGGGAAATTAAAGATGAATTGGGGGAGAAATGGAAAGGAAGATGAATTGGGGGAGAAATGGAGAGAGATGAATGAAGAGGAGATGAATGAAGAGGAGGAGGAGATGAATGGGGAGAGAGAAATTAAATAAATGGGGAGAGAAATTAATTGGGCAAAAGAAATTAAAAGGGAGGGAGAAATGAATTCAAGTGGGGAGAGAAATTAATTAAAGGGGGCCCTTGGCAGAAAAAAGGTTCCCCACCCCTGGTGTAAACTAAGGGAAAGTAAAAAAGCTGCCAAGCTGTCAGCGCGCCGGAAGTGACAACAGAACCAGCGCCGCTACTACAACGCCCTCTAGAGGCCATAATTGGTGAAATGGTGGTGAGGTTATGAGGCATTTGAGGTTATGCAAAAATAAATCTTATTTATAAAGAAAGAGCTGGGTGATACAGAAGGAGCAAAAAAAAAGAAAAAATGGGGATGAAAGTATCGCAGACGAAAATTAATGGATTCATCTATATAAGCATCCAAGGGGGAAACCTGACTTTGGGGGTCCTCTAACTTCTATTGATAACCTGGCATATGAATAATGGGAGTATTAGGTTCCACTTGATATATCGGATGCATAAACACCAAATTAATTTGGTCCTAAAAACTGTTGGAGAGGAGTCTGTACTTAATGGATGAAACTACTTGTCTGGGTCTGGTGCCTGGGTATACATGGATCTGATGCCTGGATATTAATGTTATTTTGTAACTTTATTCTTAATAAAACCTTTAAAAGTGTAATTTCATAAGAATTTAAGAAGGCGTGTTTAGGGGCGGAGTTTAGGGCAGGGTAGGTGGGGCAACTGGGGGCGAGTAACTCTTATGGTCTGGCTAGTAGCTTGGGACTTTACATTTTGAGCCCTGCCTATAATAATGATATATTATGAATCTGCCGATGGTGGATCATTCATGAGACCTCTGCTGTGCAATAAGGGGAGAGTGTAGATTCTTTTTGAATAATTGTTATTTTTAAGTGATTTTGCAAACTCACAACATATCCATCCTCTAGTGGTTTTTCTGTATGAGACCATTTTATTATCATAGGACCTTATATGTCAATTCTAGACATTTTCATTAAGTAGGCCGACTCCCTGCACTTCGGGGACCCTGCAGTGAATGGTGAATTTACTGCAGGGTGGGGAAATTTGATTCCCCGAAGGGCAGGGAACAACAGAACACCAAAATGTTGGCGTAATTTCGGTGCCAAGTGAGTAACCCCTTTAGTGGTGGCTTTTTTGCCGCCCCCTGGAAAGTGCCAGCCTAGGCCTTGCCTACCCAGGACATACTTGAAAATTAGTGAAAGCTCAATGTATCCCTCCTGGTAAAATACTTTGCAAAATTTAAAAAAAAATATATATATATATATATATATATATATATATTTTAGGGTGTCACCCGGTGCGGCCCACCGAGCCGCCCCCTCCCCCTAGGTATGCCCCTGCCAGTACTCCCTTTGGCCCACCAGGAATTTATCCAACTCCCCGCAAGAAAAGTAAGGAGATGGGGAATCCTGTAGGTTTCTTAAATGTTGTGAATGATTAGCTTTTTTATTTGGGGACGGGAGTTTGGAGCTTAGAGCTTAACCGGAGATTGACCTCACCGCACCTCACTAGTTTACACCTTACACGGAATGTAACCTTTTAATTTCTAAGTAATCAACGCTCACAGACTAGTGGAAAAAAATCCAAAGACTTCACAGCTACATCTAGAAAGGAGGTAAAAGGTTAATTCTTCCACTGTAAAAAAAATTAAAATTATTAAGCCCTTATAGAAATAGCTTAGTTCTATAAAACAGCAAGGTGTGTCTTTTATAGAAATAAATAGTTTCTTGATAAAAGAGAAACGATGCTGCAAGTGAAGCGTTGAAAATGCTTTTGGTGCTCTTTCTAAATTGAGTTATTTCCCGGAACACCTGAGGCCATCTGTTATGCTGACAACATATTCTATTGGTGTAAAAATCAAAGCAAACATTTCCCGTGTTAGTTTGTGTGAGATCATACGATACCTGGTATCGCCGTGTTTGTACTTGTCTCCATGTATTTAATCTACGTATAGGGTGACAATGATCGTGATAGTTTCTATAGGTTTACTTCTAGTAGTGTGTTTCCCTAGACTATATATAGAGAAAGAGAAGCTATAGGATACACAAATTCGAAGAACACGTAAGTGGGAAAAAAGTACAAATAAAATCGGAAAACAAACCAAAGCTGAATGAAAATTGTCAGATACTTCCCATCTGGGAGTCAATTTCTGCAACAGGGGCATCGCTCTTTTTAGGTGGCTGTGTGACACGATACAGAATTTTACAAGGGGATAAGAGCACAATGGCTGTCAAGCTGGAACCTAAAAATAACGGACAAATCTAGGCAACACAATAAACTATAACCCTGAACTGGTAACGAAGCACCATTACATATGGTTTCTAACTTTGTCAATTCAGCCTAAAACAACCAATGTTTCCACTGTACCTTAACTTGGTCAGGCATTGAAAAAAAGACAAAGACAACACTGTTATATTTCTGCCAGTCTAGAATAGAGAAGAGGCTATGGTGGGAAAAGGGAACAGAATTGGAGGTGGAATATTTGGTCAACATTGCCTGGTGTGACCAGTTTCAATTTCTGTTGTGGCATATGGATAGTCAAGCGTGAATTTGAAATCGTGAAATAACTGATCTATCCTTTCCTCGTATAAACCATTTACAGATATTTTACAAGACTCTTGTCTTAAAAGCCATATCAAAAAGCAGATATCCTTTCGAGGCCGTTCCGACAGCACGACAATTTCACTTTATTCCAATTTCCTTCTCCTCTACCAATCCAGTAGAGCACTTACAGGATGTTATGGGATAAGTGTTACAGTTTAACTGTGAACATGAAAATCTACAACAACCACGCAAGGGTTGTTTCCAGCACCTTCATGAACCCTTGTCATGAAGGCCAATAAAAGGAGCAACAGGGCTTTTCAGGCAAGTTCCATCTTTAGCCCCTATTCCAATCAAGTGAGAAACCGGAAGTCACCAAGAGGGAATACCGATGGGAGCCAAAAACACTTAGCAGATTCCCATTTGACCATTACAGCCAAGCCACTGTACCAACAGTTCGAGTAGTCGAATTACGGAGCCACTCTCAGCCATGGTGCTACTGACAGTATCTTATGAGTTCCAGGAGCCGATAAATCACCACTGCGCAAGGCTGTGTAGCGGTCTCAGAAGGACACTTGTAATTATCAGTTCCCAGTGTTCCACGGTTTGCGACTTGATGACACAGCTGATTACACCGCTAGATCGCAAGGAAAGAAAACACTTTTATTTTTTGTTTAAAGAGAGTTTGCAGAAGAACTTAACACCAGACTCCGCTTGTATTGTTTTCTGAATAGTCGCTGGAGCTGAGACCAGTGAGCAATGTGAAAATAGCTTGCTGTTCTTGCTCAGACACGTTATTCTTAGTTCCTGCAAGAAGTACGGGAGTAGTTCATTTACACCAGGGGTCTCAAAGTACCGGCCTGCGGGCCATTTGTGGCCTGCAGACCAGTTACAAATGGCCCGCAGACAGGGGCAGACTGACCCGGTCCAGATTGGCCTTGCTGTCCCTGCATCCAAAGATGTGCGTGGAGCATCGTGGGGATTCCCTCCCCAGCGTGCAGGACACTCCACACCCATCCTGTTGGGCCCTTGCTCAGTGCCAATATGGCACCAACCAGGGGCTTCAGCCACAGCAGGCTGACATCAGCCCTTGCTGTTGGACGGCCCCTGGGCGTCATCGCGCGTGCACGCAATGATGTCCCTCTCTGGGACTCCCCCTGCTCAGCAGGATCCCATTACAGGAGAGATGCAGGGGTCATTTAGACCCCTGTATCTTTGGATCCATAGGAGCTACAAGGACAGTTGAGGGGTCATTGGAAAGGCCAGAATGTATGGCCTCTACCACTTTGTATTGAAAAAAGAAATTAAATGCAGTGAAGATATTTTTTTTCCAAAAACAGGTGCATTGTCCCCCCCTTATAACATTAACAATGCCACTGCACTAAAAAAAATAGATTTTAATATTGAAATTTTAATATATTTTATTTAAATTTAAAATATATTTTAATAAAATACTGTATTTTGATATATTTAACTTATTTATTAAACTAAAGTTATAATTTGGTCTATTGCTGTGTAGCTCTGTGATACAATCAGTCATACACACCGCACATTACTGAGTTTTATAGCTCTGGATCTCGGTGATACAGTAATGTACGTTGTGTATGAGCGTGAGTTTTATTGCTGTAGAGCTCTGATACAGTAATGTGTGATGCATATGAGCGTGAGTTTTATTGCACACATGAAACAAAATTAAATCAAAAAGGCATTTAAGGATAATTTACCTTGCACTTCTTCTTCTTGTCATGTTGAAGGACATCTTGATAATGCAAGGCATTTTCTGGAGAAACAGCCTGTAGCTTGGCACTGGGGGCCAAAAGTGCTTCAAGTGTTTTCTGCGGAGATCCTTGATCAATGGATTCATTAATCATACCAATTGCAATGATCCCTGAAATAAATAATAGGATCTAAGATTGACTGCTTTTATTAGATGTCTATGCACATAAGAAGGCAGGATAGTGAGTGACGTGTGTATTTGCCCTGGGTTTGTTACTAGCCATTATAAATACCATTCCCAATAGGTTAGATTTGGTAAAGATTTTCTTTGTGTTTTTTTCACGCATTAATGTTGAATAGGCAGGGGCGTAGCATGGGGGGGGCCATAGGGGTGCAAAACAGTTAGGGATGCAAACAGCGATGGACTGGCCTATCGGAATACAGAGATCTTTCCCATTGGGCCATGGTATCTGAAAGCTAGGATGGGCTGCAGGAAATTAAAAATAAACTGTTACATGATCTCACACCAATTCACTGGCTGGCTGTGTATTCGCAAGCACCAGCCGACATCTATGCGTTTTCACGGCTCCAAGATTCTTGGCCATGCTCCTGCGAGATCATGCAAGGCTGTGTGTAAAATCTCAAGGAAGCATTGACGAGAATCCCGAAGCGGCGATAACGCACAGCATTATTGTAGAATTATCTTGACTTTACCCATTGTGCATTTGTACAGGACTGCGAGATGTGTTGGCGCTTAATAAATAAATCGTAATAATTACAAATCCAAATTCAACCATCCATATAAATGATTACAGGTCTTTTAAGATCTGACACCATGAGGAATCCTAAGGTTATGAAAAAGATATGTCTGGAGACATTGTAGAGCTAAGCATTCCTAGGGACCGAGAGATACGTGCTCTGCGACCATTTGATATTCTTTAATGCCACCTGTGATCAAACCGGTCAGTCCTAGAGGAGATGAACCCTGACTGCTCTTTAGAAGGCCAGATCCTGAAGATGAAACTCATACTTTGGTCACCTAATGAGAAGGAAGGACTCACTGGAGAAGAGCCTAATTGCTGGGAAAGTTCGAGGGCAAAAGAAGAGGACGACAGAGAATGAGGTGGCTGGATGGAGTCACAGAAACTGTAGGTGTGAGCTTAAATGGACTCTAGAAAATGGTAGAGGGCAGGAAGGCTTGGAGGATAGTTGTCCATGGGGTCGAGATGGGTCAGACACGATTTCGCAACACCACCACCAACAATGTCACCTGCAGCAACCTACGTTCATTTTCCTCTTGGACTTCACCATTTACGGAATCTATGCTGTTCTGGATCTCATTCCAACTCAAATAGGCTTGTCCCTTGGCTGCAGCTTGTGTCTTGGCCAAAGTCAAACTACCGACATAGCTTTAAAAAAAAGAGAAAAAAATGCATTTCAGTGTAACATAGCAAACAAACACTTTCTCATACTTCCGTGACACCGTCTCATTGTAACAAAGCATCCTACAAAAGGGTGCAAATAAAGAATAGTGCATTAAACTGTTAAACTTAAACCCAGGGCCCTATTCCAAGGTTATTGTAAACTTAACCAGAGCGGTTATAAACTTACCAGATCTAATATAGTCTATGGGGTTGTTACATTACAACCGCTCTACTTCGGTTTTACAGATTTTTATCTCGGTCCCTTAGATTTATGGATTATTCTACCAAAACCTATAAAAAAAAAACATTGCCTGGATCCGAAATTTTGGAGCCAATCACAAAATGTTATGTGGGTTGTGTGGTATTCTATGTTGCTTTTGCAATAAGCTATTTCTAGGCATGGGTCCAACTGGAAACATCAGCAATTCACTGGGTTGAGGAAGATTGGTGTGTGTCATGTGTCTGGTCTTAATCATTCAATTAAAAAAATAAAATAATGAAGGAACCCAGCACACCATTCGGAATTTAGGCCATTTTAAATCGGGCTAGCAACAACGTTTCAGCTGGTGCAAGTGCCTTTTTCAAGCTCGGGGTCAAGCTTGCAAAAAATTTTTTTTAAAAAAATGCTGCATCATGTAGAGTTTTGCCCGGCCGGTCCACGGATCACCTATCTGATCTGGAATTGGTTAACACCTGTGAATAACCCTTTGCATCGGAGCTGTCAAACTCAGTCCCCACAAAGGTTTCTGAGCTACAATCCCCATGGTTCCCTGGCCATCTATTGCATTTTAAGAATTCTGGGAATTGTAGGCATCAACAACATCAGAGGGGGGGGCGTGAGTTTGACAGCCTTGCTTTACAGGTCTCTTATTTAAATCAATGGCTCATGTGTAAACAGGCAGAAATATTGGGAGATCGAGTTTCTCTTCAGACATGACCAAGTTGGGACTATGAAGTCAACAAAATTGTGGTCGTGGAGGGGGGGGGGGAGAAGTCATAATTGCATACCGCTGCATGCTGTCCTCTTCCAGGTTGTTGAGCGCAATAGACTGACTGGCGAGTTGTGTCTGTATCGCAGCGATATCATTGTTTTCCAGAGCTTGATTCAGTAGGGCAACTGAAGATAACATTTCCACAGCAATGAATAGCTCTTCGTGTGTTAAAAAGTTCTGTTGGGTCATAGAGAGGAATCTTTAGAAAGATTATATTGTATTATAGTAGTCTCTCTTAAAAAAGGAACCATTCTGTACAGATAAAAAGTATAAATATTTCTTCATAATTGGGGGGGGGGGGAAATCAGTGAATCTTTAGGTGTTGCCCAGGATATAAGAAAAGGGCAGACTGATATGAGTGCTAGAAACAAAGAATATGGACACTCTTCTACAAGCGAATCTGGAGATACGGCTACGGAGTTGCCATTTGATTTCCCCACATTTAGGTCTTTTCCTGAGTAGAATTATGAAGCTCTCCCAATTTATAACTCCTTGTGAAACAAGTTTAAAAGAAGACAGTCTATTGATATAAATTATAAAAAATTAAGAAGACAACCAAGTGTTCTACAAATCTCAAAAACAAGTATTACACACGTTGGGCTCGTTTCTCACCAAGCCAGATCAGGGAGCTGGTAAGAGAAAAAGCTTCTGGTTGGGGCTGTAATAAAAGTGCAGAAAGACACCAGCAGCATGTGTATCGGAGCCTGGAGTCCATTGAACTCCATGACTTTCACCACAAGCTCTATACGAGCTCCGTTGTGCAGGGGCCACGGAAGGAGCCACCGAAGAACACCGTGAACTATTTGTTCTCAGTATTCCACTGTTCATGGCCAGAGGAAGTGGTTGATGGTGTTGCCCTCTGCACTGCGGGAGCTGAGGTAAGGGGTTTTTTGGTGGGCTTTTTCTGAGGTATTAAGTGATTATTGCTTTTGCAAAATCACTTAACACCAGGGTTTAAGAGTCTGTATTCATTTCTGAATACTGGCTCATTTTAGAGAACTACGTACATTGGAATAGTTAGTTCTCTAGGTAGGTGCATAATCAATCTTCTATAAAAAAGGTACTAGAAAAATCATTTTAAAGTATGCAGCTGCTATATCCGAGTCGCAAGCAAAGCTTGCAGCTCCGTTGTAAAAGCTGACGAAGAGTTTACGGCTGGTTATCCTCTGGGTCCGTAGCCATAATTTTCAGACTAAGGACGACCTAGGTCATTCGACTGCGTAAGACTACGGTCTTCCAATGCGAGTGACTATGGATGACCCAGGTTGGACGTATCTCGTTTAAAAATTAGGGTATATTGTGGGAAAAATGCAACAGGTTCTCAATCTGAAATAAAAAAAAAGTAGAATATAAATCACTATAGAAGTGTGAATGTTAACCTGTGCCTAAAATATACACTTGGCATATAAGAGGTTAAGGAAAAGCTGCAAAAGAACCTGAGCATGTTTCCCCTACCCTCAAGATTATTATTAACAAATGGGCTAGTCCACCCTACACAATTAAATACATTTATTTCATGTATTTTTTATTTACTTCGGATGGAGGGATGATTATAACCAGGTCGTATGAAAAATCCCTTTCGAATGGGATCAGTCGCTAGTCTGATGTAGTCGTCTGATGGAAGTCTGAAGCAATGGGCGAAGGTTGAATCTCTACTGTATTGTGGGATTTGTTGTTCGACCACGAATGACTACGTTAAATATAATACAGACGTCAAACTTGTTAGTTGGATCACTATGGACCCAGTGGACGACCAGCATTAGCCACTGCCGGGAAGCTGTTTTTTTACAATGTCTCCAGATGATGCTTAACGTCTTGCTTGAAATTGGACCAGTCTATTTTCCAATGAGTTTAAAAGTAATAATAAAATAATAATAATAATTGTTTATGCATTTTTAAACACTTCCAAAAGGATTATGCCCAGGTGCACACAGTTTTGTCATGTTGGCAGGGAAGTTGCTAGAAAACAATTCAGCATTAGTTTGTCAAGCTGTGGTTTGCTTTTCTTATTGTTCAACACGTTCATCATAGCCAAAGCCTCAGAACTTGTTGGCACCAAATAAGAAAATTGTAACTATCATGACAAGAAATGGAGCCAAAATGAAACCAAGTTGAAAGGATCTTACCGCAGGGTTCTGATTTTGAAGACCGAGGAGCTCGTTCTGATATAAAACTTCAGCAAACGGATGGACCTCTGGTAACTGAGCCTCAGGGAGCATAAGAGCCGCCAGAGTCTGGGCAGAATCTAAGTTACGGACCGCGCTATTGATCGTTTCAACCGCTTTAAGCACTGCATCATAGCAAAAGATGGAAATAAAAGATTATTAGTAAGGGTGACTAGCAACGGTAGGTACATGGAACAGATCTATACTTACCCACATGGTAATTCCACTTACATGTCCATAGAGTTACAGATTTCATTATTTCTCTTACAAAAAGGATACAATTAGCTACTAGATTTCCCAATGAATAAACCAGTAGAGGAAATCCCGTTAGAAATCCAAACACTCGCAACAATAATTTTACACTCCAATAGTATACCAACAATGTATGTATAATAAGGGCTTGCAGGTTCATTAACACTTTGGCCTTCCTATGAAATCTTCTACATCACTGGTGTAACTACCACAGCTGCAGTGGTCACATATGCAATCGGACCTGGCAGAGCAAGCCTGGTGGCTCAAAAAGCTGGGTTTATGCACAACCAGCACCTTCACATCTAAGACAGACAGTGTAACTTGTGGTTCACTACTGTAGGGCGAGTAAGGTTTTACCCCCGGGCAGGCGAGGATTCCTCAATAGTTTCCTATTAAGTTGCTATTTAAGACCCCTACACTGGCCGGAGAAATGCCTCAAACACCCTGCAGCATCATCTGTTGGACTTTACATTGTCTTTGACGAGCAGCACTCAGAAATACAGATGCCAAGATAAGGCTGAGTGGCAGCAGCACCACTCCATGCAACAAGAATCAACTCCGACCAGCTTCTACAAACTGGGGACTGATGGTGGATTGAAATTGTGACCAAGGTTTAATTGGGAAACAGACAAGAACAGTAGGGGTTTAAAAAGGTGGCAAAAGGGATTAGTGAATATCGGGGGCCAATGGATAAAGGGGTCTGGCAATAGAATTGGGTATTAATGAGTCTTACAAGACGATTCAGAGGAGTTGCATTGGCAGATGTGACCCTGTCGGGGTACGTAGATCTGTTACATTGGCTGGCAGCTTGGTGGGATTTGCTTCCTGGTTTTGGGGACCTTTTGCCGTGGATGAAACAGCAGTATCAGATATTGAAGGAATGCCGCCTGTGCAGAATGTGCGTGTGCTTTCCCAGTACATAAACGTTGCTCAAAATGCTCTATGGTGTCTGGCTCTGTGGCTATTTTCCCCAAACATCCAACATCTAAAAGACATGTATGGCTCTAAGTCATGTGAAAACTTAACAGTGGTTGGTTTTCATTTGTAATATGCTCTACAATAATAGATTCATCCAAAACGTAATATTGTAATTTTTAATAGGTTTAAGATTTAATCATTGGGAAATGTACAAGTAAACAAATTCCATAAAATTAAGGTAAATTTAAATTGAATTAAACTTTTCATTTTTAGATAAAAGAGCGTAGCTCTGTAGTAATTGTGGAATTTGTACTCCCATGAAACCTTGCCAATCTACGATGTAAAAATGCTAGGGCTACATTCAGAGTCCGACGCAAACATAACCAACTCTATAAACCGAGGGCCCTATTCCCAAGTTGGTTCCAACGCAACCAGAGCAGTTGTAAACCTCACAACTCCATAGACTAGAATAGCTCTGGTATGTTTACAACAGCTTTAGTTCCGTTTCTCGCTCGACTTGGAATGTAGCACCAGAATTTAAAGCTCTACACGTTCAATATAGACTTGTGGCTACCTCTGGTTTAAAAAGCCATTGAGGGAAATTCATATAAACACCCCTGGTAAACCATGGTCTTAAACATAATGCACATTGGATTAAGTCTCAAATTACAGTGTAACATTTTGAAAATTTTCAATACCTTCTTGTTCACACACACACACACACACACACACACACACACACACACACACACAATGTGTATTAAAATCCACATAGAATGAGTCAACACACAAGCCTGTCATATAGCCTTGCTTGCGACACAATGCATGTTCTTCTAGTGCGGAAGCAATGAAAACAAGACAGGAAGGGATGGAGGAAAACACATACATGCAGAAATTACGCAGGAATTAAAGAACGTGTTATAAGGAAGGAGAGGAAAGATGTGGCCAATGTGTGGGTTAGTAAGGCACTAGACACATTACAAATTTGGAACCCGCTCCATAAAACTTTTTGCCGGTTTGGAAAAATCATGTATATATTAAAGTTTGTTAATTAGATTACCACTAATTGATAAAATATTAAATTAATAAATATCAGATTGAACCCTAGGCCACTTTATTTGAAAGACTCTGGGCTGCTAGTGAGGACAGTCCTGAGAGCCCCGGAGACCGAGCCAAGCTTTTCCGTCTGTTTCCATGATGGCAAGAGGCTTGTGAGGATTACACAGCAATGCATCTTGATACTTATATGGAATTATAGATTACAGAATCCCAGGAAAAAGTTGTTTTACATTTGTACAAATTGGCTTAATAATATTGGATAGTCATACATTATTGGAAATGGTTCACTATGGGAAAGTCGCCATCATGTGGCTACAGTCAGAAATGCACCTGGAAAAAGTCACAGGTTCATGAATGTAGCACAAATGTAATGGGTTAGAAAAAAGTAGAACTCTGTTGAACCACAATAGTGCTGAAGACTAAGCCATGTCAGCACCAAAGTCTATTTAATCCAGGTATCTCAAACTCTAGCTCCCAGATGTTTCTGAACGACAACTCCCATGATTCTCTGGTCATCTATTGCATTCAAAGAATTCTGGGTATTGTAGGCCAAAAACATCAGGGGTCCAACATATATATAAAAAAAAAAAAAAATAATGTACTCTTAATACAGATACATGCTCAAATTCAGACAGCAGACAGGTGCTCAGGGACCCAATGGGAAGCCCAACACTGCACTGATCCAATCGAAAATGAGGGACCTGTCACTCCAGCCCGATATAAAGGACCATTCCACATGCCACAGCAGCAATGTTTCGGCTGTGTTATCAGGATTTTTCAACATCTGGGGGGCAGAGCTTGAGACCCCTGATTTAAACAATGCAGCACTAAAGCCCATTTGAATAAATATTAGCAAAGTTAATTTATAGTTTTAGGGTTAAAGTTAGTATTAAGGCTAGGGTTAACCTTTAAACAATGGCAGCACCAAAGTCATTTTAGACTTAACAGAACGCCGCCACAGTTTTTTTTGCCAAAGTTTTTTTTTAAACCAGGCAATGTGATCCAATCTACATATATAACCCCCACATCATTTCTAGCCACGGCCCCACGACTGGGACTTTCCAATAGGGTACCTTGTAAAATCATAATGGAATCATATCTACAAATGACTTGATTACCTTCAATAGTAGAATGGAAGTAGATACTGTGGAGACTACAAAACGATATTTTGAGGTAAGATTGGAACATGCTTGGACATGCAAGTACAATACTTTAAACCTCTCAACTCCTTAAAACAAGATTAATGAAATTTAAAGAATATCACTCTGCTCGTGGCATCTTTAAAGAAGACATTGTTTAATATTTCTTTCGCAACAGTTGTTAAATTGAGGGACAGTAATCCATTATAATTTTATATTTTTTTACTGGAAAAATATCATTTGGTACAAGTGCAATATAGAGACAAATATTTAAGGATATGGGGACCAAGTGTGCACTAACCAGAGTAAAAGGGGTATCTAAAAATAGTCAGACTTGTAGAAGGAGGCCAAAAGCAACGAAAGGTGGCGAGTCCGTTTTGTGTAGACTGGTGGTTCCCAGCCTTGGTCATCAGGTACCCCTAACAGGTCAGGGTTTCCAGATATGTGAAGCACAGCACAGGTGATAGGATTTGCTGCTCAGTGATTGCAGGATTCGGTCTGAATTTCCCCAAGGTGATCTGCCAAATCTGGTGTGTTAGTGCTCCCTGAGCACTGATTTGGAAAACCCTGATCTAGGCCAGTGTTTTTCAAACCTGTCCTCGGGACCCCAAACCAGGCCAGATTTTGCAGATCACCTGGGGAAATGCAGACCGAATCCTCCAATCACTGAGTAGCAAATCATATCACCTGTGCTGTGTTTCAGATATCTGCAGAATCTGACCTGGTTGGGGGGGTCCAGAATCACTGATCTAGGCCACCGTACCAGTCCAAATATTAAAAACTCAAACTGGTGATTTTAGTTAAAATGTTATATTAACGTTTTTTCATATTAACATTGTTTATGGGAGCGAGAGGTGTTTAAACATTGTGAACGATGAAGCAACACTACTCCAGAGCAGATATGCCGGTGACCTGCTGAAAGTGATTCATGGGATGAAACAAAGAAATCTTAACTACCTTATACATAAAGAATATTTCCAAAACTGCACACAGACTGGTGATTGGAGTTATTGCAACACTGAGAAGGACAGCAATAGAAACAACATTTATTTACAGGATTTGTGTGTTTTTTTTTTTATTCTTGTAGCATGCACTAATTAAATCAGAGACTGACGTGTACAGAGAACAAAACATTATGCTTTTTTAAGGAAAGTTACTCACTAAGAACTTGGGCCTCAGCTTCCTTATTGGCAATACTAAGGTCTTTCTGAATCTCGCTTTTGTCAAGAGTACTGGGTACACCTGCTTTCTAGGGGATCAGGAGGAGAGAAACCTTTGGGTTAATGATATATGCAATAAAAGAATAGAGGTTAATAATTCAGTAAAATAAATTCAATTCAAGCAGCGCAGAAAAGCATGGTAAATATCCAAATATTTAAGAATTATTATTTTTTACGTTACCCTCAATAAATCTGCAGGGAAATGTAATGTAATGTAAATTAAAAACAAAAAAAACCTTTTACCAAAATATCTATTTTGTATCCATTGCAAGTCAGCACGATTAGCAAAGATTTTCTTTTGTGACTTGGCAAACCTTAACCAAGGATCTCTGCTTAGTAGGATTTACGAACACTGCTCGGCTACTTATTTTGTGCATAAATCAAAAAAAAAAAAAAAAAAAGAAGTGGTGTTCCGTACGGACGTTCACCATAGTTTGCTGAGCGTATTGCTTCACAACATACAGTACATTTTGGACCATTCTCAAAAGGACTTAAGAAATAATTGAGTTTTGTGTTCATAGCTGTTGCTTAGAGCAACGGTCAGCAACCTCGGCTTTCCAGATGTTTTGAAACTACGTTTCCCACAATGCTCAACTAATCATTAGATCAGCTAAGGCTCATGTGAAATGCAGTTCCAAAACATGGAAGGCCAAGGTTGCTGGTCCCTAGCTTTGAGCATTGATAAAGAATTTCCACACCGCTGATGTTTTATGATAATCAGCTGGGTGCACTTAAGCTGAGAGCATCATGGGGTATGTAGTTTCAAACCAACTGGGGTGCTGAGGTTTGCCATCACGGTCTTTATGTATGCGACCATCCTCCATCTAAAGTATCCATGTAACTGGGCAGACTAGATGGGCCGAAAGAAAATGTCGGCAGATAAGAACCTATGTTTCTAAAGTGCGGTTATGGGCCAAACTACTTTGCCCATTTGATAGGGCATCTCAACCTTTATATAGGTCATTGTTTTTCCACTGACTTCTATAAAAAAGGAAAAACAGAGCTATCCATTTAAAGAGACTCCCCCTTTGTCCGGACCAACTCCATGTTAGAGGGGAGAGGGGCTGCTGCAAGCAGAGATTAGATTGCTGCAATGTCTGCCTGTCACACTGAGAAGGGGCCACCCTATAAGATGGCATTCTGCTCACAGTGCTCCCGCCTGCGGCATGCCACAGGTCACATGGGGAAACTTTAAAACTGAATATCGCCTTTTTTGCATTATATAGGTCAGCAAAAAAACAGTGATCTATATAAAGGGAGGGATGCGCTGTCACAAACTGGGCAAAAAGTAGTTTTGTCGATGGCTAACTAACTACAGCTCAGGTTTCTTTTTAATCAGGAAAAAGGCAAATAGAATGTGTTGATTAACATAATGATGAGATCACTTTTATTTTTCAACTTTTGTATTAACCATTACTTTTTTTAGTATTAAGTGGTCAATAAAGGAAATAGGCCTTTTTTCTTTTAAGTGTATAGGCGACCCTGAAAATACAACCAGGTTTTTAATGCAATGCAGCCAAAATGCAGAGCAGCCATGCAGTCATGCATAGTGTTTGTAAGGTGTTAATTTAGTGGCATACAATCCTCACTGCTACAATTAGGAAAGGCCTGCAAACACTACGGCCTATATTACAAAGCTGGTGCTAACTTAACCAGAGCGGTTGTAAACTTCCCAGAGCCATTATAGCCTATGGAGGTTTTAAGTTTACAACAGCTCTGGTTAAGTTAGAACCAACATTGTAATATGGCCCTACATGTCTTTAGGCTAGTATTACAGCACAGTGATTTCCAACCAAATAAGTAGGAATTCTGTTTTCAAAAATTAAGTGGTTATCCCATTAAATCCCAGCAGGTGGTGCAATAACACCAGCTGGAGATCCATTGCACTGGGTTTTTAACCCACTGTAGTCTCAAAATGTTAGAAATCCTTTTTTTGGGCACTAGTAACGGATGAAAAATATTTTCGGAATGAGATAAGTGAAACATGTGCTACTTTGCCGAGCAAAAATTACAGAAAAGTGAGAAAGAATTTCTAAATGTACCTACCCTGGCCAGAATTCTCTAACAAGGTCAGTTGTCTGCAATGTTTTTGGTCGATGAAACTCGGAAAAAGAATCAGTTCTGGCATGGGAATTTAATAGCATTTTCATTAAATATGTATTATTATTTATTAAGTAATGGGATGCTACATTGCCATTTATAAACCGGGTGAACAGTTTTCTGGTTTCTGCTTGGGGGGGGGGGGTATGATTATCCCAAGATCCTTAGGCAATAATGAACTTCCCAGTCTCATCAATGGATGCCATGAAAGCCATCTGTAAATCAAGTCACAGACTAGGAGTCCGTAACCATACCTTCCAGATATTTTGGACCTACATCTCCCATGATGCTCAGCTACTCATTAGGTTAGCAGAGCCTCATAAGAGATGGAGGGCCAAGGATGTCGACCCCTGACAGAGGATATGCCCTAAAGCAGGGCGTGACAAATTTGTCTCCAACTCCGGAGGAGCCTAAACAACAAAAAAATACTTTGATTCCAATTCTGTAATTTTATGAGTTTGAACAATCTAGAAATTTAGGAGTCAGATATAATTCTAAGAATCAGCTACTTTGCGCTTTGATTCGACACACCGTGCCCTAAAGCAGTTCCTTATCTGAAGTGATGTTTGGGTTAGTCTGTGTTTTGTCCCATTCTTCAAATCACGTCTGTCACTTGTAGTAATTGTGGCAAGTGATAAAAGCTGCTTACGTTGGCTTAGAAACTAACAGGATAGGCCTGTTATCCAATTTCTTTTTGGTGTATCACCTTTTCTTGGATATTATTACACAATACTTGGATGTAAGCCTAAAGTCAGGATAGGACAAGCCTATAATTTGATGTAAGCCTAAAGTCAGGATAGGACAAGCCTATAATTTGATGTAAACCTAAAGTCAGGATAGGACAAGCCTATAATTTGATGAAAGCCTAAAGTCAGGATAGGACAAGCCTATAAAATTTGATGAAAGCCTAAAGTCAGGATAGGACAAGCCTATAATTTGATGTAAGCCTAAAGTCAGGATAGGACAAGCCTATAAATTTGATGTAAGCCTAAAGTCAGGATAGGACAAGCCTATAATTTGATGAAAGCCTAAAGTCAGGATAGGACAAGCCTATAATTTGATGAAAGCCTAAAGTCAGGATAGGACAAGCCTATAAAATTTGATGAAAGCCTAAAGTCAGGATAGGACAAGCCTATAATTTGATGTAAGCCTAAAGTCAGGATAGGACAAGCCTATAAATTTGATGTAAGCCTAAAGTCAGGATAGGACAAGCCTATAATTTGATGAAAGCCTAAAGTCAGGATAGGACAAGCCTATAAAATTTGATGAAAGCCTAAAGTCAGGATAGGACAAGTCTATAAAATTTGATGAAAGCCTAAAGTCAGGATAGGACAAGCCTATAAATTTGATGAAAGCCTAAAGTCAGGATAGGATAAGCCTAAACAGGATAGGCATGTTACCCAATTTCTTTTTGGTATATTACCTTTTCTTGTAGATTATAGATTACACAATACTTGGATGTAAGGCTAAAGTCAGGATAGGATAAGCCTATAATTTGATGTAAGCCTAAAGTCAGGATAGGACAAGCCTATAACTTGATGAAAGCCTAAAGTCACAATAGGATAAGCCTAAACAGGATAGACCGGTTATCTAGTTTATTTTTAATGCATTACTTTTTCTGTTCCATTATTACACAATAGTTGGATGCAAGCCTAAAGTCAGGATAGGACAAGCCTATAATTTGACGTAAGCCTAAAGTCAGGATAGGATATGCCTAAACAGAATAGGCATGTTATCTAGTTTCTTTTTGGTGTATTACCTTTTCTTTTATATTATTACACAATAGTTGGATGTAAGCCTAAAGTCTATTTGAACTATATGGTTACTGTTTAACCAGAGCACCTTATGCCGTCCCCATTACCTGTGTTTTCTGTTCTTTAGAATTACACAATTGCGTCAGGTACCAGGATGCATTTTGGTGATGTACGTCAAAAAGACTCAGAACAGGAAGCATCAGCCCTTGTACAAGAGAAACTTCATCCTTTCTGTCAATGGCCTCATTAACTTGGACTAAGGCTACATTAGCTAAAAGGAAAGACATGCTTACAAATTCATACAGGGCAAACACAGAGCTTTTAAAAAAAAGGTCACTGCTAGAATTGTAAATACACGGACACATTTTTTACCATTAGTAATATATACCAGCTGACCGTTTCTTTGGCTGCTCAGGTTTTCTTATCCCCAGCCATTGTAGTGTTACGGTCTATGCGACGTCCCCACAGTATTTGAAATAAAAACGCACACTTTATTTTGTCTTAATTTCATCCACAGTTCAAGGAGAGGGATCGAAATTTATACAACACATTACACAGCTAGAAAGTATATAAAGCAGTAAAGCAAGCTGCTGGAAGCTGTGTTACTTGGCAGGCTGTCTGTTAAAGTGGAGAAGCTGTAGCGATTAAAACACATGCATAACATAGGCAAAAAATTATATATTTATATAATGCAACTAAACTGATGCATTTCCTCTCAATCATTTCTATTCTTCCACACCATCTCTACGTTAAATCATGAAGGCCAATATTCCGATGTTGGTGCCAACTTAACTCCATCCATCCATCCGACCGACCCAAAAACGGTCCTCACCTCTCGCTGCATTTACTCATCACTGCAGTCCTCCCCTCGTCTCTCACCCCCTCACCCATCTATATTGTAAATTCCCACGGGAATAGGGCCCTCATGTCCTCCTGTATCTGTTGACAGCAATACTGACCCGTCTCCTTTACGTATTGTAGAATTGTCCTATCCTGTCTTTACCCGTTGAGCCATTGTAGAGCGCTGCGGAATGCGTTGGCACTCAATGACTGTTAAGTTTACAACAGCTCTGGTTAGGTTAACACCAACATTGGAATAGGGCCCGCTGTTTGTTAAAGGAAATTACCACCCTACCAGGAATATCGGATCCCTAGTCGGAACGAAATGTCATATTTTAGACACTTTAGCTTTTAATACACAATTTATGTTACAGAATCATGGAACTAGGGATAACGGACAATGGAACAGCAAAACAACTGAAAATCCCTGTAGCTTGCGTATTTTGACTTCACATTTGCTACTCCTTAGCCCGATAAACATTTTTTTAATGTTCTCAATTTTGGCATTGTTCTTTTCAAATGGGGCGGTTACTGAATGTATTGGGTCCCATCAAGTCCACACAACTTTCAAAATATTAGCAAATGTCACCGGACATTGATGATCTACTATATAGAAAAAACAGCTTTGAGGTTTTTTATTTTCCTTTAAGCATACAAAGACCATTACTTACTGTTAACCTTATTGATATGCCCTTGAATCTCCGCTTGGGTGAGTAATTCTTCGTATGCGTCCCTCTCCTCTTCAGAAATAGCACTATTCTGCAGGTTCAACAAGGACAGAGAAATATTCACTATGGAGAAAGTGGAATTACAACAACAAGCGCTATGGAGTCAAATTGGGATTTATGGGTTATAGCAGACTTCAGCATCCCTGGTATTGAAACTACATCTCCCATGATGCTCTGGTACGTACTAGATTGGCTGAGCCTCATGCGAAATGCAACTCCAAAACATCTGGAGGAAAAGGTTGCTGATCCCGCATTAGTTTTCAATATTTATCAGGTTATGGTTTAGCTTTAGGAAATATAGGGCCACACCATTCAATATTTCTCATTTTGAAGGCAGAGACCCTTGGCATACACGGAACATTTCAGACGTGGTAATGATCAGTTTACCCACCTCCCTCATGGAAGCCTTTTGAAATCTCTAAAAGAGGCGTTGTGTCAATAGGGAGCATACAAAAACAAAATTACTCATTATTTAAACACTCAACCCAACAATGTGATTTAAATGTTCATGGTGTGCCAAGTGACCCGCCACCACCTTGGGTGTTTGGAAGGCTGAGAGAGTCTTTCAAGGTGGAAAGCTTTCCTCCACTGAGTTTTTTGTATATATACACACCAGGTACATCCACAAAAATACTCACATTTTGAAAAGAAAAAAAAAAAAAAAATTGATATTGGAGACGTATCTTCTATCAGTATATCCCTTTGTCTTTTTTTTTAATTCTTTTAGTATTTTCACTGTACACAAACATATGGGTAGTATTCTTGTGAGGTGGGTTCTATATATGGAATCATTTTAGTACATTTTCTCTCAAATGGTTATGATTTTAATGAAAATATTGTTATTCTAGTATTGTTCTAAGAGCATGGACATTCTGACCCTTTAGGCCCGTGTCAGACCAACGCAGTTATCACATCCATGTTGCCACACAGTTCAACGTCTGCCGTAGCATAGAATCATGATCAATAGAGACCCACACACGAAGTACATGCGCATCGAACTGCGCATGTGTAAGGTATGTCAAAATCAGGTACCCCATTAAAATAATACTAATAACTATTTAATTTCCAGTTTCAGCAATCAAAGAGTTATAGCTCTGATACAGTAAACTAATGGCATTTCTATTAAACCACCAGTAGATGGCAGCAGAGTGAAAAGCCTGAATGATGAGCACGTGTTTATCGAAGAGGTTTCTTCCTGAGCAGGGGGAACCAAAGAGCAGAGCTTTTGTTCCTGGTAGGAACCAAATATTCAAGTACAATCCTACCAGAACTGAAAAGCCATGCTTTGTGTCATTGCAGGAAAGAGGGAGCATATTCAGGGGTATAAACCGGGAAAAAGTGATTAAATTCACATACCTGTGAGGAGAAAAGGCTGTTGCTACGGGTAGGTAATTAGGCAAGACACCATACAGATATCAGTGGGTTGTGCTGATGTGTCATAGGGCACCAGCATACAGGGAATGTGGACTATAAGATCTAATGTTATACTGTATTGATTATATTGCACCACATGCAATCTCTGGTGCTTTGTAAAAAGAAATTAAAAAAAGAAAAAACCCTAAATATGGGAATAAAATACCACATTAAACTCTGTCACTCATTCCCAGAAGGCCTACTGCCAGGGTGAGTTCCAGCTTTGAGCTGTCCTACAAAAAGGCCTTTTGGTCACTTGTCGCAGCCAAAAGACTGCCACCGTACTGACTCGCACGTCATGCACTGACACCACTTACAGCCAATCGTGCAGCACAGCAGGATGGCCCTCAGCAAGCTCCACCCTGGAGAGGGAAACACTTTGGCACCCAGCTAAGTACTGTCTGTGTCATCTCACCAAGAGCCAAGATATGACATTGATCTGTAAGACCGATGTGTTATCCATCCCCTGACGGGATAACAGAAAGTGAACCTTGCTGGTACAGGTGCACTTTAAAAAGGTGCAACAAGATGCAATCATTCTTATCACATCAAAAGATGTGGACCTCCATTGATAGATTTTCAAATAAAAAATCCTTTTATAGCACCTTACAAAGAATGTATAAACAGACTCGTCATATGTGACATTCAAGTGATTAGATAGTTTGTTCTCATGGAAACTAATGTTTCTGCAACAAAATGTAATTTTGAGCCACTTATGTTCAAACAATCGTTTGATCCATGACGTACATGCAAGAAAACCAACTAATGCCAGTCTCCTACATAAAAACAGCATAAAATGTCTAATATGTACAGCATTGGCCCCAGGAATATGACCATTGTGGAAGATTGGAACCTAAACCTTGATCATCTGCATGGATTATCTGGAACACACGTTTTGTACCATTACAGAAAAACAATACATTATTTAAAATTAACATCCATCACTGGAGGATTTACCTTTAATTTAGCATTTTCCTCTTTAATGGTCTTTGCTTGTGAGAGTTCATTGTGGTACTCTTCTGCAAAACCGTCTGCCACATTTAAAAGCATTGCATTGGGGTTTCTTAGTGTTACCATCGTTTGTCCTGCAATTCCCTTGTCCAGAGCCTCATTAATAGCAATTACAGCAGCATGCACTGGAAAGAATAGGAAAAAAGTGAATATTTCTTGGCTATAAGCCAGACCTACTGTCAATTCTATGCAAGTCTTGCATTTGGGATACCAAATCCGAGAAGTCCTGGGGCAAAATGTAAATTGGTGGCAGAGTCCATAAAAAAAAAAAAGGATTATGTGAAGACCACCTGTAAATTAGAATCCTCATTCTTTCGAATTTAAGGAGATTGACATGAATGACAGATTTACACAATATACCCAATGTGTGAACAGAATTTATAACCAAATCCCCTTTGTTTACTTCTAAATAGATTTTTTAAATTTCTAAAACTATATTAAAAAGGGACAAAACCACATGCATAAACTGTAACTACATTATTTGCGTAATTGCATGTAAAAAGGAAAAATAAATTTAGGTTTTGTATCTAGTTTCCATTTTCTGCATTATTCCCATGACACAACATTTACCAAAATCTAATGGGGTGTTTACCTTCTGACTGCTTTTTCTTATAAAGCATTTACCAGTTAATGAGGTGAAGGAGGAAATGTTTACTTAAAGGGACACTAATAAAAAAATCACCCCCCCCGTTTTTTAATCTTAATCTATCCCTACTCCCTTAAATCGTTCGTGTTTTTTTTTTCTTGTAACTGTAATACTTACCCTAAAATCCTCTTGTTTCCAGCGGTGTCTTTTTTTTTTTCCCATACTCACCTCCCTCCTCTTCCGCTCTCATCCTTCTTGAGTCTTCTTGCCTTCTGGTTTACGTGAGAAGCGCGCATGCGCGCCTCTCACGTAAACCAGCTAATCGGCAGGCTTCCTCCCGGCTCCCTCTAAGGATTAGTGTTGCGCGCAAGAGGATGCGCGCAACACTAACCCTCAGAGGGAGCCGCCAGCTTCTGCAGTGAGTTGGAGACGTCATCGCGCTGAAAGCGCGATGACGTCTCCTACTCGGCAAAAGTATGATTCCCGCTCTGCTGACAGCTGGGAGGGCGGAGTAAAGTTCTCTGCCTCTCTCAGCTGTTTTCAGCATTTACAGCTGAACCGCTGAGCGGAGGGAGGGGGGACAGAGGGCAGCATACTCTGGGCATCATGACCACCTAAAGAAGCTTAGGTGGTCATGTTGCCTAGAGTGTCCCTTTAAGGCTTTGTTCTCCAGGTTTCTGCAGATAAAAGCTAGTATTTAAAGGTGACCGGGAGCTAAAAAGATTTCTACTCCACCCCTGGTGATGTCCGATGAATACATCCCACACAATACAATGAATTGAGCCAGTGATCAATCCATAGACTGCATTCTATGGTCAATGCTACACAGCGAGGACCCAGTAAAGTAAAGATACTGTGGGGGGTGGGGGCCGTTTACAACACAAAAGATCACAATATGGATGCACCCAATGACAGAGTAAAATATTTTCTTAAATAAACATACAAAAGAAAAAAAGCACATGTAATATATCAGCAAAATAAAATAAACACAATAAGATCATTTCATTTTTTGTGGTAGTAGCCCTATAAAGGACAGTGGTGTGACTTTGGCATTCTGTGTCTCAGAGTCCATCTTATGCAATTTCAGGTTGAGTGCAGGCAGCCTAGTTTATTTTTAAACGGTCAAGGCTATAAAATGTACAAAAAAAATCACCTTCATAAAGAACAGCACAGAAAAATAAAGCGATCAATTTTGTTAATGTGTTATATTTTACACACTTTGCATAATGAGACCAGTATTGAATACAGTATTTTTAACCAGGCGCAAACCTGCACATCTAATGCTGGATATAGAAACGGGATTGTAGGGTGTAATTTTGTGATGCGGAGGCTTGCAGCTGCCCTTACCAGTAATTGTTCAGTGTAGACTGGAGATATTTTTAATTTTGTTAATATTTTTTTCTGTTTCGGGTCATGTCGTTTTTATGAGGTTTTTCGTATTTTCGGACCAATCTGAAAATTCAGATGGACGGTTTCTGTATCACTTCATTTTTATGGGTTATTTTGTTTTCGGGTTGTTCATATTTCACTTTTATGAGGTTTTTTGTATTTTCGGACGGCACTTAATTTTTCGGATCACTTCGTTTTTATGAGTTATGTATTTTCGGTTGATTCGTATTTCGTATTTTAGGAGTCATTTTGTGATCTGGGGCTCTCCATGGTGCTGAAACATATTCAATGAATACTATGGGGGTTATTCAGAGAGCACCGAAATGTTGCTGACATTTCGGTGTGCTCTCGTTCCCTGCACTTCGGGGAATCAAATTTCCCCACCCTGTGGTGAATTCAGCATTGAATTCAGGTCCCTGAAGTGCAGGGGAATTCGGCTGTCGAATGCCGCAGCCATCCCGCCAAACATCTGCTGCAAACACACCGGACAGCCACCAAACGCAGCCGACAAGCTGCTGGAAGGGTAAAAAAAACCAACAAAACAAAAAAAAAACAATACGCTTGAAAGTTGAAAGTGTCAAAATTGAAATGCTGTTTGCAAAAAAAACTACTGAACGAATAGGTCTGAAATTTACATAGACGATCCAATGAATGATAATAAAAAGGTCGGTTACGGAAAAAAGAAAAAATGCTTTTAAAGAGGAAAAAACGAAAAAAACTATTAGACTTTTTATTGCAGAATAATAAAATGGATTATTAGATATTGAATAAAAACGGGAAAATTTCCAACAATGAAGCATATGGGGGTTCACCTGAATAAACCTGCCGAATAAAACCACCGAACAAGCAGAGCATTTCGGCAACTTTTCACTGCTGTTCTGTGTTCTTTCAATAGATTAACTATTGCTTCTCTATGGGGTATTCCACTTCGAACAGGCACCATACTTCCTGGCAGTTCGCCAAGATTTGGCAAACTGCCAATCTCTCTGAATAGCCGAATGGCCCCGAAATGTCACTGTACAGGGAAATTCACTGTTCGGTGACATTTCAGGGCCAGATATCGTCTCTCACTTTATAACCTTTTATGTTTCAGGTCTGCACTGCAGCACCATGGAGAGCTACAGAGTTTGTTTGGTCTAGATTGTTTTCTTCTGCCAGTTCTCCTGGTTTTCACCGCTCTTTGAATAACCCCGATAGTATCTATTCAAATGGACTTTTTGCTGCAAGTGAAAAAAATAAACTAATAAAAAGGGGAATATTTTTACATTGAAACCTATGGGGGAAAACTGCTCGTTGCTTTAAAATAAATTAGGAAACCTAACATTTCACCCAGAAAATGCCGAACAAAAAACCTAAATAAAGACTTTATGCTGCAAGTGGAAAAAAAAATCGTTTAATAATTATATAGGTTTCAATGTTCATAAAAAATTTTTAAAAAAGGATTAGTCCGAAATCATTTTGGTCCATCTTTGTTCAGTTTTGGATCATTTGTTCGTTCCGTTTTGTATAGTTTCGGATCATTTTGTCTGATATGTTGTTTTCGTTTTGCTATCACGATTCGTGTTTTCAGCCAATTCGTAATTTCGGACGGCAGATTTTGAATTCGAAAAGAAATGAAACGCACGTGTCTAGTTCAATGCAGTGAATGGCTGATATTGCACAACAACAGGCACAGCTCAGGATTTACCACATACTACTACTCAGTGATGTGATGCGACAGGGAACAGCAGAAAGGGTTAAGCCGTGTTATGGAGTAGAGGGTGAAGAAAAAAAAAAAAAAACACACGGGGTGGGGGAAGAGACATGCAAAATGATAACTCTGGTGGCACAGCCACACAGGATAGATTCATAAAACAATAAAAGAAACAATCTGGGTGCTAATCAAAAAAGTGCGATGGAAATAACACATCCAAAGAAAGTGCAAAAACCAAACAGAATTCTGGGAACAAAAACAAGGGGAAAAAAAAGCACATTTAGACACAAAAAGGAGCATTCTGGGACACAAAACAAATGTGACGGGGACACAGCATGGTTTTCAATGGATGAATATAAATTGTCCAAGGGGGTCGACTTCAAGACAAATGTGGATGGGGACTAATCATAAGCCACAGTGAGCCATGATCATATAGCATTCATTAAATTGGCTTAATCCACTTACATGCAGCTTCATCCACGGACAGCTCGTTTGCCAAAATACCTCCAATTTTATTAAATGATGGCATTTGAATACCATATTTTTCCAGTTCTTTCCTCATATTACTGATTTCTTCCTCTGAGAAAAAAAAAAAGTAAAATTATTATAGTCGAGGAATTTAAAGCTTGCTGCACAGTATCAATTTACAGGATTAGCAGGACCTGATTGAATGTTTTCTTAAGGAATAGAAACTCAAACTAATGAGGGCCTATAACGTAACAGAGCTTTAATGGATTCTGATTTCGAGACCCTGATACTCAATACAAAAAGAAAGCCTCACCAGAGGCTGTTGATCAGGAAACCACGTCATAAAATAGAACTTTTATTAGAATTCCATAAAAATCTAATCGTTTAAAACCTAACCAATTACTTTAAAGAAAGATAATGTGGAATAAAACACTTTCAAAAGTGGGAAGAAACGTTTTTTTCCCCCATGTTTTCTTAAGGGAAGAATTGGCATATAAAAATGATCTGTGATAGTAGACACTTTGGATGTGGGGTACATGGACCTGGCTGGAGATACTTTTTGGAGGTGCAGGACTGAGTTCATTATTTACAAGTATGTGTCATACAGAAAACAATCTAATATGCAATCAAAGCAACAGGGATGTCATGTATCTTATAAACAGGTAAATAAACAAAAAAAGTAGGAAATAATGGTGATGGTTATGAAGTCTTGAAGGTTTTGTTGGGTCTGACACACATAGTTTCCCAGCCCTGTTTTATGTCAAAGTCACCCTGCATCCCTTATACGTACAGTGTGTCCATGTTATCTATGGTCCTATACCTTCAGGTATACCTCTACCTCTACTCTACCTTGGGAGAAGTCTTGCATTGTTCCCTGATATGCTCATTGTAGAGAGAGTTGTGTGGTATATGCTGTGCGGTTTCCCGATTTGTACTGTATTGTTCGTTCTTTGTATTGAATTGTCTCCATGTCTAGCCCCTAAAGCTGGGTTAAATCAGAATGAGGCCATTTAGGATGTTAATGCTGTGGCTTGTATTATACTTGTTGGCCTGTCCATCCCCTATGTTTGTTCTCCTGTTCCTCCCCTGGGTGTAACAGTGTCATATAATCTGCTGTAAACCCCCAACAAAGGCAATAACTTATCACTTTACAATTTGCTCCAGCAATTGACTGGGTGGAATCCGGCTACAAGCCATACTACTAGCCACATCAAGAGATTGACTGCGGGAGGCAGCCTACTACACGGAGCTACCCACCCAGGGTACTGAGCTCTGTTACAATACCATTCATATTACATAAAGCAAACTGCATGGTATTAATATGTCCTGCCATAATTCCAACCATTGTTTTCATCCTACACATTGCTACCTAAGCTTTTCCTCTTTAAATTGTATGAGGCTTGCCAATTGTTTCACAACGTAAAAAAAAAAACATGCTAGACACAATTCTGAAATACACTAATAACCACTTACAAATGACCAATCTATTTGTTCAGCGAATCTGAGTAATCTAAACATGTGACGGAAGACCGAGAGTTTTCTTTTAGTCCCCTACAAACTAAACTTTGTATACCTTTTATAGAATAGGAATAATAAAAAAATGAGAATACATACATATAGTTTCACAACATCTGATTCAGTAATTGCTCTGATCACTTACCAGTGAAATCTACTTTTCCCAGTAAATCCTGTATCTGGGGGGCAATTCCAAGTTTGAAGAGGTATAAACTGGATATATAGAAGGAAAAAGGAAAAAAAAAAATGACGACTTTTCCATTGCAATAGAGCAAAATTCTAAATCTGACAATTTCTGAACTATGCTTTCCGTTTTGAAAGACCAACATATTGGACTTTGTTATATATATATATGTCACAATGCTTGTTCTTGATGGCCTGTAGGCACTGGATTGAGATTAAAATCTTGTGCATGGCTCCACGTTTACGATCAGTTCTTCTAAGTGTCCCAAAGGAAATTGTAATTCCTGTATACTTTAGGAATAGGATTAGTTTCCCCAGCCAGTTTAAAACGATCTACTTATTGCCATAATTTCCTATTTCAAACAAAATTTCTATAGAAGTGGTTCCTGGCACATATTATAAAATCGAGACGGCAATATTGCAAAATAGAATTGCACTTCATTACAATATAGTCTCTAAAAATCAGCTGCATATAACTTCTTCATACCACTTCAACAAACACAAAATGACAAAGTACAACCAATTACAGGCTTGTTTTTTTGTTTTGTTTTTTAAATATTTGTTTGGGGTTGTCACAAAACACAAAAGCAGTTTAAAATCCATTTTTGTCTTGATCTTAAACCTAACAGATTGAAGTGCAAAAAGGGCGTCATGCCATTTTTTTTTTTGGGAAAGTATTTTACCAGGAAGGACACAGATTTCTCTCATTTTCAAGTATGTCCTGGGTGGCATTACCTATGTAACGTTAGGTGTCTTGCCCAAGGACACTTACTGGAGAGGTGCTCTGGCTGGGATTTGAACCCGTGTCTCCACGGTTATAAAGCAGTGATGTTACCTCTACTCTACCCAGACGGTGCACTCCACCCATGCAGGAATGTCTGGAAAAAGTAGTCCACCCACCCCCCCTCCCCCCACTATTTTACCAGGGGGACGCTGTACCCATTTGGCTGATAAGGTTTCAATACCTTTCTATTCAGACACAATTTTACCAAAAAGGTCTCTAAAAAGGTGTTGGCAGGGCTTGAGTACATTGGAAATTGCAATTTATCAGTATTTGCCAGAGGAACAGCAAAGCAGGGCTACAGCTGCTAAAGCTTTAAGTAACCTTTTTGTGACAGGAATCATACGTGGCAAGAAAGCTTTTGTGAGATTGCTTTTTTCTTTTCCCTAAGGCCTTGACTCCTAAGTGCGATCAACATTGAAATTTGGAGAGTCAACTTATGGCTCCAAATGAAATTAGAAAGAGAAAGGGTTGGTCCTTGACAATATAGATATTCCATATTCCGAAAAAATATATTTAAAAGTCACGAGTATAGCAGTGCTTAGTGATACCTTTTTTATTGGACCAACGTTACATTTAACCCTTTCGCTGCTGAGGCATTTCCGGCGTGTGTGCTGAGGTCATTTTCACCGGTTTTGTTTTGAAGCCTTATTTTATGACACACATACATACATACATATCTTTCCGGCAGACTCGGCAGATTCACAATATATATATTATTGGGCAGACTAGATGGCCCGAAAGGTTCTTATCTGCCGACATTTTTCTATGTTTCTAGATCATTGGTATATGTATACGTTATGTCCTGTCTGTATATTATAACAAAATATGCAATAAAATTAGAATTTTCAATAATTTACAATGTATAAAGTGTTTTTTTCACATTTTAACATGCGAACGTTTGCGGTTATATTTTCTATGGGGTGCGCTTGTTAAAAAAATTAGAAATGGGGTCTCGTTACATTCTTTGGGGAAAACTTATGCGGTTTTTAACAAACGCACCCCATACAAAAATCGTTAGTGCAGCATCATTGTTCACATTATAAATTAAATGGGAACAATATTGGTGCATTAACAAAAAAAGTTTAAAAAAATATATATATTATTTTGCTTTTTTTTTTTACAAAACTTTTTACATGGTCATGTTTGGTATCGTTGGAAAGGCCATGCTCTGGCCGGTCCAACGATCTCAAACATTAACCCCTAGCTGCCATGGATCAGGAGATGGGGGTTCCAATGAATCCCCTATCTTCACCATGGCTGGTTAACTCCAGGACTAGCGTCATCGTGCTATGCACGATGACGCCAGTCCTCAGGGGGAGTTCCCGGAGCTCCAGGAGAGGATCACGAACGGGCACTTTTCGGCGCTGAATCGTGATCCGGCACCTAAGGGGTTAATGCCAGGTACCGTTTGGAAGGGCAGGCTGTGCCCTTCCAAACGGTGCCCGACATTAAGCTCAGGCCCACGGCGATCGGGAGGGAGAGAGGTCGGAAGGACCTCCCTTTCAGGCGCCTCCTCCGCACTCACGGGGGGGCGCCTGAAATAGATGTCATCGCACTGCCACGATGACCTCTATTGTGCCTGCGGTGGTCCCGGAGTGCCGGGCTGACATCAAGGATGTCAGCCCGCACCGGGGGGCACAGCGATCGGCCGGACGCACTGAGCGTGTCCTCCGCAGCCAACCCTTCCTGCGGGAGGACGCGCTGAGCGCATCCTCCGCAACGAAGTGGTTAAAAGACAAGCTTTCGAGAGTATAACCTCTCATTAGGGTCTGGAAGCTTTACTAATCCTAAAATTGAACATTAACACATTAAAGGGGCACATGGGCGGGGGGTTAGATGTCATAAATAGTGAGAGTCAACTGGTATGGTCAAAATGGGAAAATGATGATTATTATATATAAAATCACACCAAAATTCCACTGTTTAAATCAATAGCTAGGACACAAGATTATTTTTAAACAAAGGCTTTATTTCAGCACACTAATAAAAGGCAGCTACATTTTTTACCACGTATAAATAGAATCCTGTCCCAACAGCGTAAAACAGCAAACCTAAAAAGCATTAACGAAGGGAATATTCAAGCCCAAACCAACATTTTTTGTTTTCCCATTGTCAGCAGATAAATACTAGCTATCCCTAACGCTCCTCCATGCAATTCCTCAATGCTCTGGTTCCACCACTGGAAGTAAAAAAGGACTAAAGTTGCCAAATGAGAATGTAATCTTATTGAAGCTCTGTTCTGGCCAATCTCACGCAACCAGCAATTTTGCTTTAAAGTATGTCGTTCAAGCACACAAAAAATATTTGGTGTTGATTTACATGTACAAAACGGTTACGCCACATAACGGAGACCACCCCGGTTTCCAGTGACCTATCAAATACAAATTTATCGGAACCATATGTCATGTGGTTACCGTCTTCTGGCGTGCTAATATTTTTCATTTTATGCTATATAAAAGTTTGCGTCCTGACCGCACCGCAGTTTTTATTAAATACTCAGCCAATACGGAAATATATTCTGTCCCATGCGCAGAACTCTTTCTCCACTAGAAGGCGCTAGAATCCAACAATAACTACATGAAAAATGAATCACTTTTTAATTTAACATATTCAAGTGTTCTCTGGCCTTTATTTTGCCAGACAGTGGAAAATGTACAACAATAAAAAACTTTGCTGGGGATTACGTTAAATCTAAACGCTTTGATTTTAAGCATTACACAAAGGACGAAGCTTTGGCATGAAAACCCAACTAAAGGGAATTTAGATTTCAATAGTTTGCTCGGTAGGAAGAAAGGTTTGTTGGCAGCACTTCCCAGTGTCCTGGCTGTAACAATTTAACCCTTTAGGAGGCAAGATGTCCTTTCCAACTAAAAATGTGCTTTCCATAGTAAGTGTCAGTTCTAATGTGGACTTGTGTAGATTTAAAATCACATTCATTAAAACGTCATGACCAGGTTTCAAAGAGAAAAGCAATCTTGTTTATGTGTATGTTCCTGTATCTTGTTTGTTGTCTTAAATTTAGTAGAAATAAACAGGAATATTCTAGCTGCTCTCCTTTTATGAGGAATACCGATGGAGGTTTTAGGCTAAGGTCAGACGAAAGCCGTTTTAACGTGCGTTTAACCGCACTAAATCACGGCCGTGCTAGCAGCAAATGATGTCCAATGCCGGGCTGCATATGAAGAACGGCCGCACAAAAGTGCGGCTGCGCAACGCAAGTAGCAAACGAACGCATTTTTTCGAGAACGTCAAACCGCTAGTACTGACGTACAGAGTGCGCTGCGTCCGCATAGCGGCGTGTTTGCGTGATTGGGAGACGTCAGACGCTGCTAATGTACGGCCAACATAACGTCCAGACACGAAAAGTGTTTTATTGATGATCCGTACAAAATCACGGACGAAAATGCGCATCGTATGACCGCTATCGCGTATTCCGTGCAAAAAATACGTCCATTCATTCGAACGCACTTTTTCACGGACAACGCGAAAAATGCGTTAGTCTGACCCTAGCCTTAGAACGTAAACCGTGCATTTGTTTTTTCTTCATTTGTGGGGAAAAATAAGCAAATTTGCAACACAAACACACATTGTGCTGGAGGGCAAATGAGATTAAAATCCTCCACACTGCAAATAATAAAGTTCATTATTGCAGAAGTCATTTACACATCCCAGCAATTCAAAGAACTGCATCACAGAGCTCATGTGTTACATTCCCCATATGCTGCACAGAACTCTGGGTAAGACATGCATGACGTCTGGAATTTCTCATTTTTTGCATCCTGGTAGAATATAGATCAAATTGGTATGGAGTTTTATAGGTCATTTATACGTTTATAAATTATAACTGCACTCCTTCCAGTTATTAATGTATTGGAAATACTTTACAGAAAAAAAACCTGAAAAGAAATGATGGTGCCGCTTCCTCTGTATTTTATCTGTTTTCCTACAAACTTTATTCAAAAAACAACAACATTGACATGTGGGCAGGGCTCAAATGTGTAGCCCAGCGCCCCCCCCCCAAAAAAAAAAAAAAACAACAAAACCTGCCATAATGAATTAAAGTTTCATTTTGGGGCAAACTAAATAAAGTGAAAATCAGTTTCTCTCAGTGCTCAAATCAAAAGAAGGTGCAGGATCTGTTGCCTTAGTGCAGTGGCATTGTTTGTTTCATATGTGAAGGCATATATTGCCTCTGCATAACAAAAAAAAATTGCATTTACTTTAAAAAAAAAAAAAATTAAACACATTACATGGTCAGGTTTGGCATCATTGTAAAGACAAGACTCTGACCCATCCAATGACACCTCCCTTAACCTTGTGCGGTTCACAATTCAAATATGCAGCTTCCGAGGTCTGCCCCCCCAGTCTTCCCTCACTGCAGTGCCATGGTCTAAGTTGTCGATAAAACAATGCGATGCATCATCCACAGCCGATATGGTGTGGTAGGAGAGTATGTACCGTTGGGTGTCTTGCCCAAGGACACTAAATGAAGAGGTGCTCTGGCCGGGATTCATACCTAGGTCTCCAGTTTTAAAAGTTTGTATTATACCTGCATATAATTAATTTTATGTCTCATTGGTTAGAAGACCATATTTAGTGTTCATACCCCCCCCCCCTTCCTGTCCAACTATGGGTCTTTAACTTTTTCTGAACCTACGATTCAATTCAGGTCCAGTTATGGGTCATTTTTGAAGCCACGCTCTATGAAGGCATTTCTAAACAACAAATCATACATTCCACAATCTTACACTCTGTATTTTTCCTACTATTCTATTCTCATGGCCCCTTGAAGGTCTATATTGTGTCTATGAAAAATCTGCCCTGTTTTCATCAGACTTATTGTGCTCCAGGCATGTACTGGCCACCGAGACTACCGGGAGAATCCCGGTGGGCCGATAGCTCAGTGGGCCGGCCGCCTGGTTTGGTCCACAGCCTAAATAGATGAGCCCCAGGCGACCAGCTGGCCAACCTACGCAAGCCCCAGGCGGCGGGCCTAGTCAGGCAGCAGGCGGGCCCACAGGAGCTGCTGTGACTGGAGCCGGGGTAGGCAAGGTGTATGCTCACGGACACTGGCATCAGTGAGCGGTCCTTACACGGTCTGCAGCCGGCTTCCGCAATGACAGAGTCAGGTACCGGGACGGAGGAGCAAGAAATTCCAGTTCGTGACTCCTCCTTGACGGCCCTGACCGGTCACGTGAGTGACACGCAGCACCAGCCCCAAGCTTCCGGCGATGCGGGAAGTGTCAGATGAGGTGGTGACGAGCTGTGCCCAGGAGTCTTGGAATCCCCCCTAACCGCAATTCACGCTCTCCCCCGGTCTCCCTCCCTCAGTAGGATGTCTCTGGTTGTTAATCGGCTCGCTCTGCTCCTCATCTGTTGTCCCAGGCTGTGCAGCCCCATCCATTGGATGCAGGTATCATAGCTCATCCACAGATTTAACCCCAAGTAGGCCAGGTGTTCAACTGATGCATTGAAAAATGCCCTCTTGGACACTCTGGACATACAGTGTTAAAGGGGCTGTGTAGTACTTGTGGTGCATTGTGGGGGGGGGGTTTCACACACTAAATGAATTTAAAAAAAACAGTACTCTGATTTACATGCATTATTTGTAAGCAATTTATGCCCATTTAAAAAGAACATTCTGCAGACTAATAGTTACAAATATTTATAGCGGGCGAACAACTTCCGTAGCGCTGTACAATAGGAGAGAGAATAACAATGTGGCAGATTTCTCTGAGGTCCGAGAACTGCATCAGAGACTCCATTTGTGGCAAAACACTGAATTTACTGTATTTTTGGTGAGATGGAATCACTGAAGAGCGTTGAAATGCAGGGAAACACAAAGCATCGAAATTGCACGAAATTTTAAATATAAAATACGTTTTCATTTCATTAAATGCCAAAAAAATCCTAACAAAATCTTTAACTCCAGGAATATGGAGATCTTAATGTGACCCTGCGTGTTTGCATGATCAGAGTGGGCCGCTCTCATGGATAAAGTCCAGGGCCAATTTTTTGGCCCAGTACAGCCCTGTTGCGCTCTATCTAGGTTCTGCATAGGACGAGTTTCTGAATCTCCATATCGAGTGACAGCAAACAGTCTCCCTTTTTTACTACTTTTCATACGTAATTTTATTTACATTCAAATAAAAGTTCTGTTTATCTTTTAATAAGCCCCAATATAATTGGAACATATTCTAACTGTATTGTCTATATCTACATTAGGGCTTTTGCATATTCCTGGCTGATCCCTTTGTATTTTCAGATTGTTTTCATTACTTTCTAGAGATCTGAGAGCAGGGAGTTATAGCGTATCAGAATGTTGCTAGTGCAGTAACATTCCAAAAACACAAAAGCCTCAGACCTTCTATACAATTCCAGGTCTATTTCCAAACCAAACCCACACTTACTCCCACCCTACAAAAACAGATCCATACACCTGGGATCTCAAACTCTGCGCCCCCCCCCCCCCGGATGTTTCTGAACTTATTCTGCCTCCCTACCAAAGCTGTGAGGCATGGGTGCTTGAGACTACCCAAGTCTGTATTGATCAGTACTCACACAATGAAAGTTCAGCAGACAGTGTCAACTCAGCAAAACTGACACGTAGAAAGATGAATCCAGTTGAAAACTTTAATGATCAGACTGACAATCTTTGTAATAGTGTACAGCAATGCAGGTGAAAAGACATTAGTTCTGTCCAGCATTATAAACCCTGAGTCATGGGGCATGACAGAACTACATCTCCCATGATTCTCTGGCCAACTTTTGCATTTAAATAATTCCCGGAATTGTAGGCCACCAACATCTGCAGGGATTGGTTGAGATCCATGCTATATATTCATATGTCACCCAGACAACGCGACACTCGCATTCTGCTCAGTCACACAAATGAACTCACATGACTCGCCAATCCCATACGAGAATATATGGTAGGAAGGCATTAAATTCATATTTTCCTTTTGACTCATTCTTTGCAACAGTTCCATCCCTAAAACATACAAAATATGTACTGTACGGCATAAAACAGGTTATTCGGGGTCCCGGCTCTCACGTAGCATGGGAAAAATCATCTTCCATGTGTAATTATCTGACGGGGATTTATAGATCTTTATGTTTCTATGAACCAGTTTAATACCTGCCACAATTACAAATTAGAAAAGGAAAAAAATGTTTCTATAGAGAGGAAATGAGACGGCAACGTCAGGAAGTGGATAATGTAAGCCTCGAGGTAGTTTGCGCCTGGACTGTCAATAGTGCTACTTGCAGTGACAGGAAATAAAAGGCAGATGTTACAGGTTCTGCTCGACTCACTTAAACAACAATAACGGTTATTAGTGATGTAGAAAGCAAACAGACCGACTTCCCAACTTGCAAGCTGCTCACATGTCCCACCGCTAGAGCGTTTGGAAAAAAAAGAAAAGAATAATCCACATGGTCTATGGTAAAGGACTTCAATTATTCATTCGCAGTCAGACAAATAAAATCAAAAAATAAAATTAAAAAAAGTTAGAGATTTTTTTGTTGTAACATGAAACGGGAGAAAAAAATTTTAACTTTTTTTTTAAGGTCTTTTTCCAAACAGATGTAGTACATGAAGAGCTGCACGTAATCCGCCGCAGCTGTAATTTTCATATCCTCTACAACGGCTGCTTACAGACATCAAATTGAATTACCTGCAATATCCCATTAAAAAAAAAGTATACTGTAGGCATCAAACACACGGGACTTCAGAAAGTCTGCCAGGATTGCCGCTGTTCAGCGTTTTTCAAACTGGCCCGTAGCGGTGCTGTAATTTAAGAAAGCACTTTGAATTTGTAATCTAGGCCTGAGGCCACAGAAAATACCTGCAGCTTCTGCCCATCATCTACTTGCCGGCTGTAACTCCTAACAGATGAGAAGGATACAGGGACACACCATGATCCACTACACTTGCCTTGCCAAGCCTAAAAGCCAAGAAAGGTGGCACATATAAATTTTTGTGGTATCTTTATTTTTAGGTTTCTGGGGATGTCTTCGGTTTCAAGGACATCCACTTTATTTCATCAGCCTGGGAGGACCTTGTGATTTTTGACCATTGCCAGCCTTTTACTGAATGAGCAAGATGTCTAGCGTGGCCTACAGTTTAGGTATCGTACAAGAAGATCCGCAACTTCAGTTAAGGAAACTTTCTATTGTTATCATAATCCATATAGCACCAACAGATTCTGCAGAGCTTTACAGTAAGATTTTGGGGGGATACATTAACAAAATTATAAAATATACTCTAATCAGAAATTAAAGAAGTAGAAGGATCGGGTCATATGAATTTACGATCTAGAAGAGATGGCAGAGAAAGAAAAGAGGAGTTGTCATCCTATTAAATGGTGAGGATTTCTAACGCTAGGTTTTCTGTTGGAATTTGCGACAGGTATGGTGGCGTGACAAGTTATGGAGACTAGAATGATGTGGAAAGCGTAAGGGAGATCAATCAGGAATGTGATACGCCAATTTGAAAAGATGGGTTTTGAGGTACGTTTGAAGGACTGAAGATTAGGGGAGAGTCTGAGAAGGTGAGGTTGGTCATTCCACCAGACAAGCAAAATGGAGTGGGCACGAAGGATGAACCATGAACAAGCTTTATCACTGGGATGGCATCACAACATTTTTGCTCAGGCACAAGCCTTTTCGAAAGCAGAAACGCTGAGGAATTTATTGGCACTTTAGAAATACTTGTGGTGGCATCCATTCAATAAAAGGGTCCATAATGGTCTATCCTGAGTGCCCAGTTCTTTGGAAGGGGGGGGGGTTGTGTGTTGTAGGGGTTTGAGCCACCCCGGTCTCTCTGGCACCAGTGCCTTAGACCTTTTATTAGGGGAGTGCTATTCCTTATTTTTGCTTTGGATATTCTTCACGACAAGTGCTGCTCTTGAGAAGTCTTGGAGGGCCAAGTCAGCAGTGCAAGTGGAAACCGAAGACTGGCAGAGGTCACCTGCAGAATGGAAAGATCTAGAAGGATGATTATTATGAAGCAAGGAAGACCTGTAAGGAGGAAGCCAGGAACCTGGACACTCCCTGGTGAAGATAAAAGTATTACATTAAAATTAACTCACAGGGCTATTCAGAGAGAGGTGAAAACCTTAAGACTTGTCAGGAGAATGAACAATCTAGACCAAATAGCCAATTTGGAAAGTGAGATAAATGGGAGAGTTTTTCTGGTTTGACTATTTTGACCTAGAATTTTCAGTTCTCCAGTCATTCTCAAAGTTTTCACCTCTTTCTGAATAGCCCTGTAAGTTATCGATCCGAAATTCTTACACAATATAGGATTCATGGTGATCGAATCTTATAGACTGAGCACCCCTTTTCCGAAATGCTCTGAATTCAGGAAGTTACTGTGTGTGTGTGAGCTGGATGTGCCATATCAAAGATCGCACGTTCAGTCAAGATGCAAGTAACATCATCCAGGAAACCGGGTTGTGTAGAGGTTAATCGTACATACAAGCAACAGCACGCAGACCGACAGCGACATGGGACTTCCTTGCACCATAAGCTGCAGAAGGTACATATGCTGGTCAGAGACTGCCTTTGATATGTGCGCCTTCCAGAAGGCAACAAATACAATCCAAATACAAAGTATACAAAAAAAGCGATTTGGCTTGTATTTAAAGCACTTGAAGGTTCACAGGAAGGATACAACAATGTACAGGAACTCCAAAAGAGAAACCTCAGGGTTTTGCTGAGAAAGATTTTTTTTTTCTCACCGCTATTGTGACGAATGATTGCTTATGTTAAGGATTGCCAAAAAAGAAAGGCATTTTCCACTGACATGTTCCCGGTTAGAAGAACATAAAAACTGCACACAAAACAAAACACCTTCACTGCAAAAACTAGTCTCCATTTGTAAACCATCCTAGTACCACAAAGGGTAAATCATGAAATGCTGTGATGATGGTTCTTTAGAGATGTATCTGGTCTCCTGAGGAGCAACAAGGTTTGGGGCTTCTGCTTCTCTGATCATACAGATCGAGGGTACCATCCAGACGACAGCTCTGTAGAAGGCCTGTTTATTCTTGCCTAGGCCGAGTCTCGAGTGATCTGCCCCACTGTTTGAGAACAAAGTGGTACTTTCAGAGAACTACAGATATCTCCACGAGTTGAATGCCTTCTTTCTGTAGCATTATATACCATGAAATTTAGGATGTACAAACTTTCTGTAGGTCTGATGTTTGAGGATTTATTTTTTCGGCACAAATTTACAAAATAATGTGTTAATATTCAAATATAGAAATGCACAACATTCCAAACATATTGGAATTCGGGATGGGCTGCCGGTTCGATGTTCGCATCAAACATCGGCTGTTCACGAACTTTCCGAAAATTGAATTTTTAAAAAAAAAAAAAAAAAAAAAAAGCTTAAAATCCTAAAAAAAAAAAAAATAATCTAAATATAAAAGACTCTTTACTGCAGAATATTATAAGCAACGGTTTATTAGATATTGAAGTAAAAGGGAAATATTTTTAACATTGAAGCCTATGGGATAAAACAATCTTGTTGCTAAAACATCTTGCAGACGAGGCCCTCTAATCAGGCACTGTAGAGGGCGGCCCGCCGGGGCCTCTCAAGGATCCCTTGAGGAGCATGCGGTCGCCGGATGACAGAGCTGCGACTGTGCGGGCAGGCCGGCTGGGTGCATGTGGCAGAGAGGTGGCGCAGGGAGGGAGCCACTGCACCTGCGGCCACGGCAGACCCCCCGTCCACAACCAGGATCCAGGGAGCCTCCACTGACTGACCACAAGGCTAAGGTAAGGCGACACATTTATTCCAGGATCCACCAACAAGCGCAGCCTCCCGTCTCCGACGCTGTTAGATGCTGCATACACCGGTGCGCTGTGTGCAGCTTATGAGAAGATACGCTATTAGTGTAGAGGGAGCGATGCAAAATGCGCAGCCGGCTTCCTCGGTACACGAATAGCGTATCTTCAAAGAAGCTGCACATAGCGCGCGGGTTAAAGCTAGCGTCAGACTGTAGAAGTGCTGCGCGGCAGTGTGAGGATTCATATGCTGCATTAATTATTCTTCTTACAAATTTGGTTACTTTGGTTGCGTTTGGATTGTAATATTGTGACATCCAGGGCCCCGGGTGGCGATCGGAGGGCCCCCAGATGCATGGTGCCGCCAGATGTTCGAATGCCAGGAGCTCCGGTGGCACCCGGCGCAGCTGTGAGTGATCAGGGGGCAGGGCGCAGCATGATGACTCGGAGCCGCCGGGACCTTTAACCCCTTAAGGGCTGCTGACGTACCCTGTACGTCCTGTCCTCGGGTCTCCCTTAGACCCGCGGACGTACCTCGCTGGATCCCTCGGCAATCTGGCAGGGAGGAAGCCTGCCCATGTGATTTACATGGGCAGGCGAGGCTGATGACATCAGCAGGCGTCCCCATGCAAAGCAATGGAGGGGAGGGGGGCTCCTTCGGAGCCCTCTATCTCCAACCATTGCAGCTAGGGAGATGCTTTTTACACCGCTGAAAAGGGGAGAGTCTCCCCTTTTCAGCGGTGTATAGCATTAACTGTTTCGCCGCCGGATCACGTTTTGGCGAAAATTGGCGCCAAAACGCGATTCAAACCTGGAGGGGGGCTGACATCTTGGATGTCAGCCAAGCCTCCAGGTCCCCCCCCCACCCACTGACAACCTCACCATATGTGTGAGGACGTCAGTGGGCCAGTTAACCATCTAGCTGCCATGTAGAGATAAGGGGATCCTAAGGATCACCATATCTCCCGATCCATAATCAGGCCTTTCAAATGATACCAAACATGACCAGGTTTGGTTTAAAAAATAATAAAAAAATAAAAAAAATAAAATAGTTTTTTTTTTTTAAAGTTTTTTTTGTCTGGGGGGGGGGGGGTTTAATTAAATAAAACCTAGGCTGTCATCTAAAAATAATTAGCACAAAAAATGGTCAGAATGAGCGCAGCGCACATAGGTGAACTGTCTCAGCAGTGAAGGGGTTAAAAAGCAAACTCATGTAAAAATTGGGTATTTCTAGTCTCGGGACAAAATTTTGAACCTATTTAGCCGGGGTCTTTTTGGGTGGTTGTAGATTTTGGGGATTAAATTACGAAAAAGTGTGTTTTTACCATTTTTTGCTCATATTTCATATTTTTTTATAGTAAATTATTCGATATGATGGAAATAATGGTATTTCTAGAAAGTCCATTTAATGGCAGGAAAAACTGTGTATAATATGTGTGGGTTGAATAAATGAGTAAGAGGAAAATTTGACCTAAACACTAACAGCGCAGAAACGTAAAAACAGCAGCGGTCACTAAAAGACGTATTTGTGTAAAACCGCCCGGTCACTAAGGAGCGAGCACTTACACCTACTTGTTACTTACCTTGCTTGTTCTGAGGACCCGACCTGTTGCCGGCTTTGCCTGCCATTTGACTATTCTCTGTGTGTACTCCCTGCCTGTCCTGTTTGCCTCCTGTTGCTACTGGTGTGCGCCGATTCTCACCATATACAGTAGCGCAGTACAAGTGCCTAAACGTTGCTGACCCGGTTTTGTTATAACAACTACTCTCGCTCTGCGCCCCTGTCTGGTATATTCCGCTGCTTGTTACTGCTGGTGCACTTCCATCCTGCCATATACTATAGCGCAGTACAAACATATTGATCTCAGTCTGTGGTGTATATTGCTGGTGCTGTCTCCCTGGCCTGTGTGGCTGCTAGAGGTTAGGTTTAGTGGTCCCGACTCCCGACCATCCTAAGGATCGGAGGGTTAGAGGTCTGTTACTAGAGATCCTACCAGGTCCGTCCTGGGGAATCGTTCTAAATATGCGTTGAACGTTGCGTGAGCATTAACATTTGCTGCAAGTGAGCGTTAACGTTTGCGTTAAGATGTTAATTTTTCCCACTCGTTGTTGCTCAAACATTTCCCATGGCTTCAAAAATCGCGTTTAAACATGAGCAAAGGTGGTAAAAATTAGCTCAGTGCACAGCGGTGAAATGGCTCAAAAAAAAAGTTTTTTGGGTTAAAAAATTTTTAAAATTTGTTTTTTATGGTTTCCTGACCCCCAGGGCAGTACCCGGACCCCCATACACCTTTTATGACCAATATCTTGCACATATGCCCGCTTGGAGGGCACCTTAATTTTGAACGTTCGAGCCTCGTTGACTTGCATTGCGTTCGAATTCAAACTTTTTCAAATGTTCGAGTTCGAATGTGAACTGAACACGGGGGTGGTCGGCCCATCCCTAATTGGAATCCTAGACTGTCCAGGCAATGGTTAAACGAAGTTCACTTTAATTACCTCAGTGCATGAATGCAATATATGACACGTGGGATATTTTTCCGATCATAAACATCAGTGGTCTCTGGATAAAAGATCTGAAATAGAAAAAATAAAAAGAACACATCTTGGTTTGTTCAATGTGTACATCAAAAATCTAGGTCAGAGCTCTAATTCTGTATACAGTTGCATGAATGACAGTTACTGTCAGGTAAAGGTCTGCTTCTTCCAAGACAACAGCTACAAAGGGGTAGAACAGCTTCAGGCATAGCCCAACTACCGTAAGTGATGTGCAGCCTCCCCTTCTATAGAAGAAGCAAATGGTTTTATTGTGCTCTATTTTTCTTGAAATATGATGGAAATTTATAGCAGTCTGAGATAATGAGATACAAGATGAAAAGTATACATCAACGGTGATATGCAGGGTTATTCAGAGAAAGGTGAAACTCTGGAGAACCTTTGGAGAAGTGAAAATTCTAGGTCAAAAAATAACCAATTTGGAACTTTAGATAAATGGGAGAATTTTTATGGTTTGGCTATTTTGACCTAGAATTTTCACTTCTCCAAAAGTTCTCCAGAGTTTCACCTTTCTCTGAATAACCCTGATGGCCATTTATACTTTTTGAATGCAAAAAAATTTTTTAAAAAATCTTAGGAAGCCATTGTCTTCTAAAGCAGTGTTTCCCAACCCTGGTCCTCAAATACCTCCAACAGGCCAGGTTTGCCAGATATCTGAAGCACAGGTGATATGATTTGCTTCTCAGTGATTGCAGGATTCAGTCTGCATTTCCCCAGGGAATCCTTAAAACCTGACCCGTTACTGGGTCCTGAGAACCGGGGTTGTGAAACACCATTCTAAAGGTTTGTTGGCGGTATGTCATACTGAAGTGGAAATAGGCTGGACAATACAATGAGAAATGATCCAGTCAGGGGCAACTCTTTTATGGACATATACAGATTAATTAACCCCTTAAGGATGCAGGGGTGGCACCCTTAAGGGGTGGATTTCGCCGGCGAGGAGTACAGGTACGCCTCGCCGACAGGTGCCGTCGCGAGTCATTGGCTGCAGGGGACGGCTTGATTTCAGGCCGTCCCTTTGCAGCCAATGACGTGCGCCACGAGTCAGCGCGCGCAGGCTGCGGGGAGGGGCCGGGGCAGCCCCATTGAAGACAGCGGGGCGTACCTGTACGCCCCGCGTCTTCAAAGCCCGCCCACCGCCAGGACGTCATGGAACGTCCTGCAGCATTAAAGGGTCAAACCTACATTATACCAAAATGTTCACCTGCTATTAAACCTACAACTGCTACAAGCAAAGAAAATGCCTTACCTTCGGTAACCCGATTGACTCCATAGCTCGCAACCACTGCACTGTATTATCTGTGTGTCGGAAATGAAGGCCGGATCGCTGATCAGGAAAGAAGAAAAAAAAAAACATTTACCCACCTGCTTCAATATTAAATACAGTTTGCATGTCTGGCAGGAATAATACTCCTATCGGGGACTAGTAAAAACAATGTTTTATTAAGCTATTTTATATCAATTATGACAAGTTTTATGCATGTGGTTGTCAGGCCACACTCAATTATGGCAGAATTTAAAATAAAAATAATGAACAGCTTAAAAAAATCCTCAGATTTCAAGTTTCTTCCTCTTGTGGTCATTATCGGATTAGTAAATGGTCCCATGAACTTCAGTTTTAAATTAGAGTAGTTGTGCTGCACAACAATTTATGATTTTTTTTTAACATGACTTGTACGTGAAATTTATTTATTTATTATTTTACCAGGAAGGATACATTGAGATTTCTCTCGTTTTCAAGTATGTCCTGGGTTCAAGAACATTGAAGTGTTACAGTTACAGAAATATAATGTAAGATATTCACAACACAAATATACAGATTAACAGAAAATAAATATGTAGGAAATAGTCATTATGTTACATGTTTACAGGTGCATTCTGTATTGAGGTATGTTAGTAAGGAGCTCTTGAGTGACTTAAGACTGGTGGAAGATTTGATGGTGTCTGGGAGGTTATTCCAGAATTGCGGTGCTCTGTAGGAAAATGAGGATCGAGCCACTGTCTTTTTGTATTGTGGTATAGCAAGTAAGGTGCTGGTCCTGGATCGGAGGTTATAGGATGAGGGAGCTGCTGGGGGAAGCAGTCTATTCAGGTAGGGTGGCAGCTTCCCAGAAATGCTCTTAAACACCAGGCTGGAAAGGTGAAGGGTGCGTTTAGAATCCAGTGATGGCCAGTTTAGCTCTTTTAACATGTCACAATGGTGGGTCATGTAGTTACATTGTATAACTCCTTCTGCCGCTTTGCATTACAATGTAGTAAGTTTATGAAGGTGTGTTTGCGGGGCGGCTGCGTACACTACATCTCCGTAATCAATAGCCGGCATAAGCATTTGTTGTACAATCTGCTTTCTTACCACAGGGCTCAGGCAGGATATGTTTCTGTACAGGGCGCCTAGTTTGGGGTAAAGTTTAGATGAGAGTTTTTCGATGTGAGGGCCAAAGGATAGATTAGGGTCCAACCACATACCTAGATATTTGAGAGAAGTGACTGTGGTCAGCGGGCCATTTGATTTTGTCCCAACACATAAGTGGGGATTTTGCAATTTGTGTAGTTTAGGTTTTATTTTAAAGAGCATCGTTACAGTTTTGTCATTATTTAAAAAAAGTTTGTTGTGCTTGATCCACTTTTCTACCTCTGAATTGTTCTTGCAGCACGGCTTCCAGCTGCTGGAGATTTGGTTTGCTGGTATAGATTACAGTGTCGTCTGCGTACATATGTACAGTTGAGGCTTTGCAGACGTTGGGCAGATCATTTATGAATATTGTGAATAGCAGGGGGCCGAGTATTGAGCCTTGGGGTACTCCGCACGTGACTGGGAGCGGGAGGGAGGAGCTGCCAGAAATTGACACATATTGTGATCGGTCGGATACATATGATTGAGACCAGGTTAACGTGCGATCACCAATGCCAGAGTTTTTAAGTTTTTCTAACAAGATGCCATGGTCTGTGTCAAAGGCCTTAGCAAAATCAAGGAATATGGCTCCAGTTAGGTTTCCTTGTTCCATCCCAGCCTGGATATCATTACAGACCTTTAAGAGGGCGGTTGTAGTTGAGTGATTTGGACGAAAGCCGGATTGATCTGGGGTTAAGTAGTTCCAATATTGATAATCACGTAATTGTGTGTAGACGCATTTTTCCAAAATTTTTGACATTACAGGGAGCAACGATATCAGACGGTAGTTGGATACCAAAGTACTGTCACCACTTTTATGGATAGGTACCACTCTCGCAGTCTTCCAGAGTTTGGGTATGTATCCAGTCGCCAGTGATTCATTGATTAGGGTTGCGACAGGATTTGTAATTGCTGGCGCACTGATTTTCAGCAGCATTGCTGGTATTTGATCAGGTCCAGACTGGTATTTCATTTTTTGCTTACGGAGAAGTTTAGTAACGACACTGACAGGCACTGGTCTAAAACTGAATTCCTGTCTGATACAGGGACTTTGCACAGTTCGAGGGGCCTGACCTGCATGAGGCCTTTCTGAGTGCATGTCATTTCCTAGCTTGGCAATCAAAGTGGGGGCGCATCCAACAAAATAACCATTAAAGGCATTTGCTACATCTAGGGGGTGTTGCAGGGTTTGGTTGTTTCCTTTGACAGCAGCCGGCTGGGAGTGGACTGGGGGTGCTTGTATGTTACTTACGGTTCTCCAAACGTTTCTAGGGTTTGATATGTTATTGTTTAGATTTTCATTGAAGTAATGGGCTTTAGCCATTTTTGTTTGTTTTGTGCATTCATTCCGGCATTTTCGGTATTCGCAGTGATAGTTCATGGAACCAGTACTCTTGAAATTTGACCACAGTGAATCTCTAAGATGGTACATTAGTGTAAGATCAGCTGTAACCAAGGGGAGATGGGTCCCTTTTACGCAGCGGGGCATGGGAATTCCAGACTTGCAGGCGCTCAGACTGAAAGTATTCAATTGCACAGTCTAGGTCTGGGATTAGGTTTAGTCTGTACCAGGGGAGCTGTTTGAGATCACTTAGGAAGGATTCAAGAATAAATTTCTTGAAAGACCTGGTGGTTATTACCTTTGGGGGAGATTTCATGGCCTTTATTTTGCGCACGCAGTACACTAGACAATGGTCACTAAAGCTATTAGCGAGAACACCTGCCTCCTGTCATAAGGGAACAGTTTGCAGACTCTTAGGCTAGGGTCAGACGAGCGTGATTTCTACGGACTGTACGTCTGTGCACACGGAAGACGCAGTAGTGGCCACACAGTCCATTTATTCACGGACGTATGTTTTGATGGATGTAGGAGAGAAAATAAAATAAAAAGCGAAACCATTTTGTCTGAAAAATGCTGGACGTATAAATGCAGTCCATCTGACCACATTCCATCACTCACACACAAAGCTATGCGGAGGTTGCAGACTCAGCGCACTTTGTGCGGCCGTACGTTCTTGCCTGCCTTGCGTCCGTGGGCCGCGGCCATTGTGCGTCTGCAGTTCAGTGTGGACATACTTTGTGTAACAGGCTCCGATGGGCTGTCATGCTATCACGGACGTACTTTTTAGGCGCAATCACGGACGTGAACACTACGCTCGTCTGACCCCAGCCTTAAATAGAAATTACTTGTTAAAAAGGTACACAATAAAAAGACTTTACAATATATAGTTACATAGCCTGAAAAAAGACACGTGTCCATCAGGTTCAGCCTTTCACACATCACCTACTGTTGATGCAAAAGAAGGCAAAAAACCCAGTCTGAAATGCTCGCCAATATGAAACATACTGGGGAAAAATTCCTTCTTGACCCCAGAATAGCAGTCAGATTTCTCCTTGGCTCAAGAAGCTTTTACCCACATATTAAATATTATAACACTTAATATTATGTTTTTGCAGGAAGTCATCCAGTTTTTGTTTAAAAGTCTGTACAGTCTCTGACCCAACCACCTCAACAGGCAGAGAATTCCACAGCTTTGTTATCGCTGTAAAATAACCCTTCCTATGCTTTAGACTGAATTTCCTTTCGTCCAGTGTAAATGGGTGACCTTGTGTCCTGTGTATAGTCCTGTTAATGAATAGGTTTCCAGACAATGGTTCATAATGGCCATGTATATATTTATATAAAGTTCTCAGATCCCGCTAAGGTGTTGTTTCTCTAAACTAAACAGGTTTAAGCTAGTTAGCCTTTCCTCATAACTTAAACCTTCCATTCCCCTTATTAATTTATAATAATGTCTTGCTACAGTTCAGGGTAGCCAGAGTTTGAGATGCTTGGTCTAGAGAGTAATTCAGACATGGTCCACTTCATCCAGTGTGTGATGAGAAGTTTGAGTTATACTTTCCCGACGAGGCCCAACAAAGCCAAAACAATCGTTGGGGGTTGCTGTATCACGGTCACGAATCCCCCTGAATACCAAGATAGTGGTCCCTTTACGTAGACCGCTCTCTACCCTTCCGATCCTTGAATGGTCGGCACAACTAGATAGATAATGAACCAGACAATAGACAAGCAAGGGTAAACACCAGACAGAGGTACAGAATAGAGTACTCGTTCTCCCTAGGACCTTAGTAATATCAGAGGTAGCCTGATGTGTGCTTAGGGTGCCACATAGACTGACCTCGGTACCAAAGTTGAGAGCAGAACCGTGAGAATAGTAAATGCCAATACCAGGGGTTATACACAGGGTGGTTCGTTTGCCAATGCCAGGGGTCGTACACAGAATGGTTCGTTTGCCAATGCCAGGGGTCATACACAGAATGGTTCGTTTGCCAATGCCAGGAGTCATACACAGAATGGTTCGTTTGCCAATGCCAGGAGTCATACACAGAATGGTTCGTTTGCCAATGCCAGGAGTCATACACAGAATGGTTCGTTAGCCAGAAGCAAGGTCAGACACAGATATATATTTTAGCCAAAAACACAAGAGCTCTGCGGGAAGTGAATACCACGTCAGGGCACCGGCGAACTAGTGAAGCCGGGTTTTAAACCCGGCGGGTCCGCGTCATAACGCCAGGCTCCGCCCCCCGGCGTCCCACGTGAGCGCACCCGGTGGCGTTATTATTCGGCGCCTGGCCAGCGAGCAGCGTGGAATCTGCTGCCAGGCGCCCCAGAACAGAGCCATCCGTGAAAATCACTCGTTCAGAAGGGACTTGGCATTTCAGCTCTGGCACCTTTTCTGGGTGATAGTCTGATTTCCACATGGTAATGTCTCTTTTATAATGGCACCATCGAGCTAAAACTTTGGGGACACAAAGGGCAGGACCGGTATACCTCTGTCCTTTCTCCGTGCTTTCATAACACTGAAATTAATCAGGTTGTAGAGGTTCTACTTTGTATACCTATAAATTATACGGTTTGCTGAAAATGTACACGATTAGCAAGAACCTCCAAATCTGCCGTGTAACTGGGTCATCTCCTCTCGTTCACTGAAAGAGCCCATTGACAGTGGTTGTGCCAAAAACAACTTCTTGAGCTGTCACGTATCTGCATTATTTACAATAAAGCTCACTGTATTAAGCACGGAATTAGTTGGCAATGGTTTGTATCAAGATTAAAGGCCGTCATTCTTAACAGGGTGCATCCCATCCAGTTATTTACTGCGCTGTAGTGTGTATTGTGCCATTTACATAATGTAACAGCAGACAAATAGCCAAGCGGCTACAATTGTTCATTAATATGGCCCTTAAGACTACAACAACAATATGGTCTTTATATACAGTACCTAAACTATATAAATTACAAACTTTCCATCTATTCATCAGGACAAAATCAAATGGCACGCTGACCATAGTCCCTGCTCTCAAATATCTAGGTATGTGGTTAGACCCAAATCTATCCTTTGGCACTCCTATTGAAAACCTCTCATCTAAACTTTATCCCAACCTAGGTGCCTTGTACAGAATCAAATCCTGCCTGAGCCCTGCGGTTAAAAAAAAAAAAATGATAGCTGGCATAAGCATTTGTTGCACTATTGAACACGGAAATGTAGTGTATGCAGCTGCCCCGCAAATGCACCTTCATAAACTTACTACGTTGTAGGACTCATTCTGCCACCTTGCGCTACAATGTAACTACATGACCCACCACTGTGACATGTTAAAAGAACCAAACGAGCAGTCGCTGTAATCCAGACACACCCTTCACCTTTCCAATTTGGTGGTTAAGCGCTTTTCTGGGAAGCTACCACCCTACCTGAATAGACCGCTTCCCCTAGTAGTTCCCTCATCCTATAAATCTCTGATCCAGTACCAGCACCTTACTTACAGTTCCGCAATACAAAAAGAAAGTGGCTCGATCCTCATTTTCCTTCAGAGCACCGCAAACATCAACTAACCTCCCAGACGCCATCAAATCTTCCCCAGTCTAAAATCACTTAAGAGACCTCCATTAACATACCTCAATATAGAATGCACCTGTAAACATGTAACATAAGGAGTGTATTTGCTACATATTTTCTGTGTTAATCTGCAGATTTGTGTCTTGTTTTTAATATCTTGCATTTATTACAGTCGTTACAGAAATAAAGTGAAATTTCAATGTTCTCGAACCCAGGACATACTTTAAAAATGAGAGAAATCTATGTATCCTTCCTGGTAAAATACTTTAGTCACAAAAAAGGTGTGATGCACAGATTGCAGAATATAAGAACTAAAAATATAGCCCTTCAGTAAAAAAGAATATTCAATTTGGTCAAAAATTTATATGCATTCTCCATTATGTGAACTTAGAATATTCGTGTTTTAGCTATTTCCACGACGATTAGTATATTAAAAAACAAAATGTGTACATGACACAGCTGGTTCTGCCAAAACCAATACAAATCACACTATAAGAAGAAGCAGCAAAAAAAAAAAAAAAAAAAAAACAGGTTTTCAGGTAAGTGCTGGTCCAATAATCCATGCACATTATGAAACCACAGTTGAACATGACATTTCAACTAAACATACTGTAGTCGGATTCAAGTTCCAGTTAGCAAAACGGCATTTATTATTTACAGGACTGCTTTTTAATTCTGCTATTTGAGCCGGAAACTATTTAGTCTCTCTTATTTGGTCTTGCAATGGAAAGATGAGCTGTTCATATTAATTTAGCCACCATTCAGAAAATTGCTTTTACATTTTATTTGTATGCCAAGCCCTAATAAATACAGGATACAACATAGCACCAGGTCCTGGAAGTATCAGGCTGATAAAAGGCCACCCCTGGTTTCTCTATGTGAATTTATATGAAAAGTAGTTGGCTCCGATGTGCTTTTTACCCATTGTGAGGGGTTCATAAATTGTCAAGTAAGCCTAGAGGTGATGGTTAGATTTTATAAAAGGGACGTGATTTCTGACTGTCATTCTATTGGAATGTCAGTTTTGTTTTTTGTCTTTTTACTGTGCCAATGACAAAATACTGCTCATTTAAAATTGATATCTAGACCAGATCATAGAAAAAGTCAAACAGTTTAGTGAGCTTCGGGCTTTCAAAATAAAAGGACACCAGAATCAGATTTGAATACAGAGAAATAGCAAATCAAACAAAAAAATCCATAACAGATTCTGCTCGACTTTGATGTAAGCATCACTACAATTCTGCAATGCTAGTGTCATTTTTCAGTGAGAGATTTTTTTTATTTTTTTTGGAGAAAGGATTTTACCAGGAAGGATAGAGATTTCTCTTGTTTTCAAGTACGTCCTGGGTGGCGAGTATGTACCGTTAAGTGTCTTGCCCAAGGACACTTACTGGAGAGGTGCTCTTGCTGGAATCAAACTCAGGTCTCCACAGGCTCTCTCAACGCAGAGCAGTGATGTTACCTCTACTCCACCCAACCGAAAGATTCTGCTCTCTTTTATGATCAGTTTGTCAAAAGATCTATTGTATCTATTATAGTTCTTTTATTATAGTTCTTGAAGTGCTTCAAGTCTATGAAGCTGGAGCCATTTTTTGACATGTGTCATTTCTATGCAAGTCAAAATTTATTATATTCTTTAAATGTCTACTATGTGCTTCAAACCGATGATGCTCATGCCATTTTTTCAAACTTTCTAAATCCAACTTGTAGACACACAGCATTTTGTCTTCAGAATTTTGAAACTAGGCTTCATAAACCAATCCAAACTTATTTTACTGATTACTCCCTTCATTACCTAGTGATTTGCTAAAAATCCACTGCCAGTGTTTTTTGGAAAATAATTATTATACAGTAAGAAATATTTGGGAATATTCTAAGTATTTATTGTAATAACCTATTTGGCAGGCAGATGTCGCCACCTATTGCCCAAATACAGTTACTGCAGATAGAACTGCAGCCAGTGGCTCCGTGTCGGCTGGGGAAAGCCTGAAATGCCAGGACATTCCTCAGCCGGTTTAAAACAGTTTTGCACCTTGAACATTATGCTCACAGGGCAAAAACTTGAGGGCACTTTCTGGAGCACAAAAGCAAATGAAATTAATTTGCAACAAAGAAATTTAATACAGCACAGCCTCAGATCGTATTAACACACTCCAGGGCAGCTGTGTCTGCTACCGCTCATCGTGTATACACAATCACAGTAGTAAAGGGGTGAAGTCAGTGACGTGCGGTGAGGTCAGTGGCTGGTGAGGCACTGGCTAGTATCAGAGCCAGATAAACACAGGGTTACGCAGTCGCAATTTACACATTTGTTTATCGTTCTATAGGAGAATAGAGTTTCACTATTTATAAAGTAAAGTTCGCATTTTTTTTTTTTTTTACAGTTCTAAGAGAATGCACTTACAATACTGACTAATAGAGGGCGCTATTACACACATGCTGACTGCTGAGCTCTGCCTGCCCCCGACGACTGAAGAGGACAGTCACATGACTGTCCTGCATCAATCAATCAATCCATGGGGAGCTCTGCCTCCCATGGGGGGGGCGTTTTTTTTTAAAAAAAAGAATTGCTTGAGACCAATGGAGCTTTCCCGTTGGCTCAAGCTTTCAATTGCTCTCAGTGCCTCTGGAGGCACAAAAGAGCGTAGAACCAGGAAGCAAAGCTAGCTTGAGCTACGCAATTAGTGTAGCATTCAGCTGCGCAAATTGCGTAGGCTAGGCTGGCTCAGTGCTGCCCCTGCTGTCTGTGTAGTGAAACACACACACACACACACACACACACACACACACACGCAAACTGAAAGGGGAAAAAAAGCGGAGGACAGAGAAGCACAACGAGGGAGCGTGAAGAGGTATGAGAACTTTTTTCAATAACATTTTATTTACAGTTTAAATATACACACATGTCATTACAGAACAATGAGCACATTAATTTACTGGAATGGCAGGGGAGGCTCCACCCCTGGGTAAAGTGGATATGGTGGCAGAAACCTGTCTAACTGTTCCTAGCTACGGTGCCAGCCCTGCAGAAAAGAAGCTAACCCTCCCGCAGTCAAACTGAGCCATGCTGGACACCCTGCAGAATGCTGGTTGTACCTCAAGGAAAAATGTCAGAGCGTAAGTGATTAGGGTTGTGCTAGGAGAAGAGCCCCTACCATGCACACATGCACACTCTCCTGCAGGCACCAGGGGTGGATCCAGGAAAGGCATTCTACCAATTTTGGCTATGAACTGGCGTTCGGTTTGCAGTAACTGACGGGCAGAGTTGCGCCTTATCGTGGGCTGCATTCATCACGTTGACTCTCCAGAACATTGCACAGGGTCTAACCTCCTGCTGCTCAGGTGACACCTGGAATACACCACACAGCAATCCTCTACAGCAGGGATCAGCAACCTTGGCCCTCCAGATTCTTTGGAACTACATCTCCCATGATAATCAGCCTCATGGGAAATGCAGTTCCAAACCATCTAAGGGCCGAGATGGCTAACCCCCTGCTCTACAGTCTGGCACATGCTCTGTCACAGAGAATCAAGCACCAACAATAACACGCCACAGGTCCGGACACCCACCAATACCCATACAAAGTCACATCACATAGCGATAGAAACACATACACAGCTATACACACACCACTTAGGGAAGCAACTAAATGCAGGCTCAGAAACCAGATTATTCCCAGACTTTATTGGCAGCATCACAATATATTGGGCCATTTATGTCAATAAAAATAAGTCATTTCACCTCAACCTGCATTTTTCTAAGGAAATTCACAATTTCAAACAAAAGGAGAACATAACATTTTTGCTTGTTTTTAAAAAAAAATTCTATACAGTCACCAAAATCGGGCTTTTCCAATGACATCAATGATCCATGTAGCATGTGTGGACCCAGAGATACAGGGTTTTAATTGTCCAAAGATCCCCCCTTGTATCGCCTACAATGGGACTTGGACTGCAAACTGGGGGGGGCACACAAATGCCCCCCTGTGCCCCCACTCCAGATCCGCCAGTGGTAGGCGCTGCCATGTCCTAGACAGATTCCAGAACGTGAGAGGCACTCCAGGTGTAGAATGCACCGATCTTTAAGATGCCATCATTAAGGCCTTCTGGGCCAAAACGTTGCCTTGATTTTAGCTCCATCCAAAATAAAGATCCGTGCCTTCAACACCTGGAGTGCCTCATCTTGGATCCAAGGCAAAATTATGTCAAAGCACAATTGTAGGCCAATCCTAAGCATATGTAACCTATGTTTGGCGCGCACAAGTTACATTTCCAGGTGGAGCACCTGCTACCTGAAATGCTTGGGACCAAAAGGATTTTGGATTTTACGATTCTTCCCATCTGGCCAGGATTCCATCCAGCTGCAGGTGAGGAGGCACACAACAGTGGGTCTGTGTATTGAAACCGTGCTGTGCCTTCGAGGCACGCTGTGCATTGTAAGGACATACTAAACAGTGGCAGTGTGCTTCTTATACTGTCAGCACAGAACACTATCCAAGACTAGAGGATCACCAAAAAAATAACCAATAAGGTAGTACCTACACGAGGAATAAACCTAAAGGGGCACAGATAACCCTCACTGCTACCAATAGACAAGAGGGCAGGGAGAGGATACCCAACGTTTTGTCATTACCGCCTCCATTATCAAGGGCAAGGTTTCTCAAGTAACTTCTTTTCGGTTTAATGTATCTCCTTGCACACATGCAGCAATTGAAGTTTAATATATTGTATGACTATATCTGCATCATATTTGTAGCAGTTATTATATGTAATGCTCACATGCTCCTCTATTTTAAATTGTGTTACAAAGGGTAGATGGTTACCATTAGTTTTATGGTTTGCTCTTGCAGATTGTGTACTTTATTAAAAAAAAAAAAATCCATTTTATCCAGTTCGTTGCGCATTTCCCAATATTGCTTTCGACATTAGAAAAAGGTGAAATGTCAAACAATAATCCACACCAAAAGAAAAAAAAATCCTGCGGCGGGTTATAGTTAACGTATCGATGTTGAGATTGAGTTGAGACATATCCATCATTTATTTCTCCCCCCCCCCTTCCCTCTCTAAATACGAGTTTGTCCCTTTGGGGGAAAAACAATCATTAAATCCCGCAAAGAAAGTCAATTTTGGCAGGATCAGAGCAGCCGTTCATCCTCTAAAATAAAAAATATAAAATAAAAATAAACGTGTCTAGTACAAGACACACAAAGACACTAACCTTAAAGCGGGTCTGCTCCACATCATAAATCTTTTTTTCAGAGATGAGCTTTGGAGCGAAAAACCTTCCCAGTTTTGCAAGGTACACTCCATTTCTCAAACCTTCTTCCAGCTCTGTGGTTGGCGGGAGTTCCTCGACCAAGCAGGCTTCTATCCACCTGCAAGCAAGAAGACGGCAAGTATTATTTATGCACAGACAGCCGGATCGCGTCGCAATGACGGATTGTTGGAGACATCACACTTTTATTCCACAATTGGATGATAAATTGTAAACCAGGTGCAAGATATGACCGGAAACAAAGATAAGCAGAAAACACAAATATGGAGATTCTGTCTGTACACATGCTTCCGATTTAATGTTCTTGGCAGTAAGGGATTTGCAGGTGAAACCGAGTGCAGCAGCGATTCCTTCACGCGGAGGTTCGAGATAAAAATATTTAGTACGTTGCAGGACCGACATTTGTTTTACTTTGGTTATTATGAAATACAAGCCATGGCAAGGGAAGAAAGGTGCTGGGACGCTACGCCAAGCCGAGCTGTGATTTACATACTCAGCAATATCATAATGGCAAAATAACCAGTGGAAATGATATGCGAGATATAGATAGATATATATACATAGCTCATCATCATCATAAGTGTCGTGAGCGATATATAGATATATATTAGGCCACCGACTGAACTACTATTATTTTCCCACACGTCGGGGAATCAAATTCCCAGACGCTGCGGTGAATTCAGAATTCAGCAAGAGGGGAGAAAAGCCACTGCAAAACCGCCAAAATTATCAGATCTGATAATCCACCAGACCTGCCTAAATTATCAAATCAAAAAACGCGGTTATTTTTTTTTTCCAATTCACAGAAATTATGGGATCCGATAAACCGCCACAAACCCGCCGGATCCACACCCAGAAAAAGCCAACAATCCGCCGAACATAGCGACAACCAGCTGCCAGAAAAAGTCGACAAGCCAACAAATGGGGTAAAAAAATAAAAAAAAATATTTTATGAGAAAGGATTTTACCATGAAGTTTACATTGAGATTTCGCTCGTTTTCAAGTATGTCCTGGGTGTCGAGTATGTACCGTTAGGTGTCTTGCCCAAGGACACTTACCTGGAGAGGTGCTCATCAGGATCGAACCCATGTCTCCACAGTCTCTCTCCATGCAGAGCAGTGATGTTACCTCTACTCCACCCAGCCAGCACAATTAATAATTAAAAAAATTTAGAACAAAATCCCCAAAAAAATAATTAAAAATTCCATTCTCCAGCTGTCACGGCACCCGGCATTGCGGCACTGACCGGGGGGCTCACCTCTCGCAGGGGCTGGCTCTGGCGGTCCGTCTCGCCGGCTGTCGCGCTGCCCGGTGATGCGGCAACAACCAGGGGGCTCGCCCCTCACTGGGGCTGGCTCTGGCGGTCCATCTCGCCGGCGACCCCGGCGTGTAGCTCAGGGGCTGGGGACACCCCGGGGCCCTGCCCAGTCCATAGCGGCCCTCTCCATGCCCGCACTGACGGAGTCAGCACCGCGGTCCCGCTGTCTCCACGTGGGGCATGGCGGCTCCCGGCGTCTGACGTCACAGGGGCGGATACAGAGGCCTGGATTGGTGGAGCAGGCCCAAGGGGAGGAACCCCAAACCTGGGTGGACCTGATGGGGAACAGCACCAAGACACACTCGGGCTCTGATTGGAGAACAGACATCCGTAGGAGGGGCTAAATAAACCTTACCACGTATATAAGTCCTCCTGTCACACTCAGTCCTCGCTTCAGCGTTTTATCACTCCCAGTGGTTACTAATTGAGAAGCTTATTCATGTCCTACCTGTGTACCAGCTCTTGGCTTATCCTTCAACCTTCCCTGTTTCGCCACCTGACCCTGACCACCCTTCTGACCACGACTACGATTATTGGAAACTCCTTTTGTACTGCGATCCTGAGATTGTTCTCCCACCTCTGCACCTGGGCTCCAGATCCGCCGCCGGAAACCGTGACACCAGCTATTCTCCTGCTTTTCACCACTCTCTGAATAACCCTGTTGGTCTGCATTGATGGGCATTTGGATCCCTATATCTCCATAGCAGCTACAAGGTTATTTGAGGAGCCAGAGCATGACCTTTCCAATGATACATAAAACCTGGTCATGTTTGGTAACTATAAAAATAAAATATTTTTTTTCTTTCTAAGCAATATTTTTTTAATTTTCAATTATAAAGGGAACAATGATGGTGCACTAATTCACGATCTCAAGTGTGGAGGTGATGACACAATCCATTATTGCGAATTGTTACATCAAAAACCCAAACTGCAGCGAAGTGCACGGGGCTGTGGGGCTTTGGAACCCTGTGTCACTAATCTTTACCACCTCCCGAGGTCAAGCGAGGAGTCATTGGACAGGTCAGAGTCTGGCCTTTGCATTGACACCAAAAGTGGCCATGTAAAATGTAAGAGAAAACAAAAAAAAAAAACACTTTTTTTACTTAATTTTAGTTCCAAAGCGATGGCATTGTCCATTTGTCCTGTAAAAATGAGCAATACCACTGCATTACTCACCTTCTCATTTCCCACGCTGGGAACAGGATCAGTGTTTTATACATACAGGGCTATTCAGAGAGGTGAAAACCTCGAGAATTGCCAGGAGAATGAACAATCTAGACCAAATAGCCATTTTGGAAAGTGAGATAAAATGGGAGAATTTTTCTGGTTTGCCTATTTTGACCTAGAATTTTCAATTCTCCAGTCATTCTCAAAGTTTTCACCTATTTCTGAATAGCCCCGATAGTCATTATTCATAAAAAACATCATTTTCCAAAACACAAGGGAAATCTTTAATTTTTTGGTTTTTAATATTGTATATTTTCTCAAAATAAGAATTCCCTGTAGAATATATAAGCACAAAGGTTTGGATGATAAAATGTGAAAAAATTTTACACGCTGTAAATGATTGAAATCTGAATGGACATTTACTCTCACATTATCTGCACAATTCAGGCTGGGGTCAGACTAACGCATTTTTAACGTGTGTTTAGGCGCACTTAATCACGGCCGCACTAGCAACAAATGGCGGGCAATGACGGCCAATATACAAAGTACGGCCGCACGAAAGTCCGGCAGCGCAACGCAAGTGGAAAATGAACACATTTTTTCAATAACGCAGAACCGCTAGTACTGACGTACAGAGTGCGCTGCGTCCGCTAGCGGCGTGTTTGCGTGATTAGGAGATGTCAGACGCTGCTCATGTCCAGCCTACATAAGGTCCAGACGCATAAAGTGTTTTATTGACGATCCGTAAAAAAAAAATCACGCACGTAAATGCGCGTCGTCTGACCATTTTCGCACATTCCGTGAAAAAAATACATCAATGCGTTCAGACGCACTTTTTGACGGTCGCTGCGAATAATGCGTTAGTTTGACCCTAGCCTAAAGAACCTAAAATATGTATTCATTCACTAAAAAAGCCCACCACAAACATTCAGCTCCAGGCCCATAGAGATCTTAATCTGGCCCTGGCTATACCGCTCTATTCACCTTGAGCTTTAGCTCCCCTTTCTTTAGGAAAGTCCTAATGGGGATCAGAACTCAAAACAAATTCACCCACAAGAAAGACAGCCGTAACATTGACTAGAAAACCTCCAATAAAACTGCCACTTTGTGACCTTGGTGCCTGGCCTCCCTTCTGCACTAAACTACCGATTGTACAGCTCTATGGAATATGCTGATGCTTTATAAATATTCGTGTAAGAAAAAAGTATAAGAAATCTGTCAATAGAGTCCAGTTCACCAATGAGTACCAGCTCCTAAATTTAATGGAATGAAGCATCTCCAGCTGCACGTAAACAAAAAACGTTCCTATGACCGAAGATCCTCTCCTGCACGAGACATCACGATACTGAAAACACCTTTTGGAAACAAGGAGACGCTACAGTTAAATCAGGTTTAATTAGGTGGACGTGCGTTTGATTACTTGTGCTAAAAGCGTCATCTTCTCAGAAAAAAAAAAAAAAAAAAAAAAAAAAAAAAAATACATGCATCATATCCTGAAAAGGAGTTAAACAAACCGAAGGAATGAGAAGGGAGTTTGTTGTTAGGAGCAACAATGTGATTGAGCAAAGCCTTCCTTTCCTTATCTCAGTTTGTCTACACTTTATATTACGTTCCAAATGACGTTCGCGCCCATCTGGCAGGTGCGGAGAACAAATGGAAATAATGGACTCCGTGCCGATTATGTGGTCGTGGGGGCGGGGACAACTGGGACTTTTCTAGTTATCCTTGCATCATGATACACATATACAGGGGAATGTTTGAATAACACTGCTCGTTGTGGTAGACTGTAAGCTCTTCTGAACAGGACCCACTCTAACAGTTCTATTCACTAAAATGTTAAATTGGAGAATTGGCAGAACTTTTGCAGGGTTATTCAAAGAGATCCGAATGGCTGCCGAAAGGGAACCGAACGCTGAAAATCAGTGTTCGGTTACCTTTCTTAGCCATTCGGCTATTCAGAGAGCAGGCAATTCGCCAAATTCTGGCAAATTGCCTGCACATACGGTGCCTGTTCGAGGGCAGTGAAATCCCCATAGAGAAGCAATGCTTTGTCTATTCAGAGAACAAAAAACACCGAATGACAGGGCATTTCGGGAACCTTTCACTGCTGGTTTAATTCGGCAGGATTATACAGGCGAATCCCATAGGCTTCAATGTTAAAGATACTCCCGTTTTAATTCAATATCTAACAAACCGTTGATTATAAATATTCTGCAGTAAAGAATCTATTTATAGATTTTGTAGGATATTTTAAGCATTTTTTTTTTTTAAAAAAAAAAAGCCGATTTTTCTTTAAAAAAAAAATTTAAACTTTATTTTTTCTGTAACAGCCCTTTTTATTATCATTCCTTGGACCTCATGTAAATTTCAGCCATTTTCGCAAACAGCGTTCCACTTTTCAAACATTCAAGTGAACTGTTTTTTTTTAATTTATTCACTACATTCGTCTGCGGTGTCTGCTTTTTCCGGCGGCTGCGCTGCGTGTGATCGGCTCCTGTTCGGGTTTTTCCGGCGGGTTAATTCAAATGTTTTTGCGTGTTCCTTCTCCCTCGTTTTGCGGTGAGTTTTCGGTGACCTTTCCCTGCAATTCGGGGGCCCTGTGGTGCTTGCTGAATACACCGCAGGGTCGCTGAAATGGGATCGCCAAATCGAACCAAATTGAAGAGAACGAAAAGTAACCGAACGTGCGGTGGCTTTTTCGATTCTCTTTGAATAACCCTGTTGGAGAAGTGAAAATTCTAGGTCAAAATAGCCAAACCAGAAAAAATTTCCTGAGTTTCACCTTCAGTGAATAGACCTACAGGTAAGACCCACAAGACCTACAGGTAAGACCCACAGGTAAGACCTACAGGTAAGACCTACAGGTAAGACCTACAGGTAAGACCTACAGGTAAGTCCTGTGCGTCTTACATGTCTTCCTCTGGTTCCTAAGCTTGTTTGTAATTTTATTATTACTTTCATTCCCCATGTTTTATTTTTAAGCACATTGAAGAAACGGTTGGCGCCACAAACTATTATTAAGAGGATAACTGTTTGCATTGAACCTACGCTACATAAAATGGGGGGGGGGGGAGAAACTAATCACACAATGTGTGATTCTGCTTCGGTATTCGTGTAGGCTGGCGTCAGATGAGCCACTATGTGCGCCCGTGCCGACGTGCCTTCTGGCGTCTCAATGCTGCGACAGGGCCGGCCACACTCTGTTGCACGTGCACAACAGCGGCCGTGCTGCAGCCCTCTCCGTCAAACGCTAGGACGCGCGTTGACGGAGCTGCAATGTGTGATTTCCCCATAGGAGGAGCGAGCCTTGCAGCGTTGAGAGCACCAAGTGAGCTCAGCGAGGTGGCCAGACGGGCGTCGGAGTGGAAGAAAGTCCACGACATTCCTTCCGCTCTTCAAATACGCTCGTCTGATCCCAGCCTAAACTAGCAAACATAAACTTACAGAAATAAATTGTATTACTACATCTGCAACAGAGTTGTTTGTGAAATGAGAGAACAGCGGCTACGTGCTACAAAATGGATTAAGAATTTATATTTTTTTTTCTAGAGTTCATCACTTTGCTTCATTCATGTATTTGTTTTGACGCACCAGAATATTCAGCAAGAAATAAATTTAGTTACACCTTTATTCACACTCCTCTTACAGATACAATTTTAGGAGGCAGAATCACCAAGACTGGGTTCACACCTGAGCGTATCTCATATGCGCGTTTTACGTCGGGCGTTTTAGGAGCGTATTACCTGGGGTTTTCAACAATTAGAAATGCGTGTCGTACACGCGCTTTTTTTGATTGACTAAGGAGGCGTCCAATGAAAAATACTTTTGTGCCTGTTGCCATGTGCGGAACGCACATTCATACGTGCGTTTTTGATGACGCAAACGCCCATTTCAGCACGGTCACGTTGAAGTCTATTGCCACAAACACGCAGTTATACGCCCCAAAGAAGCTCCTGTACTTCTTTGGGCGTAGGGCGTTTTACAGCGTGTTCCTACGTGCTGTGATACGCCCAGGTGGGAACCAGGCCCATAGGAAATAATGGGATTTCAATGTTTGAGCGTTTTACAGCATGTAGGGACGCACTGTAAAATGTCCAGGTGTGAACCAGGCCCAAAAATATATTTGCTGGTTTTGAAAGAGAATTTATTACACATTTATGTTTTAGGGTTACCACTAGTTGTTAATGGGAGACAATTAGAGATAGAGATATATATATCCATTTATCTTATCTGACATAATAGCAGCCCTATTTTTTAAATGGAGTAATTTTTTTTTAGATTTGGCCATATATAAAATCTTGATTTCACAAAACACACTTTAATGATTTTGGCCACAGCTGAAAAATTAAATATCAAGCTGCGATTAACCCAGAGGAAAGTTTAAGCTGAAATTGTCTCCAGTGAAAGGAGACAATTCTACGCAACTGATCACTTTAGCGAGTGGCCAAGTTGTGCGCCCCCCCCCTCCCTCAAACTGTTGAAAGTGCTGGGTGGAGAGATTCCTCCTCCGCACCACCGCAGGACCAGGAAATTTGGACATCCCACCGGCTGGTCGCTAGTTCAGCTCACTCAGGCTCAGGTCAGACGAGCGCACTGATCACGTCCGTGTTGCCGCACATTTGTACGTCCGTTATCGCATATAATTATGACCAATGGAGCCCACACACACGTACGTCCACATAACGGACGCGGCAAACGGACACAGGTTAGGCAAGAACATAAATCCGCTAGAATGGACGCACAGAGTGCGCTGCGTCGATCTGCAACATCTGCATGGCTTTGTGTGCGAGTGATGGAACGTAGTCAGACGGACTTTATTTTTGTCGTCCAGCATTTTCACGGACAAAATGTTTTTTTCATATTAATTTTCCCTTCTACATCAGTCACAAAACCAGACCGTGTGGCCACTACCTTGTCAGTCAGAAAGTACGTCCGTTGTGCACAGACGCACAGAACGCGCGCGTCTGACCCTAGCCATGGAAATGTAAACAAAATGATGACTGGCTCCTAAAATTTTTAGGCTCCTAAATTTGATACAACATAGTCAACCCTTGGTATAACCGGATCCATCGGATCGCTCCAACCAACCCATGATTTACATTTCATTTCACTAGGTGGCAGTAGAGCAGCTTTGATGAGGATTTAATAGTTTTCTGGGTTAATGAGTGATTAAAGCGAGCCTTACTCTGGCGCTCCAAACGCAACGCTTCTCAGACCTGGTATATGAAGGGCTGGCTTGACAATCCCAGTCAGCAAATCATCTGACTAAAGCCACCCTAAGCTCTGTTTACTCAGCATTTCCTACAGCTAGTATCTTATTACCCCCACCAAAAACGGTCACACGACAAAAGATCTCACACCTCTATACACCATCGCATCGACCATTACTGGAGGCACATCCAAAGGAGAACAGAATAAATTTCTAACACATATTGTGCTCTATATAACATGGGGCAGCACCATTGGCCCTTTGGAATTCTATTTCTCATGAGGCCTTGCTAATGTAATGCGTGGGATTGTGGGAGATTTAGTTCCAAACCCTCCGGAAGGTGCTGGAGAAAGGGTTAGCCATGTGGGACGGTAACCACGGCTCTGGTTGTGTTGCTTCGCCCTGTGGTGACCTGATCTAACACAAAGCCAAGGCCATTTTATGCAACTTAACTTATTTTTCCACCAATTTTCCCCTGGAAACATCAATTCTTTTCAATTACTGCATAATGCGACTTTATTCTACAGGATTTCCTTGAAATCAAATTGAAGGTTTATTCGGCAGCCTAATTTTTTATTTTTTTTGGGAAGTATGGCATGACCAGGGCCTCCGTGCTGCAAAATAAGTGAAACACTGAAGACCACATACTTTAAATGTTCCAGGGATTTATATAATAAGTTGAACATAATATGTTAATATGCTGGATTGGTGGCAGGGGGGGGGGGGGTGTTTGCTGCTGAACATACAGAAGTCGACTTTTTTTTTATTTGAGGTATTTAGAAATGCTTTCCAAATGTGACGATTCCTCTTTAAAATCAATACATAGATACTAGATGAAAAAAAAATCGGCACATACCACATGTCCGTGGCTTTGGCAGTCCCATTGTTAAAAAGTGTACGTTTAAGTAAGCGCAGTCGAAGCTGCCACAGACATCATAAGGTGACATTAACTCATTCAGTATCCAAGCTTTTATGCACGGCAAGGCACTAACAGAACTGGATACTTTAATACGCAATGCAATCTATGCACAGGTTAGCTGATATTTTGGCCAACTTTGACCATCTTCATGAACTCAATAGTTCCTGGAGCTTTTCCAGAAAATAGACGGATTATGCTGTACGTAGATTGAATGAAAGTCTAACCAAACAAAGAAAATGCAAATAAACAAATGACGGAATAAAGGAAAGTTGGGTTTATGTAAAACCACCGTAAGGTGAGAACAGGTTCAATGTAGCGATCAAATTATTTCAGATAAACAAGACAAAGCCGTTTTAGAATTGTGACCCAAGAAAAAACACTTTCCATGTAAACCAGTGACGTCCAATCCATCCAGTGACATACCCATTCTGGCTGTTATGGAACCCTTCAGTGATTTTGCTTCGCAACGAATTGTGGGAATTGAGGCACACCACAGAACTAGATGAAGAGCAGATTAAATGGGATGGCTACTGTAGGGCTACGGATGCCCCCCCCCTTATCCACCAGACACCCGTCCACCATTAGGTTAAAGATCTTTGTAAAGAAATGTGTAGTTGGCGCCAACGTTTTCTTAGTGGATCTTCGGGTTAATATGTAAAGGTCAATGAAGATCCTTAAAAATTCACCTTTATTCCAGCACTGGGGTCTCCTGTACCAAGAGGTCAATGGGATGAGTGCTCTTCTCAAGCACTTGGCCAAATGACAATGCATCGAGAGGTATTATCCATCAAGTGCTGCACATTCTGAGCATTGGTGATCAGAACCCGGAAGACTATCCCACTACAAGCCAAGTGGCAGCCTTCCGAAGAGGGCTTCTATCCACCTGGATGGCTGTCACAGCTTGCCAGGAGACAATAAGGGGAAGATGGGCACAATAAGCTCAAATTAAATGGTCACAGTGGAAAGATTGCCCCTTTAAAATTTTACGTCAGATTCTTGGGGAAGGTAACATTCCTTGTAGCTCACCGAGGGTTTCCTCTTCTTCCAAATGATTGCAAATTCTGATTTACTTTACTATGGAGGATTCCAATTTCCAGCTTGGCTTGAACGAAATCAGTAAATCCAGCATTATACTTTCTGATTCATATTTGGCGTTTAAACCTTTAAATTCAGCTGGCACAGGCTTATGTCCCTTGATGTCTGCAGTGAGTGTTTTTCTGATATTCCAGCCCCAGATTCACATTTATTTTGTTATTCTGGAGTTGGCTCCAAGTGAAATATTTTCATGATTAAATTAGAAAATATATATTTCAAGATTCTTTAAGCAACGGACACTTTTTTCCCTTCTGGAAGGAAATTTGAAGGCCACAGATTTTTTTCCACTGCTGCAGGAATGTACAATCGACTGAGAGATCAGAACACTGATCCAATAGCCCGATTTCACAGCATGTCCACGTAATCACAATGGAATCACAATCAACACTGCTGATCTTTTACTTTGTTTAAATGGTGTGCTTAACCTCAGTATCAAAGTGAAATAATCAGCAACTAAAGAATAAATTAAGCCATCAAGTCATCTGTAATGGTTATTATATTGGGATAGTCAAGCTGAGGAGCTCCAGGCCTCTTACATGGGACCCGGTCACCAAACCTTCTGACTAGAGGCTTTGACAAAACGAACGCATATGCCATTTAGACTCAAATCTTCTTGCACACCGTTTAACCCCTTCACTACCAAAGTGGTTTAAAAATAAAAAATAAAACACCTGTTTGGAACCAGGTTTTTTATTTTTAATCGCACAGCAAGATTTGGGAATATTCTCAATGTATTTCTGTGTCACCATCTACTGGCCAAACGGAGTTGCTACAGGTCTGAGCTTTGTGCAGAATAAGATGGGGAGAAGTCAATTAGAGGTATTTTCAGACTTTTTTTATTTAAAATAAAAAAAAAAAAGTGTTAGCACCTTGAGTGTCAAAGCATTTGGGAAACGTTCTGGAGCCCAAGTGCTAACAAAAAGTGTTTGCAATGATACAGCATAGCTCCTAAATTGTGTAGTGTCTGTCTACACAATCATGCTAGTGAAGGTTAAAAATTCTTGTGATTAGCTTTGTACACTTTATTTTAAGGATGGTCTAAAACGGACACACACACACAATGTTTGGGTGGAGTGCTCTGAATTAATTGGGTCTATTGACTAAAGGGTGACGTCTGGAGAATTGGCAGGAGAAGGGGACAATCTAGACCAAATAGCTTGAGGAACTTGCAGGCCAAACGGTCAACTGGCACCCCAAATACACTAGATACTGTCAGCGCTGCTCCAGGGCAGCTGAACGCAGCTGGAGGAAGTCCCGTGGACTTCCTCCATTACAAATTCATGCTCCGTTCCTACAGTCTCGCTCTCTTGCTAAACAGTCTTAATTCTCGTCCCCTTAGCTCTACCTTTTCTCACGATTCTCAATGTCCGTTTCACACATTCACTCTATTAATGCTCCCCATGTTCAACCAACCTTCCACGTATCTCACCGCTGTCTGTTTTGCTCATTACTTCACTGATAAGATTGCAAAATTAAGACTAGAAAGCTCTTCTCTGCCTTCCTCCACTAACTACTCAACCTCATTTCACTCCATCTTTCCCTGCCCCCTCTTCTAGGTCTTCCTTTTCTCTGGTCTCTGAGGATGAGGTCTCGGCACTTTTCTTGTCCTCCTGCCCAACCATCTGTCCACTTGACCCTATCTCCTCGCACCTTACCCGGCCAGTTGTCCGCGCTCTCACATTTTCAACCTCTTACTCTCCTCTGGCGTCTTCCCTTCTACTTTCAAAATGTGCTCTGGTCCCCTCCACACTAAAGTCATCTCTTGACCCCACCTCCCTAACTACCGACTCATCGCTCTGCTCCCCTTTGCCTTTAAAATCCTAGAATGCCTAGTCTATAACAAGCTCACCGTTACACTGCTAACCCTCTACTTGATCCGCACCAGTTTGGCTTTTGCTCTCAGCACTCCACTGAAACTGCTCTGACCAAGGTAACCAATGATCTAGTTGCTGCCAAAACCAAAAAGGTCACTTCATCTTTCTGCAACATTTGACACTGTTGACCACCCTCTCCTGCTGCATCAACTTGGCCTCTGACTCCGCTCTCTCCTGGTTCTCGTCGCTCCTTTAGTGTCCCCTTTGCTGGCACCTCTCCCCCCCCCATCTCCTCGCTCAGTTGGGGTACCTCAAGGCTCTGTTCTGGGTCCCCTACTCTTCTCGATCTATACTGCCTCTCTTGGCAACCTCATCTCTTCCTATGGACTTCAATATCATCTCTATGCCAACGACACCCAACTCTACTTTTCTGCTCCCGATCTCTCACCTCCCGTGCTGGACCGTGTTACTGCCTGCCTGTCAACTGTCTCCGACTGGATGACTTCCGTTTCTTAAAGTTTAAAGTTTAACCTCTCTAAAACTGAACTTCTCGTCTTCCCTCCCTCTAAAACTAGCATTCCTGCACCCACTTCCCTTCAGGTGAATGGTGCCACAATCACTTCTACCTCTCAGACTCATTGTCTTGGTGTCCTCCTGGACTTTGATCTCTCCTTCACTCCTCACATTTCAGTCACTAACCAAATCCTGCTACTTCCACCTAAAAATCATTGCACGCGTCCGCCCCGGTCTTAATCAGGACTCTACAAAAATGCTCATCCAAGCTCTTATTATCTCCCGCCTGTACTACTGTAACCTCCTTCTCTTTGGCCTTAAGAGATCCCAGATTCTCCCTCTGCAGTCTCTTCTGAACGCCTGTGCCAGGCTCATCCACCTCACGCACCTCTCACACCTCCCCCCTCTGTCAATCTTTACACTGGCTTCCTGTCTCCTATAGAATTTGTGGTGTAGTTGTGCTGGCTGCCAATGGGGGGGGAAGTGGGTGTTTCTTTTGGCGGTTGGCTGTTGACAGTTGGTCGTCCATTTTGTCTGCCAGTTGAGGATGACTAGAGACACAGCCAGTTGCTGTTGTAGGAAACCTGTATGCTTAGTTGTTAATAAACCTATTAATGAAAACCCAAGACGTCTCGTATTATCCAGAACACTACAGAATTCAATTCAAAACATTGGTACTCCAATCCAAAACTCTCCACAACCGCGCCCCTACCTACATCTCCCTTATTAACAGGTATATCCCATCCCGACCACTTCGCTCTGCCAATGATTTGATGCCATCAGCTCCACGTACCAGCACTCCCAACTCCCACCTTCAGGACTTCTCCTGAGCTGCCCCATTTCTATGGAACTCCCTCCCCTGCAACAGACTCTCCCCATCTCTCCAGTCCTTCAAGAAGTCTCTGACAACTCATTACTTTAGAGAAGCCTATCAGCTCACTCCCTAATCCCCCCTCTGTTCATTTTCTGCTGCAATCTTCACACACAGCCCGCATGCACTTTGTTATTTTTACACTCTCCATTAACCCTCAGATTGTAAGCTCTTGAACAGGGTCCTCCCACCTACTGTACTGTGCATTAAACCTGTATGTATATTTGTTATTCTGTCTCACCCATTGTACAGCGCTACAGAACTTGTTAGCACTTTATAAAAACTTGTAGCCAACTTATTTGAAAAGTGAGATAAATTTACCTGAGTTTCACCCTTCAGTGAATAGACCTGTAGGAGGACATGGGTAGGACCTGTGGACCTATGAGGTACATGGATGTCGTGGAGGTTTATGCTGTGATCAGATTTTGTAACTGATCCTTAACCAATTTAAAAGCCAAGTCAGGTGTTTTTAACCTTTAGATATATGTTAGGAGGGTGGAGGCTCTCAAATATTATATTAGAAATGCTGGTTAAAGATTATTATTTACACAGCTCAACATTAAACAAAGCCATTGACGCTATAATAAAAAGGCATGATACAGGGAAGCTGTGGAATAGCATTAAGGGTGACTAGGTAGCTTAAAATTAAGTGCGCTAATTAACAAGAGAAAAAAAAAACCTTAAACCCTCACTAAAGCCCAGTGTTCAATTACAGATTTAGAGTTTAATAAAATCACATTTTCTGGCTTTTGCTAAAGCATGATATGTTAAACATCTACCACCGTCATGGTTGGGTTGTGCTGACGCATTCTAAGCTCCTTATGCTGGCACACATATAGGAAACTCTTTGCTTCTGCCAGCAGGATATGCAAACCTTTACAAACCCGCTTAGTAGGTGCAGGAGTGTGTTTTTATGTCCCTGGGTTTCTTTCAAATTATAAAAAAAGGCATCATTATGTATTCTGTAAAGAATGTCCCTTCCAAGCTTACAGCCTACATGAAGACTCAACCATAACATGGTGACTCAAGAGGTCAAAAAGACACATACCAGCTCCTGCGCCAGATTTAGGGCCCTCTTCCACCCTAGCCATTAGTATTCATGACTGGGCTTCTTCTTGCTGCCAACAGTGCAATGACTCTTCCCTCACTTCGTATAGTAAGCACCAATGTGGCGGCAGCCAGAGAACAATTAGCAATTCCACAGATGTTATTCTAGCTTTCAGGTGATCCGGAAAGAAAAAAAATTATCGACGACTGCAAGAAATTGCAACATCCTTTTGCACGCAAAAATAAAACTTTAAAAATTCCATTCAACTCTGGCCCAACATGCAGAAGGCAGTGCGATCCAAAGCACCCTCACCAGAAACAGAAGGAAGAGAGCACAAATAGTTTCTGGTGTCCTCCCGCAAGATCTTCTACATGTGAGTGAGCACCAATCTCCAGAATGTCATGCGAACTCCAGAATAGGACACTGGGGGGCAACACACAATATCTATTAATGATTAGTCCTGTAACAGAGCTGATCAGGCACCACAAATTGTTCATTCTGAATTTTGCCACTTGCAGCGCCCTACTGCTGGCGCAACGAGAATAGGACCAGTTTCTCCCTTCATTCAAAAAAACTAAAGATTTGGAACTTCAAGAGTGTCCTGGGTGGATTTGTCCCCGAGATGGAAGACTCTCTGAATCTCTGGAGGGTAGGCCTAACCAGTGTAATGCTCCCCTGTGCCTTGTCGTCCTTAGCCCCTGCAGCTCCTATAGAGCTCTGGATGATGTCCCTGAATTACGGACATATACTCGGGCTGGTGTAATATAGGGCCAGTGTCCCGACCACTGCTGAGTTTGAGGAGTGGCCGCTGACACCGCCTATTTGCTGTTCTGCGGGGAGTCCCGCACCGGATGGTGCTTGGAGGCTGGAACCGACTTCTGGGAGCTTTACAGCAGAGAAGGGGTTTCCTGTGGTCACAGAGGTGAAGATTAGGGATGAGCTTTTCGGTTCGGAGTTCGATTCGAACATCGCCTGTTCGCATACAATGCACCACAATGGACCACAATGCACTTTTCCACTGGCCTGAAGCTTGTAATTGGCTACAGCCTTGCACCTGACCACAGGTCAGGTGCAAGACAGGTTCAGGACTATGGGCAAAATTTGCCCAATCATGGGCTCACAGAGCTAAGTCCCGCCGCACACTACATAAGGCTTCACACAGCACTTCAGCACGCGTTTGAGAGGAGATTTGAGAGGAGATTTGAGAGGAGATTTGAGAGGAGATTTGAGAGGAGATTTGAGAGGAGATTTGAGAGGAGATTTGAGAGGAGATTTGAGAGGAGATTTGAGAGGAGATTTGAGAGGAGATTTGAGAGGAGATTTGAGAGGAGATTTGAGGAGGAGATTTGAGGAGGAGATTGGCAGTGAGAACACACACTAACACAAGAACAGTCTGCCACCAGCTACCGGGGGGGGGCCTCATTTCTACAAAATATCTGGGAATTGTTCTAATCGATGTGTTCTTACCCAGTATTTTGGGGTCAGTAATTTCTACAAAATATTTGGGAATTGAGGTAATCTGTGTCTTGTCACTGGCTGCCAGCTATCGGGGTGTGTCACTGAATTATACCAGAGTTCTAGAAATCTTTAAATATATACAGAACTCTGATTCAACTCTGGTATAAAGATTAATCTATATATCACTCACCATGTCAGAAAGACCAAAAAGGACAGGCAGACGCTCCCAGACACAGATAAGAGGGCAAGCAGCCCCTGTGTCGGGAGGCTGTGCCTCTGGTCGTCGTGGACATGGTGCATCCTCTGCAGGGTCACGCTTGTCCTTTCTAACTGGTGCTGGCCGTCTTAAGCAGCAGCAACATAAAGAGAATTTGGTGGATTGGCTAACCAGGCCATCCTCATCCTCCGAGTCCTCTGCCAGCCAGGCTTGTAGTGCTTTACAGTCCACCTCAGCTGCCAAAGCATCTAAGGCAGCCTCCATGTCCACAGCTACTCCTGCCGTAGCCTATCACACACGGAAGAGTCAGCTGAATGGTTTAACTAGAATGACAGTGACATGCTGCTTTAGGAAGCGCAGAAACTACAGTGCTCCGATTCAATCTCTGAGATTGAGGAAGGGAGTATAATCAATAGGGATGCACCGATACCACTTTTTTAAGACCGAGTACCGATACTTTTCTTTAATGTCATGTGACGCTTTCCAATAAGAACAGACCATATAAAAATGCCCCCAGCTCACATGTATATCCCCCCCGAATATAATAATAATAATAATAATAATATATATATATATATATACTGCCACAGCTCACACACGGGTATGCCCCACAGCTCACACACGGGTATGCCCCACAGCTCACACACGGGTATGCCCCACAGCTCACACACGGGTATGCCCCACAGCTCACACACGGGTATGCCCCACAGCTCATGGGATATGCCCCTACAGCTCACACATGGGTATGCCCCCCAGCTCATGGGATATGCCCCTACAGCTCACACATGGGTATGCACCCCAGCTCATGGACCCCCCCCCGCGACGATACTTACCTTCCTGGGCGCCGCCGGGAATGTCTCCGTGCGTGCGCTTGCTGGAAGGACCCCAGCCGCAACCACGTGGGACCATGTATTCGCGGCTGGGGTCCTTCCAACAAGCGCACGCGGGGAAACTTTCCCGGCGTCGCTCAGGAAGGTAAGTATCATCGCGTAAAGCAGCTGCAGGGCCTGTCTGAATGGTCTATCGGCATTCGGACAGGCCCTGCAGCTGCTCACTGTGTTCATACTTCCCTTCCTGGGCGACGCCAGGAAAGTTTCTGCACGCGTACTCGTTGGAAGGACCCCAGCCGCAATCACATTGTCCCACTTGGTCGCGGCTGGGGTCCTTCCAACGAGCGCACGCGGAGACATTCCCGGCGGCGCCCAGGAAGGTAAGTATTGCGGTGAGCAGCTCCAGGGGTGGCTGTCCGAATGCCGATAGAGCATTCGGACAGCCGCCGCAGCCCCTCGGATGCCAGCTCAATGCCGGCTTCCGGTAAAAATATCGGAGTGGACTGCACGAGTACCAAGTACTCCTGCAGTACCCAGTATCGGCCCCGATACCGATACTAGTATCGGTGCAACCCTAATAATCAACCTACAGGAAGGGGGGTGCCAGTGATGACACACAAATAACTGGCACTCATGTTGCCCCAGCAGCATACTGCCAAGTTGGCTCCAGTGACGAGGAGATCGGGGGTGATGACGATGATGAGGTCACTGACTCCACCTGGGTGCCTGATCGAACAGAGGAGTCAAGTGAGGAGGAGGCAAAACATCCTCTATGACCAACCGTAGCACTAGCCAGTCCAAGGCATCAGATGTCAGAGCTGCTCAGGTGCAGAGAGCTGTTGTCTCAAAGCACACATCCAGGAACTCTGCTGTCTGGGAGTTCTTTAAGAAATGTGCAGCAGACCGCACCGGTGCCATTTGTAATCTATGTCAGATGAGGCTCAAGCGTGGGAAAGACACAGGACGCTTGGGTACCACGTGCTTGAGGCGACATATGACCACCTGCCACACATCCCGTTGGCACAAAACTTTGCGTAGGTCCTCCTCATCTGTCTCTACCCCCACTGTATGTCCTGAATGTCATTGCCTGCAACCTCCACTGACAGGGATGATGCTACAGCAATGGATGTACCAGGTCCTTCCTCACAATGTGACAGCATCCCATCAGCCGAAAATTTACACAGTCAGATTATGCTGCTGCAGCGTAAGAAAAAAATATAGTCCAAACCATCCCCAAGCACAGCATCTAAATGCCAGCTTACCAAAATTACTCGCATTGCAGCTGCTGTCTTTCCAGCTGGTGGACTCTGCTCCCTTCCGTGAATTTGCTGAATGTGCTGTACCACAATGGCATGTTCCAAAACGCCATTACTTTTCACGGAAAGCCATTCCAGCACTATACCAGCACGTGGAAGACAATGTTATGGAGTCATTGGGAAAGGCAGTCAGCAGCAAGGTGCATGTGACTTTAGACACGTGGTCCAGCAAGCATGGACAGGGCCGTTACATTTCCTTCACGGCACACTGGGTAACTGATTGCAGCTGGGAGGGATCCAAGACAGGGCTCTGTGCTGGAGCTAGTTCATCCACCACGCCTCCAGAAAGCTGCTTGTATGAGGTATGTCTGCTCCACCACCACCTCTCCCTCTTTCTCCTCCTCCGCCAGAGACACAGAAGGAGGAGGAGGTGGAGGAGGAGGAGTGGCAGTTAAACCGACGCCTGACAGGGGCTACGCAATGGCTCAAGCAAAAAGATGCCATACTGTGCTTGAGCTGGTTCGTTTAGAGGACAGGAGCCACACCGGGCCAGAAATTCTGTCGGCTCTGCAGGGGCAGGTGCAGAGATGGTTAACACCACACCAGCTTCAGCTGGGAATGGTCGTCTGTGATAATGGCAGCAACCTTCTCTCCGCCCTACGCCTGGGTAAGTTGACGCATGTACCATGCCTAGCACACGTCCTAAATCTGGTGGTACAGCATTTCCTAACCAGGTACCCAGGGCTGGCAGAACTTCTCAGCCAGGCCAGAAAAGTCTGCAGCCACTTCAGACGGTCATTCCCAGCAAGTGTTCGCCTGGCAGAAATTCAAAGAGAATTCCACCTTCCCACAAACCGTCTGATCTGTGACAGGTGGAACTCGACATTAGCAATGCTGCAGCATCTGCACAAGCAGCAGAGGGCCATCAACAAGTACCTGTGTGAGTATGGCACAAGGACAGGTTCAGGTCAACTTGTTTCCCCCCCGCAGTGGCTGATGATCAAGGATGCATGCACTGTACAGTCATCATTTCAGGAGGCAACGAGGATGGTGAGCAGGCACAGTGCATGCATCAGTGACAATTCCTTTAGTGTTCCTGCTGGAGCACACTCTGCGGGGAATTCTAGATGTGGCTCTAGAGGCAGAGCAGTGGGAGGAAGAGGAGGCCTTCCCTAGCTCTCAAGGCCCCAGTCTTTCCGCAGACAGCATTCCAGCGGGTCCTCAGTTCAGACAGGAGGAGGATGAGGAGGAATATTTAAGTAGTGAGGGCATTGAAGGTGAGGATTCCTCAAGGGAGGGTTTTGTGTGCCCAAAAACAGAAGAAGGACTAGTACATGGCTGGGAGGAGGAAGTGCACGATGGGGTAGTCATCCTCATTGACCAGGAAGATTCGGAAGCTAATGCCACCTCCAACCTACGCTGCATGGGCTCCCTTATCCTGCAAAGCGTGCTAAAGGACCCCAGGATTCGTGCTATCAAGGAGAGGGATCATTACTGGTTGGCAAACCTTCTTGATCCACGATACAAGGGTAAAGTTGCTCATCCTGCCCGCACAGAGGGAGCACAGGATGAAACAACTTGAGGATGCTCTAAAGCGACACTTGTGTAACACCTTTCCAGGCACTGGTAGGTTACCAAGTGATGACACAGGTGCTTCTGAGGCTGCGGATGATCAGAGGAATAGTGGTTAAGGCCGGGGCCGCTTGACTGATGCCTTTTTAATTTTTTTTTACTCCACGACGCCCAGGGATGTCAAACGTAGGCACCCATTGCCAGCGTGTTCACCATATGGTGCAGGACTACCTAGGGGCAAGGGCAGACCTGGATACCTTTCCAGCAGATGATCCACTGGCTTACTGGGTGTTGAGATTGGATCACTGGCCAGAACTTAGCCAATATGCTATGCAGCTACTAGGTTGCCCTTCATCCAGCGTGCTTTCTGAAAGGACGTTCAGTGCCGCTGGAGGTTTTGTCACACAAAAGAGTGCGTCTGTCCACCGACTCTGTAGACCGGCTGACACTTATAAAAGTGAATCAGTCCTGGATCAGCAGCTATCAATCCCCTGATGCTGACGTAACGGAATAGATCGGGGATCTCTTCTGCATTCACAAAACCTCCACCACTGCACTCTTCCAGAATACCACAAAGGGGTTACGGTGTGAAGGCACTTGCTGTCAAAGGCAAAATATTTGGGTGCACTGACGCCATTACCAGATTCATATCTTTTTAATATAGGACCGCATGCTCCACCCCTGCCATCTTCCACAATACCACAGAGGGGTTACAGTGTGACACTGTTGCCGACACTATAGGCCCAATATTAAAGCACCTATTGTTACTTTCATCCAAAGCCTGCATAAGTTTCACCATAATTTAGCAAAAAAAAAAACTAAACTTTTTCTGCGCGTCCTAAAATGTCTTTTCATACATGCTGCCGCCCCAAGCAGTTGTTTATGAATAGATTAAAGGAAAAGCATTTACCGTCATTTGAAACGTCATTTGTTTTTAAATGTTTCTATACATCCTAGAAGTCTGCCACTTCACGGGCAGGTTATGGGGACCTCCTAGGCACGATATTTGAAGGAATTTTTCGTTTTTAATTTTAACCCTTATTTCATCGAGAACTCACTTTCCCTTTAAAACCTTTTTTTTTTTTTTTTTTTTTTACTTTTTGTCCTTGTTTCCTGTCCCCCAGGGCACTACCCGGACCCCCATACACCTTTTATGGCAAATATCTAGCATATATGCCCTCTTGGAGGGCACTCTAAAAATCGAACTTTGAGTCCCATTTACTTGTATTGAGTTCGTGTTCGAGTTCGAACCGAACCGAACTCGGGGTGTTCGGCTCATCCCTAGTGAAGATGCCGTAATCTCAGCCTACGACCGGCGCAGCTGGATTGTGGGGTTCTAATCCCCCCCCCTGCCGTGCCCTGCCTGTGCTGACTCAGCCCTCGTTATTGGACACGGGATGTGAGCGCTGCACTGCGTTAAAAGTATCCCCCCCCCCCTCTCTTTTCTTTGTCTACTGGACATGGGATAAGATTTTCCCCCCACCTGGTCTGGGCATCCTCTTTTTGGAATTAAATTTTTAGGACTTTATTTTGAACCTACAGGATGTGGCTTTTTCTGTGGCGTTTAGGGTGTCTAGATTCCCCCCCCCTTTTTTTGGGCGTGGGATGTTTGTTTGCTCTGGGTGAGCCAATGGAGTGGATACCATGGCTCTGACCACTTCATTTGGCCCTAGGTCACCCGGCCAGGTGTCCTCTGGTTCCCTGCAGGGGTCGCTGCAGAGTGCCAGGAATGCCATTTTGTTTCAGGTGGTCTCACCCCCCCCCTCCTCGTACCTTTATTATCACTGTATAGATGCCCCACCTGATGATTACCTGTAAACTCCGCTGCCTCACCTGTACTGCTGTCCCATGTCTGATTTCCCCCCCCCCTTTATTTTCCTTCACTGTCGTTTATTTGTGGTCTTTTATTTGTTGTATAAACGGATGTGCCCTTAGCGGACTTTCTACCTCCTTATGTGGCCATCATATTTTAGTGATGTTTCCAGCTGGCCTTGCGCAGCAATCATTCTTTACGGTCTGTAGTACTGATGGACATTCTTTAATAAAAAGATTACTATATATAATGAAAAATAAAAAAAAAGTGGTTTGTGTTGTCACTTAGCCCAGAACATAAATGTTGAATTATTCACCTCTTCAGAATTAGGTTTACACCTTCTGCATTTTACAGCCAAGGTGTGCAACGTTATTGATGCATGTGCAGAGGAGCCGCGGAGGAGACACTGGCTTCCGCTGAATGTGACTCATTTCCTTTGTCAGGCTGAGCAAAATCTAGGTTTTTCCTTAATCGCTGGCATATTCATACACCTTATCAGGCCACACTGCTAAATCCAAGCACACCCACTTTGTAAATATTAATAGGAATCACTTAAGCTTGCCACCAAGTCGCAACTGCTGCACGGCTCCGTTCCCTGAATGACCATGCGATACAGAGATAAAACGTTCTGCAAATAACGACAATTAAACAAAAGCGGTTATTCATACAGTGCCAGGGTCACTAACACAGTCAAGAATCACTGGTGCTGGGGGGTGGAGCCGAACGGCGTGGGGAATGGCCGCGTTTCACGAGAGCTCCGTGAGGATCGAGTGAAACCCGCAGCACTTGGAGCTGAATAGTCGCCCCACAGGACTCACTTGCTCGCCCGGACGGTCGTGGGGCACGATCTGGGAGGTCTCCTGTCGACCGGACGCCCTGTGCAGCTGGTACCCGGCCCGTTTGGATCTGGAGGCCTGGAGGCGGCGGCCGTTGGGGGAGCCGAGAGCTTGAGGACAGGAAGCGAGGAGGCGGCGCACCCGGCGGGAGTTCTCCCGCGTCACCCCGATCGAGAAGCGGCGGGCTTCCTGAGCCTGAGTCAGGTGAGAGCGTTGCCCCGGGGGGAAGCTGAACTCCCGTCTCTCACCTGTGGCCTGATCGGCGAGCCGAGAGGGGTCCGCCCGCGCCTGGAGGCCTCACTGCCCACCTGACAACGGGGGTAGATTGGGCCCTACCTGAGCCTGGCAAATAGCCTGGACCCGGCATAGCCCCCCACCTCCTGCGACGCCACGCCAGAGAGGGCCGGAGACACGTGGTGCGGCCTGCCAGTTCGCACAGGGAAGACGGACACCAACGGCGGCTTCTGTCCCCGCTTCCCCCTTGATCATCCGCCGCAAGATCGCCCATATCAGTGGGACCACCAGGCCTGAGCCCAAGTGCAAGAGGGAGGACATTGTTTGCTGTACAACCGCAACCCACCCTCTCCTGAAGGGGAAAGAAGGCACATTTCCCTGAGGTGGGGAGGACGCTGAACGGGGGGAACAAGGAGAAAGACAATTTGAACATCGGCAGAGGCTACCCCCCCCTTCTCTTTCACGGGCCCACAATACCTGCTCTAGTCCCCTACAACAGACTTCAGGAGGTCCCTATTACAAGTGAGAGTTCCTCTACAGCAACTTTTCCCAGGGAACTGAGCCCTGCTGGGCAGCACGGATGACAACCTGAAGCTGTAGCGCCAAGCCCTAGAGACTCCCTTGAAGCTCCCTAAGCGACCTATTGAGTTCTGGACTCCCTACGCGAACTCCCCCGCCATGCCCGGAACTAAATCTGGCCGCAACCCAGGTCAAAAGGATATTTCCCGGTGCTTCACACCGGCTCGCGCTGCAACCTCAGCCTCTCCAAAGATGGCGACGCCGGCCGAAGAGTCGGCAACTCAAGATGCACCGTGTACGCGCAGGGACATACAAGATTTGCGCCAACTCCTTCTGACTATCAAAGATGACCTACAAGCAGATCTAAGGGCTGGGATTGACGGTCTGAGAGCGGACCTGGGGACCCTCGGGACGCGTACGGCGGCCCTCAAGCAGCGGGCGGACGAAGCCCGGGCAGCGGACACAGAGGTGCGAGCGGATCTGGGGGCCCTTCAAAACAAATACGAACTCCTACAGGAGGCGGTTGAGGATATGGATAATCGGTCCCGCCGCTCCAACCTTCGGCTCCGTAATATTCCTGAGACGGTGGTGAATCTCCGGGACTTCCTTCATCGCTACTTCCAAGCGCTTTTGCCCGAGATACCCGAGGAGGAACTGTTACTTGACCGAGTCCACAGAGCCTTACGCCCGAAACCATCGGAGATGGAACCTCCTAGAGACGTGATACTTAGATGCCATTACTACACCACCAAAGAAGCTATACTCCAGGCGGTGCGCAACGCTGCTCTGACCCTCGATGACGTCACTCCTCACTTCTACAATGACCTGGCTCCCTCCACGCTCCAGGAACGCCAGGCACTTAAGCCCCTCACGGATCTTCTCCGCCAGAAAGATGTCAGATACCGCTGGGGGTTCCCGTTCCGCCTTCTCATCCCTCACAACGGTACTTTCTTGTCTCTCCGTTCCCCAGCGGATAGCTCAACTGTCTTGGAGACGCTGGGCATCCCGGAACCCCCGGACCTCTTTGGGCAGGGAGAGGCCAGGGGCAGGCCGAGGAGGCAGGATCGGAGGCGCTCACCGGTGCGTTAGCCTACAGGATGCTGCTGACATTACCCCCCCCGCCCCCCTACACTGCATGAGAGGGAACATCTCATCTTCTCCACGGGACTTTCAGTATTGAAGTTTTCTTTGCCCCTCCGTGCACCTTTCTGGGACTTCGCGGGGTGGACCAAGAGAACTGAAGGGACGGCCAGAGAATTGGTGTGAGCCCACGCCTGTCGGGTTCTTTCAGGTTAGATCTCCGAACTGAAGTGGTCACCCTGTCGAGAGCTGGAGGGCCCCTGGTGAACGCCTCCGGGGCTCGGGGGGCCTTTGCGGATCCTGGACCTGGTTGCGGTGGGATTGGGGGTGGGGGGGTTTAGTGGACAAGCTGCACCTGGATATTGATTCACCTGTGGACTTGGAGGGTTGGTTGGGGGGGGGATCTTTAAAGGTTTAGAAGCGGTATATTAGGTCTTGGTCCTCCCTTAGCGAGTTTATGGGCTGGCGGCCTTCTCCTTGCTGTCGCTCTCGCCCCCGAGTGCGTACCTAGTGGTCGGTACAATCCACCACCAGACACATCTTTTTTGGTGTCTTCTATCCTCCCCATTTTACTCCCCCCCCCCCTTTTTTTTTTTTCCCTTTTCCTTTTCTCTTCCTCTTTCTCTCCCTTCCTTTCTCTTCTCTTCTCTCTCTCCCTCACTTTTCCTCCCATCGCTCCCATCTGATTGCATCCTTATGGGGGAGGGGGGGGTGAGGCGCGGGCCCGCCTCAAGGTACTTTCTCACAATGTGAAGGGGTTACTATCCCCGAATAAGCGACGAGGGGCCACCAGATATTACCGGAAACTTCGCGCAGATGTGGTCCTCCTACAGGAGACACACTTTACCAGGGACAGAGTCCCGGGATATTGGGGAGAGGGATATACCGCGCACTATCACTCTGCTGGTAGCTCCCGCAAGACAGGAGTCTCGATACTGATGAGAGGCAGTCTTCACTTCCACCTTACCCAGCAGGAGTCCGCGATGGACGGTAGATACCTGCGGGTGACCGGGACGATTGGAGGCAAGCCAGTCACTTTTGTTAGTGTCTATGCTCCTTCCCCCCCCGAGGGACCCTTTTGGAGGAGCAACTTGCGCAGCTACCGAATAGGGGGGTCTTTGTAGGAGGGGATTTTAATGCGGTTCTGGACCCTTATCTAGATCGGAGCCAGACGGCTATCAGCCACGCTCCTATCCGCCGCTCCAAGACCTTCCGGGGCATAGTCCAGACGGCCAACTTGTACGATTCTTGGCGGTTGCTTCACCCTAGAGACCGAGACTACTCCTTTTATTCGAACCCCCATGACTCATATTCCAGATTAGACTATGTTTTTTGCAGCAGGGACAACATTACGGCTCTAGTCTCTTCCACCATTCACGAAATCTCGTGGTCTGACCATGCTGCAGTCGAGATAGCATTATTGGGGTGGGGGGCATCGGGCTCAGCTGGAGGATGGAGATTTAATGCTTCCCTCTTCCTTGACCCTGGTTTGAAAGAAACCATGAACCTTGACTTGACGGCCTTCTTTGAACGCAACTTCACCCCAGGCATGGCTACCACCACAGTGTGGGAGGCACACAAGGCGTTCATGCGCGGCAAACTAATCGCTATAGCGTCTCGCCACAAGCGAGACAGGGCAGCTGAGACGGTTTCACTTACAGCTAGGGTGGGCGACTTGGAGCGTGAACATAAAAGGACTGGGGACGCCACCCTGTTGAGGGAGTTGTTGGAGGCCAGAGGGAACCTCAACATGTTGCCGCGCCAGGTCCAGGCGGCTCTTCAGTGGACGGGTCGGAAGTTCTTCGAGAAGAGTAACAAACCAGACACTCTTCTGGCCCGTAGGCTGAAACAGCAAACCCGGGAGCGTACTGTGCGAGCGGTGCGCCTCGGCTCTGGCGAGATGACCTCTGACCCCCGGGACATTTCAGAGGCCTTCTGCTCTTACTATGCGTCCCTTCATAACGGCAATACTGCGACGCCAGGGCCAGTAAGGGAGGAACATATCCGGGAATTCCTCGGTCGCACAGCTTTGCCCTCCTTCAACCATCAGCAGCGTAGGGACATGGCAGCCCCCATCTCGGCGGAGGAAGTGGCAGAGGTGATTAAACACTTACACTCCTCTAAGTCTCCGGGCCCAGACGGATTCTCGGTCCCTTATTACAAGGGATTGAGCCCGGTCCTACTTCAGCCCCTGACCAGGCTGTTTAACACCTACATGAAGGGGAAGGAGGTCCCGTCCTCTGACATGCTCCTAGCCCGCATTGTGGTCATCCCCAAACCAGACAAGGACCCAGCAGTTTGCCCTAGTTATAGGCCCATCTCCCTGATTAACGTGGACATGAAGATTTACGCTAAGATTCTAGCTAGCAGAATAGGTCGCTATATCGCCGAGGTTGTCCATCCGGACCAGGTGGGCTTTGTCCCCGGAAGAGAGGCCCCGGATAATATCAGAAGGGCACTTAATCTGATCCAGGTTGCTACAACCTCGGGGAAAGGCTCTTTTCTCCTTTCTTTAGATGCCGAAAAGGCCTTCGACAGGGTAGACTGGAACTACTTATGGGCAACACTGACCTCCTTTGGAATACGGGGAGACCTTCTGATGGCAATACAGGCTTTATATGCGGGCCCTAGGGCGCAGGTTGACACGGGAGGGTTTCTCTCGACCCCCCTTCCGTGTCTTAAACGGGACCCGACAGGGATGCCCCTTGTCGCCGCTCCTATTCGCCCTCTCTATAGAACCACTGGTGGCATATATTAGGGACCACCCAGATGTCCGGGGTATGGAAGTGAGGGGAAAGCCGTATAAGCTGTCTCTTTTCGCTGACGATGTCCTCTTATCCCTGACCTCACCCATCACCACCCTCCCCAATCTGATGAAGGCTCTGAAGGACTACGGAAGGGTCTCGGGCTATAAACTTAACGCGGATAAGAGCGAGGTGCTAGACCTTACCCTAACGGGGGAGGAGATTCGAGATCGGTTCCCTTTTCGATGGTGTCGCTCGTCCATGGGCTCCCTGGGGACCCAGCTGACACCTACTTGGAACCAGCTGTACACGGCTAACTATCCTTCACGCAATGCTGACGGCATGGTCACATCTACACCTTTCGCTCTTTGGGCGAATATACGCGGTCAAGATGACCCTGCTCCCGAAGCTGCTATACCTCTTCAGAACACTGACAATTCCTATTTGCAGGGCGGATCTGACTTTTCTTCAGTCGGCTATCCACTCTTTTATTTGGGGAGGTCGACGAGGCCGGTTACCTAAAAACCTTATGTTCCAATCCAGGCGACGGGGAGGCATGGGAGTCCCACATCTATACTCTTATTACAAGGCGGCCCAATTTGCGATGCTCTCTATGATCAACTTAAGGAGCGGGGCCCCGCTCTAGACTATCCTTGAACAAGATATGGGGGGACCACAGCCGTTGCGCACGCTTCAATGGGTCCAAAACACCACCCCCCGGACACTCCACAATAGTCCCACGCTGCAGCATTCGATGCGCCTCTGGAACCTCTGTAGAGAGGGGGATGGCCTGTCCCCCCCGGGGTCGGGTCTCCAACCTTTATTTTACAATCCAAAGTTCCCGGAGGGCAATCCTCCTGGGGCGTTCGGATGGTGGATCAGGTCTGATATCACAGAGATGAGAGACCTGACTTTGCAGGGCCGCCCGGTCACCCTCAGTTACCTAAGGGAGTCGAAAGCGCTACCCCCCTCGGAGACTTTCAGAGCCATCCAACTGTTACACTTTGTTAGAGGCACTCTCAGGGAGACGCCTGACCGCAGACTGACTCTTTACGAGACCGGCTGTCGACGGAAACATAGAGGGCGAGGCATGATCTCCTTGCTCTACTCTCTCATCCTAGAAGCGACCTTCCCGCAGGACGCATCCTTCATTACAAGGTGGGAGGAAGATCTAGGAAGCTCTCTGGAGGGCGACGAGTGGGCAGACATTATCGATAGAACCTCCCGGGTTACAATCTGCACCGCAGTTCGCGAGAACTGTTACAAGGTCATGGCAAGGTGGTATATACACCCGCAGCGCCTAGCAAAGATGTACCCGGGGACGCCGTCGACTTGCTTCAGGGGCTGTGACGAGGAGGGGACGTATATGCATGCATGGTGGGACTGTGGCATGGTCAGCACTATTTGGACGGAGGTGTTTGGTGATTTGAGCAGGGCACTAGGGACACGCCCGGATCCCTGGACGGCACTCCTTAACAGTCCGCATCCTGAGGCACGCCTTACACGTGGCGAACATTCTCTGGTCTCTAGGGTGTGCACCGCGGTACGCATCTGTTTGGCTAGGACCTGGAAGGGCCCCCCTCCCCCACGCAAGCTGAGAGAGGCAAAAATTTGGCACATGATTACAATGGAACGCCTGACGGCGGTGGTACTTGACAGAATGGCCCACTTTGAGGCAGTCTGGTCGCCATGGCTGACGATGTTCGCCTCCCCGGCTTCTGCTCGCATTGCTTTTTCGGGTTAGACGTAGAACCGGCGAAGGCGGGCCGGTAGCTGCACCTCCTCTCTCCTCACTTGTTGTCTTCTTCCTCTCCTTCCTTCTCTTTCCCCTTTCTCTTTACGGTCGCCTGGGAGGCATCTCCGTGAGGCCTTTCCCTCTCTACAGATAGTACATCCAGCCCAGGGCGCTTTCTTTTTTTTTTTTTTCCCTTCTCTCCCTCTTTTTTACGAAGCTTCTCTCAGGTTCTTTATGCTTAGACGTTAACAGTCGCAGTTCAGTTTACGTATTGATCTTTTTACGCTAGTATAATCGGAATGGAAGCGGGTTGTAACGTTGGCAACAAGACATACTGTGCTGACCGGTCTCATATCCGCACCATATTTGACACAAGATTTTACAGTATTTACGCTTGTGTTTATGTGTTGTTTCCCTTTTGATGCTAGCATAATTGGAATGGAAGCGGGTTGTAACGTTTGCAACAAGACATGCTGTGATGACCGGCCTCATATCCGCACCGTATTTGACACGAGATGTTCCAGTATTTACGCTTGTTTTCTGTATTGTTTACCTTTTGATGCTAGTATAATTGGAATGGAAGAGGGTTGTAACGTTTGCAACAAGACATACTGTGGTGACCGGTCTTATATCCGCACCGTATTTGCCACAAGAATTCTCAGTATTTACGCTTCTTTTTCTGTATTGTTTATTATCCCTCAATAAAAAACTTCTTGAATTTTAAAAAAAAAAGAATCACTGGTGCTGCGGCTTATACATACACTGGGCTTACAGAAAAATAAACTCCACAGCGTAACAGGAGAAACATCACTGAACCTTATACGTTTCCTCACTGGTTTTAACTTTTATGAAAGATCTGCGTTTGTGGGCGCAGCATTATCGGCAATTTGATTGAGTTTGTGACACCGACAAGCATTGATTCTTTGTGAGTAACCCCTATAGTATAAATGCAATGGAAAACAACCTGGTTACTACATTGAGATTAACAATTTTCTTATGAACTGCCACTTGTTAGAGAATACATGAGACACAGATAAGTAACGTTTACTATACTGTGCTGAGCTGAGTAAGTAATGAATATTCATAAGGGTCAGGTAATAGGAAGTGAGTTGGTGCCTCAGGAAGTGCTAGCTAGAGAGCCAGTAAAGCAGCTCAGATCTCATGACCTGAACATTAACCTCGATGGTGGTGTTGGAGTGTGGCTCGGGGTTAAATTTCAACACTGAAAGCGGTAACCGAGCCACACTCGGGCTGGATAGATACCTGTCCCTGCGCTCCCTCACTGACCTCCGCAATCACATTTTTCTCCGGCTGATAGTGACGTCCTGCTTCCTGGTTCCCTGCCCTCACAAAAAGGGAACCAGGAGGCAGAACGTTGCAATCAGCCAGTTTGACTGCGGGGGACAGCGAGGGACAGGTGTGTATCCAGCCCGAGTGTGGCTCGGGGTTACTACTTTCAGCATAGGAATTTACCATGAGCCACACTCGAGAAAACTGCTAGAGGGATTTAAATAAATTGTACTGATTCTGACATCTAAAAATATGTCAGAATCGTACCGCCAGGGAGGTTAATAAAGAAGTTGATTTAACAGAACCTTGTGGATCATTTCAGTACATAAAAACAACTGAACAATACACTATACCAGGGGTGGGCAATTACAGACCTCCGGATGTTTTGAAACTACATTTCCCGTGATGCTCGGCTCCTCATTAGGTTTATAGAGTCTCAAGGGAAATGTAGTTTCAAAACATCTGAAGGGCCGCAATTACCCACCCCTGCACTATACCAATGCAATGTGTAAAGTAACACGATAGATCCTTTCCCTCTATAAGAGGGGTCAGCAACCTTGGCGCCCTGATGTTTTGGGAACTACATTTCCCATGTGGCTCAGTCAGCCAAACGGGTGACTGACCATCGTGAGAGATGTAGTTCCCAAAACATTACAGGTTGTGGACTCCTGCTCTTGAAGGAAGACCTGCAAGATTACAGCTTTTTAGGCATATTTGTGCAAGATTTTGGATTTCATGGTTCGTACAGTTTTCGGTTGATAAGTAGATGCAAGTCAGGAAGTTGCTTTAGGAGATAAAGCTCGTGATGCACAATATCAAACAATCTGACATCGAACATAACTTTTTATTCACTAGATTTAACCAACAAAATCTTCATCTAGAATTAAGTAACTTTCTAATTAAGAATAGTGAAAGGAATGAGAACACTGGCTTTAAATTCACTATGAGGAATCATGACTGAGTTTGGTTCCTTGCAGGAACTCGCAGCTCCATCAAAAAATTTGAGAAGACCGGAAAAACAAGCAAGTCCAAAAGAAAACAGGCCAAAGACCTCATTGGATTATGTAGACAGTCATCCAGATGCTCATTGCCACTGTCCGGCTGTAGGGTTTACTGCAGCCACTTCAGGCTTTTTCCTGGCATTTACACCTTCTGGCGGCTTGCACGTGTTGCGGTGATGCACTGTGATGGTCAACTTTGCTCTCACACCAAAAGGCCGATATTGATCCACTGTGAATCTCTGCCATTGTCAGCTTTAAGGCTGCAGTCACAGTGAGTGCATCTGTATGACCACACTAACCCTGCGTCCATCGTAGCTTTGTGACGGATCGCGGGAGGGTCACACGGGGTAGCGAACACATGAACTGCTCATGCTACCATCGGACATCCAAAAATAAAAAAAAAAAGTCAAAAAGCTACAATGGACGCTGACGGGGCTACAAAGCGTGATTCTCCATAGGTGGATCTTGCTTTGTAGCGCTGAGAGCACTAACTGCACTCAGTGAGGTGGCCACATGGGCGTTAGAAGGAACGTCCACTCTAACGGACGTTCCTTCTGCTCTCAGAACGCCCATGTGACCACAGCCTAAAAGTGAACCTGTCAAGTCAAACAGTTGGAAGTCATTTGCCATCAAATGACCTAGATATGAAGCACTATCTTGCCACCAACACACATTGCTGTCACTCAATCCAGTTGGCGTTCAGATACAGAAAGCAAGGACTGGAAGAGCAGTCTATAGGGTCGCCCTTCGCTCATTCCTGACATACAGTTGTGTTCAAAATTATTCAACCCCCACGGAAATTGAGTGCTTTGGCCAGTTTGACATAGATTTTGATCATTCAGTCATCTTGCTTACAATTAAATCAAAGAGGCACGTGTAGGTCAGACAAATATAACATTTATAATGAAATAGCCACAAATGTCTTTTCTGTGCTCACATCATTATCAGTTTTATTCAACCCCCAAGTGACATTCAATCTTAGTACTTAGTACAACATCCTTTTACAGTTATAACAGCTTTTAAACGTGAAGCATAGCTTGACACAAGTGTCTTGCAGCGATCTACGGGTATCTTCGCCCATTCGTCATGGGCAAAAGCCTCCAGTTCAGTCACATTCTTAGGCTTGCGCACTGCAACTGCTTTCTTTAAGTCCCACCAGAGGTTCTCAATCGGATTTAAGTCAGGTGACTGCGATGGCCACTCCAAAATGTTCCAGCCTTTAATCTGCAACCATGCTCTAGTGGACTTGGAGGTATGCTTGGGATCATTGTCCTGTTGAAAGGTCCAACGTCTCCCAAGCCTCAGGTTTGTGACGGACTGCATCACATGGTCATCAAATATCTCCTGGTACTGAAGAGAATTCATGGTACCTTGCACACGCTGAAGCTTCCCTGTACCTGCAGAAGCAAAACAGCCCCAAAGCATGATTGACCCCCTGCCATGCTTCACAGTAGGCAAGGTGTTCTTTTCTTCATAGGCCTTGTTCTTCCTCCTCCAAACCTAGCGTTGATCCATGGGCCCAAACAGTTCTAATTTTGTTTCATCAGTCCACAGAACACTATCCCAAAACTTCTGTGGTTTGTCCACATGACTTTTGGCATACTGCAGTCGACTTATTCTTTGGAGACAGCAAGGGGGTGCGCCTGGGAGTTCTGGCATGGAGGCCTTCATTACGCAGTGTGCGCCGTATTGTCTGAGCTGAAACTTCAGTACCCACATCTGACAAATCTTTTCTCAGTTCCTCAGCAGTCGCACGGGGACTTTTCTCCACTCTACGCTTCAGGTAGAGCACAGCAGTCGAAGTCAGCATCTTCTTTCTGCCATGACCAGGTAGTGTTTCAACAGTGCCCTTTGCCTTGAATTTGCAAATGATGCTTCCTATGGTCTCTCTTGGTATGTTTAACATCTTTGCAATCTTCTTATAGCCATTGCCCTTCCTGTGAAGAGTAATAACCTCTTCTCTTGTCTTGTCTTCCTGGACCATTCTCTTGACTTCATGTTTGTAACCACACCAGTAAATGTCTAGAAGGAGCTGAGTATCACAGTCATTTTAAAAGCTGCCTAATGGTGCTTATTATGCTTTATTGCTGCTAAGCGACATCCACAGGTGTTTAATACCTGATTGAAAACACTTGAATGAACCTCTGTTATTCAGAGTGGTGGTCTTTAAGGGGTTGAATAATTGTGTCAATGAAGAATTCACAAAAGAAACATTTACTACTGTATTACAAAACCAATTGATGTCATTTTAGTTGCATATGGTTCTTTAAAAAGTCCTTGTAGAATTTCATTCTGAATACAATTACAAATGTACACTAAATTCCCTAAAACCCTTTACAGCATTGGGGGTTGAATAATTTTGAACACAACTGTAGAAACATAGAAAATGTCTGCAGATAAGAACCTTTCGGCCCATCTAGTCTGCCCAATTACATGGATACTTTACCTGGATTTATCTTTTGTTTAGGATAGCCTTATGCCTAGCCCATGCCGGCTTAAATTCAATTACTGTTTTGGCCTCTACCACTTCAACTGGAAGACTGTTCCATGTATCCACCACCCTCTCCGTAAAATAATGCTTCCTGATGTTACTTTTAAACCTTTGCCCCTCTAATCTAAGACTATGTCCTCTTGTTTGGCTACCTTGTTTCCTTTTAAATATACTCCCTATACCTTGACAGATAATTTACTAGTTCTGCCCTCAAATTTTAATTTGACATGCACAAGAAAAATCTGGAATAAAATGAAACTAAAAAAGTGCCTTTATTAACCAATAAAAATAACAGAAGTATTCGAAGCATTCCTCCGCAGTGCCAAATATTATGCCAACATAGTGCACACAGCCAAACATGCTCTGCATACAAAGTAACTATCCCGAAGCAAGATCTAATCAATTAAAAAAATGTAAACCCTTTGTAGTAGTCAATGGCAATTGATAGGTCAGCCCTGTTGAGTCATAATCCTTTTATTCTACAATTTGCCTGGAAATGGTAAACTGGTTGCTGAAATTTGTGATTTGCACCCCCCCCCCCCAATGGTGCTCTCCAAAGGTAATACGCTGGATTTGGCCACAAAATTCCCATGCACCATTATCTTCTGGATTAAGAGACTGGCCATGTACCCTGGCCAGGTTGCTTATTGATCCTGCAGATATGGGAAAGCAGGAATGAAACACAGCAGACCTCTGCACTAATGAAACTATTCAAAGAATTTGCATGAGTTACTCATTAAACCATGTTACGCTCTGATGCGGGAACCAATACAGCCATTTCGAAAAATAGCGTTAATGGTACAAGCAGGAAAGAAAAATGTGTAAAGTACTGAACATGTGACAATTTAAAAGGTGTTAAGTATCTACCCGCTTCTCCACATTAAATACATAAAAAAAAAACAGGACGTTTCATATAGAAACGAACAAGGGTTAAGAAAAAAAAAAAAAAGTGAAACAAAGGTATTTACTCTTCAATTCACTATTGACAGGTCACACTTAACCAATCACTCCACAATAAAATTTGATATGTTTAAATCTAAAGATGGGGAATCCTTATGATAAATGTAATAAACATAGATCTGGTGACTTAAGCGTTACATTGTGTGTACATAAAAGGGAACGCTGTGCCATCGGCAAACACAGCGGAGGAACTGCGTTCCCAAGCGTTCCTGCTGTAGCTGACCCCTGACCCCAAACCCAAAGTTTTCATTATAGATCAGAAAGGAAACGGATTAACTTTTCAAGAAACATACTACGTCTGTTGAGCACATCCTATCACAGCAATTGCTGAAAGCACAGCCACAACATCAGCACATCCACGAGAATAGCACTTCCACTGAACAAAACAGCTTACTTTTTGGAAGAGCAGAGGGTCACTTCAATCAAGGTGGTGCAACATGCCACACTTTATGTGAGTGAATGAGGACAAGCCAGAGTATTTTTTAAGACTGTAATTTCTAAGACTCCGACCACCCTGGTCTCCCAATCTTACTAACCCGGACTTCCTTTTGTGGATTGAGTGTAATGTAATAAACCCCATACAATTGGCGCCTTTGTGGATAACAAGAAGAATTGGATTTGAAACAATGCTGACGCAGTATAGACAACACGTAGCGCTTCATCAATAGGAGACTAAATGAAAACTGCAGACGATTTCAGCACTTGCTGTGCTGACATGTGCGCAACATATGAGGAGGCACATTTTGTTAAACTCTTTAAAATCTAAAAAAAATTAAAAAGAAAAATCAATAATTTGGATCTACATGAATCAGGGTGATTCATGTAGATCCAAATTATTGATTTTTCTTTAATTTTTTTTAGATTTTAAAGAGTTTAACAAAATGTGCCTCCTCATATGTTGCGCACATGTCAGCACAGCAAGTGCTGAAATCGTCTGCAGTTTTCATTTAGTCTCCTATTGATGAAGCGCTACGTGTTGTCTATACTGCGTCAGCATTGTTTCAAATCCAATTCTTCTTGTTATCCACAAAGTACCATGATGTGCTAAAATGTCTCTGCATTTATAAGGATTCTACAAGAAAAGGTTTACATTTTGCAAAAAGGAATCAAATTTAAACAAAGTTATAGATTTTGCTGTGAACAGAGGTGTAACTATCAGGGGTGCAGAGAGTGCCACTGCAATTGGGCACCTGAGTTCGAGAGGGCCCCCCCCCACACACACACACAGCCAGCCGCAGCCTCACCTGGGCGGCTTGGCAAGAGCCAGGGACTCCCCTATAATTCACTCATACACAGCACACGTTTCTGTGAGTTTTATTGCTGTGGAGCTCTGAGATATACACCACATTACATTAAAAATGGGATGGACTGAAGTGGTCGTAGGGGAGCTGGGAAAAAAAAAAAGTGACACCGATTGCCTGGAGTCGACATTGTGAACCTGAAGGGGTCCAGAGCATGGGGAGAAAAAAAAAAAATTGTGAAATGTCAGGGCTAAGAGTAATTTACAAGAAGCTTTCTCCCAGTAAGGAAATTCTAGAAAGCTGCTCATTCGATTGGATCGTGTCTATCGGCCGCTTGGAAAACAGCTGATCGTGCGCTTGATTGACAGGTTCGGTGACGTAGGTGCACCAGGCGCATGCGCAGTGGGGGCCAGGCATTTCTCGACGCCCAGGCAATCTTCGATGGAACACCTGTTAGAGAAATACGTAAGTGGGTTTTGTAACTGCTGAAAGGAAAGATCGGTAGATTATGAAATAGATACATTTCCATCTGCTCGCAAAAGGTTTTATGAAGACTACATAAAGCACTACAGATCTTATTCTTATCCTTCATTGCTGTTACCAAGCGTCACTCATTCGTTTTATGGTTTCACATCACTTCTTTAATTCAGTAGAATGCTATTTATAGTGGACTGCAAGAAAACAAATCAGTTCGGCTTTAGCTCAGATTTCTTTCTTTTTTAAAAAAGCGTTTTAAAAAATGAAAAACAGTCACTAGAAAATAAAAAGTTATCGATCCATTTGTTTATAAGGATGCTGACCGAATACAAACAAACCATTGCTGAGTGTGTTTATCTTTGAAGGAATTCAGGTGCTATTGTCTTGAAGTGCTTGAATTGACTGTTTGCTTATATGGGTTACTTTGTTTATTTACTTTTGATACCATTATCTATTGTCTGAGACAGCACTGTCAAGGACTGCAAATGTGTACAGAACTTGTTAGCGCTTTATAAAAACGTGTAACTGTAGGTTTGAACAAAAGGTCTTTTTTAGTAAGGCTGACCAAGCTCTGCATTTTTAAGCTGAAAGTAATTCGACCTAAAAATTGTCACATCCAGCGATGCAGATGTTCCATCATCCAAGATCCATGTGGTCTACCTCCAGGTGCTTGACACCCATTAGCACCAGTTTTATTGGCTCCACACTGATTTTGGACCGTATCGCGACCATATATATTGGATTCGCCCTTTTGTACCTCCCTTTAATTATTGTAATCTATGCCTCTGGGTTCCACCCCGCTCCCCCGTCGAGGTGTGACAAAAATATACTTTGAAATGGGGTATGAAAATTGCTAAAAAAAACAAAAAAAAAAAAAACAAATTGATTGTCATTTTATTGCAACCCACTGGATCTTAAAGGCAAGTACCCCTCTTACTCCAGGGATCTCAAACTCTGGCCCTCCTAGTTGTGGATTGTATTAATCAACTTTTAGGCTAATGTCCGACAAGCGTTTTGCAGAGCAGAAGGAATGTCCGTATGAGTAGACGTTCCTTCCACTCTGACGTCCGTGTGGCCGCCTCACAGAGCGTAGTTCGTGCGTTCAGCTCTGCAAGGCTCGATCCTCCTATGGAGGATCTTGCTTTGCAGCCCTAAACGTGCGTCATAGCGCGTCGACAGAAAGGCTTTCAGCACGGGTGCTGTAGTGTGCGCAATTCGTGTGTGCGCTACAGCGTGTGGCTGGCCACGTTGACGCGTCACAACGCTGCGACTGACTCCGGGAGGCATGTCAGTACGGCGCACATCTGACCCTGGCCTTAAAGGTTTTAAATAAAATATAAAATTGTGACTCCAAGAAATCTCTTTCATAAAGTATTTTGAGAGATTCTAGAAGCAGTAACAGTCTAATGTCCAGTACACAGACAGGACAAAACAATGGCAAAAAAATAAAGTCAGTAGATGCAAAATTTGACATAAAACTGTTTTGGACATGGCTCTAAATGGTATAAAGCAGCCGCTAAGTGATGGTATACAGCAATAGCTTTCAGTAATTAGAAATCGCAATCTAGACCTAAAGGAGGATGTGAAACCGGCCTTCGTGCATCTGTATGGATAGGAAAGTAAAGCAGACATGTATAGTCTAGCCTAGACTGTAAGGCTTTTGATACTGTTCCGCATAGAAGGCTTATCAATAAATTGCAATCTTTGAGCTTGGATTCCAATATTGTTGAATGGATTAGGCAGTGGCTGAGTGACAGACAACAGAGGGTTGTGGTAAATGGAGTTTATTCGGCGCAAGGTCTTGTTACCAGTGGGGTACCTCAGGGGTCAGTACTTGGACCCATTCTCTTTAATATTTTTATTAGTGATATTGCAGAAGGTATTAATGGTAAAGTATGTCTTTTTGCTGATGACACAAAGATTTGCAACAGGGTTGACGTTCCTGGAGGGATCGGCCAATTGACAAATGATTTAGGTAAACTAAAAAAATGGTCGGAGTTGTGGCAATTGAGTTTTAATGTGGATAAGTGCAAGATAATGCACCTGGGACGTAAAAACCCAAGGGCTGAATATAGAATATTTGATACAGTCCTAACCTCAACATCTGAGGAAAGGGATTTAGGGGTTATTATTTCAGAGGATCTAAGGGTAAGTAGTCAATGTAATAGAGCAGCAGGAAATGCTGGCAGAATGCTTGGTTGTGTAGGGAGAGGTATTAGCAGTAGGAAAAGGGAAGGGCTCATGCCACTGTACAGAGCACTGGTGAGACCTCACTTGGAGTACTGTGTGCAGTACTGGAGACCGTATCTCCAGAAGGATATAGACATCTTAGAGGGAGTTCAGAGAAGGGCTACTAAAATGGTGTACGGCTTGAAGGAGAAAAGCTACCAGGAAAGGCTTAAATGATCTTAACAAGTACAGCTTGGCAAAAAAGACGAGACAGAGGAGATATGATAGAAACATTTAAATACGTAAAGGGAATCCACAAGGTAGAGGAAGGGAGTATATTTAAACGGAAACAAAGTAGCAAAACAAGAGGACATAGTCTTAGATTAGAGGGGCAAAGGTTTAAAAGTAACATCAGGAAGCATTATTTTACTGAGAGGGTGGTGGATACATGGAACAGCCTTCCAGTCTAAGTGGTTGAGGCCAAAACAGTAATTGAATTTAAGCAAGCATGGGATAGGCATAAGGCGATCCTAAACAAAAGATAAATCCAGGCTAAGTAATGGGCAGACTAGATGGGCCGAAAGGTTCTTATCTGCCGACATTTTTCTATGTTTCTATGTTTCTAGACAGTGTGGGTAAGTAGGGACCAGAAAGATCTAGATTGGGGCGTCACATCGCTGCAACGGGCACCAGTAAGCACGTCAGTACGGGTGCACATAGGTTGGCGTCAGACGAGCTCGCTAAGAGGTTCGTGGTATTGCGTTTTAAAGACCACTTTGCTACAAGGCAGCTTCATCAGAAGTGTTTTGAAGATCGTAGGTGAATGAATGGATACAGACTCATGAAAGCCTATTTCATTTTTCCTTCAGGGCAGGATGGATTGCAGTTACACTATATAGCATGCTCTTCATGCCATAGCTGAGCCGGTTTATTGCACCTTTGGAGTCACCTTCAGTACGTTTTTATGTGTCAATTTTTCCTTCTGTTGACTTTTATATTTTTTTCCCTGTGTGTCCTGTATGTTAGACTTTTATGGCTTATAGAATCTCTCCATATATATTTTAAGAGACTTCTTGGTTTAGTTTCCACTACATTTTTTTTTCTTTCAACATTAAACGTTGTATATTACCTTTGCTTGTGGAATGTCGTGTCCCTTTCCTCTTATTAGTTTTATTCACAACCCTAAATTTAACAAATTTTAGATTGTAGCATAATTTTCATATCTTCTTTAACACAGCTTTTACATAACAGAATACTACAGATATTTACAATCCATAATTTATCTTCTTCACTACAGAACATAATCCTACAGGTCTATTCAAAGAAAGGTGAAACTCCAGAGAAGCGAAAATTCTAGCAGGGTTATTCAAAGAGAATCGAAAAGTCACCGCACGTTCGGTGACTTTTCGTTCTCTTCAATTCGGGCCGATTCGGCTTTCCCATTTCGGCGACCCTGCGGTGTATTCAAGCACCACAGAGCTGTCGAAGTGCAGCGAAAACCCGTAAAAACCTCTGGATTAACCCGAAGACGCTGGAAAAACCCGAGCAGGAGCCGATCACACGCAGCGCAACCGCCGGAAAAAGCAGACACCGCAGAAGAAGGCAGTGAATAAATTAGGAAAACAGTTTGCTTGAAAAGTGAAACGCTGTTTGCAAAGAAACTACGGAGGGAAAATGTCTGAAATTTACATAGGAGATCCAGGGAATGATAATAAAAAGGGCTGTTACAGAAAAAAGAAGTAAACTTAAACACAAAAAAAAAAAAAATAGGACTTTTAAATAAAATAAAAAATACAGAAAAATGCTTAAGATACCCTAAAAAATCTATAGACTTTTTACTGCAGAATTTTAGAATTAACGGCTTATTAGATATTGAATTAAAACGGGAATATTTTTAACATTGAAGCCTATGGGATTCTCCTGAATAAACCTGTCGAATGAAACCACCGAATAGCAGGGCATTTCGGGAACCTTTCACAGCTGGTTTGTGTTCTCTGAATAGCCGAAGCAGTGCTTTTTTATGGGGATTTCACTGCCCTCGAACAGGCACCGAACAGGCACCGTATGTTCAGGCAATTCGCTAGGATTTGGTGTATTGCCTGCCCTCTGAATAGCCGAATGGCCAAGGTTACCTTTCTCCAGCCATACGGATCTGTTTGAATAACCCTGTAGGTCAAAAACAGCCAAACCAGAAAAATTCTCACATTTATCTCACTTTCCAAATCAGCTATTTGGTCTAGAATTGTTAGCTTCTCCCGCCAAATCTCAAGTTTCACCTTTCTCTTAACCCGGTTAGTGTTTTCTGTAAACGGATCGTTCCAGTTGCCGACATTAGAACTTTAAGGTCTACTCAAGGAACATGATATTACATCATACAGAAATCAGGTACACTATTCAGAGCAAGTAAATATTAATACGCCTCAAATACAGCCTTCTAAACTGCATCAAAAAATATGGCTTGAAAAGGCATTGAGATTCTAAAAAAAAATGGCAGCTGGTTGAGTTTTACAGTGAGATCTGTGACGAAGAAGACTACTGTAGATACTCAAGTATACCGCTAGATTTTGGTGACAAATTAACCTCAAAATAGGAGGGGTCGCGTTATATTCGAGACATCTGCAACGCATGTATAAAAAAAAAAAAATTTTTTTTTTTTTTTTTTTGACTGGCTCACGGATCCCAAGTCTCCATGACTAGCGGTGGATGAGCCTGCCTGCTAGAGCCAGAGGTCAGGAAACGACACCTCCTGGCGTGCTGGCTATTGGTCATCTCGCTCCGCCGGCCATCTTCTTGCAAATAAGAAGACGTGTGGCCGGCGGAGCGAGATGCCGGCTTCATAATTGGTAACAACTACAAACATTCTATAGCAGAGCCCCCTGGCCTGAGGAGTATTCTGACTGTTAAGAAAACCTGGAAGGATTTTAATGGCTTCACAGTATACTTTTATAATTTTGCTGCTCGTGTTATATGCGAGTCTTGAGTATTCTCTAATTTCCATAATAAATCTCTATCAATCTCGTTAGATTCGGGTCGCGCTATACTCTAGTATCTACGGGTACTTGTTTGCTGTGGTTTTGTTCAAAGTGTGTGTTGTGTGGTGTGTGGTGTGTGGTGTGTGGGCACACCGAGTAGTTTAGCCCTTTTACTACATCGGCATTTATTGAAACATGGGATGCAAAGCTAGCTAAATATAGGGTAAAATAGAAACTTTGCACAGAAACAAATGTTCTGAGATAGTAAAAAGATAAATTTGCTCATTTTTAGTTTTTCATGCATTTGTTCATCCTTTACACAAATATTGCTAGAATGAAAGATTCTGAACTGTGGATGGTGTTCCCTTATCTTGTACAATTTCACACAGGGTCTGCATTGTCAGCATACAGGCAGAAACGGCCTGTGTCAAATAGATCATAAAATGGTCAGATCTTCTCATGGGGATTTATAGTGACCATGAGTTAAGCAATGCGGCTTCCAAAAAATATCAAGAGAATATAAAAATATTTATATGTAGCAGGATGATGCCTGTGTATGGAGATTGCAGTAGCACCTTGTATCTGCACTATACAGGGACTTCCAGTCATAACTCCCGGGATCTAGTCTCGGTACAGTAGTGGGTAACCCCAGAGCTGTACCTGGCTGTTGTAATGCAACAGCAATGTTTTTGTACTTTTTGTTCAAGTGAGGTTTAGGGCTGCATTTTACAGTGATGCAGGTTGACAAGAGTGAAAAACTATCAGGGTTATTCAGAGAAAGTTGAAACTCTGGGAGAACGTTTGGAGAAGTGAAAATTCTAGGTCAAAATGGCGGATTTGGAAAGTGAGATAAATGTTAGAATTTTTCTGGTTTGAATATTTTGACCTAGAATTTTCACCTCTCCAGTCATTCTCCTGAGTTTCACCTTTCTCTGAATAACCCTGTAAGAATTTTTCCACACTAACCCAACTTTAAAAAATAGGTATGCAAATGAGATTTGATATGCCAATGAACGGTACATACTCGCCACCCAGGACATACTTGAAAATGAGAGAAATCTCAATGTATCCTTCCTGGTAAACTTCTCAAAAAAAAAATACATATATAAAATTATTACGATGCAAAAAAGTGTTAATACACATTTAAAAAAAAAAAAATTCCCTGGCTTTTCGGGATCTTTGCTTCAATTTAAAGTGTAGTTTCATGTCATAATTTGAAAACAAAGCTATGAAAACATATACAATAAAATGTCCTACAGGTCTATTGAATTTTTAGTGAATGAAATATTATTTCTATTATGTTGATAATATGCAAGTATGAATAGTCTGGTGGGTTTGTAATTGACATCTTTAACAAGAGTAACACCGCCATGATCTTTTTCTGCGTTTACTAGAAGACACAGAGACTCTGCCGCGAAAACAATGTAATTGCTGTGATTAAAACAACCTACAAAAGGATTATTTGACATAAATAGCTCTTTACAAGAAGTCATGAGAAACAGCCATTTCATTAATATGCAGGCATTTAATACATCAAAGATGCCAGTGTGCTTCCACAAAATCTTTTATCTTGTCACAGTAAATTTGGTTCAATTGTGTAACAAGAAGAGTGCTGGTATGGATGAAAGGGGAGAAGAAAAAAAAAATACAGCAATATCTCTAAAACCATTTGGACCGTCACCTCACGATACAAATCCAGTGCTCTGTGACCTTGTACAAGACACTCTACTTTCCACGTAGATTAAAGCTGGCGGCACACTAGCAAACATTTTGCGTCCGTCTGACCGCACGGTTTGCCGTCAGGCGTAGCTTTATAAAAAGGAGTCAATTAAATACACCACATGAAGCACCTGCGCACTTGTTCACGGATGGGCAAAGCATAAAGCCACGGACTCAAAAATAACAGACGTGAAAAAGCTAAACGGACGCAGAAACAACGCTGCCATGTGTTTTCCTATTGTGTGGAGACAGACGTTACGGACGCACTTTATGCAGTGCTCACAATATCTCCGTGAAAAAGTGCGTCCGTAACAGACGCAGTACAGTATGCTCGTGTGCCGCCTCCCTAAGGTGGACTCCTCGTGAAAAGGTTTGATGTTCTGCAGCATCACTTTATTTTACCATGCAAAGCAAGCCTGTGGTCAGACAAGAGTTTTGCAGAGTGTAAGGAACTTCCGTGAGAGTGGAGGTTCCTTCCACTCTGACGCCCGTCTGGCCACCTCGCTGAATGCAGTTTATGCGCTCAGCGCTGCAAGGCTCGATCCTATGGAGGATCGCGCTTTGAAGCCCCGAACATGCGTTGTAGCTCTTTGACGTGGAGGCTTTCAGAAAGTCCACAGCATGCCCGCTGTAGCGCACGCAATTCGTGCACGCGCTACAGTGTGTGGTCGGCCCTGAAACGTCACAACGCTGCAGCGGACCTGGGAGGCACATCAGTACCGGCGCACATAGATTTTAGGATTTAGGTTACCGTTACCTACTACCCAAAAGTTCCCATTCCATCCTGTCCCTCTTCCATTCAAAAAAGGTAGATGACCTTATAAAAAGACACTAAAGACATTTTGGCACAGGGCAAGAGAACGCGCAGTGGCCTACAGTAATTTTGACCAATGGATTCTGGATGGACAATAAGTTGGACAAAAACAGACGCAGCCAGACCGATCAGACAGGCTTCCACAACCCACCCTTGTATATTTAATGGCTCATTAGTAGCTCTTTTTCGCTCTCATGTGCAAAAGCATGGAAATTCTGGTTGCATAACCACAAACTGTACCCTTCTGCAGTGAGTACCATTACGTTCGTAACTTGGGAGATGCCAAAAAGCTTGCCAGTAGTGAGACTGACCCTCCTGTAAAACTAAATTTCCCCTTTAGCACTGGGCCAGCTCACCCATACTTACCTCACCTTTGTAGGTATACTGCGGCTAAGTCAGCATATTAAGGCCACCACAGGATACAACACAAAGTTGCACTTTAAAAAGGTTTCCCAAACAATAGGACTTTAGAAGAAGAGAGAAAAACACAACAAATTGGACAAAAATAAATAAAAATATACAACAAAAAAGCACATGAAACTTCCCACTCGTTCGGTCACATTAGCACCATACTAGAGTCAAAAGAAGGAGCAGAATCTGTTGGCCTGAGGTTAAAGTTGACCACAACACCATAGACATGTATAGGAACAAGTTTGAAACAACAAAAAACAGCACAAGTAGCGGCATTCTCTCCCCCTCCACAAACAACTTTTATTTTTTCCTTGTGTCCCAATGCTAAGAATCATTTTTAAACTCTGACATTCACTACAGCAACCACGAGGTGGGTTTATGTTCACTACAACGCCATGTACATTGCTCTTTTGACTTCAATTTATCTATACTTTACTGTCTGAATGAATAGAGGACATCAACACCAATCATTATACGTTGTTTCTTCTTTCTGTAAGGAACATTTGTTCTGTTCCGATATTTATTCTTTGGCACAGACTATACACCTTGTGATGAGTCACTTTGAAGTTGGCGGTACATGGACCTAGAGACGCATACAGGAGGTGCAGGCCTGGTGTGTCATATTTTTTTTCCAGCCTTCTATGTTGAAGTCACCCTGTACCTACAAGGTACAGGGTGTTTGCGTTTTCTCTGCCCTATTCCCTGGTGTCGGTGTTATATGGCTATTCCCTTATTATAGGGGTGTCATTATATACGCTGTATGGTTTCCCTTAGGTGTATCTGTAAGTAAGGGATTCCCTTATTTCTCCATGATTCCATCAAATCCACCAGGATGTGGCTTACACCATATCTCTCTGCCCCGTCCTCATTGCGGCATGTATTCCATGGTCTTATGGGCATCCCCTGTGTGTGCTTTTGCAACTGTAAACCCTGAATAAAATTCATTCCTAGTTTCATTTTCATCCTGCAAGGAGCTCCGGCTTTTGACTGGGTGGGTTCGGGCCAGAATCAATACTCCTTTGGGATACTGACGGGGAGCTTTATGCATGTGGATACCCATCCTGGGTACAGATACCCAGGTTACAAACGTCATCACGTATGCAGAGGCGTAGCAAGATCATGAGGTGCCCAGGGGCAAGTCTCCAGTAAGTGTCCTTGGGCAAGACACCTAACAGTACATACTCGCCACCCAGGACATACATTGAGATTTCTCTTGTTTTCAAGATTCGGTCATGTACTCAGCCCCTGCTGGGGGGGTCTGGGCAAGATTCTGTGCCAGGAGCTGGCCGTCTGTCAGCACTGAGGAATGGCTGACCGGCATCGGAGGGGGCGGGGTCCAGCATGGTCACGAGGAGCTGCCGGGTTTAAAACAGGGCGCAAGGAGTTGCCTCGTCGCCCTGTCGTGGAGTCTGATTCCTGCATCGCTACCTATTCGTTGATAAAGTCTCTCTGTTGCCAACCCGTTTTTTGGATACGATCCCTGCTCCTGTTACTTGACCCGGCCTGATTTTTGACCATTCTCTTGCTGCTTGATTACAATCGCCTGTGTGGTGCTTTGATGGTTTAACCCCATGCTTACCCCTGGGGTGTTTACTCAACACCGGGGAAGTGTCCCTTCTCATCGGTGGGTCTTGTCTGTGGCCTCTCTAAGTGCCTATACACAACCGAGGGCTCACGTTCTCCAGCCACATATATGGTTTAAATCTGCGATCGCAAAGTACTGCTTATTTAATGCTCAGGGTCAGTGTGCGCTCACCAGCAACAATACTCGTTACTGTATATACGACAGACCCCGAGGTGTATGTGTTGTCTCTTACCATCTGAAGGTACCGCTGACCTGCTCCCGATTATCAGCAAACGTTAAAGCAACTTTTTTCTTGACTGCCCTGCAGTCCACGTAATTCACCAACTGTCTGATTTATCTGTTTCTCTGCATGTGCTCTAAGTAGTCTATCGGTCTCGAAACCTTTAGTGCTTAGTAGCGACTCAGTATTGTTCAACCTGGTTGCCGCAAGTGTCCGATTCTGTGAATGACAATCGGTGTTTAAACGTCAAAAAGGATCTCAACTCCGCGACTATCTAGTGGGCGCTACTCCCTCGTTGTATCCTTCCTGGTAAAATACCTTCTCAAACAAAAAGTCTCCGCCCCCAGCACCCCCCTATTTGTTAGATGAACTAATGAGTGGCAAGTGTCTGCTGTAATGACCGCAGGGCACTGTGTCTTCCCTCCATGCTGTAATGACTGGGGGGGGGCATGGGGTCTGCTGTAATGCCAGGGGGGCACTGGGTCTCCCTTCCATGCTGTAATGCCAGGGGGGCACGGTGTCTCCCCTCCATGCTGTAATGTCCGGGGGGCACGGTTTCTGCTGTAATGACCGGGTGGCAAGTGTCTGCTGTAATGACCGCAGGGCACTGTCTTCCCTCCATGCTGTAATGACTGGGGGGGGCACGGTGTCTGCTGTAATGCCAGGGGGGCACTGGGTCTCCCCTCCATGCTGTAATGACCTGGGGGGGGGGTCACTGTGTCTGCTATAATGCCAGGGGGCACTGTGTCTGCTGTATTGACAGGGGCACTGAGCCTGCTGTATTGACAGGGGCAGAGCCTCCCCTCCATGCTGTAATGACAGGGGGGCACTCTGCCTCCCCTCCATGCTTTAATGACAGGGGGGCACTCAGCATGGAGGGAAGGCACAGTGCCTCCCCCCAGGGAAGCCTTTTACGCTTTATTCCCACTAAGAGCCCCCCAGGGAATCCCCTTACCTCTGTTGCTGGCTCAGGCCCTCTCCCCTGGCCTCACACATAGGGAAGCAGGCTGTAGGGGCAGTATCTCCTTTCCATGCAGCTAGTTGCAGTGGAACACACGCTGATGTGATTTTTCCCACCAGAGAAGTTCTGGTTTTGTACCCGGTAGTTCTGCCCCTGGGGGAAACACTTCGGTCCACTCCTGCTTCCGGTGCTCCCCCTGACAGGCACCCGGGGGCAAGTGCCCGCCTCTGCCCCCCCACCGCACGTATGAGGACATGTCAAGGTCACATTGATTTATTATAGCTCAATTGTTTTTCTGCTCTGTTTACAAAATAGAATTTCACCTGCACAAGTCTATCAAGAATTTAATTAATCTCTGCCATTCAGAGGATTGTAAACCATATCTTTGCCATTTTCTTCATTTATAATTCCATGTTAGTCACTGGTCTTGCATTGTGGGGGAGGGGGGTCCTCTACCACACCAGAGAAGACGAATAATAAAAGGAAAAAAAAAAAAGGTTATAACAAGTTGATATCTGTTAAGTTGCCTCTAAGCAGTTTCCATAGAAGTAAATGTTTAAAACATTATCTGAGGGCCATTGTATCATGGCTTTATTCTTTGATGTTAACCAAAGTCACAAGATTTTTGCCGAGTTGCAGTCAAATGGAAAATCAGTCTATTTTTTTAGCCCTTTGCGCAATCTTTGAGATTGCTTTGCATTGTGATTTTAAGGACGCTTTTTTTTTTGCCTTCTCTTTTAAGGTCACAAACAAGCATGAAATTGTGCTTTCATAACTGATTGACGACTTTGTCACTTAAGAACTATTTCAAGCCTGTGCTCAGCATTTGAGTCATAGGTTAGTGGGAGAAAATCTTCCCAGTGCCAAACTAATTCCAAGCTCTGGCATCTTGGCTTGATCTAGACAAGGAAGATTATGAAAAACACAAACACTGACAGAAAATAAAATGATAAAAATCTAGATACAATAATAAGACAGCAGCGTCAACTTGTGTGTGTCTTATTTCAGCGTCTTTAGGTTTTACAATGGTTTGCACAGAACAAAGCATAATTGGTCAGCTTGCAGGTGGCATTCAGACTGCTGAAAAATCACATTCTTCCTATTTTCAATTAACCATGGAACGCCAAACGCAAAAACAATATTTTCTCCTAGTTTACAGAAGAGAAAAATGTTTATACAAATTAGTTTTGTTACTTGTTCAGAGTGATACTATTTATACTCCCACAAACGGATTTTGCCATATTTTTTTCTACTCCTAAAAGGAGAACGTAACAATTGTCAGTGTAGGGAATTTGAAGGAGGGGTGTAATTGAAAAGATTAGAATTTGTGAAGTTTGGGTACATGGGCCTAGAGATTTAATTGGGAGGTGCAGTCCTCATGTTCTATATTACTTCCCTGCCCTTGCCTACGTTGAAATCCCTGTGTGCCTCTGAGGGTACAGGGTGTTTGAGTAATCTGTGCTCTGTATGAAAGGTTATTGTCTATGTGCATCTGTTGCGATCTGCTGATGGGGTTACTGGGATGGTTATCTTAGCCTTTTCCAGCATCCCCTCTCAGGAATGTGTCATTATCTGTGACAGATTTTGGTATCAGGCGATTGTCTATTTATGTAACTTCTCTGTTATGTAATGTGTTTCAGACACCTCAGGCTGTGATTACATGACACCCTATTGTGCGTTTATTTGCAGATTATTTTACCATGAAGGGTACATGAAGATTTCTCTCATTTTCAAGTATGTCCTGAGTTCAAGAACATTGAAATTTTTACTTTTCATGTCGGCTTCACTTAAGGCGGAGAGGAGCAGGGCGTAATTTTCAATTGGCCTCTAGGCCCACCTGGGATATATATATTTTTAAACTCAAACGTCTTCAGAGGTTGCTGGTCAAAACTCCCAGATCCACGAGTCTCATTTCTGGGGGATGCAAGCAAGGCTCATTACGTGTACCAGTCCATAAGCTTAGGCAAAAGGTTGGAGAAAGGCACAAAACACTGCTGGTAGAAGAAGAGGGGTCCGGAAAGGAAGCAGCATTAACAGATGTGACCCAGTCGGAGTACGGAGATCTGTTAGAGTTTATTTGTGCATTATTTTGTAAACCGTACTTAAATATATCCCACTTGCAACACCCAAGCCGATATCGGCTCGTTCTGTGGCAGCAGCCATCTTTAATTCCTCTAGTCAGAGGCCGAGCTAATCCAGCCAAAAAGGTAAATGAAAAATCAGCGAGGGAAAGTTCACAAATCCTAAAATCAAGTGAAAGGGAATGACATTTTAAAAAAGGTCTTTCTCTTGAAGATCTGCGTGTATAATCCCTAGTTTTGACAAATTTAAATTTCAAGATGTCCGTTCCCATGGAGCATGAATAGACGAACTTAAAATAGATGTCAAAAACAATACATGGGCTCTCTTATTTACATTATGTTTCCTATATGAAAAGCGCTTAGGAGGTACAACTGCATATGCACTTTTTGATGAAACCTGCATAAAAAAATATAAAATAAAAAAATCCCTTTTTATTCACAAATTGCAGACAATCCAGGCACTCCCAATATCATCGGGAAAGATACACATATCCTACAAAACCTTGCTAACTATAGAGCTTCAATCATATGGGCACATGTGATACACGCGGTCCGCAGTTCACCGTTCTCCATTAGTACATTTAATAACTGGCTACATCATTTATCCATTTTAGATTTGCAGGTTTGGCAGATATAGAAATGGATATTTCAGTCACAGAAACAGGTTATTAGGAAGATACGCACGACTGCCACAGACAGGCTTGATGATATATATATAACAACTTCAAAGTTTCCCCCCCCCACCCTCTTTCTGGAATGTTTCTATGGCAACAAAATATACTGAACGTTTATCATTTTCACTTGATCTTCCACAATTAACTTTAATTTTGTACCAGCACAGATATTTCAAGTCTCTCAGTTAAAGTATATACACCACAGATTTTAAAATCCTAAACAGCATATACTTTACTTATTGTAATGCTTATTAGTTATGTCTCGAATTTCAGGCGCTGTGCTGTTGAGACAGCAATCCGTCACAATGTCAGGGCATCTGGCTGGCAAGCGACAAGTCTGGGCCTGCTTATCCGGCCTCTCAGTCATCCGCAGCCAGCTCCGTTGCAGTCTCCTGGCCGTCCAACAGTGGCCTCACATCGGGGCAGCCAAGACGACTCCATCCCCTGACTTGTTGTGAGGGAGTGTTCACGTCCGATGCATCTCCAGGCATCATGAGGGACCAGGAGACGCGTGAGGCTTCAAGCCTGTACTAAGCTGCAAGCACACATAGCCCGCTGCCTCTGAAAAGCGGGCACGTGACGCCTGCCAATGTTATCATTGGAAGCCCTAAAATCGTGGGAGGGGCTCCTAGAGCCTTTGCCTATATAAACCAGCCTCTGCTGAGGTTCCTTTCTCCAGTATTGAAGCGGTTTCACTAAGGATCAGTCCTGCAAGCAGTTTCTCCAGTTCTTTTGGTGTACTGACCCAGACTAGCAACCACGACCTTACAATCCTGGACACACAAATTCTCGGTGAGGCAACAGTATTCAACCACTTTCGAGACAGAGATGTCGCATTTGGGGCTTCCCTACCTCTTTTCTTGGGCAGGCCAGCACCTGAATAAATGATGCCTGGAGACTGCCATGCCCTTTGAGTCGGATAACCCCAGCCTGAACACCCACCCAGCCACGCACGCATATTCCGATAGTGTACCTCCCAATTATGGCAGGTATGCAAGATGTATTCTTGTCTAGGCCAGCAAATTGTAAGGAAGCAGTCATTCGGATAGGACCTACCCCAAAAATGGCACACTGACGCTGTGGCAGGCTTGTGCAAAATAATCATAATTTCTAAATCAATTTCACAATTTGTCAAATTAAGTGTTTTTAAAAACCATTACTCACCATGACCAATCAGTATAAAGGACATACCAAAATAAGCGCACTCAACTTTCACATAGTTTTACAGCATCCCTTGAAGTGTATGGTTTACTTTATTGACATACCTTAAAAAGACACAAACACCCTATAGAAATAGTCAAAGACTGAATCCTGTATTGAACAGAATATACAACATCCAATGCAGCATTTCGATTACTGCAATAAAAATCAATTATGCAATCATTACCTTTTTGCTTCCTCTAGATGGCATAGATACTCGTAAGCAATATTCTGCCTCCTCCTTTCATCCATTTCCTCTGCCGAAAGCCTTTCATCATCAACGATGGCTGGAAATAGAATAAAGAAATTTAAATGATATCCAATTACACGGAGGAAGAACCCCCCCCCCCACCAAAAAAAGACGTGTGTAAGCAGCATTGAATAAAAGGTATTTCTATTTACAATAGTCACTCTGCCAATTAAAATCTCATCAGTTGCAAGTCTCCTGTGCACAGTGTGAGGGTTTCCTGCTTGGGAATGGAATTCTCTGCAGACTTGCCACTACTTATCTTGAAATTGAAACACTTCCTCTGGATTATTGATGTTGAGGTTTTTCATATGATAATGGCTATATTTATTTTGAGCCGAGAAACAGCTGTATTGTCCTACAAAAAGTGGGAAAGAACATCTACTAGAAAACACCAACCCTCAGAACAATGTTATGTGCCTAGAACCATTCCAAAATGACTGGATCGGATGGGGAGAGACTCCAACAGTAGTAAAAAATGTTGTTAATTGTGCCTTAAAGCTTATAGCCAACCTTGCATACAAAGGCCGAACGTTAGAACCATTTGATCAGTGGTAACAAATCCTGGCCGGTAAGGCTGCATGCACACGAGCGTGGAGGGAATGTCCGTGAGAAAGGGCGTGCTCTCCGCTCAGACCCCCGTGTGGCCACCTCGCTGAGCGCACATTCGCATGCTCAGCCCTACAAACCGCGAGCCTCCTTTGTAGGCCCGTCCTACGTCAGTCGGAGCTTTTTGACTGAGGGTTTTGGCACATCCGGTATAGCATGCAATACGCCACTGAACGTGCGTAATAGTAACTAGAAACCTGAGCGCCCCTACTGCAAGAATCCATGAAGGGACCCCCCCCCCTCAAAAAGATCTATATTGTCACTTTTTTTCCCCCTCCAATATATAAAAAAAAAGGATAATATTTCCAATTAAAAAGCAAATGCCTGCCTGAGCCCCGGGCCGGCCCCCCCCCTCAAGTGGCGGAATGCCAGGGCCCAGTCGCAAGTGCAACCCTGGTGGTTCCGTCACTGCGCATGTTACAGTGTGGCTCTCCCCATCGAGCTGTCAGAAAGTGGTGATGGACACACTCCGTACACTTGTCTAACTGTGGCCTAAGTCCCCCTAATGGGGCAGACTTTAAGGATTCCCTTGGGAATTGCAGACTGAATCCTACAATCAATGAGAAGCAAATCATATCACCTGTGCGATGCTGTAGATATCCTTCAAACCTGGCCTGTTGCGTGTACCCAATGACAAGGGATGGAAAACCTTGCATTAGATCATTAAAAAGAAAGCTTCCTGATGAGTCTAATGCCAGAAATTATGTACAAGTCAAACATTTTTGTGGGACGGAGAAGAGACATTTCCTGGTCAGCATTTCCTAGTGGGACAACCACCACTCACAATTTGCAAATACCTTCAACCCCTACAGATCTGTAGCAGTTTCTCTTGAAAGGTACATTCACTCATTAAACCTGGCAGACCTACTCATACTCACTGTACAGCAAGAGGACAAACATACATTTCAGGAACAAATCTGGACAAAAACTGGGGTCATCATATCCCAGATAATATAGCTACAAAGAAAATCGCACAAGTCCAAAAATAATGATAAGCACCACTACTTCAAATAAAACACATTTCCTTAAAAAGGCAGAAAATTAGACAATCATAACTCCCCTGCTTATCTTTATACAGTTGCTGTGTAGGAGTATGATAAAACATGAAAGAACTTAATTTGATAATTATCATTTGAGGGTAGTATTGGGGATTATAAAAAGTAAAATGAATATCAAAACTTGCAGAGGAACCAGACAAGCTGAAACACAGCTTGCAACTCTACATGAACAAGGTATAACACAAACAAACACACTCTAAAAATTGATCTTGCTAAACCATTAGAAGTAAGCAAACATGCAGAAATATTGACCAGAGCTGTGCGTTTCATTCGGAATCAAAATTTGGACGAAATTTACCCGATTTGTATTTCAGAAGCACTTCCAAAATAGGAATCTGTTCTGTCCAAAAATCTGAACGAAAACGAAACAGTTTATAATTTCACAATTTTTATTTTGTAACATGTCATCAGGCAATCAAATATTATAAAGGGCCTCGCAGGACCGCACAAGGTCAGCTAGGAGAACACAGCATTAGAAAAATAACAAAAACACACCGCAAAACCAAATGCATGAATGCAAGACACATGGAGGCGGGGAGGGGAAACACACCAAAAAGTGTCCAGGACCCAGAAAAAAATAAAAATATGAAGAAAAAAAAAAAAAAAAAAAAAAAAGGGTGGCAAGGCCATATATGTGACTTTCCTGGCTCACTCCCGAAGATCCAGAGGACCGTAGGAGGCCATGGAAATGAACAGGTCACAAGGCCGGGGCTTTCGAGGGCCAGGTGTGGCAGGCAGAGCCATGGTGGCCGCCACAATGGCACTCCCCAAATAGGCCCCAAACGCCAAAGAAAATAAAAATTTAAAATAAACAAAAAAGGGGGGGGGGGAGAAAAATAAAGGGGGAAAGGGGTCTGCAGCACAAGGTGGTGTGTAAAAAATAAAGCGGAAGGGGAGAAAAAAAAACGGGACGGGAAAATTGGGGACAACAAAATATCACACTTAGCTAAGAGACACTCATAAAAACACACTACATTATATAACTGAGAAACGTCTTCAAAGCCTTCCCTGAATGGGTGGCGTCTCATCAAAAAATAAAAATGAAAAATAAAGTCCATCAGAGGAGTCAGAAAGAAACAACAGTAGAAACAACATGGGGAGGACGCGTCTTAGAGAAGTCAGGTCCGAACTCAAAAATGAGGCAGTGCAGTTGGGAGGAACTGCACAGTAGATCAGGAAATGCAGAAAACTCATCCAGGGTCACCCATCATTCCATTGACAGACATCACTCCTGCAGCCAGCAGAACCGGGATCCCAAATGACTCCAGAAGGGGCCAGGCAGCCTTGACGGTGCAGATCGAGTGGACAACATTCCCCTTGGCAATCAGCAGTGAGCCTCCCAACCCCCAACGATATCTCAGGCCATGCTCTGAGGAGAGCAGCAACAGCTCGAAACTTGCGGCGGGACATGAGGGTCACAAAAGGCACATGAAATAACAGGAGGGAGGCCCCACTCGAAAGAAATAGCCGGGTTGAGCGGGACCGACGCCATCATTATGCCTTCAATTGCACATCAGCAGCAATGGCGATAATGTCACGAGGGGCAGTCTCAGGGGCAGCTGCAGCCTTGCGAATCCGCATTGCAGCAACTAAAACATCCCCCACTTCCAGAGAGAGACTCAAATGAGTAGCCAGCCTATTAAAGGGAAGAAGTGAGATAGTAGGCATCTCCTCCGGTATCCCTCGGATACGGATGTTTCGGCAGCGGTGACGCGCTTCCGAGCCGAGAAAGTGTGTCTACCTGTGATCGCAAGGCCACTAAGTCTGCCGTCCGAAGGAAGTGGGACTCCGCAAGTCCAGCCACCTGTGCACCAGTAGTAGCCATCTGAGTCTGCAGGACCGCCACATCCTTCTGCACTCCGAGATCTGCGCGCCACTGTGCGCGTAGGGCCACGAAAAAGGCCTTCAAGTCACCTTTAGTGGCCAGTTGGTCATCTCCCTTGGAGGTACAGAGTAGAGAGGGGGGGTACAGACCAGAGACCCGTGCAGGGACGCAGGAGAGGATGCACCCGCAGACACATCTGAGCCCTCATCCAACACTTCTGGTACCCCAGCAGGTAAGTTCAGTGAAGTAGCGCTGAGATCTCGCACAGAAGGTCCCAGGAGCAACGAGGAAACACCAGAAAGCAGGTAATTTAGAGAGGTCAGCAGAGGAGCTCCGAGACCACGAAAACGAAACAGAAGGGAGCAAAATAAAAGGAATCTATTCCTAAAGCCCCGCGGTGCTGCTGTCCTATCCCCAATTTCAAACCCTAGCTTCCAACCCTAATGTCTAACCCTGATTTTTGGTGGTTTGTTCGACAGGTTTAAATCAGGTGAATCCTATTAGGTTTCAAATGTAAACAAATATAAATTTTCATTAAATATTTATTCAACCGTTTATCTTTTTCATTTGCAGCAAAAAGCTTTTTTTTGGTCAAATTTTTGGATTCCTAGTGCTTTTAAAACAGACTTTTTTCTTTGCCGAACACAGCGATTTGTTTTTGGGGGGGGTGCTGTCCTTGGTGCTGAAACATTTCAGCACCAAGGACAGGGGATTACATTAATTCCTTAGAGTTTAAAAATTTATCGGTTTCACATTCCGAAAGAACTATCCGAAATACGAATTACACTAATCTCCCGAAATACGAATCACGGTAACAAACAAAAAAAATGAACGAAATGATCCAAAACAATTTTTTGCCATGCATATGGTCTAAAATGGAGTTGCCAATGCTAAATTTAAGAGGACATCGTAAAAGGAGTTTTAGAAGAAAATCTATATGGTTTCAACTACGAAAAACAGTTACAAAATGACACACAATTCTGTCTGGAGGGGGAACCAAACAAAAACACACAAATACAAGCACACACTATATATGTGCAAAAATCTTTAGTATATGCACTCTTCATGGCTTTCTTTATTTGGTAGATGTCCACGTGATGGGCTCTGCCCTCAACTTTGAACAATGGAAGGGCAAAGACTGAAAACATTAACAGTCCCTGAAACAATAGCAAATAAGGAGAAATGTTTGAAGCTACAGTGCATTGTATAGAAAACAAATTGCTTTTACTTGCAATAGCAGTTGAATAGTCCAATATTTTAAAAACAAAAAGTATTATCAGGGTCATTGCAGCAACTGCTATCTTGTAGGTGTTTCCATTACCCTGAAGCAAACACTGATGCGTACAAAACAAAGGGGTAGAGATGATACAGCTCTTAATAGACACTTTATAGTGAAACAGTAGTTGCCACGCAATAACAAACTAGATTTAATGTAACACTACTTTAATGTAAGCACTTAATCCAAAGAACAAAAGCACAACTGTACTACATAGATTGACTAATTTGCTGCATGTAATTAGTCAAAGGAAGAGAACATTGATCGAATGAGTTTTACTTAATGGAAACCTCATTAATTATTGAGAAGAATAGACAAAATAATACAAGTAGAAATGATACATCTACCACTTTTCAACACATCTCTAGATTTGGCCGTTCTGTGTTGGAAGAAGTCCTTTTTTAGTATGACGAATTACTTCATCTGGGCACAAATGGAATGGTCAACACCATCTCCCCTCAACAACCAGCAGGATTTGTAAATGTGCTCTATACCTTAATGTTGGATGGTGTTTAGTCAGATAAAAGCCAGCTGCTAGATACGTGCAAATAGTTTCGTTCCGAATCAAAATTCGGACGAAATTCATATTTTCATATTTTTCGGGAGCATTTCCAAAAACTAAATATTAGCCGTAAAATTCGGATCAGTGATTTGGATCGTTCCAGCGATTCGGGTGATTCTGATCAGTTAGATTTTCGTATTTTATGACTTTTTTTTATTGCTTATTTAAGAATGGAAAGTAGATTACTACCAATAAAATGAAAGTTTATTTTTTTAGGATTTTTCAGGCATTTTTTGGGTGAAATTTTAGGTTTTCTAACTTTTTTTTTTAACGGAACAAGGCTTTTTAACCCATAGGTTTCAATGCAGCATATGATTCCGCACACTGCTGGGAAGCGCCTCTCTGCTGTATAATTAATGCAGCATAGGAATCCACACACTGCTGGGAAGCGCCTCTCTGCAGTATAATTAATGCAGCATATGAATCCACACACTGCTGGGAAGCGCCTCTCTGCAGTATAATTAATGCAGCATATGAATCCACACACTGCTGGGAACTTCCCAGCATTGTGTGGATTGAAATGCTGCATTAATTATACAGCAGAGAGGCGCTTCCCAGCAGTGTGTGGATTCATATGCTGCATTAATTATACTGCAGAGAGGCACTTCCCAACAGTGTGTGGATTCATATGCTGCATTAATTATACCGCAGAGAGGCACTTCCCAACAGTGTGTGGATTCATATGCTGCATTAATTATACCGCAGAGAGGCGCTTCCCAGCAGTGTGTGGATTCGTATACTGCATTAATTATACTGCAGAGAGGCGCTTCCCAACAGTGTGTGGATTCATATGCTGCATTAATTATACAGCAGAGAGGTGCTTCGCAGCATTGCATGGATTGAAATGCTGAATTATACTGCAGAGAGGCGCTTCCCAGCAGTGTGTGGATTCATATGCTGCATTAATTATACCGCAGAGAGGCACTTCCCAACAGTGTGTGGATTCATATGCTGCATTAATTATACCACAGAGAGGCGCTTCCCAGCAGTGTGTGGATTCGTATACTGCATTAATTATACTGCAGAGAGGCGCTTCCAACAGTGTGTGGATTCATATGCTGCATTAATTATACAGCAGAGAGGTGCTTCGCAGCATTGCATGGATTGAAATGCTGAATTATACTGCAGAGAGGCGCTTCCCAGCAGTGTGTGGATTCATATGCTGCATTAATTATACTGCAGAGAGGCGCTTCCCAACAGTGTGTGGATTCATATGCTGCATTAATTATACTGCAGAGAGGCGCTTCCCAACAGTGTGTGGATTCATATGCTGCATTAATTATACAGCAGAGAGGTGCTTCGCAGCATTGCATGGATTGAAATGCTGAATTATACTGCAGAGAGGCGCTTCCCAGCAGTGTGTGGATTCATATGCTGCATTAATTATACTGCAGAGAGGCGCTTCCCAACAGTGTGTGGATTCATATGCTGCATTAATTATACTGCAGAGAGGCGCTTCCCAGCAGTGTGTGGATTCATATGCTGCATTAATTATACTGCAGAGAGGCGCTTCCCAACAGTGTGTGGATTCATATGCTGCATTAATTATACAGCAGAGAGGTGCTTCGCAGCATTGCATGGATTGAAATGCTGAATTATACTGCAGAGAGGCGCTTCCAGCAGTGTGTGGATTCATATGCTGCATTAATTATACTGCAGAGAGGCGCTTCCAACAGTGTGTGGATTCATATGCTGCATTAATTATACTGCAGAGAGGCGCTTCCCAGCAGTGTGTGGATTCATATGCTGCATTAATTATACTGCAGAGAGGCGCTTCCAACAGTGTGTGGATTCATATGCTGCATTAATTATACTGCAGAGAGGTGCTTCCAACAGTGTGTGGATTCATATGCTGCATTAATTATACTGCAGAGAGGCGCTTCCCAACAGTGTGGATTCATATGCTGCATTAATTATACTGCAGAGAGGCGCTTCCCAGCAGTGTGTGGATTCATATGCTGCATTAATTATACTGCAGAGAGGCGCTTCCCAACAGTGTGTGGATTCATATGCCGCATTAATTATACTGCAGAGAGGCGCTTCCCAGCAGTGTGTGGATTCATATGCTGCATTAATTATACTGCAGAGAGGCACTTCCCAACAGTGTGTGGATTTATATGCTGCATTAATTATACCGCAGAGAGGCGCTTCCCAACAGTGTGGATTCATATGCCGCATTAATTATACTGCAGAGAGGCGCTTCCCAGCAGTGTGTGGATTCATATGCTGCATTAATTATACCGCAGAGTGGCGCTTCCCAGCAGTGTGTGGATTCATATGCTGCATTAATTATACTGCAGAGAGATGCTGCCCCACAGTGTGCGGATTCATATTCTGCGTTGAAACCTATTGGTTAAAAATCCTAATTTCTTTAAAAAAAAAAAAAAAAAAAAGTTAGAAAACCTAAAATTTCACACAAAAAAAAAAAAAAAAAAAGAAAAAAGGTCATGCACATCCCTAATAGCTGCTACCACAATGAGGGAAAACCTGGAGCTGCACTTGAAGAGATGCTTATTTACATGTAAGAATAAGCAAATGCACAGGTTGAGCACCCTTTATCTGGATTGCTCAAGAACTCGAGCGTTCAGAATTTTGGATTCTTCCAGATTTCTGAATCTGGGAGAATCTGATGTCAGAGAGGACAAAACCGTCCCTTTCCTGCTGTAATACCATGGTTGTAGTTTTTTTGGAGAGTATTTTACCAGGAAGGATACATGGAGATTTCTCTACAAGTAGGTCTTTGGTGGCGCGTATGTACCATTTAGGGGTCTTGCCCAAGGACACTTACTGGAGAGGTGCTCTTGCCGCAATTCAAACCTGGGTCTCCACGGTTATCGAGCAGGGATGCTACCGCTACTCCATCCAGCCGGTACCATTGTGACACATACTAGGTGTAAGCTTTTTACAGAGGCGTGCAGGTCTCCGTGCAGAATGCCATATGCCGGGGCTTCACAGAGTACCACCTTTCTGAAAAGCAGGGCCCATCTGGAGTGTTAAGGTAACATTAAGTACCAGAAGGCACCTAAATTCTGTGTTCTATAGATTTTATACCTCTGGATAAGGCTGGCATCAGATGAGCACGCTATGAGCGTCCGTAATGACGTGCTTACCGGCATCCTATAACCTCAGATCCAGGACCTTCAACTTACTTGCAATACCGCAATACAAAAAGAAAGTGGCTCGGTCCTCATTTTCCTACAGAGCACCACAATTATGGAATAACCTCCCAGACGCCGTCAAATCTTCCCCCAGTCTAAAGTCCCTTAAGACTTCCCTATTAACATACCTCAATACGAAATGCACCTGTAAACATGTAACATAATGACTTTATTTCCTCCATATTTATTTTTCTGTTAATCTGTGTATTCGGTCTTGTGTTAATATCTTGCATTTTACTATTTTGTATTTCTGTAACCACTCAATGTTCTTGAACCCAGGACATACTTGAAAACGAGAGAAATCTCAATGTATCCTTCCTGGTAAAATCCTTTATAAATAAAATAAATAAATCCACACAGCATTGGTACGCTGCAACGGGGCCAGTCACACGCTTGTGCATGCACGAAATGCGCGCGCAACAAGCATCCGTTATCCAAGCCTCCCGTCGATGCGCTAGTGTCACGTCTCGGCCTTGCCCCCTGCTGGTGGTAGCAGGGATTCCTGTTTGTTTTTTGTTTTCAGCCTGCAGGCCATCTGTTGGGCTAATTGGTCTGCGGTCACATGACCTGTTCTGCCCTATAAGTACGACCAGGACTCCCTTGATCCTGGGACCAGGATAATGTAACGGGGAGCCCCCTAATAGGGTGAGGGGAACCCCCAATCTGCAGAGATGAAGCCTTAAGGACAGGTATACAGCTTCCAGGGAACAAACCAAGATATTAACAGAAACTAGAAAGATCCCTAAGCCCTGACTGAGATCCTTGAAAGATGGTCTCGAAATACTAACTAGGCTAGGTTTGCAAGATGAATAAAACATAAACCAGACAGACAATAAATGCAGGTATACAGATTCCAGGGAACAAACCAAGATATTAACAGAAACTAGAAAGATCCCTAAGCCCTGACTGAGATCCTTGAAAGGTGGTCTCGAGATACTAACTAGGCTAGGCCTGCAAGACGAACAAAACATAAACCAGACATACGATGAATGCAGGCATACAGATTCCAGGGAACAAACCAAGATATTAACAGAAACTAGAAAGATCCCTAAGCCCTGACTGAGATCCTTGAAAGTGGTCTCGAGATACTAACTAGGCTAGGCCTGCAAGACGAACAAAACATAAACCAGACATACGATGAATGCAGGCATACAGATTCCAGGAACAAACCAAGATATTAACAGAAACTAGAAAGATCCCTAAGCCCTGACTGAGATCCTTGAAAGGTGGTCTCGAGATACTAACTAGGCTAGGCCTGCAAGACGAACAAAACATAAACCAGACATTCGATGAATGCAGGCATACAGATTCCTAAGCACGGTACAGTACAGGGGACAGACAGAAGAGAGATCCAAATACAAGAGCCAAAGGTCATACACGGAATATCATAACTAGAGGGGTCAGACAAGAGAGGGATCCTAAATACATGAGCCAGAGGTCATACACAGCAAATCAAAGTAAACCAGCATACAGGGACCAGGATAGTCTTTCTTGCCTAGTCCCTGTATGCTGGTTTACTTTGATTTGCTGTGTATGACCTCTGGCTCATGTATTTAGGATCCCTCTCTTGTCTGACCCCTCTAGTTATGATATTCCGTGTATGACCTTTGGCTCTTGTATTTGGATCTCTCTTCTGTCTGTCCCCTGTACTGTACCGTGCTTAGGAATCTGTATGCCTGCATTCATCGTATGTCTGGTTTATGTTTTGTTCGTCTTGCAGGCCTAGCCTAGTTAGTATCTCGAGACCACCTTTCAAGGATCTCAGTCAGGGCTTAGGGATCTTTCTAGTTTCTGTTAATATCTTGGTTTGTTCCCTGGAATCTGTATGCCTGCATTCATCGTATGTCTGGTTTATGTTTTGTTCGTCTTGCAGGCCTAGCCTAGTTAGTATCTCGAGACCACCTTTCAAGGATCTCAGTCAGGGCTTAGGGATCTTTCTAGTTTCTGTTAATATCTTGGTTTGTTCCCTGGAATCTGTATACCTGCATTTATTGTCTGTCTGGTTTATGTTTTATTCATCTTGCAAACCTAGCCTAGTTAGTATTTCGAGACCATCTTTCAAGGATCTCAGTCAGGGCTTAGGGATCTTTCTAGTTTCTGTTAATATCTTGGTTTGTTCCCTGGAAGCTGTATACCTGTCCTTAAGACTTCATCTCTGCAGATTGGGGGTTCCCCCTCACCCTATAGGGGGCTCCCCGTTACATTATCCTGGTCCCAGGATCAAGGGGAGTCCTGGTCGTACTTATAGGGCAGAACAGGTCATGTGACCGCAGACCAATTAGCCCAACAGATGGCCTGCAGGCTGAAAACAAAAAACAAACAGGAATCCCTGCTACCACCAGCAGGGGGCAAGGCCGAGACGTGACAGCTAGGACACGCGTTGACCGGGCTGTAAAGCGCGATCCTCCATAGGAGCGCACTCAATGGAGGTGGCCAGACGGGAGTCGAGTGGAAGGAACGTCTACTCTCACAGACGTTCCTTCCGCTCCCCAAAGACACTCGTCTGACACTAGCCTAAGTTATACCCAACCTGTAAACGGATTTTCAGGAACAAGGTTCTCCCTTTATAGTTTCAGGAGAAGAATATGGTTAATCTTATGAAAACCCCTTTTTTTACCGTTGTGCTTTATAAAAAATAAAAAATTGTAAAAAGGTATAGTGCTGTGGCATTTGTTGGCGATATATGAACGCTGAATAATAAAAATACTATACATCAATCTATAGTCAGTCATTGCCATAAACAATAATACACAACTGCAAAAATCATCACACACACCCCCCAAATAAAAATTGAGGAACAGTGGGAGCAGACATTGCGGCAGAAGAGATGAAACACAACTCAATAAGGAATTAGACGTTTATGGCTGATATGACCCAAAACCAAATCCCAATTCATTAAATTGATTTATGCGTTATCGGAATTGTGCTCTGCAACATAAATCAACAGTGAGCCAAATTCTCCAGACAAGTCAACCTATCCCTTTGGTTTCCACTGAGTGAGTTCATTAAAGGAAAATCTGAAATGTATACTTATGTGCAAATATGTGACTGCAATAAACCTGTCAACGTCAACAATTGTGTTACAGTAACAGAGCATTGTGTTACAGCACTGAAACACCATTTCAATTACTTACATTCACACAAATAAAAACAAATTCACCACCGCTTAGTATTTTAGGATTCTTGACGTTTGTGCCTTTCATGGTCTTTAACCCCTTCATTATTGAGCACTTTCCATGGAGAAAAGTTTAAACATTTATTTAAAAGGAAACAAATTAGCAAAACAAAAGGACATAGTCTTAGATTAGAGGGGCAAAGGTTTAAAAGTAACATCAGGAAGCATTATTTTACTGAGAGGGTGGTGGATACATGGAACAGTCTTCCAGTAGAAGTGGTAGAGGCCAAAACAGTAATTGAATTTAAGCAGGCATGGGATAGGTATAAGGCTATCCTAAACAAAAGCTAAATCCAGGTAAAGTATCCATGTAATTGGGCAGACTAGATGGGCCGAAAGGTTCTTATCTGCCGAAATTTTTCTATGTTATGTTTCTATTTGAAACATGGGATGCAAAGTTAACAACTATTGAGTAAAATCGTAAATTTCCACAGAAATTCTTGAAAAATTAAAAAGCTAAATTTACATGTCATTTCTTTTAACCATCTCACGTACCGTTTCTTTCACAGAACTAGGTTTAGAATGAAATATTCTGAAACTCTTAAACTAAGGAAAAAAATATTACGAAGACTTGATCACAAAAAAAGAAGTACAATAACATGCAAATTCCATATTTTTAATAATGTCCATGCTTTTATCGGCATTTACATGTAGATTGAAATGTTCCAATCATTGAGATTTTCAGTTATTATACCAAGTACAGCCAACATTTCAGTACAAGATGGTATAAGAAATGTGTAGAGTGAAAAGATGGCACTGCACCCATGCTATTATGTAAATAGGAGATTCTAACAACATATTGGTAGAACCTGGTCCCATGGCAACAGAATATAAATTCCATGCTAAATATGGATTTTCTTCCAAGACTAATATACATTACTATAAAAGATAAAGCCATTTCAAAACTGGAGCTTGATCTCCAATCCCACTTACTCCCACACCTTGTATTCAGGCACGATAGAAAAAGCTTCTAGAGATTTAAAATCTCTGGTGTTTTGAGATGTTAATCTTATTCAACCAAAGGGGTTAATAAAAGAATATATTGGACAGTGTTGTAAAAGATCTCAGATTGGGATTAGTATTTGACATTTTTTAGAAGAACCTGGGAATTTTGTGCCAACGCCGTTAAAAATATTTACCCTATGCATCTACTGATCTGAATTCAACAATCTAGCACTTCCAAATGATTTTGACACATATCATGGTCAGTTTGTCCTAATTAGGAGAGCTTGACTTCATGAATGTGTCTATTTTTTCCTCCAACTTTGCCTAAACAAACATAATTTTAGCCTACGGGTTACCAATTATGCCTTGCGAACCGAGCAGAATTACAAACGAATCCAGTGATAAACCAGGGAATCAACTGCGCAATAAGCATCCCATAGACAAAAAATATTGGGGCCTTATTCCACCGAGTATCTTACATGAATTAAGTATAACTATCTCAATCAATAGAAGTTGAATTTTAATTAGAATTCCATTTCAAGGAGTCACAGATATCAATGTGGCTTGGCTTTTACAGCAGCCTCCGGTACTTTCATGGCTTTTACAGGAAGCACAGACGCAGCAGGAACCAGGTAATAAAGCTTGTTACTCTTGTTTGTAGCCACAAACTTTCCTCCTTTCCTCTGTGGGGCGTGCCATGACAGCCTTGCAGCAGGTTGGTCTAAACAGCCTTAGCACACCCTGCTGACTTTACATCCTGCCCCAATGAGAGTGCGCCGAATATGTCATTGGCTGATGCAGGCCTGCCTGAAAACAGGTGGTCCCACAGCAGCCAATGACGTGCTCGACTCGCCAAGATGCCCGCCAGAGCATGTGGGGCGTGTTATGCCACCCCACAACTGAGGATTGCTTTGCCACCTGGAAGTCCACATTGGCAAGGGGGGGGGGGAACGAAACACTGGCTCTCAAAACTGGGGTTAAACCATTTTGCGTTTGCAAAAATCAACGCTAGGATTAAAAATAAAAACCCAGAAAACACTGCTCTCTTTTGAAGAGAGAACGATCCACCACATCCTTTCACTTCAAGTAGGGATTGACAGATTATTGGTCCTAATAGTCTGTAGATCCAATAATTTAATAAATAATCTGTAACGGTTTTAAAAAAAAAAAAAAAAAAAAAGTACCAATATTGGCAAGAGCTTCCAAATTTAGGAGATTCGGAATTTGAGCTTTTTTTTTCCCCCAGTACAGACTATACAGTACAGGCTTTGAACAACTAATTATCCGATAAATCAGTCAAACTCTACTGCAATCCAAAAGAAATAATTCAGTTACCCTTCCCCTGGCACTGCACAATTTTGGCTTGAACGTGGGTCTCCACGGTTAGAGCAGTGATGTTACCTCTACTCCATCCAACCAGTACACATTTTCGGCGAAAGTAAGGAACTGTAGGAGCCAACTACACATTTTAATGGAGCCAGTGTGAATACTGCATATAGGCTTAATTAGAATTCATAAATATATGGGCCAGAAGCCAACCAGTGCCTGGATTTGTTGAACGCCAACATCGTATACATCAATTTGGACAAGATAAATATTACATATAAAAAGGTGCTGAATCAAACCTCGATCAAGACCGACTGTGCTGGATTTTAATCAAATTTAAACTAAGTACGGGACAGCTGGTTAGAGAGGACTTCGCATCTTCTAGTCCGGTTCTCCCCTTCATTGTCTGGTTTATCCATAACCAAAAAACAAGCTATACCACCAAATCTACTCAAAATGTATCGCAGACACCCTTCAGTCCGTAGTGCACAATGAGAAACAAATTCAGGGTGGCCCACCCACCACATGGGATGATGTTGCAAGGGATTGCATCACTCAAACCCATTTCAGGTCTTTAGAAAAACCCTGGCAGTTCAACAACTGTATAAAAATACCTAGATAGATCTGGATTACACCAAGGTGGTCATGCGCACAAATTAATAAAGCCAATAACAGAACGGATCGAGAGTAGCTGAAAAAGCAATAAAGATGCAAGATATTGTAGCCTGTCACAAAGCTTTTCATGTAGAATTCTTGGGCTCATAATTGCTAAAAAAACATGTTGATGCAATGTGTGGGTGACTTGCGTTTGTCAGATGTAAAACAGAAAATCTGTGACTCCTATGTAGGATTTGATCGTTATAGTAAATTTGGCAAAGGGGGGAAAAAATGAATAGCTTATACAATGATCGTTTAGTTATAGCATATATGAAGGTTAACCCTACAAGAGAAGTAATTGTCCATATCAAAACAACATTTTCTGTTCGGGACAATTCATGGACATGCAATGTCCTTCTCAGTAACAGCAGGACCCATGGCGTTCCATATTGAGTGTAACACATTTTGGCAAAGACATAAATTTGATTTGAATAATTAGAGAAATAAATTATAAAAATCGGGCTAAACAAAGAATATCACCCAGTCCTACTTAAGAGTTTAGGTTTTGTTCTGTGCGGCCAGTCACAGTGTCGGCTTGTTTAGAAGGTCATAAGAATGCAAATGTAGACTAAAGCATGTGGAACTGTTGAACACATTGATATCTTATTCCAGTCTCCTGAAGATCACAGATCTATCACTGGTGTTTGTTTTAATGTACAATGTAATCTTGCAAATATGCAAAAGTCCCATGGAATAAGGTACTCCATACTCTGCTCTTTTACATGAATACTAAACCATGACCATTGTTTATTGCCTCAAGAGACTTTCCAAAGATAGGAGTGATTGAGAGTGAACAGAATGCTTAGGTCATGACAGAATCCTTGATTTTTTCCAAATGAGGTAATAGATTTCTGTATTTTCTGTATTTTCTGTAATATAGGTTTTTCGCAAAGTTCTATATTGCCTCTACATACGTCCAGACGGTCATTCCCTGCCACACATCGGATAAAGGAGCAGCGTTTAATAAACTGGGCTAAGCCAATTACAGACTTACCAGTTCTGATGTCGAGAACATACAACCTAAGTGAATAATTGGTATTATCAGATTTGAAAAAGAGACAGTCATATTAGAGCTGGCTTACGATAACCTACGACTTGATAGGGAGGACCCATTTAGGGTCCATTTATTTGAAAATGTATTTTCGAAAAATACAGACCCAGCAGTTGCTTGTCAGTCCTAGGATAAAAAAAAAAATAAAAAACAGCTATGAAGTTTTCCAAAACCGTGAAAGATCATCTTGACCTGATGCTTGTTCTATACCCGAAAAAGTCAAGCAAGAATGCCTGGAAACCTAGTTCCGCTCACTATTTTAACAGGGCGAACCTTGTTCCTTGGTTAATCCAGGCCGGGGTCAGACTAGCGTTTTTCAGAGCTGAAGGAAGGAACGTCTGAGAGTGGACGTTCCTTCCACTCTAACACCCGTCTGACCACATCGCTGAGCGCAATTAGTGCGTTCAGCTCTGCAAGGCTGAATCCTCCTATAGAGGATCGCGCTTTGCAGCCCCGAAAGCACATCATAGCATTTTGTCGGGGAGGCCTTCAGTACGTCCGCTGTAGCGTGCGCACTACAGCGTGTGGCCGGCGTCGAAGCGCCACAACACTGGGACAGACGCCGGGAGGTACATCAGTACGGGTGCACATAGCGCGCTCGTCTCACCCTTTTGTTAATGGAAAGTTGCATTCAATTCTGACACAATTTTACAAATGTGTCTATATGGTGTGATAGATCGATGGATATCTAAAAACACACACACACACACACACACACACACACACACACACACACTTGCCCAGTGCAATAAATCCGAAAATATCCATAAGTTCGCAATATGAGATGCACTCCAGGACTCCCAAATAAAAACAATAAAAATCTTTATTGGTGTGTTTTACATCTTAACTCGACGTGTTGGCTCTAGCTGAGCCTTTATTAAAAAGGGAAACAAAATAACTACACAATATTTATGCACTTGAGACACAATCATTAACTCCCCACCGCGTCTGTATGTCCAAGCCAAGATCGCCCACACTAACCGGAAGGGACGTCTCGGACAAAACAGAATGATCAAAAATGCAAAAGGTAAAAAGTCAAATTGCTGCATCAAATAAAAATGGGGTGTACACAGAATATACAAGATCCTAGGTGAATGATCAATAGTGCAAAGTTTGTGGCATAAGAACCTCAATATTTTGAGAATCACAAAATCCGTGGGGGAATTGGCATCTTCATGGTATCCCCATGAGGATGCCAATTCCCCAGAGTATTTTGAGAGTCTCAAAATATTGAGGTTCTTCTGCCACAAACTTTGCACTATTGATCATTCACATAGGATCTAATAAGTTCTGTGTATACCCCATTGTCTGATTAAGGAGAACATGAACTATCTCCTGGAAGATTTTCCTATACTGTCGAAGTTCAGTATATTTGTATTCACCACTATTTTTTGTCTGAGTGCATCAAGAAATAAGCGTTTCTGTATAGAATAATAAACAGGAGATAAAATTAAAGGTCTAAAAAAGAACTCTGTATGGCTTTGTGCTAAAGATGTCATAAGTTCAGCAATCAGACCATAGAGACAAACACTGGACTGACCGTTGCTTAGCAACCGATCTAATCTTACATTCCATGCATGACCTATATCCAAGAGGTATGTATATATGTAGGTATGAAATACCGTGCAAAGTGTTAAATTGTAGTATCAATAATGATCCCAGTTATACTATACTGGGAATCTAAATATGCACCACGGTGAGCGTAGAGTGGTGTAAAGGGGAATAAAAATTACCCATGATTTTTAGTGTTATCCGTGAAAGTCACTAATGAATCATAAAGAGACTACCAACAACAAGGAGTAAAATATATGCCAATGTAATCTAATGTATTAAATGAGTGAATGAAACTAAAAATGTGGAATTTTTTTTTTTTTTTAATTCCATAAAAATCGCTAGAACAAAATAGAAAAGAGCGTGAAAAAAAAAGAACGTGATAACCGGGCTGGAGAATATGCATCTTCTAAGGGATGGATAGATCAGCTAAACACCACACCCCTAAAATGAAATTATTTTAGATATGCATTTATCTTAGAAACATAGAAGAATGTCGGCAGATAAGAACCTTTCGGCCCATCTAGTCTGCCCAATTACATGGATACTTTACCTGGATTTATCTTTTGTTTAGGATAGCCTTATACCTATCCCATGCCTGCTTAAATTCAATTACGGTTTTGGCCTCTACCACTTCTACTGGAAGGCTGTTCCATGTATCCACCACCCGCTCAGTAAAATAATGCTTCCTGATGTTACTTTTAAACCTTTGCCCCTCTAATCTAAGACTATGTCCTCCTGTTTTGCTATTTTGTTTCCTTTTAAATATACTCCCTTCCTCTACCTTGTGGATTCCCTTTACGTATTTAAATGTTTCTATCATATCTCCTCTGTCTCGTCTTTTTTCCAAGCTGTACATGTTAAGATCATTAAGCCTTTCCTGGTAACTTTTCTCCTTCAAGCCGTACACCATTTTAGTAGCCCTTCTCTGAACTCTCTCTAAGTTGTCTATATCCTTCTGGAGATACGGTCTCCAGTACTGCACACAGTACTCCAAGTGAGGTCTCACCAGTGCTCTGTACAGTGGCAGGAGCACTTCCCTTTTCCTACTGCTAATACCTCTCCCTACACAACCAAGCATTCTGCTAGCATTTCCTGCTGCTCTATTACATTGACTACTTACCCTTAGATCCTCTGCAATAATAACCCCTAAATCCCTTTCCTCAGATGTTGAGGTTAGGACTGTATCAAATATTAAGTATGAAGTGAAACACCGTTACTCCCAAGGGCTTAAAGGCGCATCACATTTCATCGTCCAAAAAGCGTCTTTTTGCAACAACAGTTGAGAGCGATTGCCTCCTCTCAACAGTGGTACGTGGTCAATTGTGCTAGGATGCAAGGAAATGTTTGGACATAAGCTTCTCTGTGTGACCATCCCTAAATACAGTTGTTATTGCCGAGCTATGTCCTCTGTCTGATCCTGTCCCTGAGTGGTCTATCGGTTTTCCCAACGTAAGCAGGTCCACAGGGGCATGTTATCAAGTATACCACAAACTCCTTTAGGCAAGTTATACGAGGTCTAATGTTGAATTTTTGTCCAGTAATAGGATGTGCAAATGTGGGTCCAAGCAGCATGTGGTTACAAGTAACACAATTTGCACATCTGAAGCATCCATTCTTCAATTGTGCACGCTTATGGGTATATGAAGCAACTGGATCAGTCTTAAACCAGTCTTTTTATTATTATTCATCTTTATTTATACTTTCAAACTTCTGGATTTTTTAGAACTAATAACAGGTGCATTGTGAAACTTTGAAGGCAAAGATTGATCATATTTGAATATGTCCCATTGGCAATGTATTTGCTGTGTAATCCTGTGACTGTAGCTATGAGAAGTCATGGGTAGATAAAGCGGAGGAACCACATCAGGTTTGACAGTATCTGTAGAAATTTTTTTACATGCTTTATGGAACACTTGTTGTAAAGTTGTCTCAGCGCATCCTCGTTTAAGGCTAGGGTCAGACGAACGCATTTTCACGTTGTCTGTGAAAAAGTGCGTTCGAACGAATGGACGTATTTTTTCACGGAGTACGCGATACCGGTCATACTATGCGCATTTTTCGTCCGTGATTTTGTACGGATCATCAATAGAACACTTTGTGCATCTGGACGTTATGTTGGCCGGACATTAGCAGCGTCTGACGTCTCCAAATCACACACACACGCCGCTAGCGGACGCAGCGCACTCTGTACGTCTGTACTAGCGGTTTTACGTTCTCGAAAAAATGCGTTCATTTTCCACTTGCGTTGCGCAGCCGGACTTTCGTGCGACCGTACTTTGTATATTGGCCGTCATTGCCCGTCATTTGCTGCTAGTGCGGCCGTGATTAAGTGCGCCTGCACGCGCGTTCGCACTGCCTCAGTCTGACCCTAGCCTTAATCTGGTAAAAGTTTCAGCAATTCGTACATGGCATAGTTTACTTACCATCACGGTTTCGTAGGGAAGAAACTGGGACACAGGGAGAGAACGTATTAAATAAGGGTGATGAAAGCTGTCCGCTCGCAAAATCGTGTTTCTAGCAATGTAATGTGTACCTGAGATGATCTCCTGCTCGGAACACCGTGACAGCCAGAAAAACTATCTCCTGTATCTCCATGGTTAAAGTAACTTTAATTGTGGATGATAATGCTTTAATCTGTTCAACCATCTGAACAAAAAGAAGCTTCAGGTGTCATTCCACAATAAAATAAAAAAATAGTCAACAAATTGGGAGTAAAACATTTGTTCAGAAAAAGGTTGCAAAATAGGATTTTATGCTCATACATACATACATACATACATGCGTTGGCGTAAGCTGGAGCCATTGATGCTCCCATCGCTGTTCCACTTCCCACTATCTGCATATAAAACGGCTTCTCAAAAAAAAAAAAAAAAAAAAAAAATAATAATAATATGACAAGGTAAGTAGATCCAATAGGAATCCAATAGGTGGACCTTGATACGTAATGGATTCTGTAAGGACTGATCTCATAGCAGATATATAAATGTATACCTAATGTAGAAGGTACAAATTTTTAAAATCCAAAAGTGGCAAAGACTAAAAGGTTTTTTTTTTTTTTTGTTTGTTTTTTTTTTTAGGCAAAGTGACCTGAGCGATTTTATTGAGGAAGTGTCCTGTATCCTTCAGACATGTGGGTAGGGCCAATGTAGTAGATTTACAAATGAAGATCAATGAACTTACCCACCAGTTCCAATATTCCACCTCTTGCTGACACGATGGGGCATCCTGGGGGTTTGTTGGAGTCTTTGTGAATTTTCGGTAGAGTATACAATACCGTTATTCATGGGTGTTGGACATTCAACTATGCAGCTGTAATCTCATTGATACATCCCAATTGTACTCCTGTGGAGAGGATAGTTGCTGCATGTTCTGCAATGAGCTTAGTGGGATCATTGCACAATTTCTTGCAAGTTTGGACATTTTGAAATAGGCATTACATATCCTCTCTGTATAGTGGATAGTCCATAATAATACACACACACACACACACCTTGAATACATTGGGAGTGCATATGAATGACAACAGCTTTCTATTTGCCAGAAGAGTGCCATTGTTACACAAAAAGAAGCACTGCAGTTGCTACAGCTTGTGTCTTTTTCATTACAAGCATCATGTGTTGACGTCGTCCAATATTTTATATTTTTTGGTTATTTTTTTTTAAATCTTATTATCAGCCTTTGTTTATATAGCACCACATTTTCTGCAGCGCTTTACAAAATCAGTGTACAAGGGGTTGATACGTTGGAATATCACACATGGATGATAATCGGATGGTCACATCCTCTGCTCCTGCAGGGCTTCCTGGGGGTGGGGGGGTCTGGGCGCCCAGCGGAATCACTGGCTGGCCGGGTGCCAGGCATTCGGGCATGCCGACTGATGTCTGAAGGGGCGGGGCTTAGCATAGTGACACGGAGCCGCCGGCCTTAAATGCAGGGCGCGTGTTCTGCTAGTCGCCCTGACGTGGAGTTATTCCCGCATAGCCAGCTGTGTTCACCTGTGTCTCAGTGTGTTTATTGTTCTGTTTCCGACTTTGTATGAGGACCTCTCATGTGTTTGACCCGGACTGCCTACTTGACGATTCTCTGACTCCCTGTGTATGCTCATACACTCAGCGTCTGCAGAGAACACTATGTGCAGGTTGTTTCACATTACCGCCGAGTGTGGTTCTGCCCTGCAGGGTGCTGAATTCAGTGAACTTGCGTTCGGCCTTTCTGAAACAAAATATATGGGAGTCCTCTGTTGCCAACCTTGCATGTATGCCTACCCTCTCCGGTGCCAACTCCGATTATACATTTGACCACAATGGTGTTAACCACTGCTGTATGACACTTCTGAACTATATCTAAACGTAGTTAAAGTGCTTCCGCTCAGTAGACATTTGGTCACGAAAATCATTTGCTACTGAGTGGTATCTAGTATTTACATGCTGTCTGACCTCCCTGGCTGGGAGTGCTAGGATTAGCAGTATTGACTGCGGTGAAATCAAGTACCAAAGAAATCTGTCCGAAAGGATCAAAAATCACATTTCTCAGGGGTGAGCGCTATAGCGAACGTGACACACGGATTCAGGGGGACCCTGTTCCCAGTGGAACTTCCAATCTATGAGAAGTGCAAGTATTTTGTGAGGTAGGCACATCCATATCGTTGGGTGTCTTGCTCAAGGACACTGAGTGGGATCGGGTCGGCTTTCAATGATTGTAGAGCAGCGACCTGGTGGTTAGGTTGAACTCACTTCTCGTGAAGTGGAGACATCCCCACAGTTGTATTGGAAAGATGTGCTGAACAGGATTTGACTTGCTTCTCCACAGTCAAAGGGTAGAGCCGTTACCACTGGACTCCACAGACAATATTGTGTTAATTGGAATAGACCCTAGTAGACTTGCCCTCATAACATGCCTCCCAACTATCTCGGTTAACACAGAACTGTCCCAACTAGTGTCTTCTACCTTCTGTTTTAACAGCTAGGAGGTGGCTCAAGTCCATGACCCTTCCCATGGAAAGTAATCCTTGATTGAAGTTAGGTCGGTCGGAGTAGGCCGTCGTGAGAGCAGCCATATTGCAGCTCTACAGCTCTTCCCATTTTTCTACATATTTTAACCCCACGCAAGAAGAGAAGTGTGCAGTGGGACTGGAAACACAGCGACTAGTCAGAACAGGCCATTACTTTGTGTGAGTAATGCAAAGAAAAGCTCATGTAAAAGCGGCATAATTATTCTTCCTCTCTTTAAAACACACTCCCTGGCTTTCAACTAAATCTATCCTTCCTCTCACTCTACATTGCTGTTCAATTTTTGCTTTTTCCATTGACACGGACATTGTTTTCCTCCCTTCTCACGTGCCAACTCACCGATACATTCATTTAAAAAAAAAAAAAATCATCATTTTAGATGTACTCTTCTAGAAGTCTAGATTGCAAGCTCCAATGAGCTCCTCAATTTCTCCAGACCTTCAGAGGGTGCTACAGCAACGAGGGATGCGCCGGGACTGACATCCTGTACAGCCAGAGAGAGACACAATGGCTCTGCACTGTATGTCCCTCACTATGACCTGTGCAGCACGTCCCACAGTGCATCTCGCCGGTGCTGCTGCTGCATGAGCCTCACATCTTCCATGGCGTGTCCCCTCCAGCTTTAGAGCTTTGCTAAATAAAAAAAAAAAAAAAACATCTAGTATGGCATTGCACTGGCAAGGAGGGTTCGGTGTTCTAAACAGACCCAGGATGCACAAAAGTGAGAAATTCTGGGCTTCATTTGCATGGGGAATGTAGAGCAGTTCTCTGAATTGCTGGGATGCATTAAGGTCTTCCACAATTATAAACTTTATTATTTGATGTGGAGGATTTTGATCTCCCTTTTTGCGCTCCACCACAACTTAAATGAATATTGCTTGGCCCTAAAGGGTGAAGCATCAAATCGCAACAAGTTACGACCTGTTTCCTGCTGATGAAGGTATAATAAGCCAGAAACAGCTGTCCAGGAGTGTCTGTGGCTCTTTGCATAACCTGACCTTTGCTACAATTTTTTTTTTTTAAAAAAAGGCATCTAGTATGGCATTTCACTGTCAAGGAGGGTTCTGTGTTAAAACAGACCAAGGATGCAAAAAGGTGAGAAATTGCAGACTTCATTTACATGCCTTTCAAGAGTTCCATGCTGCATATGGAAAATGTAGCACATGAGCTTCTCTGAATTGCTGGGATGTGTAAAGGTATTCCTCAATTATAAACTTGAGATGGAGAGATAGATATATCTAATGAAATATTAATTGTAGCCCTCATTGCATCGGAATGCTAAATTCCTAAATCACCGTACATATTGCCCGTCAATAATTGAACCATGACTCCTTGCTCTGGGTTTTCCAGCACAGGAGAAATGCTAGAGTGCTGTGGTCTGTTAGTATTCCTGAATGACAGAAAAGCCAGAAATTGCAGAGCAGGACGGATTGCTAGATAAACAATAATAAAAGACTAATGCACACATGATTTAGGAGTAAAATGCTGACACTGTTTCTTGCATTCTCCTCTGTGGCTTCAATAATAAAGTACAGCTCTGCAGAAGAACTGTATTCTTTATAGCGCAGAATTCCACATACAAGTATCACTTTGTGTTCAACATTTTCCTTGTAAAATATTGCCATGAAGAACAATTTGCCATTTTACAGTATTTAGAAATACTAATGTACAAATGCATGATGAACATTGCTAAAACAAATGTATTCTTTCCCCCAGGTAATGAGGCAGAAGCATAAATATCCATTCCTTTCTGAAACCGTAATAATCCTGTCTAATTAATTAATCTGAGCAGAACCCTCTACACCTCTTGTTTCTGTTCCTGAGTTTTAATTTTGTCTTGTTCCCAATGGTTATTGTAAAGCACTGCACAAACTGTAGGCGCTATATAAATAAAGATAATTGTTCCTAACTGTATCTTTAAGACGTATCGTTGTAGCCACTGGTGTTCCCGCTTCTACAGAAGACCATAGATAACAAGGATCAAGTAGTCTACTCTGAAGAAACATATTCTGGCCGTTATCTGTGGTTTTGATTTAAGCATGGCAAAAATGGTGCTTGAGATAGATATCTATCCATTTTAGAGAAATCTGTGTATCCTTCCTGGTAAAATACAATTATATTATATATATTCTAGGGCTGCAGCCAACAATTATTCTTATAAAAAAAAAAAAAAAAAAAAAAAAAAAAAAATCGATTCATCGGATAAAAAAAGATAAATAAGCAATTTGCGTAGTGCACGGAACTTTGGTATGTACATATGCAAATTGCGTATCTTGTGTAGTTTCCAAACAAGGTATGCAAGTGCTTGGTCAGAGGGATGGGTTGATGCTGCATGTGCAGCTTAAGCCCATGTTTGCTTTCTCAAATAAACGCGGCTAAAAGCACTTTGACATAGATGAGGTCAGCATGAAATCAGGGTTAATAAGATAAAGTGGTCAGGGTGCGTAGAGTGTCCCTTTTAAATAATTTCGTGAACAAACTGAGTGGGAGGAGGGACTGGAGGTGGAAGGGATTGACTTTGCTCAAGTGACTTGACCCGAGTGTGAGAGCGAGTGGGTATGGACAAAAGACCGGATCTGACCCCCTGTTTGACCACATAAATGTCTGTGTCCCTGATTAAAAGGGAGTTCCATTTCTACGCTGAAAGACTTCAGATCTACAGCCTTGTCTCATTTCTGGGGGATGCTAGCAGGCTGTGTGTCACGGTCCTTAAACTACGTCTGAGGACTGAAAGAAGGCACGGGAACCTGCCTGGGTAGAACGGGGGGGGGGTCCTGCAAGAAGCAGCATTGGCAGATGTGACCCTGTTGGGGTACAGAGATCTGACATAATAGGGCAGCTCCATACACTACATCTCCGTATTCAATAGCTGGTATAAGCATTTGTTGTACAATCTGCTTTCTTACCGCGGGGCTCAGACAGGATTCGTTTCTGTACAGGGCACCTAGTTTGGGGTAAGGTTTAGATGAGAGTTTTTCGATGTGGGGGCCAAAGGATAGATTTGGGTCCAACCACATACCTAGATATTTGAGAGAAGTGACTGTGGTCAGCGTGCCATTTGATTATGTCCTGACACATAGATGGGGATTTTGCAATTTATGTAGTTTATGTGCTGTTCCAAAGAGCATCGTTACAGCTTTGTCAGTATTTAGAAAAAGTTTCTTTGATCCACTTTCCTACCTCTGAATTGTTCTTGCAGCACGGCCTCCAGCTGCGGGAGGTTTGGTTTGCTGGTATAGATTATGGTGTCGTCTGGGTACATGTCTACAGTTGAGGCTTTGCAGACGTTGGGCAGATCATTTAGGAATAATGTTAATAGCAGGGGGCCGCGTATCGAGTCTTGGGGTACACTGCATGTGACTGGGAGGGAAGCGCTGCCAGAAATGGACACATTGTGATTGAAACCAGGTTAGTGTGCGATCACCAATACCGGAGTTTAAGTTTTTGTAAAAGAATGCCATGGTCTACTGTGCCAAAGGCCTTGGCAAAAAAAAAAAAAAAAAAAAATCAAGGAAGACGGCTCCAGTTAAGCTTCCTTGTTCCATGCCAGCTTCGATATCATTGCAAACTTTTAAAAGGGCAGTTGTAGTTGAAGGATTTGGACGAAAGCCTGATTGATCTGGGGTTAAATAGTTCAAATATTGATAATCACTGAATTGCGTGTAGACACATTTTTCCAAAATATGTACAAGTGGTACACACAAAGAATAAGAAAATTAGCTGAAGGGCAATTTGTGCCTTTAACCGCTTTCATACGGTCATGAGATGGCCTCACATCACATGGTTTTTCCCTCGTAAGTGTGGAGTTTACGAAAACTTACCCTTTTCTTTCAGGAGATGCTGTCTTGGAGCTGAAAGTAGTCTGAGTGGTTAGTGCAGGACTTTCATAAGAGGTTTGACTTGACACTTGCACCGTAGAACAGCCCTAATATTTTATTTATAATTACACATTGGGATTGGTAATGCAGAAAGCAGACTATAAAAGGTTTGCTTAAAGCAGGATTTTGCAATTATATTGGGTGTCCGGTTGTCCCTTCTCAAAGTTAGGAGACAGCTACACATTTTAAAGAACTGCTGGCCTGAGGTTTTAAAACCATGGAGGTTTTGCAAAAATTATCAATTTAGAGGAAGATGTTAAAATCTAGGTGCCCAGGTCTACCTTGCCTAATCAAGGACACATATACATACTACTGTAGTTCCTAGTAATTTAGGCAGATACTTGACCCAGGACATACTTCAAAACGAGAGGAATCTCAAAGTATCCTTCCTGGTAAAATACTTTATAAATAAAAGGCGTCCTTACTCCTTCATGATATTAGTTTAGAATATAAACACTTACCACAATCCCTTTTGGCAAGTAGAGCGTTAGAACTAATGAAATTACAATACAGTCACAGAACATGAGGGGGTTGAAGAGTCACAAAAAAGGTTTTTTGCATAGATTTTATTATGCTAGTAACATTAGCCTGTTGTATTCAAAAACCATGATATTTCAGAGAATTTTAGCAGCCAAAAAGTTTGGAAAAGATTCCACTGAGTGGGAAGATCTGTTCTATAAAAATAAAAATAAAAAACAGTAAAAATAAACAGCTAAACAACAGAATGACAGCTGTCTGTATCAGAAAACACTTCAACTAGGCAGAGGCTATTTTTGAAATAGAAAATACACACCATAAAAATATTGCAGAAATCGAAAATTATACACCTACACACAATAAAAGAATAAGACTGAACAGTATTGGGTTAATGGTGTTTTTTCAGTATCTGGATTTTGGAATTAACTACAATTTTGCTCGTGCAACAGAAAGTCGACATTATGTTACATAGCGACAAAATGAGATATATATATATATATACATACTAACTAACCCTGGTCCTCTAATATTCTTAAGAGGCCAGATTTTAAGGATTACCTTGGGGAAATACAGACTGAAATCTGCTATCACTGAGCAGCAGATCCGATCGCAAGTGCTGTGCGCCAGATATTTATTTAGAAAGTATTTTACCACGAAGGATACATTGAGATTTCTCTCGTTTTCAAGTATTTCCTGGGTATGTGGCAAACCTTGTCTGTTCAAGTGCACTTAAGGACCAGGGTTGGGAACCACGGCTATAGATTGAATACATACATCAGGCTCAACTTTTCACATTGTCTGCACATTAGGCAACTTGATAAATTGAGATTCTTAAAAAAGGGACACAGTGATAACTCAGTTGAGGGTCCTTAAATTCTTGGGGGAAAAAAAAAAAAAAAAGGTTCCGGAGAGCTGAATCAGCCCTTCAAGTGAAGGAGATTAGTTCCACCACTTGACCTGAGCAAAGGTTCCAGGGAACTTCGGGAACTATCTCCCACCAAGGGCTTTCAAACCACTTTGGCATTGAGAACCATTGGATTGGCAAGACTCTTCACGTCACTGTCATTCAACAGCATATCCAGACCAGTGCCAAGATACCCCCGGAGAAGAAAAGAGTTTCTAAAAAGAATAAAGGGTTAAATGGTAGGTGGGTGGGAGAGGGAGTCAGGAAGAGTTAATGTTTATCCTCATTCTTTCCCTCCTGTTTTAATCTTTGATTATCCCCTTTAAAATAATTTAGCCACTCCGTATTTACAAAGCACTTCTTTCAAATCTTTTACATTAACTGGCGTGCAAAAAACATATGTCTATACAGCATATTCTTCCTGAAGGCAATCCCGCAAAACCAGTAATGTCATAAAGAACGGATCTGGACACCAAAGAAATAGATTAATACTTTATGATCCCAACATGAAAAATTTATTTACAGAACTCAACCACCAAATGAGACCTTTCAAAATGCCTTTACAAAGGTCTCAGCTCAGAGTAAGCCCTTGGGGTGAGTAGCCCTATGACAAAGAGGGCAATGTCACAAATGCAGCTGATCAAACCACAGACACTAAAATGCCACGAGAAGAACACAGGCTTTGAAAACGTGCTGCGAATTTAATTTCTTTCAGTAAAGCACTTTTTTATTAAGTGTATAAACGTTTTTAAATTATATTAATCCAATAGTGTATTAATCTGGTTTCTAAGTGTGTGTGCCTTAAAATGGTAATGTGGAGTTGCATGCAATGAGAATTTCATCGGGTATGAAAGCCATGTAAATTGGAGGAAAAGCCCTCAGACAAAACTCCGTGGCCACGTATGGTTGGTGAGGCATTTTGACACTTCAGAAAGGGAAAGACATATGCTGAATAGACACAAAATTGTCCAAAAGTATTTAATCCAATAGAAAATAAATTGATGAAACTGGAAAATATACCATCTCCTTTGGTAGTATGCTCGGTTTTCTCCTCCCAGGTCAACTAGCACGTACCGGATAAAGCCAAGGAAGGTGGCAGGAACCTAGCCAAGAAAGCCTTGTTCTTCAACAACTACCAATCTAATGTAGGTAGGCCACAGAGATGTTGGATTTCAAATGAGACTACTACTAACCACCACTCATATTCAGGGCCGGCCCAAGCCACTGTGCTGCCTTGAGCGAAGGATAAATTGCTGCCCCCCAACCCCCAAAAAAACAAATAAACTGTATGAGCATATCACAGAGCACCACATATCATGGCCTACTGTCCCCACACATCCACATATGCAGTCACGCACACACACAACACAGCCAGTAACGGGGAGACGCAGAGGATTAATGACTGAGGGCACAGAGTTACTGTCAATTATATTTCACAGGGTGTTCCTTTAAATAAGAAGCGCCTCACTGATGGTATGAAAGAAATTAGGAAAATGCTTGTTTTTTTCACAATGATTTAATAATTCAGGAAACGGGGGGGGGGGGGGTAAAAGCCATAAAGCGACATTAAAACATGCAGCGTCCCAGTCACTTCTGTAATTCCCCCATCAAACCCTGGCAGCTCCATACTAACCCCCCCCCCTCAGTTTAAGAAGGTAAAAATGCAATTTATTTATTTTAGCAAAGTCACTCAGGCCCTGCCAGGCCAGTGAAAAGCGGATCCCCCAGCTATTAACAACTAACAACAGCTCCCTGCATGCTGTGCAGGCTGTAAGGGAGCTGCAGATGGTCTTCAATGTGGGCCCCGTGCAGCCCTCAAATCGGCAGCTCCCTCAGGACTCTGGGATAGGGTGTCTGTCCAGGCCTTCCCTCAACCAGGACAGAGGAGCTGGCAGTGCTTTATGGGGGCAGCAACATGTCCCTGTGAGGAGGGATGGGCGGGAAAGGAAACTTCATAATACACACGGGGGTACAGAGTCTCCTGTATGAAATCAAGCCAGGCCTACATCAACACCCTCATGGTTCCCCAGGATTCATTTAAAGGTGCGCGCTTGCCTACGTCAGAGCAGTGCCACACATGTCACGTGACAGGCTCTAAACACCGCGTTCCGTCTCTCAGGCACACTGCACTGCAGGAGAGACCACAGCCAGGCTGCATCACTGATAAAACTTAAGCTCATGGCCTCCATGCCTGCTGAAAGGGATGGGCACCAGCCCGCTGAAAGGGGCAGTCACGGCTTGGTTTCCAACGGAACACTGTCCTGCAGCAGTGTCCAGGCTGGCAGCTTTTGAAAGAGCAGCAAAATGCTGCCCCTGACAAAGTGCTGCCTGGAGCAGCTGCTCCACCCCGCTCCATGGAAGGGCCGGCCCTGCTCATATTGGAGAAAGGTAGGCTGGAGTTAACTCCTGGACCCCGATAGACTGAATTTCCATTACCTGCCGTCTTTGCTGTTAATTGTTAATAACTGTGTTATATCATTTGCAGCATCTTGAGTAAGCATCTTAATATTTTTTCCTGAAATCATCCAATGATCAAGAGAAGACTTGGGTCTACAGATCTATTTTTGATCGCCAACAGGCAATCAACAATCAAGTACTTCACTCAAAAAACAGAGAGGATAGAGATCGAGATATATACATCTCTCTCTATCAGGGAAAGAAAAAAAAAAACAAACACCTGCGCATACAAACAAAATAAAAACGTGTATGTGCTGTTAGTAAATCGTGAACTGACACTACAGGAAGCACAAAGATGGTACTTAAGGTATAACGTGGACATCAGGTGGAAGGCAATGCACATACATAAACACCACAAATAGGTATATCAGCCAACATCACAGCATCCACAATATTGCTCAGTGAGTGAAGCGGAAGCACAATGGACCCTTAACTATACCTCAGCAGTTCTAGCTGCCTACGAGTACCGAGAGATAATGCTAAATAATTTGTAGACCAGAAAAAACACACAAGAGCTAGACGCCACTCGCACCTAGAGAAGAATCTCACTCCGTTAGGATTCTGGGCTGGCACTTAATGGAGTGAATCTCTAGGTGCATACAGTGGTGTCTAGCGCTTGGCCCCCCTGTGATTGGCTGAGAGGCCCAATAGGAGTGTCTGATTGCCAAGATATGTGACATGCGCCGGACATTGTTTGCACATGCAAGGTTGGGCCTGAGTTCCCATTGAGGAATGGCGATGTCCTTGATGTGCACACGCATGCACGGCAGACGTTCAGTGGTACAAAGATGCATGGTTTTGTCATCCGGATATTAAATGGGTGACAAAAGGAGAGGACTTTGATAGATATATACAGTAAATTGCCAAAAGTATATGCTCACCTGCCTTGACTTGCATATGAACTTAAGTGACATCCCATTCCTAAGCCATAGGGTTCAATATGACGGTCCACCCTTTGCAGCTATAACAGCTTCAACTCTTCTGGAAAGGCTGTCCACAAGGTTTAGGAGTGTGTTTATGGGAATCTTTGACCATTCTTCCAGAAGCGCATTTGTGAGGTCACACACTGATGTTGGACGAGAAGGCCTGGCTCTCAGAAAATGTCAGCAGATAAGAACCTTTCGGCCCATCTAGTCTGCCCAATTACATGGATACTTACCTGGATTTAGCTTTTGTTTAGGATAGCCTTATGCCTATCCCATGCCTGCTTAAACTCACTGTTTTGGCCTCCACCACTTCAACTGGAAGGCTGTTCCATGTATCCACCACCCGCTCAGTAAAATAATGCTTCCTGATGTTACTTTTAAACCTTTGCCCCTCTAATCTAAGACTATGTCCTCTTGTTTGGCTATTTTGTTTCCTTTTAAATATACTCCCTTCCTCTACCTTGTGGATTCCCTTTACGTATTTAAATGTTTCTATCATATCTCCTCTGTCTCGTCTTTTTTCCAAGCTGTACATGTTAAGATCATTAAGCCTTTCCTGGTAACTTTTCTCCTTCAAGCCGTACACCATTTTAGTAGCCCTTCTCTGAACTCTCTCTAAGATGTCTATATCCTTCTGGAGATACGGTCTCCAGTACTGCACACAGTACTCCAAGTGAGGTCTCACCAGTGCTCTGTACAGTGGCATGAGCACTTCCCTTTTCCTACTGCTAATACCTCTCCCTACACAACCAAGCATTCTGCTAGCATTTCCTGCTGCTCTATTACATTGCCTACTTACCCTTAGATCCTCTGCAATAATAACCCCTAAATCCCTTTCCTCAGATGTTGAGGTTAGGACTGTATCAAATATTCTATATTCAGCCCTTGGGTTTTTACGTCCCAGGTGCAGTTTCTTGCACTTATCCACATTAAAACTCAATTTCCACAGCTCCGACCATTTTTTTAGTTTACCTAAATCATTTGGCCGATCCCTCCAGGAACGTCAACCCTGTTGCAAAACTTTGTGTCATCAGCAAAAAGACACACTTTACTATTAATACCTTCTGCAATATCACTAATAAAAAAATTAAAGAGAATGGGTCCAAGTACTGACCCCTGAGGTACCCCACTGGTAACAAGAGCTTGCACCGAATTCATCCCAAAGGTGATCTATTGAGTTGAGGTCAGGACTCTGTGCAGGCCAGTCAAGTTGATCCACACCAGACTGTCATCCATGTCTTTATGGACCTTGCTTTGTGCACTGGTACAGTCATGTTGGAAGAGGAAGGGGCCAGCTCCAAACTGTTCCCCACAAAGTTGGGAGCATGGAATTGTCCAAAATGTCTTGGTATGCTGAAACAGAGTTCCGTTCACTGGAACTAAAGGGGCCAAGCCCAGCTCCTGAAAAACAACCCTACACCATAATACCCCCTCCAAAAACTTGGCACAATGCAGTCAGACAAGTACTGTTCTCCTGGCAACCGCCAAACCCAAACTCATCCATCAGATTGCCAGATGGAGAAGCATGATTCGTCACTCCAGAGAAAGCATCTCCACTGTTCTAGAGTTCAGTGGCGGCGTGCTTTACACCACTGCATCCGACGCTTTGCATTGCACTTGGTGATCTATGACTTGGATGCAGCTGCTCAGCCATGGAAACCCATTCCATGAAGCGCTATGCGCACTGTTCTTGAGCTAATCTGAAGGCCACATGAAGTTTGGAGGTCTGTAGTGATTGACTGTAGCAGAAAGTTGGCTACGTCTTTGCACTATGCGCCTCAGCATTCGCTGACCCTGCTCCGTCAGTTTACGTGGCCTACCACTTCGTGGCTGAGTTGCTGTCGTTACCAAACATATCCATGTTCTTAGAATACAGCTGACAGGAATATTTAGGAGCGAGGAAATTTCACGACTGGATTTGTTGCACAGGTGGCATCCTATCACAGTTCCACGCTGGAATTCACTTAACTCCTGAGCACGACCCATTCTTTCACAAATGTTTGTAAAAAGTCTGCATGCCTAGGTGCTTGATTTTATACACCTGTGGCCATGGAAGGGATTGGAACACCTGATTCTGATTATTTGGGTTGGGTGAGCGAATACTTTTGGCAATATAATATAATATACTGTATTATATTATTGCAGAAGCCATTGCACATCAAAGCAATTCAAAGAACTGCATCACAGAGCTCCTGTGCTACATTCCCCATATGCAGCTAAGAACTCTGGGCAAGACCTGCAAATGAAATCGGTCTCACTTTTTTGCATCCTGGGTCACCACAACCCTAGTAAGAGATACACACACTTGAACATGCAAGTCACTCTTGAACATGATGAGTGTGTGCTCTTATTAGAACGGTAGACCCGTGTGTTTTTCTGGCCAGGGTCTAATTATTTAGCATTATTTCTCGGTACTCGTAGGCAGCTAGAACTGCTGAGGTATAGTTATGGATGCAACGATGTTGAGCCGATATATCTATGTAGCCACTTCTATTTTCCTGACCTCTAGAACCGCAGGACTATTTTTCAAAAGTCATGGAGACTTAACTGCCCCAGGATACCGGGCTAACATGAGACACCTGCATGTGACCTACGCAGCCAATGGAGGAGGGCTATGGACATGTAACATGTGTGACCAATAAAACAGTCTTGATGCCGGATCTAGGGGAGAGCACGAGGAGACACGTATCTGGTGAGACAGACGCTGAAGAGCCTGCTGTGTGTGAGGCCTGTCAGCAGTGACCAATGTAGGCCTGATAGTGAGAGGCTGGCTGGGTTGCTGCGAGCAGATACGGAAGTGGAAGCAGATCGGAGCAGCGTTGTGAGCGTTTGGGTCCGAGGACATATTACAGAAGTAGGCCAAGACCGCCTAGCAGTTTGGCGTCACCGCAGAAAGAAGTAGGCCGAAGCTGCCTAGCAGTTGGGAGCTGCAGCCATGATCAAAGTCAGCCAGGCAGTTCGTGTTACAGTGGCAGCACCCGGGACAGTAGTCTGTTAAAGTGGAGAGCTGACGGATCCTGGAGGTGCCCTTTGCGGCCAAATACTTTGGTAACCAGTATCCTCTACCCCTGTCACGCTGACAGGGCACCATCTCTCCATTCTACATTAATAAACACTACCCAGCCTGCATGTGGATTCACTGACAACCTTCTTGGGAGTGTCTGCTGTTATTGCATGTGTTATTCCATCCTAAAAGGGCCCCCCAACTCTTCTGTGCACCAACTGTACCCGCCATCTGTTAGGGCGAAGACGGAGGGTGGGATACAGGTTGTTTGGGAGGGAGCTGGGTCTGGTTAGAGTTTTGTTCTTTTAGCTAGCCACTGTACTGCCTGCCTGATTTTGTCCTGTCAATATCTTTAATAGAGATATATTGTTTCTTCCGCAGTTTGTATGTTGTAGTTAGTTTTCCTGCCTGGGGAGACCATCCATCGACGTGGATGCGGAGACAGGTGGAGGCACAGTCGAAGTTATGTATCCCTACTCCCGCATGGCGGAGGCTCAGGATCACCATGTTAAGCAGGAAGATGTAACTGAATGGGAGCGGGAACCCAGGGGCAAATTAGCATTACACCTATTTGTAGTGTTACATGCATTGCCTTCCTCTTTATACCTTCAAGTACGTACCATCATTGTGCTTCCTGTGGTGCCAGATCAACATATATAAGTGTTTGTGTTTTTCTCAACTACGCTGATTTTTTTAAATATTTATTATAAAATTTGTCTGCCTGTTGGGTATACACATCCATTGTCGATCCAAGTCTTCACAGGGCGATCATTTTGTGATTTTGTAATAAAAGACATTCCTTAGCTTATGTTAACCAGTTTTAGCATCTTGGGCATTATGCCCAGATGACTAAAACTTTGTGGGCACCTTCTGTAACCCAAAAGCTAATTAAATTAGTTTGCAAACAAATTTGATTTGCAATCATACAGGACAGCCCCAGATCATGTCAACGCGATCGCGACAAAAAAGAGGGGAGAAAAGGTACAAAAAGTACCACAGGGTACTATTACCGGAGGGGGCGTAACCCTGAGACGAACTTGTTCGTAAAGAAAAAGGGTTGTAGAGATTGGCATACCAACCAATCAAGCGGTAATAGGGGTACCATTAAAACATAACTTATTAAAAAACTCTCTGACCTCACAAACATAAAGAGGGTAATGTGAAAAGACATCGCTCAGGGAAGGTAAGTATGCCATGAAGAGCTCCAGGGGCGGCTGTGCAAATCCATGAACTGGAGGCTTTTGCCCATGACGAATGGGCGAAGATACCTGTAGATCGCTGCAAGACACTTGTGTCAAGCTATGCTTCACGTTTAAGGCTAGGGACAGATGAGCGCATTTTCTGCGGCCACCGTCAAAATGTACGTCGATGCGTGCGCACGCATTTTTTCACGGAATACGCTTAAGTGGTCAGACGACCACAGTCGCACAGTCGCAGGTACTCACCAACGCAATTCTAGGGAAATCCGGCTGTTTGAACGTTATGTAGGCCGCACACTAGCAGCGTCTGACGTCTCCTAATCACGCACACACGCTGCTATGCGGCCGCAGCGCACTCTGTACGTCTGTAGCAGCGGTTTCACGTTCTGAGAAAAATGCGTTCATTTGCCGGTTGCGTGGTGTCGGCGCACTTTTGTACGCACGTACTGCGTATATTGGCCGTCATTGGCCGTTATGTGCTGCTACTGCCGCCGTGATTTAGTGCGCCTGCACGCGCGTTCCGACTGCCCCACTCTGACCCTAGCCTAAAAGCTGTTATAACTGTAAAAGGATGTTGTACTAAGTACTAAGATTGAATGTCACTTGGGGGTTGAATAAAACTGATGATGTGAGCACAGAAAAGACATTTGTGGTTATTTCATTATAAATGTTATGTTATATTTGTCTGACCTACACGTGCCTCTGATTTAATTGTAAGCAAGATGACTGAATGATCAAAATCAATGTCAAACTGGCCAAAACACTCAATTTCAGTGGGGGTTGAATAATTTTGAACACAACTGTATCTATCGCGGGGGGATATATACATCTATGTGAGCTGGGGGCATTTTCATATGAGGTCTGTTATTGAAAAGTGGTCACACAACATAAAATATAAGTGTCGGTATCGGTGAGTACCTTTAAAAAGTATTGGTACTCGTACGCGATCTTAAAAAAGTGGTATCGGTGCATTCCTAGAAAATATATATATTCTATTAAAAATAACTGAAATCAGAAAAAGATACAAAACACCATTGGGGTAAAAATTACAACGGTTACAGCCAATAACTGCAGTGAACAAAATAAAAGTAATATATAGTAATAAATAGTGGTATGAATATTTATGACCGAAGTCTAGTGCAATGGATGCCAACCTCTTCCCGTATTGGGGATGGGGGACTAGCCTGACCTATACAGTCAACTACATATACAGTTGATGACCAGCCTGAGACTGCATTCCTTGGGCTAGACTACACACTGTGTGCATGCAAGGAGTTGCTCATTTTCACTAGCATTATATCAGTAGGTGCTGCTGCCTTAATGCACGTTAACCAGCAACATACTGGTACATCCCAGAGCACAAATGAGTAAAAGAATGAAAACTAACAAATAAAAAACAGATACCAGAAGATTTTTTTGATCCGCACAACAAGAATGTCCACTTTCTACAAAAGCAGGACAAGACGGAAACAACATGAATTCAGACTGTATCCCTTGGGTCTGGAAGGCTATATCTGCTAACATACTTTATGATGTAATTTAGCATGTGTAATAGATATTCCAGTAACTGAGGAAGTGAAATCCCAAAAACACTAAAAAGGCAGAAAAAAAATATATAATATTTAGCGGTTTCACATTACTTAAGGTTTCATGCTCTTCCCTCGAGGAAGCATATTGACATTCCATGCATCATCATGCTCACAGTTCCAAGGCATTGAATATTTACAAGGATCGCTGAAGATGAAAAAACCTGAATAACTCACAAGTTGAAGGCTTTTTTATTTTTAAACCTTTGGAATAGAAAAGAACCATAGTCTTTTTCAATTGACCTGCAATTCGGCATCTGGACAGTCCTGGTATACCATAAACCACATCCCAGCGATAATATCAGCATGGAAATCCAAGTAGTATTCCGGAAGTAAACACCCAGGACAACAAAATGTAATATTAAGTCTCCACGGATCATCCAGTTAATAAAATTGGATAGATATATATCCACAGAGTGGACGCACTCAAAAAAATGAGTTTTACCTGTTTGATAGTGTAGCGCTGGTTTAAAACGCGGTTGCTGTAGTACTTATTTTTTTTACAAGCGCAATGTAAGAGAACACTGGGACTACGTTTTCCAGCATGCTTTGCGTGGGGGACAGGAAGTGGGTGGGGAAAAAAGACTGACATCCGCAGCCTCGTGCAGAGGAAACCCAGAGCACGCCGAGGAGTGAAGAGAGCAAGACTCACGAGAGAGCGAGAGAGACAACGATCGCGACCCGGCCGAAGCGCAGGTGCGGCCTTGCGGAGCTGGAGATCGGTTCACATTACTTGCCAGAGACCTAGTAATCCACCGCTGGGAAATTAACAAAGATACAGAGTTGCTGAAGGACCCCGAGTTAGGAGACCGCGATGATCTAGTGGGAGTGCAGGCGGTAAGCAGAGCATCTTGTGACAGAAACGGACAAGCAAGACAAGCGGATCCGGTGGCACAAAGTCCCAGTCAAGTCGAGCGGAGAGACGTCCTGGGTCGAGCAGAGCACAGAGTATCTGGCGGATGGGTGAGAGGCCTTCCCGGCCACAGTAAAATAATAAAGCATGCTGCAAGTTTGTCTAAACCTACAGGGCCCCAACGTGACTAGTCGAAGACACATTGAAATCATTCACTGGCCAGTTGAATCTTGTACCCGGGTACCAACACACGCATACACGAACACCTTCTTGGGACACAACCTGTACGGGACTCACATTTCAATAACGATGGGGTTAATATTAATTTTTCTTTTCCGCTGCGCGTTTCTCACATTACGAACTTCTGTAAATATATGTATACCGTGCTGCTCTATATATATGCCAGTTTATTTGAGATCAGTAAACTATATAACTTATAAAATCCACAACAGTGCTGGTGTATATTTATTCCCTAGTACGGGGAGACTGACCCGAGGTTTAAATTCAGCGGCTCCTCCGGGAGTGAGCGCTACAATAGTTTTAAATATTGCTTTGGTCTCTATTGATTAGTGCATTCTACTGTTTGTTATTCGTTACCCTTACCTTTAATTGACGGCATTCACCCCAGACACACTTAGGGTGCTCACTTAAATGCAGGGGGCTTAAATATCCCCACGAAACGACATATCGCCCTTCGGGAATTTTTTAAACTACGTGTTTCTGGTACAGGAGACTCATTTTGCTCTTGACAAAGCCCTGAGTTTTCGTAATCACTACTTCCCCACAGGTTATTTCGGGAACTGTAAAGATGGCAAAGTTTGCGGTACCGCTATCCTGTTTTCCAGACATGTCCCCTTTACGCTCCTGGACACTAAATACGATAAGGGGGGGCAGATCTACCTTGTTAAGGGCACCATAGGCTCCCAGACCTATACCTTCGCGTCTGTCTACCTACCCAACAAGGGCCAACATCGAGCTCTGTGTGACGTACTCCGCACCATAATGTCATTCACAGAGGGGAATACTCTTGTTGGGGGGCGACCATAACCTAGCGCTTGACCCGAGTGGATACCTCCCGCGGCACGTCTAGTGTGGCTCCTTCAGTGCACCAACAGGCTCGACGCCATCTGCATGACAATAGACTGACTGCTGGCGAGCTATGCACCCGACAGTCAGAGACCACACATACTACAGCACAATACATGACCGATATTTGCGAATCGGCTATCTGCTCCTTCCATCTAACTTTGCGCACTTTATGCAGTCGATCACCATAGGTATCGCGGTTTGGGCTGACCATTGCCCGGTCCTTATGACAATCGCAATCTCTACCGACCCAAATCTGCACATTGGCGGCTAATTGACACACTTTTGAACGACCCTGACATATTAAACGGGATTACGTGACACGCTTAGACATTACTTCATTGAAAACACCTCCCCCGATAATCTAGGAAGCGCACAAGACAGTCGCACGGGACTGATTTCACAAGGCGCACGCCTCAAAAGAGAACGGACACAACGGGAGTCCGAACTACACACCCTTATCTGCAATCTAGTACTGACACACAAGACCACACTATCAGACCAGACTTACGCAGAACTCTTGGGGCACAAAGCAGAACTACACTCCCTGCTTAATTTCAGTGCCTTAACCGCTATAAAAATGCACCAAACGGCTTTTCTAGGACTAGGGGAATAAATGCGGGAAACTCTTAGCCCAGGCCCTGCGTAAACGCAACCGTGCCATGTATATCCCTAAACTACGCATGCCGGCCAAAGAGTTGCTTACACACCCACGAGACTTGGACCTCTTACCACAGACGCGTACAACATTCCTACCCCTTCTACCCCACTGTTACAACCTGCTATTGATTAGTCTCGGGTGGGAGGGATTTGTCAAGATGGGCCCGTAAGTAGACGATTACTGGAACAACCAATCACGGGGACGGAGCTAACTGATGCCATTAAACAGACCCCGGTGGGTAAGGCCCACGGCCCTGACGGACTACCCCTCCGGGAAATACTTGACCCGCAATGGCTTGGGGCCTTTAACTCTATAACGGACAGGGACCCACTGACCGCCCAGACCCTGATGGTCACGGTAACCCTCATCCCTAAGCCAGGTAAGGACACGGAGTTCTGCGGCAATTCTAGGCCTGTTTCATTGTTAAATCAGGATGTAAAATTATTTGCTAAAATCCTTGCTACTCGTCTCACTCCCTACATCCCGCAGCTTATCCATACTGACCAATCGGGCTTTATCCCGGGATGGGAGGGCAGGGCAAACACTGTGCAGGCGATTAACCTGGATCCATTTAACATCCAAAAATAAGAATGACCCTATGCTACTTCTCTCCACTGACGCGGAAAAGGCCTTTGACCGCGTCAGTTGGCGCTTCCTTTTCAGCACATTGTGTCGCATAGGTTTGGGTCGAAACATGTTGGCATGGGTTGGAGCGCTGTATTCCAACCCCTCTGCCAGACTTCATGTAAATGGGGCCCTTTCACATTAATAATGTCACAAGGCAGGGTTGCCCCCTTTCCCCATTACTGTTTGCCCTCACCCTTGAGCCTTTTCTACAGGCGATCCGCTCACACCCCCAATTACACAGAGGGTCGGTGGCAGGGACGGAACATCGTGTCGCGGCATATGCAGACGATATGCTATTCTTCATCCGCAGACCGATGGAGTCCTTACAGCATCTAATTAAACTTTTTGCAGATTACGGTACCATTAGCAACCTCCGTATGAATATGGAAAAATCGGAAATCATAAATGTCCCTGCTGAACTACAGGTAACTTTAAAACATATGTTCCCTTTCCGATGGTGTAATAGTGGCCTTAAATACTTAGGGATCACCCTCACTACGACCTGTAAAGACCTATTCCATGCGAACTACAAACCTTTGCTTACGGCCCTAACGGCAGACCTACAACAATGGTCCTTCCCGCACATTTCATGGTTCGGACGAATTAATGTGGTGAAAATGAACCTCTTACCCCGCGTCCTATACCTTTTTCAAGCGCTCCCTATTCTCTTACCTCCCTCCTTTGCGCAGCTTCGCACAATGATTTCCACCTATGTCTGGAACTCAAAAAAAAACACGCATTAGTCTGGCCTTGTTGATGGCCCCTCAACAGTTAGGCGGCGTTGCACTCCCACAATTTTGGCACTATTACCTTGCCTCGCACCTACAACGCATAATGGAATGGTCCACCTGCTCACTAAATAGGTCATGGGTCGCGATAGGGGGCACCGCGCCGACCCCTGCTCTGTCCTGCCTCCCTTGACTGCCAATCTCCACACCCCCTAATACACACCACCCTGAGAGCCTGGCGCTCTTTGAAGCCTTCAGCAGGCATAGCTCCCTTTCCCTCGCCGCTCCTACCCCTGCAGTGGTTGCCAGCTTTCTCTAGATCCCTGCTCCCGACGAACACAGACGGCCTGCTTCTCCCTCCAAGACCTAAGCATTTTCTGAATGACTCAGGTGCAATCCCTTGTGACCACTTACCCATTCCACACGCAAACTCATTCCTACTGCGGTTCCATCATCACCGACTCAGTCATTGCGATCCCTTGCCCCATTGTCATACTATATCACTAGACCGCTCACGCAATACAAGATGTTGATAGAGAGGCAGATACCCATCGCACTGCCTCCCTTTAATGTAGAACATGCTCCAAGCCACGTCATCCCAGAACAGTCCCGCTCGCTCTAGCTGGGAACGCGAATGCAATTTAAACCTTTGAGGACCACCAATGGTGCGCTATTTGCCAACTGGCACACTCCAGCAAGGGTTCAAGAGGCCAATTATAAAGTGCTCACGAGGTCAGTGGTGTATTTAGGTTTTGTGCTGCCCTAGGCCTGACTAAACTCGTGCACCCCCCAATTTAAATTTGACGCACCCCTTCCTGTCAAGGGCACACCTCTTCCTGGTTAATCCCCACCCTTCCTCTTTAAGCTCCACCTTTTCCTCTCTTTATATTAAAAGTGTATACCAAGTGCCTACTTGTATACCATTTCAAAATCTATTGGAGATAAAGAAAATTATGAAATGTTTAAATTCAAGCATTTTTACAAAGAACAACCACGCATGTCAAGTATACTGGATCACAGCCGCTTTAATTGGTTGAACAATAAAATCCACAGAAACGTGCACTGCATATGAGCGTACAACAGCGCTGCACAGCAATAAAACACACAGAAATGGGCACTGTATGAGCATATCACAGAACTGCACAGCAATAAAACTCCCAGCAATGCAATGTGCGGTGTGTGTCAGCGTATCAGAATTCACAGCAATAAAACTCCCAGCAATGCAATGTGCGGTGTGTATGAGTGCATCAGAATCTACTGCAATAAAACTCCCAGCAAACCGAGTGTATATGAGCACACAGCAATTATGCTGTGGAGCCATCTTGTCAGCAGTGGGGTGCCACTGCCAGAGGGTGCACTGTAGCTTTGATTCCCTTCCCGGTGGGTGTTCAGTCCAGAATAGAGTCTATTAACGAAAGGGCGGGCAGCTGCGCGCGTGCGTTTCACGTGGCTCAGCCAGTCATGTGGTACTGAGACTCAGAGAAATGGCAGTGAAATGCCCTGATGTTCAGTGGTTTCAATCAGCAGGTTTATTCAGGCGAACCCCATAGGTTTCAATGTTAAAAATATTCCCGTTTTTATGCAATATCTAAAATCATTTATTATTTTAATCTGCAGTAAAAAGTCTTTACTTATTGATTTTTATTATTTTTTTTTAGTACCTTTTAGTAAATTCAGATTTTTTTGGGCAAAATTCCCCCCCCTTTTTTTTTTAATAGCAGTTTCTTTTTTCTGTAACAGAACTTTATATTATCAATCATAGGATCTTATATGTAAATTCCAGACATTTTCGTTCAGTAGTTCTTTTGAAAACAGCAGGCCACGGGTTTGCGGTGGCAGCATTCAGCGGCCGACTCCATGCACTTTGGGGACCCTGCGGTGAATGGTGAATTCACTGCAGGGTGGGGAAATTTTATTCTCCTAAGTGCAGGGAACTACAGAACACCAAAAAGTTGGCGTCATTTCGGTGCTCTATGAGTAACCCATTTAGTGGTGAGGTTTTTGCTGCCCCCTGGAAAGTGAAAGCCTAGGCCTTGCCTACCCAGGACATACTTGAAAATTAATGAAATCTCAATGTATCCTTCCTGGTAAAATACTTTGCAAAAGTTTATTTATTTATTTTAAGGGGTGGGGCCACCCAGTGCAGGCCGCCGCCCCCTGGAAAGTGCCGCCCTAGTCAAAAATACACCACTGCACGAGGTGGCATAAAACCCCCCAAGTACTGAGCCATTATGCTGACGGGGAGGCCGGCAGAAGCTGGAGATGTGATGCATCTAATGCCTCGGCTCTCCACATATGGTGGGACTGCCCTGTCCTCTCTGGATTTTGGCGCTCCGTCCACGACTGTCTTTGCGATGTCACGGACCCGCCACCCCCATTTGCTCCAGAATACTGCCTACTTAAATCACACTGAGGTCCCACCCGAGGTATTTCGGAAATCGATAGCCGTCAGACTTCTACACGCTGCGCGCCTGGTTATACCGATATTCTGGCGTAAACCCACTGCCCCACCTCTTACTGTATGGTTACGTGAAGTGGAAAATATTCGATCAGCTGAAGAAAGGTCCGCTCTGTCTCTGGGTAAAGTTGCTTAACATTACCGCTCCTGGCATTATTGGCTAACCACCTGCCTGCTCCAGGTGGGTAGGAACGTCCCCGGTCTCATTGAGCTCGCCGTCTTTTACTGTGTACTTCCCGCTGACTTTCTCTCCTCCCCCCCAAATCTCCACCTACCACCATGAAGTTTATACCACCCGACCATGGTCATTTGTTTACTGTTAAAGGCCACGACTTTGTATTTATAGCAAATGCCACATCTTATGCGATGTTTTACGCTCTTTATTTACTGCAATATTATACACTGTTGATATTGACTATGCATGACTTTTCAACCTCAATAAAGTACAATATGTTAAAAAAAATAATAAAAATACAATTTTATTAATGTTAAAACATAATTACCGATGTTTCGGCTCTCTTGGGAGCAACCTTGAAAAGGTCTCCCAAGAGAGCCGAAACAGCGGTAACTAGGTTTTAACATTAATAAAATTGGATTTAATTTTTTGAGTGCGGCCACTCTTTGGACTTTGTATATTTTCTTGGGCCTTGCACCATTTTTTGGAAAGAGTTGCTGGAGAAATAAATATACAAACAAACCTAAAATATATCCTTGGATTGAGAGTAATTTTTTCCATAAATTTTGACTTGATATAGAAGCGATGTCAAAGTACGTACGCTTTGTCTGCAGAACATCACGTCACAACCGAGGCCATGGTCATCTTTCCTCCCTGCGTCCGTCACCGCATTCTGGCAGCTTGACGGGGAGGGCCACACGGTGTAACATGCATAATAGTATCGCACATTACACTGGATGTTCTGAAACCCTCCAACAGATAGCAGTGATCGCATTGTGACATCCCCAAGTGGCATTCTTAAGTGGACGCACAGAGTTGATTCCTGGAGTTTTATCCAAGATCCCCTACGCCATCACGATCCCCAAGTCCTGTGTCTCCTCTCTCCACAGGTAGGACATTATCACCCATTATTCAGACACAGACATCTCATCTGATCACCTGCATACTTTTGCTGGTAAGACATTATCACCCATTATTCACAGACACCCACATCTCAACTGATCTCCTGCATACTTTTGCTGGTAGGACCCCCAGTATTCGCAGGCACCCACATTATAACGTTTCCTTGGTTTTTTTCTGTTTATTTATTTTTGTTTTTCTCCACCATGTGCTTTGCTAATTAGCATGTGAATCTCCTGCCCTATTGACACAGCCCATCCAGCTTCAGGTGTTTGCATTTAGGCAGTTAAAAAGTAAACAGTCCGCCCTTTATAACATTTAAGACCAGCTCCACTGAGCCTTGGCTCTTGTGACATCCCCAAGTGGCATTCTTAAGTGGACGCGCAGAGTTGATTCCTGGAGTTGAGGGACTGGAGGAAGGAACTGCAAGGCCCAATTTTACTCTGGGTAAACGCACGTCTATATCATGCTTTCTCTCACGCTTCTGCTCTTTACTTCTACCTTCTCCTTAAATGGAACTCCTGCCCCTCTACCACCGACCCCTACACTATCTGCATCTCTCCCTCCCTCCTCTCGTCCCACATGATGGCCTCACATGAGCTCCTTTGTTTCCTCAGAACATGGTCTCCCTCTAACTCTCGTGCTGCCAATCACTCCCACAAATCCCATTCCCACCTTCTCTTTCTCACCCTCCTGCTGTTACTCTATTCAGGTGACATATCCCCTAACCCTGGCCCCACAATACATCCAATACTTCCATCTCATCCTATCTCCATCGCACATAAATCACCTCCCTGCAAGCCCAGCAACCTCATTCCCATAATCCCTCAGCGCCTGTCCTCTTTCTCCTGCGTCCTCTGGAACACTCGCTCTGTGTGCAACAAACTCACAGCAATCCATGACCTCTTCCTTTCAAACTCCTAGCTTTAACTGAAACCTGGCTAACTCCCTCTGACACGGCCTCCGTTGCTGCGCTCTCACATGGCGGTCTACACTTGAGCCATACCCCCAGACCGGGTGAGAGAAAGGGTGGCGGGGTCGGAATCCTGCTCTCTCCCACCTGCACCTACCAGCATCTCCCTCCACCTCCATCCCTCTCCTTCGAGACACACTGCATCCGCCTGTTCTCTCCTCTGGCTCTCAGGGTGGCAGTCATCTACCGCCCACCGGGACCAACCTCCCAGTTCTTTGACCACTTTGCTACCTGGCTTTCTCACTTCCTGTCTTCTAATCTTCCATGCCTAATTCTCGGCGACTTCAACATTCCCATTGATGATCCTTCCGCCTCCAAACTTCTTTCACTCACATCCTCCCTTGGACTCACACAATCCTCCCTCCTCCCTACCCACCGCGATGGTCACGCTATTGACCTTGTCTTCTCCAACCTCTGCTCCATTTCTGAGTTCAACTGTCGCCCTTTCCCCATCTCTGACCACCACCTTCTCTTTCAACCTATCTGGACTTCCTAAACACCCTGCTCCCCCACCCCGCACACACACACACACTCGCAGAAATCTACATGCTGTGGACCCCAATCAATTCTCCAACCTACTTCACCACCTCCCTCATACCTCATCCTTCACCTGCCCTGATGCTGCCACTAATCACTACAACACTACGCTTATCTCTGCTCTAGACACTCTTGCTCCTCTTCGACTCTGCAAGGCCCCACGCCGCCAGCTTCAGCCCTGGCACACCCTCCAGACACGCTACCTGCAAAGATGCTCCCGCACTGCAGAGCGTGCCTGGAGGAAATCCCGCTCTGAAGCTGATTTTGTTCAAGTTTATTCTCCGGTCATACACCTCTGCCCTCCACTTGGCCAAACAATCCTTATCTCTTATATCTACGCTGTCCTCCAACCCTAAACGGCTCTGGTCCACCTTCAACACCCTCCTCTACCCACCTGCACCTCCCCCCACAGCTGCCTTCAGCGCTCAAGACCTGGCAGTCTACTTCCTCAGTAAAACTCTAAATATCAGACGCAACATCCCAACACAAGATAGTTATCTGCCACCTCCACTCCCACAGGTCCACTCTGCCACTTCCTCCCAGCCACTGAGGAGGAAGTCAATTCCTTATTGTCCTCACATCTCACCACATGCCCGCTCGACCCCATTCCCTCACATCTAATGCTTCCCCTCTCCTCCTCCCTCACCCCTGCTCTCACACACATCTTCAACCTATCTCTCTCCACTGGCTCCTTTCCATCCGCCTTCAAACACGCGCTAGTTACCCCTTTACTAAAGAAACCATCCCTAGATCCCAACTCTCCATCCAACTACCGCCCTGTATCACTGCTTCCCTTCACATCAAAGCTCTTAGAAAAACTAGTCTTCAACCGCCTCTCCCTCTTCCTGTCCTCCAATTCCCTACTTGACCCCCTGCAATCTGGCTTCCGTCCCCTACACTCAACTGAAACTGCCCTCAAAGTCACCAACGACCTCCTAACTGCTAAAAAACACGGCCACTATTCTATTCTCATCCTGCTTGACCTCTCGGCTGCTTTTGACACTGTTGACCACCCCCTCCTTCTACAGACCCTCAACTCTCTGGGTCTCGGTGACACTGCACTCGCTTGGGTCGAATCCTATTTATCCAACAGGTCCTTCTGTGTGTCCTTTGCTGGTAACTCCTCCTCATTGCCTCTATCTGTTGGTGTACCTCAAGGCTCTGTCCTTGGTCCTCTGCTCTTTTCCATCTACACCTCCTCCCTGGGCAAAATCATCAACAGCTTTGGCTTCAATTACCACCTCTACGCTGATGACACTCAGATCTACCTCTCTACCCCTGATCTCTCTCCCTGTCCTTTCAAAAGTCAGCGACTGTTTATCTGGCATCTCCTCCTGGATGGCCTCCCACCACCTAAAGATCAACATGTCGAAGACTGAACTCCTACTTATTCCTCCCTCCAATGCCTCCCCACCTCCTGACTTCTCTATCACGGTGAGAGGTATCACCATTTCCCCATCAAACCAAGTTCGCTGTCTTGGAGTTACACTTGACTCTGCTCTTTCCTTCATCCCCCACATCAAGTCTCTTTCCTCCTCCTGCCGACACCAACTGCGTAATATTTCCAGAATTTGGCCATTTCTTACCGCTGTCGCCACAAAACAAACCATACACGCCCTGGTAATCTCCCGACTCGACTATTGCAATAATCTCTTATCTGGCCTCCCTCTGTCCCGCCTCTCCCCCCTACAATCCATCCTGAACGCCTCCGCCAGGCTAATTCACCTCACCCGCCGCTCTGTCTCTGCCGCTCCCCTCTGCGAGTCCCTTCACTGGCTCCCCATCCACTGCAGAATTAAGTTCAAAATCCTTATCCTTACCTACAAAACCCTCACTAACTCAGCTCCCCACTACCTGTCCTCACTAATCACCAAATACACCCCTGCCCGCTCCCTAAGGTCAAACAGTGACCTGCGCCTAGCTTCTCACCGCATCACCTCTTCCCATGATAGACTGCAGGATTTCTCACGCGCAGCCCCCACTCTCTGGAACGCTCTCCCTCGTACTGTCAGACTTTCCCCTAACTTCTCTTCCTTCAAACGCTCCCTTAAAACGTTCCTATTTAGGGAAGCCTACCACCAAACTCACTGACGCAATCATCAATCACTCTAACCTTACAGTCCTCTCCTCCTGTTTCCAACCCCAACCCTCCCAGATTGTGAGTTCCTACGGAATAGGGCCCTCATCTCCTCCTGTACTGTTTGTCAAATGTTGTTCAATGTATTGTAACCCTGTCTATACTGTGCTTATTGTACAGCGCTGCGGAATATGCTGGCGCTTTATAAATAAATAATAATAATAATGTGATAAAGGCAATGTGCAGGTTAATTTGTTTTATATTATACGGTACAGTATATTGTGTTACTGTAATCACTTTCATGTGAAAAATGGTTGTGAAACCTATCGTCAGATTCCATTATTTCTTATGGGGAAATTCGCCTTGATACAAGAGTGCTTTGGATTACATGTACACTTCCATAACGAATTATGCACTTTCCCCCGGGGGGGGGGGGGGTTGGCAGAAAGAAAAAACTAAAAACCTGCCACTATGCATCCGCAATACTTCTTGTCGGGCGGGGGCAAGTTGACTGGAGGAAGCTGAAGCCGATCAGAACATCTCGCGCAGCCTACCATTTGTGTACATTCACGTAAACCGACTGCATGAGCACATTCGGAAACTCTACTAAAAGCAAATGTCCAACATTTCAAATTACGGTCCAGCATATCCATCCGATCTGTCATTAAACTGCCTTCCCATTTCAGTGCACTGTCACATTTTGTAGCACCAGATCAGTCACATCCACACAGGACAGGGAAATGTTCTTGAGGTTAGAAAAAGAAGCTAAGACTATTCCAAATCAGATGCCCACATAGGGGAAAAAAAATTATCTGTGTGCATGTGTAAATCTAAGAAAGCAATCACGAGGCAAAGAAAGAGCAAGCGCGGGCAAAAGAGCAAGCGCGGGCAAAAGAGCAAGCGCGGGCAAAAGAGCAAGCGCGGGCAAAAGAGCAAGCGCGGGCAAAAGAGCAAGCGCGGGCAAAAGAGCAAGCGCGGGCAAAAGAGCAAGCGCGGGCAAAAGAGCAAGCGCGGGCAAAAGAGCAAGCAAAAAGTAGAAGATCGAGCGACAACTGGTCGCTGTGCAAAAAGATCAAAAGTTTGTATTGGACCACTGCTAGAATTATTATTGTTAAACAACACATTGCGATACTAGGGATTGACTTTTCTGTTTTGTCTAATTTTTACATATGAAGGGTAAAAATAAATTATAAGAAGCGCCTAGCATTTAAAGAAGGAACTTAAAAGGAGTGGAGGAAAGAAAAAAAGTCTGCATACGTCAAACATTGTGACTTGGTAACATTTTACAAAATGCTCATTTGTAAATATTGTACTAGATAGATCTATATTACTACCTATACAATGTTTTGTAGTTCTGAATAGAACAATGCCTATGCTTACATTTTATCAGTTTCCATGGTGATTCCAAGGAATTCCATATGTGCAATCAAAAAGCAGAAGCGCTAACTTGGATAGCAACACAAATTAAATCCAGTATGTCCAACCTTGGGTCTCCAGCTGGTTTTAGATCAGAATCCTGTAATTCTAAAACAAGAGATCTATAGATATAGATATCGATATCTATATATTACAGATTCCACGTCTAGCACCTATTAATTTTTCATTGCAGCTCATTACATGGGCATTATCACTTGCCCAAAGGAAGGGGGTGGCCGAGCTAGTATTCCATTGCAATGATGCCTTGATCTTCTCACATGTCAGTAACAATTATATTTAGGCCATGAACCGAAGGTAAGGAGATCACATAAAGAAGACCCTAACCTTAGACGTTAAAACACATGGTATAAATATACATGGTTTAAAACGCAATTTTTTTTTTATAAAGTTTGCGTAATCTTTCAATGTATATTTCAATTATGTGTTTTAAATCTTCCATTTTATGAACGTTCCGTCATTTGTCGACAGATACTATATACATACACACACACTCACCCTATCTCACAGGAGTATATACACCCCTAAGTGAAAATGTTCAAATTGGGTTAAGGCAGTGCTGGAAGTGTTCACACAAAATATTTGGGTCCAATTTGGACATTTTCACTTCGGGGTGTAGTCACTTTTGTTGCCGGTGGTTTAAACATTAATGGCTGTGTGTTGAGTTATTTTGAGGGGACAGCAAACTTACACTGTTATACAAGCTGTACACTCACTATACATTGTCGCCGCAACGTGTCATTTCTTCAGTGTTGTCAAATGAAAAGATAGAGTAAAATATTTACAGAAATGTGAGGGGTGTACTCACTTCTGTGATATACATACATACACTAAATTAGTCCAGTTTTCTGTGTTTACATGACTTTTGTTTTTGGCGCCTCTGACCCGTTAGCTAAGGACCCCAATTTTGCAATCTTGGCACCAAAACAACTTCAGCTTATTGTAATCATTGATCAAAATTAGGGATGCACCGATACCACTTTTTTAAGACCGAGTACCGATACTTTTGTTTAAGTACTCACCGATACGGAGTACCGATTTTTGATTTTTAATGTCATGTGACGCTTTCCAATAAGAACAGACCTCATAAAAATGCCCCCCCCGGCTCGTGGATAATGGCCCCCCCCGGCTCGTGGATAATGCCCCCCCCCTCCGGCTCGTGGATAATGCTGGGGGCCTTCCAACGAGCGCACGCGAAGACTTTCCTGGCGTCGCCCAGGAAGGTAAGTATGAATACTTAGAGCATTTGGACAGCCGCCCCTGACCCTCGATGCCGGCAAGCCGGCTCAATGCCGGCTTCCGGTATCGGGGAAAATATCGGGGGTACTGCACAAGTACCAAGTACTCCTGCAGTACCCGGTATCGGCACCGATACTAGTATCGGTGCAACCCTAATCAAAATCTCTGCGTTTCACTTTTCAAAACAAAATGTTATTTTTGTGAATTCGAATATCACTTTTAAAATCCAATCTCCACCCAGAAACTATTCACTAGACGACATTTCCAAGATCACACATTACATTTGATCTAAGTCTACGGTACGAGAGCATCCCATCTCATATGGAAGTATCAAAATTCAACTGTGTGAATGCAGCAAATGTGTTTATAAAAAAAAAAAAAAAAAAAAAAAAAAAAACAGTAAGACCGGAATTAAACAGATTATGGAATTCGATGATTGCATCAGCCTTCATTTTTCAAAATGTTTGCATGTTGTAGAGGTACAGAGAAGTGCAAGCGCTCATATTTTCCATCCAGCTAATAGCTAAGTGTTTATCAATTTGAATCATTTTGATGCTCCTTTTGTACTGCAAAATATCACAAGGTGCTGCCATTATGGTGTTCCCTTCTAATGAATATATATTGATCCACAAAACTTTTACTTGGGGAAAACTGGATTTTCAGCAGGATTACAACTTGTCAACAAACACGGTTAAGACCTAATTAGAGTGAAAGGCTGCGTGTGGTGCAAACAGGGTTATTACCACTTTGCTTTATAGATTCTCATTTACTCCCACACCTGCTCCATTTATTCCCACATCCCAATCCTTTATTACAACTGAAGCAGGGAAAACAGCGTAAGGGGCAAACAGAGAAGCTGTGTGCCAAGCGCACTCGTTTGTGATTAATGTTGCAACTCTGACATGCATATCCATCACTATACAGTATAAAGCTTGGATATCCTGAGAACTGCTAATGTTGGCCACTCCACAATGGTTTGGAATGTGTGGGCAGCCAACAACTTGTTTTTTAATGTTCTGGTTCAATTCACCAGCCACTTGGCCACAGTCCTACTTATAAAATCCAACATAACTATTAGACGCTTGAAACATTGATATGTTAATGCACATTTAAAATAGTACTCAAAAATCAGTTCTGAATGGGGTGAGGATCCTTTATTGGCCACATACCACTTTCATTGACTTTTGGATCTGGTGTAGATCTAGGACTTTATAGTCAACAAAGCACTTTATATAGGAAAGATCATATTATACTTCTGGCGCCGTATTCCACAATGGGGCAAAAAGGAGACCTCAAATGTTGGCGGGGAGGGGCCGATTTTAATTCTACCACACCTATTCTGGGGTAGCAGCTTTCTTTGCACCTGGCTCCACAAGGAAGAGGAGGATCAGAGGAAAACATGCAGCGACATGCAGCGGTGTCGCTGGTATCGTTTTCTGGACTCCATGAAGCCCACCACACTCCAGCTGCAAGGTGCACGTGAGCTTGAACTAGCGGAATTGTGCAAGAGCCGCAGATGAAGCACAGACTGAGTCTGGAAACTATTCGTTCTCCATCTCACTCTGGTCATGAGAGGAGTAGTGGATCACACCACCCTTCCAACATGGGATTAGTGCAAGTAAAGGATTATTTTTATTTTTTTAGAGGGCGGGTTAGTGCATTAAGTGATTTTGCAAAAATCACTTAAACTCCATCTTTTAGAAGTCAGTATTTTTGAAAAATACAGTCTTCAGCCAAGAAGAATGAGCCATCATGGTATAGCTCATTCTTCTAAGCTCAGGTGCAAATTAATGCCTCCAATACAAGGTTCAGGAGATGTTATTTTATAGTAGGGAAGTGCAATGCTCAAGCCGCAAGCACAGCTTAACAATAAAATAACATCTAGACATGTTAGGTGTTGAACATGTGTAAAGTCTCCTGCAGTTATCCTATAGTCAGCTTTGGCATAGGGTCCCTAGTGTTTATTTTAAAAGAATAAACAAGGAAATAAAATTAGGAAGATTGCCACGGTCATTTTTGGACATGATACTATAGGATCTCTAGAAGTATCTGAAATATTTGAGTTTAAAGGCAAGTTAAAGGGTAAACCTGTAGAGTACAGAAAAAAGTATGACTGAGAAACAGCCCGAATAGGATAAACTCTATAGAAAAATGACACTATAGGAGAGTACGCAGACCTTCCCAGACCATCCAAGCATTCCAGACACCCAGGGATCTCCTGCATGGGCCTCTCCATCAAAACAGAATATCATAGCGGCATGTATAACTGGTGTTTTGGACACTTATGTGGAAGATACTGTACAGGGAGGTAAATCCTAGAGTGGCAATTTGAGCCATCTAGAAACCAGTATATCAAAATGGCCAGGTTAATTTCGAGAGAAAATTATATAATACTGGCAAACAGGACCCTATCCATTTTATTTAGGATAGTACGTCAATTAGGCTTAGTCAGACTTTAAAATTACTGTCTTACCTATACAAATTAGAGGACTCTAATCAGGGAAAAGCAACGCAGCACATGAATATATGAAAAATAAATGTGAAACATTTTAAATTTTTGATGATATCCCCTTTGGCCTGCTTATACAGACGACCTAAACACATTCAATATTTATCATACCATGACATGATATAGGTGGTTGGACATACAGCTAGCAGCATATGCATCATGAAACTGCTTTACCATAATCAATACGGAGATCACAAATTAGGCCAGTCAGCTACTTTATGTATTTGAAAAGGCACTTAACAGAAATGTGTACAGTTTTCTGGGGCTGGGGGGGTTGTTTAAGCAGTGACATAGTAGAGCAGAATTGCTCCATGAAATGAATTAAAAAGAGTAATGGAAATGAAGTCGTCCTACATGCAGCTGTTGGAAAAAGGAGTCCAATTTCTCAGGTGATGTAAACAAACAAAAACACCAGGCAGATACACCCAGTGTGATCCTTCCAAATCTACCCAATCCTAGCAAAATAATATTTGTGAAGAGAAGACACAGGCAAATGCACACACATTTATCTGATGGGCACAATTCAAACGCGCACACCAATCCAGGGCTGCCATCAAATTGTGCAGTTCCTTACGGAACCAATGGACGAGACTCTGGCTTGAGTTATAATATTAGCTTTGAAGCCATTCTTTAAAAACTAGTGTCAGAAAACTGGGACTGAGTGGACAGACCCCATCCACTAGAATAGTGTTTCTCAATTCTGGTCCTCGGGTACCCCCAAACTGGCCAAAATTTAAGGATTACCTTGGGGAAATGCAGACCTAATCCTGCAATCACAGAGCAGCAAATCATAACCTGTGCTGCAGATTAGGGATGAGCTGTTTGGCAGTTTGAAAGTTCGTGAATTTCGAACATTTTGGGTTCGAAAAAAAGAAATTTTGAAAAAAGTATAGAAAATGCTTAAAAAAAAAAAAATACTAAAAATCTAGAAATAAAAAGAGACTCTTTACTGCAGAATATTATAAGCAATGGTTTATTAGATATTGAATTAAAAACTAATATGTACGTGGAAAGATTATCAACTCTAAATGACCTCTGTTCACAAACGGGCATAACACCAGGTGTTTTTAGTCTGTTAATCAATTTGATACATTGTACAATATACTGAGGGTGGGGTGGTGTCTGCTTCTGATTGAGATTTGAGAATTAATTTCCCTAAAACGTCCTAATATGCTGCATTTAACTGGTGTTTGAAAAAAATCTAAAGCAATGTTATTTTTCACCTCGGGATTAAACATTCACTGGGTTATTCAAAGAGCGGTGAAAAGCAGGAGAATAACTGGAGAAGTGAAAATACTAGGTCAAAATAGCCAAAACAGAAAAATTCTCCCATTTATCTTTTTGGTCTACTCTAGAAGTTTCCCTTCTCCTGCTTTTCATCACCAAAAAAAAAGTAAACTTTTCTGCGTGTCCGAAAAGGTCTCCTCTTTTCAAACAGACTGCCGCCCCAAGCAGTTGTTTATGGATAGATTAAAGGAAAAGCATTTACCGTCATTTGAAATGTCATTTTTTGGTTTTTACATATATTTCTATACATCCTAGAAATCCGCCACTTCACGGGCAGGTTATGGGGACCTCCTAGGCACGATATTTTAAAGGAATTTTTCGTTTTTATTTTTAACCCTTATTTCATGGAAAACTCAGTCCCTTTAACTTTTTTTTAAAAAAACTTTTTGTCCTCCTTTCCTGTCCCCCAGGGCACTACCCGGACCCCCATACACCTTTTATGGCAAATATGCCCTCTTGGAGGGCATTCCAAAAAAAAAAAAAAAACGAATTTTCAGCCCCATTGACATGCATGGGGTTCGAGTTCGGTCCCGAACAAATGGGAAGTTCGGGTTCGAACCGAACTCGGGGAGTGTTCGGCTCATCCCTACTGCAGATATCTGGCAAACCTGGCCTGTTAGGGGGACTTGAGAACTGGAGTTAAACACTGCACTAGAACAACTCTAAAAAAAAGGGACACTTGACTCATCCTTACCACTTGTTTTAACCCTTTCGCTGCTGAGGCTTTTCCCGCCTCTGTGCTGAGGTCATTTTTACCGGTTTTGCTCATCATGTTTAAACGTGTTTTGAAGGCTTATTTTAGTATATGACCCAGACATATTATATATCGTTCTTTCCGTCAGACTCGGCAGATTCATAATATGTCATTATTATATGTATACGTCATGACCTGTCTGTATATTATAACAAAAAAATGCAATAAAATCTGAATTTAATAATTTACGTGTAGTGTTTTTTTTTTTCTTCACATTTTAACATGCGAGCAATTGCAGTTATATTTTGTATGGGGTGCGCTTGTTAAAAAAATTAGAAATGGGGTCTCGTTACATTTTGTTTTGGGGAAAATTACGATTTTTAACAAACGCACCGCATACAAAAATCGTTAGTGCAGCATCATTGTTCACATTATAATTGAAATGGGAACAATATTGCTACATTAACCAACCAAAAAAAAAAAAAGAAAAAAGGGAATTTTTTTTTTCTTAAAACTTTTTTCATAGTCAGGTTTGGTATCGTTGGAACGGCCATGCTCTGGCCGATCCAACAGTACCAAACTTTAACCCCTAGCTTCCACGGATCGGGAGATGGTGGCAGCTAGGGGTTACCTCCAGGACTGGCGTCATCGTGCTATGCACGATGACGCCAGTCCTCAGGGGGAGTTCCCGGAGGCTTCGCCGACATCCAAGATGTCGGCCAGCTCCGGGAAAGGATCACGAACCGGCGCTTTTCAGCGCCGATTCGTGATCTGGCCCCCATGGGGTTAATGCCAAGTACCATTTGGAAGGGCAGGCTGTGCCCTTCCAAACAGTGCCTGGCATTAAGCTCAGGACCCCCGCGATCAGGAGGGAGAGAGGTTCGAAGGACCTCGCCCCCTCCCTTTCAGGCACCTCCTCCGCACACGCGGGGGGGGCGCCTGAAATAGAGGTCATCGCGCCACCGCAATGACGTCTATTGTGCCCGCGGCGGTCCCGGATTGACGGGCTGACAAAGATGTCAGCCCGCACCGGGGGGCACAGCGATCGGCCGGAATCCGGCCGATCGCAGGCTGCTTCAGGAGGACGCGCTCAGTGCGTCTTCCACAGCCAACCCTTCCTGCGGCAGGACGTGCTCAGCGCGTCCTCTGCAGCGAAGTGGTTAAAGTAACCCAGGAGGTGAAAGTCTCCCCCATCTGGAGATAAAAATCGCTAGGTGAAGGAGTTTCCTCCTCCCTACCCAGAGTGATCACCACTGAAATGTCACAAAAAGCATGCCAACGGTCTCCAAGAGGTAGCCGATGGACCGGACCTGGCCATGCGCACAGCTCTCATCCATCGTTCTGCACAGGCGCTATGAAACTTTTGTACGTAAAGTGCGGAAGTCCTGTAATGGTGCACAATTTGCGGATCTTATGCTATCCAAGTTGCGCAAGAGCTCAAATTGTGCAGAAAAGCTTCAGGGGACTTCCAGGTTTAGGAGTCCCTGAGCCAAAGAGGAGCTACATGTAACGAGGGACAAAAAAAAAAAAAATATTGGAGAGGCTGCATCTGTCCAATTATTTTAGGGCAAAAAAAAAAAAAAAAAAAAGGGAACTATAATTTTAAATACAGTAATCGAGTATCCCAAGGTAAAAGACACTCTCCAGCAAGTCATGTTAAAACTAGATGCCATACAAAAAAACGCAAGTCCCCCCACTAAAATAAGCCTTAATACGATTTTTTTTTTTTTTTTACATGAAATTATTGAGCAATGCATATAAAAATGACACATATACAAAGTCAGTTCCTAGTGTTATTTGATGTGGATTTGTGTTCAGCAGGGATTTGACAGAAGCACAAGACTCTTCCACAGTAATACCAGCGATTGACAATAACCGTAGCAAGAATACGACAGTCATTTCAAGAACATTTATTTTCTCAAAACTTCCATAAAACCAGCAAGCCTCAATTTGATCGAGCAAAGGCCAATATTTCTAACCGAGACTGGTGCAAAATGCAGCCTTTACTCCCTTAAACAGAAAACCAGCACAATCTCTTATTTTCCAAAGTCTAGACCATCTTATTAACATTGCTATGGAAACAGATGAACATTCTCTGCAGATTCTTCCGCCCATTTTAGGTTCACATGTTTATTACATGACATTTAGAGCGTATAATGAGCAAACACTTAAGATTTCCAAAGTGAAGGGCCTTCCTGCCATTATTTAGAGGGCTTGATGAATGACCAGTTCCAAGGTACATATTTTAACTGGCAATCATCGATTGTGTGTGTATATGCATGCAATTATTAAATTACAATTCTATATTTTTATATTAACAGGTTTTGTGACATTAGTTTAATAGTAGAGTTGGTTTCACCTATAATATAGCATTGTCACTCCATTTCGCAGACCGGGTAATTCGTGTTGTACTTGACCCCTTTACAACAGGAATAGAAGAGTCATTGTTCAACTTAAAACAAAAACTCCACATAGAAACTCCAGTGTATAAACAAGTTCTCCGTAATCGTGTGTTTTCAGCAATGGCCGCAACCAGCATGGCCTAAAAAAAAATTCCGCAACGAGAGAGCATGAATGAAGTAAAACCTGAATTGTGTGTTCCATGTTTTTTTAAAAAAAATACTAGATCGTAAAGAAGTAGACCGTGTACAACAAAAGGAACAAAGACCCTACTCGAGTGATACCAGACCCAGACATGGTTACTTAAAAGGGGAAGGCTACACCACGGGATTTGGGAAAGGTGTCACTGTTGCCATTTACACCAATGTTTGGTGGTCCTGCTCACAAGTCTCCACTCTATGGGACGACAGGGTATCATATACATCCAATGTACTTCTTAAACCCATCTCAGACTCCTGTCTCTGGCTTCTGTCCAAGCATCCCGATACTCCAACCATGTAAGAAAATTCATAGCAACCTTGGCTTTAACCTCTTGCACACATTGGTCAGTGACAGAGAAGTGGACTGGCTTATAGTGCTGGTGCCAATTTCAAAGTTTATAAATAAATACAGTTCCATTGGACTGTGCTACAGTTTTTTTTTTGAGGCTTTAACCAGGAAAGATACTTGAAAAAAACGAGAGAAATCTCAATGTATGTCCTGGGTGGCGAGTATGTACCGTTAGGTGTCTTGATGAGGACACTTACTGGAGAGGTGCTCTTGCCCCGCCTCCCCTTCCACATTCACTATCTTCGATATTGGCCGATCCTACCTCGTTATATTATGGAGATAACTGGAAAATAAAATTTCTCTTTAGCCTCACTTGCACATCTTTTTCAAGACCCAGACTCACAGTTTTACCACGGCACCGTTATAGTCGGCTGTCTTACTCGATAAGTCTATTAGTCTTAATTAGCAGATGTCCTACCAATTTGTTCCTCTAACCCAGTGTTATCCAAACCTGTCCTCAGGACCCGCTATCAGGCAGCTCACCTTGCGGAAAAGCAGACTGAATCCTGCAATCACTGAGCAGCAAATCCTATCACCTGTGCTGTGCTTCAGATATCTGGAAAACCTGGCGAGGCGGAGGGTCCTGAGGACAGGTTTGGGAAACACTGCTCTAACCTTTATAACTCATCCTTTGGTTACAGTTTAGGAGTTATTAGTGTAATCCCACTTTGCAATTTGTGTATCACTTGGAATGTCCATAATTTTCAGTATTTAGGGGTCATGTTGCACCTGTCTGCTGTTATGGCTACGCACGGATACATACATACATATTATTTGTCTAAATATGTCAGACAAAAACTTAAAACTTAAGGGGGGGGGTGGACAGTATACTTACACGCCGATATCTTTAAACAGGGTGGGGGGGGGGAGATGCATTAGTATATCGTTTATAGAATGACATCCAAATTCTGAAGAACATTTTTAGCTTGAGATTTTATTTTGAATTGGGTATTGTAAAGGCGTGGTTGTGCGAGGACATGCGATACAAAATGGGTTATTCACCATTCTTTCGTGGAAAGAAAGTGGTTTTTCTTTTGTGAGGTACGGAGGATCAAGTATTGTGAGAATTCGCTATTAATGGAACCTCCACCATAGCTTACCATACTTCTCACAGTTCTTTCCACCGTACAGGGTTATTCAGAGAGGTGAAAAGCAGGAGAATGGAAAATTCTATTTCAAAATAGCCAAACCAGAAAAATTCTCCCATTTATCATCTCACTCCAAATCAGCTATTTTGACCTAGAATTTTCACCTTTCTCTGAATAACCCTGATGGTAACTTTGACAGACTATCAGGGTTAGTCAGAGATAGGTGAAAACCAGGAGAATGACTGGAGAAGTGAAAATTCTAGGTCAAAATAGCCGATTTGGAGTGAGATGATAAATGGGAGGATTTTTCTGGTTTGGCTATTTTGACCCAGAATTTTCACTTCTCCAGTCAGTCATTTTCCTGGTGTTCACCTCTCTCTGAATAACTCTGTACGTTTCAGTGGGCTATAGTTACTGACGTAGTTATTCTGCGTAGGTGTCACTGGTGTTTCAGTTTAAACAGTCTTGAGTTGTTTTTTCTAACAAAGTTCATTGGAGAGCACCACAACCCCACAACCCCCCCCCCCCAATTATAGTCACTGGCATTGCAAACAGCAACAGAGCCATACTGAATGGAGAACAGTTTACCAGTTCTACCAAAGAATAAGGCTGTCAGATTAACGCAGTCTGAGCGCACTATTCGTGCGTGCACAACGGATGGACGTACTGACGGACGATACTGTAGACACCACACGGTCCGTTTTTCTTGACAAAAAAAAAAGAATTCTGGGAAACAAAATCTTTCGCTGCTGAGGCTTTTCACACCTCTGTGCTGAGGTCATTTTTACCTGCTCATCATGTTTAAACGTGTTTTGAAGCCTTATTTTAGTATATGACCCAGACATATTATAGATCGTTCTTTCCGTCAGACTCGGCAGATTCAGAATATGTCATTATTATATGTATACATCATGACCTGTCTGTATATTATAACAAAAAATGCAATAAAATATGTATTTAATAATTTACGTGTAGTGTTTTTTTTTCCTCACATTTTAACATGCGAGCAATTGCGGTTATATTTTGTATGGGGTGCGCTTGTTAAAAAAAATTAGAAATGGGGTCTCGTTACTTTTTTTGGGGAAAATTACACGATTTTTAACAAACGCACCGCATACAAAAATCGTTAGTGCAGCATCATTGTTCACATTATAATTGAAATGGGAACAATATTGCTGCATTAACGAACCAAAAAAAAAACCAATTTTTTTTTTAAAAAATTTTTCTTAATTTTTTTTTTTTTCTTTTCAAAAAACTTTTTTCATAGTCATGTTTGGTATTGTTGGAACGGCCATGCTCTGGCCGATCCAACAGTACCAAACATTAACCCCTAGCTGCCACGGATCGGGAGATATGGGGGGGTTCATTGGAACCCCCCATCTGCACCGTTGGTGGCAGTTAGGGGTTAACTCCAGGACTGCATAGCACGATGACGCCAGTCCTCACGGGGCATTCCCGGAACCTTGGCCGACATCCAAGATGTCGACCAGCTCCGGGAAAGGATCACGAACCGGCGCCGACTCGTGATCCGGCCCCCGTGGTGTTAATTCCAGGTACCATTAGGAAGGGCAGGCTGTGCCCTTCCAAACGGTGCCTGGATTAACCCCCTGCACCCCGGCGATCGGGAGGGAGACCGACCCCTCCCTTTCAGGCGCCTCCTCCGCACACGCGGGGGGGGGGGGCCTGAATTAGATGTCATTGCGCTGCCGTGATGACATCTGATTAGGCCGGCGGCGGTTCCGGGGGCTGGGCTAACATCGAGGATGTCAGCCCACACCGGGGGGCACAGCGATCGGCCGGAACCCAGCCGATCGCTGGCCCCAAAGGGAGGACGCGCTAAGGGAGGAACGCGCTAAGGAACGCTAATATGAAAAATTATACAAATTTGAAAACGATATGAAGCGCCATTTTGTGCGTCAATGTGCTGACATCGCAAATGCGCCGCGTCTGACTTCGTGGCACACACACAACGCTATGCGGACGTGGCGCACTCTACGCGTCAGTCCTAGAGGATCTACGTTCTTGCCTAAATTGCGTCCGTTGCTATCTGCGTGCGCACTTCATGTGTGGGTTTCTATTGATCAGGATTCTATGCTACGACGGACAATAAACTGTGCAGTGACACGGACGTGATAACTGCGTTAGTCTGCCGCGGGCCTATAACGGATACGGCTGTTCAGTCACTTCACCTGTCGGTGATGAATTTTCCTCTTGATAGCTGATGTTTGCTGTAGCTGCAGATTTTTTTTTTGATTTTTTTAACACAACTGTTAAACGTTTAGTAAACAGACATAAAAACCTAGAATCACCACCACGTAGTGCATTTTAGCTTGATCTGTTGTATTAAATATCTCGTAGTGGCGGAATCCTGGTCTCAGAAATATGTTCTTAGCTTGGCCAATTTACAATGTTTTGGGATTCATTAAAAATTGCTTAATGTATTTGGTAGAGATGTGCTTTAGGTTGGCCCGCCATGCCTGGATTTTTGGCAAGTCAGGTAGACAAATCAGGCAAATTCCGTAAGATTTAATGTAAAATAATAATAATAAATGCTCACCGAAAGTCTGCAGAAACTGTCGCAAAAACCCCACGAGCCGCCGATCACTGCGCAGAGCAGCCCCCAGAAAAACCCGACAAGCAGACAAATGTGGTAAAAATAAATAAATTTGCCAGAAATGATATTGGATTAAAACCGGAATATTTTTAACATTGAAGTCTATGGAATTCGCCTGAATAAACCTGCCGTATGCAACCACGGAACAGCAGGGCACTTCACTGACATTCCTCAGCTGTTCAGTGTTCTCTGAATAGATTAACCATTGCTTCTGTATGGGGGATTTCACGTGCCCTCGAACAGGCACTGTACAAGATTTGGTGAATTGCCTGCTCTCTGAATAGCCAAATGGCCCTGAAATGCCACCATTACACTGAATTTCAGTGTCCGGCTACATTTCGCGGCCAGATGGGCCCTCTCTGAATAACCCCTATAGTGGGGAACTCTGTGCCTTAAACCATGTTTTGAGTGAATGCCAGGTTAGACAGGACGTTGGGGAGTTTGCCTTCCTTGAAACTACAATACCAACTTCAGGTGCCAAGTCTTCACCCACAGTAATGCATTCTACTATACAAACAGTAGCGCTACACACCCTTTAGATAAAGAATGATTATAGCCAAAAGACCAGAAAGCAAAAATAAAGCTGGTGACTGTCATGGTTCAGTGAAACGCATAACTCAGAAGTCGCTGCATCATTTTGATGAATCAATTAACATGATCTGAGGGATGTGGTTTGGGACATTTTGCAAGTTGACCACAAACTACTTGGCAGTGAGGCTGTCAGTCAGCTTAAAAGCAATTCTATAGTTTGGAACCATTACTGAAGACTGAATGACATAAAAGGTCTCACTTTGATTGAATGGAGGGGGGGGGAATAAAACTTGTATAAATTGATAGGAATTTCATTTTCAACATTACGGAAAACTTTTTATTGGTTAACCAGACATTAAAATCTGTATTATGCCACAGACACATATGAGCACTGGCCTAGAGTAATAATTTAAGAGGATTGAAAGTCTAGTTGGAGAAATCCCTTAGCTTCAAAATAAATGAGAAGCTCATCAGTAATCAAGGAACAGCCAGTGGTGTATCTACAGGGATCACAGAGATTGCATTTGGAACCAGGCCCATCCCTGTTTGGGGCTTGGCAGAGTGGTCCTACGATTCCTGTGGAACTGTCCAGGCCCTGCAGGTTCCATACAGCATGCTCTAGTAGGACGCCAGGGAAAAGGAAACAGATTGGAGGTGAAAAAAAAAAAAGGATGTTGGCCATATATACACTCCAACTTTGCAGAAATGGAGCAGATCATTCAGTAGGTGCCTCCTTTACTGTATTGTACTTGAGACCTTCCAGACTATCAGAGTAGACCTTCATCTAATCGGAGACTCGGTTTTACAAAGAGACAAACTTTGCCCTAGTGTTAACACACTCCATAAACCTCAGGTCAGTCTCCTGTGGAAATGTACTATATATAGAGTGCACACTTCCCAGCAACAATTAATCACTCTCTAACAAGACTACTTATCAGGAAAGTCACACGGGCCTCGGCATCAATCCCTTGGCATAGTACTGACAGCGAGCAAACCAACTAAACCAGATCTCTCTAGAACAGGGCTGTTAATAAACTATGGCTTCCCATATGTTTAACTACAACTACCATGATTTCTTATCTATTGTACCGAAAGAATTTTGGGAATTGTAGGAATCAACATCGGGGGGGGGGGGGGGGGAAGGGTTTGACAGCCATGCTCTAGGCAGACTCCAATAAAATAAACATACGGAAAACATAGCAGATCTTACTTCATAGAAGAAATAAAGTTTGTAGTTATTTATATGCAAGATGGCAAAGTTGAGTAAAAGAAGTGCAAAGAGAGCAAAAAAGTTTAAATTCTGCTGGTCAAAGTAAAAATGCGGCTACAAAGTAAATGGTTATTTTTTATTTCTTTAGGAGAGCCCAGGATTTCCATCACTTTGCGCATGGTGGGTGAGCTGGGGAATCTATAAAGCTAGAATTTGTTAGATGTTTAGGCTAGGCTACATGCATATTGTGGATATAAAAATGTATGTGCGTCTATGTTTTTTTTTTTTTTTTTTTTAATTAAAATTAACTTTAGTGGGGGCCCTGGATAGCATGACATCTAGCAAACATACATCTCCACAGTCTTAACAAATGAGGATTAAAACCATTTGTTTTTACTGCTTGTAGGACAGAACTGGGCACCTGGCATGTGCCGGTACTGTCCCATTGGCAAAAGCACAGTAAATTGGAGCTGAATTATTCATCTTACTATAATGGACATTGTACGTATATAAATTTAATTAGACACAAGGCGGTGCACGAAGAGGACATTGGTCTTGGATCAGAAGGGCTGCATGAGAAATGGTTCCCATCTTTGCCAATCCATAGAGTGGTTGCAGCGCTGTGCACTCACGGATGGCATCTCCCCCATCCTGTTCTGAATCATCCCCTTCTCTCTCCCCACCCCCCCCCCCCACTCTGTCTGGCCACGCTAGAGTGAGTGAGTGATTACTCCAACCCAACAGGAATGGGCCGTCAGGGGCGACAGGTGAGGCAGGGCAGTCTGTGTTGATAACAAACTCACCTGCTCTGCGCTCCGTCTGTCCCTGGTCAGCATGTCAGTCATGGGGGCGTGCTGCGAGGTCGTGTGCCTGGAGGCACATCCTGGCGGAGCACCAAGAGCAGCCAGACCCTGGGGGAGCACCAAGAGCAGCCAGACCCTGGGGGAGCACCAAGAGCAGCCAGACCCTGGGGGAGCACCAAGAGCAGCCAGACCCTGGGGGAGCACCAAGAGCAGCCAGACCCTGGGGGAGCACCAAGAGCAGCCAGACCCTGGGGGAGCACCAAGAGCAGCCAGACCCTGGGGGAGCACCAAACCCAAGTAACCCATGTATATCTGGCTCTGATACTAGCCAGTGACTCGCCAGGCACTGACTTCACTGCAACCCAATGGAGGGGGACTGAGCCTGGGTGCCACACCGGAATCTCAATATACACCGGGAAACCCTTCCCAAGACAAGGAAGCATTGCCCAGGGTGGCCGGTAGGATGATTGGAAAGGTTTGTGGGGTTCTGTCAGCATTTGAGGGTGTCAATGTATGTACATCTCTACCAGTCTTTGGGCCCTATCACCTCCTTAAAGCAAGTGCTCACATTAGTGTTACGCCCATATTACCTCCCAGAATCGCTATTGGGTTAAAAAAAATTAAAAATCCATTATCGCATCGGTATTCGTGTGAGCTTACTGTACTTTAGCCTGCCCATGTTAAGCATAGAGAGTAGGGATGAGCGGTTCGATCAGAACATTGGTAGTTCGAAAGTTTGCGACCTTCAAATTTTTGAGTGTTCGGTTCGGAACTAGGGATGCACCGATACCACTTTTTTAAGACCGAGTACGAGTACCGATACTTTAATATCATGTGACGCTTTCCAATAGGAACAGATCTCATATAAAAATTTATGAGATTGGCCCCCAGGTCTCATGGGGTTTGGCCCCCAGGTCTCATGGGGTTTGGCCCCCAGGTCTCATGGGGTTTGGCCCCCAGGTTCATGGGGTTGGCCCCCAGGTCTCATGGGGTTTGGCCCCCAGGTCTCATGGGGTTTGGCCCCCAGGTCTCATGGGGTTTGGCCCCCAGGTCTCATGGGGTTTGGCCCCCAGGTCTCATGGGGTTTGGCCCCCAGGTCTCATGGGGTTTGGCCCCCAGGTCTCATGGGGTTTGGCCCCCAGGTCTCATGGGGTTTGGCCCCCAGGTCTCATGGGGTTTGGCCCCCAGGTCTCATGGGTTTGGCCCCCAGGTCTCATGGATTTGTCCCCCAGGTCTCATGGATTTACCCCCCGCTCGAACGCTGGGGAAGCTGGCAGTGTGCATGTAAAGCACGCGGCCAGCGTTCCCCTCCGGCGCGCCAAATACTCACCCTTCCTGAAGTTCCGGTCTCTGGGCAGTGATGCGGTCACGTGGCCGCCGGGCGCATCTGTGACGCTGCCTCCAGCCGAGAGGCCGCGTCACAGGAGCGCCCGGCGGCCACGTGACCGCACCACTGCCCAGAGACCGAAACTTCAGGAAGGGTGAGTATTTGGCGCGCCGGAGGGGAACGCTGGCCGCGTGCTTTTCATGCACGCGGCCAGCTTCCCCAGCCCCGCGGATACCGGCAAGCCGGCCCAGCGCCGGCTTCCGGTATTGGCGGGATGTATCGGGCCGTTTGCACGAGTAACAAGTACTCGTGCAAACGGCAATATCGGCCCCGATACTAGTATCGGTATCGGTGCATCCCTATTCAGAACAAAATAAAAAAAAATTTAAAAAGTATAACAAAAAAAAAAAAAATATATAAATAAAAAGACTCTTTACTGCAGAATATTATAAGCAACGGTTTATTAGATATTGAATTAAAAAACTACCCAGGGCAAGAAGGCACGCATGTGGGCGATGATTAGCAATGGACGGACTGTGTACGTCAAGAAGCAGTATGTATAATAGCATAAACATGTTACATACACATAACACACATTACATACATCTACCAACATATGTCAACACATGCTGTAGCGTAATGTATTAGCTGTTTATCAGACAAATGTGACGTTCATAAAATTATTCTGGATTTAAAATATTTTGCACATGTGTACATTTTTCTGAAACTTTCACACCTCAAAATGACATGTGCTTAGAGTGCATGAGGCTTGCATAGGATTTATTACGCCACCTGTGTGTTTCATCTTTAAAATGCTGCAATGGGTGATGTGGATTTTCTAGCTTACAAGGAAAGCATGCTTTACAGTCTGCCTAATGTCTAGGTGAAAAGATTCTCACCTCTAAATGACATGTGCTTACAGCAGGGCTCTCAAACGGCGTAAACAACAGATGTTAGTGTTTGGAAATAACATGTGCTTCTAATTAGTCTGGTCTCATGAATTTGATACATTGCCTGCAGACTGAGTGTGGCTCCTGCACATGTATGAACACTGTGCTTCTGAATTCTAAAAAGTGTTCATTTCTACTACATTTCCTCTGATCTGCTGTTTAACCCCTTAAGGACCAGGGCTCTGTAAAGCCAATCATTAATGATGTAGATGTTACGTCATTTGTCATCAAGGGCTTCATAAAATCTTTATCACACTTCTTAGATTTAAACGTAATATTCCAGTATTTGTATGTCATGTACCTCTCCCGATGGGCCTATGTGAGCATACAATTATTATTGTGTTAGATGTATAGTTTTGGTGCAAGCGTGGAGGAAGGGCTTGCTGCTTCTGCATTAGTAACACAACACAACGTGAAAATGTCTATCATAAAGCGTACAAGCTGAGTCCCTAGAGTCTCTGACTATCCATTGTCATATATACCTTGCTTTATACATATAATACATTCCCTCATCTAACAGGATAGTAGCCAGTCCCTGTGCATTTTAACCCATTAAGGGTGGCTAGGTGTCGTGTGTGGGTCTATACATCCTACAAATGCACCACTTCACGGGCAGGTTATGGGGACCTCCTAGGCACGATATTTGAAGAAGGAATTTTTCGTTTTTATTTTTAACCTCACTGTTCCTTTAAAAACGTTTTTTTGTCTTTAAAAAAAAACTTTTTGTCCTGGTTTCCTGTCCCCCAGGGCACTACCCTGACCCCCATACACCTTTTATGGCAAATATCTTGCATATATTGCCCTCTTGGAGGGCACTCTAAAGTTCTATTTTTTTTTTTACAGTCCCATTGACTTGCATTGAGTTGGGTTAGTGTTCGAACTCGAACTTTTGAAATTGTTTGAGTTCGAACCGAACACGGGGGTGTTCGGCTCATCCCTAGGAGAGCACAAAGAGTTAGCAAATCAGTAATTAGTCCTAATGCCAATAATGAACCGCTGCGGCTAACTGAAAAGCACAACCGAAAAACATTTTTTGCCTCAGTGCCTTACAACCTTTAATCACCAACCCTGGATATACACAGGCATACATTTTGGTAAACCCCCTTATGTGCCATAGTCTCATTTACATGGTATAGGAACAAGTTGTCTAAAATCCAGATCTCCACCCACTCTACAAAACACATATCCCATAACTGCTTAACTCATCATAAAAAGTGGCAAAATTAGCAAGGGGGCTATATAGTCTACAAACAACTGGTAACATATGTTTATTCTATTGGAATGAAAAAGAAAAAAAAAAAAAAAGTATTTTTGGACAAGAATCAAATAAATTTCACACAGCTATCTGCAATAAAACAATACTTTCATTATGAATTAACCTTTGTACATTTAAAGCATATTCAATCAGTAATATAATATGTTCGCACATGACTACTATGCATTTGACTAGTGTGATGCAGAGAGCAATGAACCAGATTTGACTATTAGAGAATCAGAATGGGGATTAAATGACTTTGAACGGGTCATGGATGTTGGTGCTGGACGGGCTGGTCTGAGCAGTTCAAAAACTGCTGGTCTGGGATTTTCACACACACAACCATCTCTGCTCAAGGTGCCTAGAGGGTGTCAGCTAAACCCTCCCGACGAGGCCCAACAAGGCTGAAACGATCGTCGGGGGTTGCTGCATCTCTCGTGCAGGGATGACGTCCTTGGCAATCAGTACAGGCCACCCTTTCTGGGTGAGAGCAGCTGATTTGCATATCGAGCATTAGTCCCCGTAAACTAAAGCCTAGTGAGATCTGAGCGGGCCCCACCATAGAGCAGGCCACTAGTCCCGTTGTTTGCTATCAGAACCCTCTCTAGGGTTTACAGAGAATGGTCCAAAAAAGAGTAAATATCCAGTGAGCGGCAGTTGTGTGGACTAAAATACCTTGTCGATGTCAGGAGAATGGGCAGACTGGTTCGAGATGATCGAAAGGCAACAGTAACTCAAACCACCACTTGGTATTCTGAATACCTTGGTCTTAACATCTCGGAACGAACAAGTCCAATTCTTGACACAGATGGGGTCACTCGTCAGCCAAGAACAGGAAACTGAGGCCACAATTTTCACATCCTCACCAAAACTGGACAATAGAAGATTGGAAAAACGTTGTCTGGTCCAATGAGTCTCGATTTCCATGGTGACATTCAGATTGTAGGGTCAGAACTTGGCATAAACAACATGAAAGTATGGTTTCATCCTGCCTTGTACCCCCATCCCAAACGTGCTCGATCATGTCAATATGGACCAAAATCTGAGGAATGTTTCAAACACCTTGATGAATCTATGTCACGAAGAATTAAGGCAGTTCTGAAGGAAGGGGGGGGGGCAACCTTGTACTTGCAAAATGTACCTAATAAAGTGTCCGGTAAGTGTTTGCACAAGTGTAGACTGAAAATACTAAGGGCCCTACTCCAGCCCTGTAAACTTAACCAAAGCGGTTGAAGTCTACGGTGAAATTTGAAACCATGTTGGCGAGAGAATGGCTGCAGTTTACACATTTTTTTAACGCAAGAACAACGCTGGAAGTGTTGTTCTGGGTAGTTTGTTCAAACAATTGTGAAATTTCGATCTTAAGCTGGTGTTCTCCAAGAACCTCCCTTACAAACTGGTGAAAACAACCTCCCTTGAAACAACTCTGGAAAAAAAAAAAAAAAGTGGTAGAAGTTGCACAATTTACATAAAGGCAACAACTTACCAAATATTGAATTTAGTCTAGTCATACATTATTGTAGCTCCCAGATTTTAACTCACACACAATTGGCTCTGTACTGCCACGTCGAACTGGCATGCAGCATGAAACCCTAGAAGAGATATTTTATCTGGTAATGGGACAACTATGGCACAATGAAAAAATAACCACACCTTGGGTTTTATCAGCCTTTATACTCCCCTGTGCTGTGAAGTGCACAGCCCATTTACTCTTTGGTCCCATTGTTAGAGGACTGTGTAGGAGTGAGTGGTAAAGATTAGATGTGTACATGATTAAACCATAGAATCTGCTGTATACAGTACTTCAAAAGCTCAGGCTGGAGGTGGAGAGTGTATTTTTTTATTTAAATGGGGGAGGGGGAATGTATAATATATGGTTATTCACTAGTCCACACAACTGCCGCTCACTGGATATTTTCTCTTTTTTGGACCATTCTCTGTAAACCCTAGAAATGGTGCAGAGCCCATGGTTGATGAACAAACGTCAGAGGCAAATTGGTAGAAATTCACATATCTTAGTTGTCAAGCCGAATGGGACATAGCATGTAAAAACAAGCGTGTTTTATACACACACACACACACACACCTACCTAACCATTCCTAAAATATGTTATGGTCAGGGACGTGGGGATGGTACCGGGGTATTGGGATGTGGTGAGCCCAGTGTGCAGACAGAAGGGTGGAGATGGAGGAGAAATGGAAAAACGGACAGGTGATGATTTTTGCAGAAGGAGAGGAGGCTGCTGGAATCTGGTTAGAGGGTGGGGATCTGGTAATCAGGAACAGATAGATGGTTTGGGTCTCAGACAAGCTGGATAACTCCTGGCTAACAAGAGTTTGAACTTGCTCTGTCAAGGAATGAGTTGCAAGGAACAACCCAGTTCAGTCTGGGGCACAGCCCTTTATTTGACTAAGAGTGTGAGGTGTGTTTTGGTGTTAACTTGTTCACTGCTGCTGAAAGGTGTTCTACATAAATACAGCTTGCAGGAACAGGGGCAGCCTGGAAACCTATGCTGCCAGGAGCGTCAGAGGATGGGGTGCATGACAGTTATTTTGTTTGCTTTATGTTGCTGATAATCTTAAAAGCAGTGTTTTTTTGAGTCGGTACGTGCCGGTACTAAGTATCAACACCTCGACATATGTACCGGCACCTCCTGACACATGTACAGGCACCGTACCACCACAGCAGCTCTGCAGCGTGCTCAGTAACAACTTGAGCACGCTACAATAGCACCGCCCCCACACGTGATGCGCCGCTGTAAGAGGAGATAGCACATGGTGAGCAACCCTGGGGGAGTTAAATATATTTGGGGGGCTTTGGAGTTCAATAATTTGATGGGGTATTTGTATACATTTGATATGGGGGATTTGAATAAAATTTATTCAACCCCCATCAATTTTTCCAAACCCCCCCCCCATCAAATTATTACAATCAAAAGTCTCCCTATCAATTTATTGAATAGGAATTCATTCTGGGGTCTGTGCCTGGTTATACACGATTCTCGGGGGGGGGGGTGTATGTATATAAATATAGGTAACAGTGTGTGTAAATGTATGTATTGGTCTTTAAACAGGCTGCTGTGTGTAATAGTCTGCATCGGTGTCCTTGTCGCAGTCCGGCGTTGCCCCCTTGCCCTGCACCCAAAAGGCTGATATTGCTCCTAGAAAATCGCCACATTATCTGCCGCCTGCACTGCACAAAGAAAGACTTAAAATTGCCTCTGTCCTTAAAGGGTTAATAAGAGTATTTATTAGGTCACGGAAAATGGGTCATAATAAATCACTGTCTTTCCCTGGGCATGAGAGTACCCCCACCTATTTTTCCAGAAAAAAAAGCACTGCTTAAAAAAGGAAAATATTTTGGCAACTAAACATACAAGAGAAAAACAAAAATACATGTATGCATCACTGGGTGTATCCATTTTGTGTTGTAAACTGCCCTCATCCACAGTATCTTCACAGCACTTGCTCCTCACTGTGTGGCATTGAACATAGATAATGACCTACATCCCATAAATCCCACACAATACATGTGAATTACATCGGGGGGGGGGAATACCAAAGAATGTCGTTGGCGGACTATCATAGCTCATTCAGTGGTTAGCTTAGGTAGTCAAAGTACCCGTTTTAGCGCCTGCTTCTGCGCTTTTCTTTTCTAAATAGGAAAACATTGCTAACGGTTGTAAATTAAAATAAATAATAGGTGGTTTCAACAAGTTAAAATTGACTTGAAGGAAGCACAATGATTGGTGGAGAACTTGAAATTGGATTTTCCTTCCCTGACAGTTTTAGTCCCATTGCTTTGTGACTTGCTTCAGTCATGTGTGCCTCTGCTTATTGGACAGACTAAAATTAAAAGAAGAACTAAATTTTATGACCAATTATTTCTTTCAAATAGAGTAGTAGTTTTAAATTTTCCCTGGGTTTTATTTCAACCCCGGTTTAAACTGAACCAGAGCGGTTGTAAGCTTATTAACTCCATAGACTATAATGGCTCCGGGAAGTTTACAACAGCTCTGGATAAAGTTACACCAGGGTTGGAATACAGTCCTGAGTTTGCACAACTGCCCCGAATGAAGCCAAAAAGGATCTGTGGAACATAAAAAGGGAATATACTATTTGAGTTGGCGAACTGAAGATACACAACCTAGGGAGCCAAGCTCCATTCAAACAGGCCTATTTACTAAAGGGTGAAGCCTGGAGAATTGGCAGGAGAAGTGAAAATTCTAGGTCAAAATAGCCAAATCAGAAAAATGCTCCCATCTATCTTACTTTCCAAATCGGCTATTTGGTCTAGATTGTTCTCCTCTGCCAATTCTCCAGGCTTCACCCTTTAGTGAATAGACCTGTAACTGTTCAGCTTGCGTTGAGTGCATATAGTGGCTTCCTACTAACGAGACGGTCAAAATAAAAAAAATGATTGTACCTAATATACTACGAAAATTATAAAAATCATCAACTGCTGATTGTGTAAAATCGTACGATTGCCGATTTCACCGGAAACTCAATCCTGAACCTGCAAGTAACGCTCAAACGGAATTGATGCTTAGGATATTTTAGTCAGGCATGGTATGCTTTTGGGTAAAAAAAAAAAGCACCAAAAGGTCGAATTCGTGTTCCGATCTAGTTAGGACATTTGTGTAAAACACATGAAGTACATTCTAAAGGTTTCCCCTAAACAGGGCCTCATTGGGCCTTTCTGCATTTCTCCACTTGAAGAGAAACAAAAACTCTTTCCAATGGACATGTCAATGCTTTGCATGCTACATTACTCAACTAATTTAACTTCCCATTATGCTTAGGCAAACACCGTTTGAGAAATGTAGGATTGTCTTCTCTACTTTTAATTTAAAGACCCATCAACAAGGCAGTGTCTCTGAGTAACACTCCGTTCTACGTGCACCAAGTCAATGATGCCAACCCAGAAAGCAAATAAAACATAACATTTGTTGCATTCGTCTGGGTATATCATTGCAATCTTTACATGTTATCCCTGGTTACAGATGGGAATTTCTGCCTTTCTGCCACAAATTTGAAATTAAAACCAAAAACTAGAAAAATATTACGTGCCAATTGCTTTTGCTAGAATGCGGCATTATTGGGTAATGGCTGTGGGGTCTTGTAGATTAGCAAGTCTAAACCAGCTTGCCTTTTTCATTTTTAATACTCACCCCAAAATGTGTTTGGAATGGGGGAGGGGATTGTTTGTTAAAAAAAAAAAAAAATAATAAAAAAAATATATGTACAACACACACAAAAAAAAAAAAAAAAAACACAAAAACGTTACAGTGGTGAAACTGTAACAATGCTCTTTGGAACAGCACCTAAACTACATAAATTGCAAAATCCCCATCTATGTGTTGGGACAAAATCAAATGGCACGCTGACCACAGTCACTTCTCTCAAATATCTAGGTATGTGGTTAGACCCAAATCTATCTTTTGGCCCCCACATCGAAAAACTCTCATCTAAACTTTACCCCAAACTAGCTGCCCTGTACAGAAACAAATCCTGCCTGAGCCCCGCTGTAAGAAAGCAAATTGTACAACAGATGATTATGCCAGCTATTGAATACAGAGATCTAGTGTATGCAACGGCCCCGCAAACACACCTTCAGAAACTTACCACATTGTAGAACTCATTCTGCCGCTTTGCGCTACAATGTAACTACATGACCCATCATTGTGACATGTTAAAAGAGCTAAACTGGCTATCGCTGGAATCTAGACACACTCTTCACCTTTCCAACCTGGGTGTTTAAAAGCTTTTCTGGGAAGCTGCCACCCTAGCAGTTCCCTCATCCTATAACCTCCGATCCAGGACCTGCACCTTACTTACAATACCACAATACAAAAAGAAAGTGTCTCGATACTCATTTTCCTACAGAGCACCACAATTCTGGAATAACCTCCCAGATGCCATCAAATCTTCCCCCAGTCTAAAGTCACTTAAGAGCTCCCTATTAACATACCTCAATACGGAATGCACCTGTAAACAAGTAACACAGTCACTATTTACTACATATTTATTTTCCGTGCTAATATGTATATTTGTGTTTTTTTAATATCTTGCAATTATTACTTTGTATTTCTGTAACATTTTAATGTTCTTGAACCCAAGACATACTTGAGAAATCTCAATGTATCCTTCCTGGTAAAATACTTTATAAATAAATGTAAAAAAAAAAAAAAACACGACTGGTCCCTTTTGTTTAGCTCTTTCATGCCCAGGTTTTACAACGCTACATGTAGAGAGATCAACAGACTTAACACTTCCTCAAATAAATAAGCACATTGTGCCTGGCTACAGGAGATAACTCTTATCACTACTTTTTCTGTCATTCCCTTGGTGCATCCTGATCCTTGACCACCCACTTTCATTGGAGAATAGCTAGGTAAATGCGCTTCTCCAAAAAAATATAATATATATCTCCACATTTACAAGACAACCACTGCTATATGGGATTTAATAATAAACCTGGGAATTGCACAAATCTGGAATTTTAGGGCCTCTAGATCTTCAAAACACCAACTAAAACTGCAAAAATATGTAACGGGGGGGGGGGCAGGGGATAAAAACCAAAGGAAAAAAAAAGAAAAAACGCACGTAAAAATGATAGGTATTAAATAAGATATGTATTAAAGAAGCATGAGATATATATCTAGCAAGGAGTAATCGTTGTAAACCGTGATACAAAAAAAAATTTTTTTTTTAAAAAAGTGGTTCAAGTGAAAAGACACTGCTTAAACATGGATAGTATACACACACACAAAAACAGAGTTTGGGCTAAATAATATGAAAGCTAAAAATAGTCCATGTAGCGCATCAATAATTGTTAGCAAAAGATGAATTTTACAGACACGTGAGTCGGTGATAAATAAAAGCACTATTGCACTTCATTAATTTGCAAAGTATTTTACCAGGAAGGATATGAGATTTCTCTCGTTTTAAAGTATGTCCTGGGATTAAATGACTTAATCAGTGCAAGTAGAACTAGCAATCCAATAATACATAGAAGTCCAAAATACTTTAGGTAGGTTGCAAGCGAGTACCGTCATCTTCAATATTGCTACAAAACAAAGACACACAAAAAAAACGATACCCTCTGCACTAACAAGAATATATATGGTTACGGGTAAAGCCAGGAGTGCAGTTAATCCTAGGATTACCCAGGCTCTGTTAGCAAAAGTCCGAAGTGAAATTAAATTTCGGACTTTACCGGGTTATCTGCAAAGTATCCAGAGGCCTCTGGGTACCCTGCTTTTCTGCTCCATTTTAACCGGGTAATTCGCACATTACCCTAGTGTTGTTGGATAAAGTGTCATGTGCAACGAAACATCAGACTTTATCTGGATAATCTGCAAAGTATCCAAAAGTCTCTGGGTGCTTCGCTTTTCTTGGGTTTTCAGCAGGTTACTGATGACTGAATTCCGAGGATTACCCGGATCAAGCTGCAAACTGTTATCTGACTGATAATGAAATTGTAACCAGTGTCACAAACCACACTAAATAACCATAAATTTACTCTGCATGAATTGTCTTTAAATTTATATAATATCTTTATCTTCATAAATTAAGAGTAATCTGATATATAAGCACATAACGATTTATAAAACCTATGACACATAATAGTAAAATTCACTGTTACCCAAGCAGGGTTGGATGTTCTGCAGATTACCCAGGTGAAGCTGTGGATAGTCCTCAGATTATCCAGGTGAAGCTTCAGACTTGCACATTATCCGGGTAAAGTGCAAATTTTTCAGCTCTTCCAGACTGTTACTCAAGGGCAGTTGGTTAGTCCTAAGATTACCCGGGTAAAGTCTGAAATTTTCCTCTTTTTTTTTTCCAGCTTTACCCAGCGGTTTTGGGTGATGTCAGGATTACCCGGGTGATCCCAGGATTAACCCGTAACATATATATTAAACTCAGACCACTCACAAACATAATCGGGAGACTGCGCCCCCATAGCGTGATACTGTAAAGCAGTAGAAAATAATGCATAGAGAAATACAGGCTCCATCGATATGGCATCGGGCACTTCTAAAAGGGAATGCCCAGAACCTCTTTTGCCAGCAGCTCTGTGTTGGTGGTCCTCTGGTGGATGGCAGAGTAAAGGAGAGACTCGCCAATAAAGGGTAAAAAAAAAAAAAAAAAAAAAAAAAAAATTTTAAAATATTAATACAAATAAAAGGAATGGACACGTGGTCTATAGAGACACGTTTTGGCTGAATAGAGCCTTCATCAGTCGATATGTCCATATTTCAGCCAAAACACGTCTCAATAGACCAAGTGTCCATTCCTTGTATTTGTATTAATATTTTAAATTTAACTTTTTTTTTTTTTTGTGTACAAAGTTAAATTTAAAATATTAATACAAATACAAGGAATGGACACTTGGTCTATTGAGACGTGTTTTGGCTGAAATATGGACATATCGACTGATGAAGGCTCTATTCAGCCAAAACGTGTCTCTATAGACCACGTGTCCATTCCTTTTATTTGTATTAATATTTTAAAATTTACCTGTTTTTTTTTTTTTTACCCTTTATTGGCGAGTCTCTCCTTTACTCTGCCATCCACCAGAGGACCACCAACACAGACTGAGCTGCTGGCAAAAGGTTCTGGGCATTCACCTTAGAAGTGCCCGATGCCATATCGATTGAGCCTGTGAGTATGAGGCTCAAGAATCGATGAGTATTTCTATATGCATTATTTTCCACTGCTTTACAGTATAACACTATGGGGGTGCCATCTCCCGATTATGTTTGATTCATCTAGAGACCATCAGTGAATAAAAGAAAGGCAGTGCCACCCTTTATGTGGCCAGAGACATTCAGACCTAGAGCCGGGATCTCGTAAGTCTCATACAAATGTGAGTGGATACATACATACATACATACATGGCTGGGTCCTGGATGGACAATATGTTTCACCCCTATTTGGGTTGTGGTCCCTTTAAGTGCAACCACAGGGTTAATCATCCTGTCCAGGAAGAGGTTTAAAGCCAGCAACTCCCAGACAGGATTGTGGGAGTTTAGGAAAAAGGAAAGTGTCACGGGATGGCCCAGCACCCTCAGCCAGGGGCGGTGCACAGTGACAGTGGTGGCTATGGACACTTAGGTGCGGTGGCACGCACCTAGTTTTGCAAGTACTTTTATTTAGATGTGATTATTGTGTGGTGTAATAAAGTGTCCCCTGTTGGTATTGTGAAATGTAATTCCCTTTGTCTGCCACGCCCGCCGCCATTTTCTGATCACCTCGTGGTTCAGATCAGAATACTCGGATCGTAAAATGGCCGAATCGGCAACTCCCCGATTCGTAACGGCCAATACGAATCGGGGCCAGGGTGCCTCCTGCCAGCGAGGGCCAATGGGACTTGTGTGGGCGGGCAGGGATCCCCATTGTATTCATAAGTGTGTAAAGTGATAAATGCGTGTGTTGTGAAAAATAAAGGCAGATTTTAGCAGTGCATCCAGCCTCGACTGATGTGTCTTTGTCTCCGCCGTACTTTCGCATCTGAGCGTCCCCCGCGATCTCAGGGTACGGCGACTACCACGATACGATTCGAGCGCTCTGCCCCTGCATCGTGTATCTGGGCAGAGGCGCTGCGTATGAAGATTCGGTTCCCAGATTGCTTGGCAGAGATCCGAACCGAAGGGCGCGGCCGTGTACCGCGCTCCGGTATTGCGAGGGATTGCGGTAAGATCCGAATCCCTCGCCCAACCCGGCAGATCCGAAGATTCCTTCATTCCCGATCCGATCCGAAAAGTCATCCGCTTGAGATCCGACTGTTACCCGCACCGAGATCGGAAACGTTTCCCGCGAGATCCGAAACGTTTCCCACAACCGATACGAAGATTCCTCCGCGGCAGAACCGATCTCCACGGACGTCCCACACCCGCAAGGTCAGTGAACCAGTTGCTCGGACGCTGAGTGCTGTATGGCTCAGTGGTCGGACTGGTTCTAGGCAGGGGTCCCCTCCACCGCCCGCTAACCCCTTCCCGGGGTCACGCCAGGCCGCACGAGACGCCGAGTTCGCGTCACTCGGTAGTCGGGCCAGCGGTAAGCGACGGGGTCACGCAGATTGAGCACACCCGCAGGCGGAACAACATCTCCATTCCGTCATAGAAAGTAATCAGTGGAAGCTGTGTGTGTGTTCCAAAAGCAGGAGACGTGCGGTGCCTTGCTGGAGAGGCTTCTACATAATGGGGAAAGGATTCCCCAGGTTTGGGACTGTTTAAAGTGTTGGTGAGCCACCATTATTTTTCTGTTTATTTGTGCTGAAGATCAGGACTTTGCTTTAATTTCGCTGAACCAAAGCGTGTACTTATTATGTTGCCTTTTTGACTGCCCTGAAAGGGTGAATAAAGCTGTTTTGTTTGTGAAAGACATTGTGCACGTGCTCTGTGGGCCCCCAAACGTCACAATACATATATTTCTTGTTACCCTCTGCACTATCTTTTTTGTGACGCTTTTTGTTTTGGAGCAATATTGAAGACGACGGTACTCAACGGCAACCTAAGAGAATCAAGAGGACTCCATAACTTAAGTATATTGGACTTCTACATATTATTGGATTGCTAGTTCCAAAGAAGCATTGCAAGCCCAGAAGTGCAGGATGCAATGATAATTTTATTGGACCAGCAATACATAATAAAATACTCATGCTTTATTATGGTTTGTAAAAATTATATATATCATTGCATTGCGTGATACTTTTATGGAATCGTCATCCACCATTCACATCCATGACGAAACACTATAGGGTCTATTCACAAGACAACAAAATGGTGTTTCAACGCATACCGGCAATTCCATTTCGCACTAAATATGTTTAATTCACTATTTTGCCAAAATTAGAGAGAGTCGCCGAAGACTGCACAGAAAGAAAAGAAATAAAATCCAGAAAGCTATTACATTTTTACATTGAAACCTATGGGATTAGACCATTAAAACCTGCAGAACTGACACACCGGAAATAAAGTAATGTTGTCAACATGTCGGTGCAGTTCAGTGCTCTGAATAGATGAACAATTACTTCTCTATGGGACAATTTTGCTACTGCAGAACTGCAATGTATATGGTGAGCAGACTGCTTAGTGAATAGCCAAACTGCCCCAAAATTGCACTGAACGTGTCGGTGATTAATGAATAGAACCATTGGTCCTTTGCTAAACCCATAAACCAAGTAGCTATGGCTTCCTAAAATTCTGCCTCAGATTCCAAACTTAATCTAATTGTTCCATGGAAATCTGCGTAGAAGATTGCCGCTGGATCTTTGTTGGCATATAATGTTTTTAAACCCTTTCCATAATTCTTCAGCTTTCTCCCCCCCCCCATATATTGCATTCCTAAAAATGGATACTCTGGAGGCTAAAGCAGGAAGATGGGAAAACAAGGGACACACACACTTTGGGAAGTCAACTAGAATACAAGTGAGAGACAGCCAGGAATAACAATATTGACTTTTGTAAGAATAAGCAAAAGCTGGACATCATGCCAAATGAACAGGGAAAAAGTACATTTACCAAAACCTGTTGCAGATTGGGTAACTTCACAAATGGTTAATTAAAAAAGAAGGTCAACTCTATTTTCCAGAAGAACTTTTAACCCACTCATCAGTAAGAACAACCACCATTCAGCACACAGGTTGCGCACCTATAAAAGCTGCAGGAATTCAGTAAACAAACATCCCCAGGTTAACACGAGACTATCTTCCATATAAAGTCGATGACCAGCCTAACAAAAACAGGATGCGGTATGCTATACATTTTTGGAGGTAAAAGGTAGCAAACAATCTTTGGCTAATGCATTCTTCTTACAAGTTTATATTGAGGACACGTACATTAATTTACTCACCAAAAGCAGATGGATTACAATAAAACTGGCAAAATGGTCATCGTATAAAATGATAAAACGAAGGTCACTGAACTGGGACCTCCAAATGGGGACCTCCAACTACAGGTTTTTCCATGTAAAAGGTTTGAAAGTCCTCCCTTGCATCATCTTCACCTGTTTAGGCTGGGGTCAGACTAACGCATTTTTAATGTGCGTGTAGGCGCACTTAATCAAGGCCGTAGTAGCAGCAAATGACGGCCAATATAAGAAGTACGGCCGCACGAAAGTTTGGCCGCGCAACGCAAGAATGTAGAACCGCTAGTACTGATGTACAGAGTGCACTGCGTTGGCATAGCGGCGTGTGTGCGTGATTAGGAGATGTCAGTTGCTGCTAATGTCCAGACACAAAAAGTGTTTTATTGACGATCTGTACAAAAACACGCATCGTTTGACCGCTTTCGCGTCCACTGTAAAGAAAAAAAAAAACAAAAAAAAAAAAAACACACAACACACCTCAATGCGTTCGGACGCACTTTTTGACGGTCGATGCGAAAAATGCATTTGTTTGACCCTAGTCTTAGACTGCCCCACATATACCAAGACCAGAACAGTCATTACCGCTTCGACCCAACTCTAGATTCGGTCCATTCTAGCCACGAACACACACGAACACACACACACACGAACACACACACACACGAACACACACACACACGAACACACACACACACGAACACACACACACGAACACACACACTTTACAGCCCATCCTTTTTCAAAGGGTGCCTTTGGAGGCCTACTGCCTTTCCAAAGGCCCCCTAAGAAGCACACACGAAATTCCCCTTGCTTGGGCCCTTCATCCAGATTCATAAAAGTTCCCCTCCAAGCACATTCCTTGGATGCTTTTTACTACATCGCCTATAGCCCCACACTACTGTTGGGCAGGGAGGAGTTTTCTACTGTATATTTGTTTAACACTGCAAGGTTGCCAGATCAGCCATGTTTTCCTGGACACAACTATTTCATGCAGTAGGAGAGCGCAGTGAAGATGCTGCCCTGTAACTTGTATAATCCATATCCTTCAGCAGGGAAGGGTTTCCTAATCAAGCTAGGCCACATGGGATCCCTCACATGCATTTTATGGGTTACACATCCTACAGGGAGATATTCATGCTGATGGCAGTGCTTGAAAATAAGTTGTGTCCAGGAAAACATGGCCAATCTGGCAACTCAAACTGTAAGGGTTAATTCACTTACGTTTCCACCCTTGCATAAAATTTAAAAAAAAAAAAAAATCCCATTACACATTAATGTACTTGACAAATGTCCCATTTTTTCCAATCTGATATGGCTGACTGAAATAAAGATATGAACAAAAATGAAGGTTGCAAACTCTATAAACTTAAAAAGGCTTTTCCCTATTGCTCCGCTTAAAACTGGTTTACAAAAAAACTTTATGCGTATTTAAACTAGAGTATTTCTAAAAAAGAAAGAAAAAAAATTAAAATCCATCACGTGTTGAGGAGGTAACGAACAGGAAGTGGCCCAGCGTAGCAAATCTAAAGCCCTGCAGTGGGCTTCCTGTTTCAGTATCTGTCTTGTCTTGTCATTATGGTTAGAGTCAGGAGGGAACTTAAAGTAGCTCAGATCTACTTCAGACAGAACTTTGTAAAACCTCAATCCAACAAACTGCTCGTGTTTCAAGTCCTTGCGGGTAGTTAAACATTAACGATGTTCAAAGGGCTTGGGCAGATAAGCATGTTTGGTTGCCAAAGAATCAAAGGCCATAACAAAAAAAAAAAAAATTTGTGTTCTAGCAGCAATTCAAAAAAAAAAGTGTCAGCAGACCTGCACCTTTGCTAGTGAAAAGCATTTTACATCAAGACGTGGACAGAAAGAGATGGCAGTCCAATAGTTAACCCTACTTTATGTAGCCGATACATACAATAGAAGCCAAATATCCTTCTGTAAGTAAACGAATATGCAATATTACAGTTTCCTTTAGCAATATGTACCTTAAGCACTAAAGCAGAAATAAAAAAAGAAAGACTTGTTCTTGATCAGTGGAACATGTCAGCAGAGATCAAGGACTTGCAAATTTTTAACAAAGTGCCTTCATCAAGCTTCTCGTGAGGTCATGCACTGTGAACAGGGTCACCGTGCTTCCATGTGCATCAGTACATTGGAAATATCCCCCTTAAGGTCTTTCCAAGCACTCCGCATCACTACCTCGAAGAAATGATGGAAATAGTAGAATGTGTAAATTTTGAGAAATTATATATTTTACACACACTTTTATGGACAAATGTAACTTTTCTCACACACCCCTCAAGGATGGAATTGCAAAGTCAGGGACACCTAGGGCCCAATTGCTGTCTCCAGAAGTAACCTTGATGCCAGGACTCCCCATACCTCTTTCGCCACAATCTGCTGGGGCAATGCTCATCCCTACTGTATACTGGCATCGCCAGTACTTTGTATAGGAGGTGTTTATTTGCACCTGGGACTATCAGAATGAGCTATTACATGGTAATTCATTCTTCTATCCTGGACCTGTTTTTTCTCAAAAGATATATTAACTCCTAAAACGTGGTGACACACACACACACGTGTTAGTAAAGCACTTACCCCGGAATAGGTAAGGGAGACATTCACTGGTTTGTGCCGATTAATGTTTTGACATTAGATGTTAAGATCAAATTGTTTGACACACAAAAGAAGCACCCTGCGTGTAAGTAATGCGTTTCCTGACCTCTACACTACAATAAACTTTCATAATGTTAGTATACTCAGATTTCCTGTCTTAAAGCGAACCTGTACTAAAACAGATTCACTTTCCCAGCAATCAATTGATGTTTTTGTGGTGAGCATAATGCAAGGTCTGGTTCCTTGAGAAGATACCGCAATCTGCTACTTACAAGGCCCCGTGCCAGTTGTTACCATCTTCCTCCCACGTGGAGCTACTTTGCTCTCCAGTCTCTCCAATCAGAGCCATTGCTACTATATCACTCGCTGGAAGGAGATACAGATTTTCCAAAAGCAGGCATTCAGCTTCTCAAATCACCATTAAAAAAGATACTGAGGGCACGCATGGGTCTTCACATAAAAGTCCAATCTTTATTGTAAATGCATGAACGTGTCAACTCCTCTTGATAAAAGGCTCGAAACAAGCTGAAACATTCATGCATTTACAATAAAAATTAAAATTTTATATCAAGAACCGTGAGTGCCCTCAGTTTCAGTTTGTTGAATAGAATTTTTTTTTTTTAAAGTCCCAGAAGGGGAGCTATTCACCTGGGATGCTGTCAATAGGGATACACAGATACTAGAAGCGGTATTGATACAAATGCTCGGCCGCACGCAAAAGGTTGTAGCCCGTCTGCGCTCTGGCAACCACCTTGGGTATATATAATTAGTCTGTCCTTATTGGAAAGTGGTCACATGACATTAAATAAGGATCTGTACTCTGTATCTGAGTACCTGGAAAAAAATATCGGTACTCGGTCTTAAAAAAGTGGTAAAAAAATTGTGCATCCCTAGCTGTCAGTGTTCTGTACAGGAGAGGAAAAGCATGGGAACACAATGCCGCAACTTCCTGAACTACTGGCTAAAGGAGAGGAAAAGCATGGGAACACAATGCCGCAACTTCCTGAACTCCTGGCTAAAGGAGAGGAAAAGCATGGGAACACAATGCCACAACTTCCTGAACTCCTGGCTAAAGGAGAGGAAAAGCATGGGAACACAATGCCGCAACTTCCTGAACCCCTGGCTAAAGGAGAGGAAAAGCATGGGAACAATGCCGCAACTTCCTGAACTCCTGGCTAAAGGAGAGGAAAAGCATGGGAACAATGCCGCAACTTCCTGAACTCCTGGCTAAAGGAGAGGAAAAGCATGGGAACACAATGCCGCAACTTCCTGAACTCCTGGCTAAAGGAGAGGAAAAGCATGGGAACACAATGCCGCAACTTCCTGAACTCCTGGCTAAAGGAGAGGAAAAGCATGGGAACACAATGCCGCAACTTCCTGAACTCCTGGCTAAAGGAGAGGAAAAGCATGGGAACACAATGCCGCAACTTCCTGAACTCCTGGCTAAAGGAGAGGAAAAGCATGGGAACACAATGCCGCAACTTCCTGAACTCCTGGCTAAAGGAGAGGAAAAGCATGGGAACACAATGCCGCAACTTCCTGAACTCCTGGCTAAAGGAGAGGAAAAGCATGGGAACACAATGCCGCAACTTCCTGAACTCCTGGCTAAAGGAGAGGAAAAGCATGGGAACACAATGCCGCAACTTCCTGAACTCCTGGCTAAAGGAGAGGTAAGTGGGGGCAGATAGTCCTTCACAAAAAAAAAATAAAAAAAAAATCTATAAATCATATCGCAGTCAAGCAAGTTGGGCACATCAGCATTGAAAGAAGAGCTTCAAAAAGCAGCTGAAGGAATCATTGTGCTTCTGTAATTCCTCTGTTGCACCACGGCTCTACCAGCTTCAGTGGATATTTCTGGGAGCACAGGGTCAAGAAAACCAGAAATAAGAGAAATCATAAGAGTAGCATTCACTTCTTTCCTAAGGACACACTCCAAGGATCTTCTATTTAAAGAAGAAAAAAATAAAACAAGAGCTACGAATGAATCACATTTCCGTTTGCTACATCTATTATTCTCTCATCTGATGCAAATGGAGCTATGAAGTGTAAGTTTGTGTGTGTTAGGCAGAGGGGGGGGGATTCAATTATTCTCTTCTCGAATACACCAGTTTCCTTCTTTTCGAGGTTTGATGGATTTGAAATTGTGCAGATGTGGAGCGGGATGGCCAAAATCAGAACCCCCAGCAAACCGTCTCTAAGCAAGGGATGTCAAGCTCTGTCCCCCACCCACAGATCTTTCTGAACTACAACTCCCATGATTCTACAGTCATCAATTGCATTAAAAGAATTCTGGGAATTGTAGGCAACCAGCAACAAGGGGGGGGGGAGAAATCAGAGTTTGACATCCCTGCATTAAAGTCAACGGCAGTTTTAGGTTTACCCAAGATCTCCGCTCTTAGTTTATTTTTTTCCCCAGTTACATAAAATGGCTCTTAGAGAATGAAATCCGTGGTGGACTGAACTCCGACATGTTGTTGGTTTGTAAATGGGGGTTGGGGGAGTCAGTGGTTGGTTGGAAAAAAAATTAGGTGCAGCTATTCAATGCACAATTTAAAAAGGTGTGCAAAACTCATTAAATACCAGCTGGAGTAGAGGTAACATCACTGCTCTATAACTGGAGACACAGGTTTGAATCCCAGCAAGAGCACCTCTCCAGTAAGTGTCCTTGGGCAAGACACCCAACGTTACATACTCGCCACCCAGGACATACTTGAAAACGAGAGGAATCAGTATATCCTTCCAGGTAAAATACAATTTTTTTTGAGAGATTAGATATATAGCTATATTATACAATCTTACACAGTTTAGTATGCTAAAAGCTAAACAGTTGATAGCAATCGGTTAGCAAGTCAACCCAGGATGGTTCAAAATGTATGTTACCAGCATCCAATGAGGATTATACCAGCAGCAGGTAGAACACAGGGGTCAAATTGAGCAGGAACACAGTACCTCATTTATTATTCTCAGGAGGAACGAAATTCCTTTTTGATTGACACACAGGAGCTTTTATTAGGTTTCAGTCATGTTTCCTCATTAAGTCACCAAAAATAGATGATATTTAGAATTATTTTAAGCATTCCCTTAAACCCAGTCTGTCTTTATGTTTAAATGCATCAAATTTGCACGTGAAGTGGTGGGTAAAATTTGACATTTTGATAGTTAATTGAGGAGCAGAAATCTTGAACAGTTCCTCCACTTTACCCCTGGTAGAACTGTTTCCAGATGATAAATGTACAAGTGATGCAGTGGCATCATGCAACCTGAAGCACAAGCTAACAGTTTAGGATCTGGGAGTTGCTGCTCAAATTATTATTTGGAGGCAAGGTGGCTTTCTGTCCCATTTGTGGACACTGCTGTGAGATTGGCAACAGAGGAGCAGACCTCTAGGCAGGGGCGTACCTAAAACATTTGGCACCCAGGGCGGATCCTATATTTGGCACCCCCAACTTTAAAAATGTTTCTCCCTCCACAACACAACACACTTTAATGTTTTCAAAAATATTTTTTAGTTCAAGCATTCTGGCAGGACATGATGTATACATAATAATGATTTATTATGAATCTGCCGATGGTGGATCATGTGTCCGCTGTGCAAGAAGGGGCAAGTGTAGATTTTTTTTTAATAGTTATTTTTAAGTGATTTTGCAAACTCACAACATATCAATCCTCATGCTATGAACAAAAGTACACATGTGGCTGGTTTGTTGATGGGAGTTGTGTGTGGGTGTGTTGGGGTGGCTTGTTTTGTGTGATAGGAGTTGTGTGTTGGTGGCTGGGTTGTGGGTTGGTTGGTTTTGTGTGATGGGAGTTGTATGTGGTGGGTGGCTGGTTTTGTGGATTGGAGTTGCTGAGCAGAGAATGGGTGTGTGTTTTGCAGGTATAAGATGCTGCTATGGTATTTTTTCTTTACTTAACCCGTTTAAGACTCCCTCTTCCCTGTCCCTGTTTACCCTGGGCTGCCTATTCACTGGTGATGCAGTGAATGCTGCCTGGCCCCCTCTATGCAGGACCTCACCAAGAGCCATGCAGCTCAATAACACATTTCTGATCACTGCAGTGCTGGATAAGGAAAGGTCCACCTTAAACAGCAGTAAGCAGACAGGGCTTCATATTCTGCTGAAACCCCCCCCCCTTTACTGTCACCTCTAAAAATCGCATCCCCCTCCCCTAGAGCTGCTCCGGGGCAGGGGAGGAGCTAGGGAGGGAGTAGAGGGGGATTTTTATTTTATTCCTAATGCAAACGCCCTGCTCTGCTGCTCGTTTGAGCTGTGTTCGCAAAGCTGACACAGTGACAGTGGCACAGTGACAGTGGCACCTACTAGTACCCCCTAATGACACCAATAATCACTGGTACCTGGGGCAACCCGCCACTCCCCAAAGTACACCACTGCTCTGTGATATGCTCACACACAAATTTTGGCAAACTGACAGCAAGTACGGTACTGTTCGAAGGCAGTGCAAATCCCCATAGAGAAGTAATGGTTAATCTATTCAGACAACACCAAACAGCAGAGAAATGACAGTAAAATGCCTTGATGTTGCGGTGGTTTCAATCAGGCGAACCCCACAGGTTTCAATGTTAAAAATATTCCTGTTTTTATGCAATATATAATAAACCATTTATTATTTTAATCTGCAGTAAAAAGCCTTTGGTAAAAAAAATTTCTTCGTACCTTTTAGTAATTTTTCAGAATTTTTGCGGCAAAATTTTCCCTTTTTTTTTATAGTGGTTCTTCTTTTTTCTGTAACAGAACTTTTTATTATAAACCATAGGATCTTACATGTAAATTCCAGACATTTTCTTGCAGTAGTTTTTTTAAAAAAGTAGGCCACGGGTTTGCGGTGGCGGCATTCTGCGGCCGACTCCCTGCACTTCGGGGACCCTGCAGTGAATGGTGAATTCACTGCAGGGTGGGGAAATTGTATTCCCCAAAAGTGCAGGGAGCAACAGAACACCAAAATGTTTGCGTCATTTCAGTGCTATGTGAGTAACCCCTTTAGTGGTGAGGTTTTTTGCGGTCCCCTGGAAAGTGCCAGCCTAGGCCTTGAAAATCAGTGAAATATCAATGTACCCTTCCTGGTAAAATACTTAACAAAAGTAAAAAAAAAAAAAAATAAGTTTCACCCTAGGGGGTGGTGCCACACGGTGCACCCCCCCCCCCCCAACGGTACACCCCTGCCTCTAGGTTTGCTGAGTATTTTGCCAGTACGAAACCTTTAGGCTGGGGTCAGACGAGTGAATCGTTCACGTCTGTGATGGCGCACAAAAGTACGTCTGTGATAGCATGATATAAAGGCCAATAGAGACCCACACACGAAGTACGTCCGCACTGAACTGCGGATGCACAACGGCCGCGGCAAACGGACGCAGGTTAGGCAAGAACGTACAACCCCTAGAACGGCCGCCCAAAGTGCGCTGCGTCCACAACGTCTGCACAGTTTTGTGCGTGAGTGATCGAACGAGGTCAGACGGACTGCATTAAGGCTAGGGTCAGACGAACGCATTTTCACGTTGTCTGTGAAAAAGTGCGTTCGAACGAGTGGACGCATTTTTTCACGGAGTACGCGATAGCGGTCATACTATGCGCATTTTTCGTCCGTGATTTTGTACGGATCATCAATAAAACACTTTGTGCATCTGGACGTTATGTAGGCTGGACATTAGTAGCGTCTGACATCTCCTAATCTCTCACACACACACACACACACACACACACACACACACACACACACACCGCTAGCGGGCGCGTTCGCACTGCCTCAGTCTGACCCCAGCCTTATACGTCCACTCCAGTATTTTTAACGGACAAAATGGTTTTGCATTTTAATTCATTTTCCCTCCTACAGCAGTCAAAAATAACGTCAGTGAAAAAAAAACAGTGTGGCCACTACTGCGTCTTCCGTACTAACGTCCGTCCATACTGCATGGATGCACAGTCCGTAGAAAACGCGCTCGTCTGACCCTAGCCTGAGGCATGCATTGAAACTAAGCAAGTCATGCATGCATTTTGTAATGGTAAATCTTTAACCAGGATTTTGATTTGCACAAAAACAGGTGTACCCGCATGTGACATGTTCAGGGGTCCTATGGCTCCATAGGGCCTGGCCTTGCCAAACCGTGTGCAGCTTGTCTAAGTGCCACAGGTGTAAGGGTCCCTCCATGACACTCAAGACTGGCCCACCAATACACCAGAGATCCCGGTGTCGAAGGCATCTGTGGTCAAAAGAGCACTGACACCTCTCTGCAGGATTGATTAGTTTGGAGTGAACACTTTATCAGCTTGCTGGAGCGCCAGGGATTTAACTCACTCCCAGTAAAATTAGGCAAGCAGAAGAGGGCGAAAGGATTTATTTGTAAATAGTTTACTGAAATGGGCAGCTGAAGGAATGGGGACCCTAACAAGCAGTTCAGTAAGGGGCCCCAAACTTTGAGAGAAACTCCGCACACAAAAGCCTGAGAGAAAAAAAAAACAAGCAACATCTACAGTCAGATTCTAGGGTTAAAACATGTGTGGTGGGATGGGGAGAGGTGCCAATTATTAACCCCCTCCTGTTCCTCTTTAAACAGAACTTCCACTCTAATTCTCAAGTGAGCATTATCCACCATTGTACTTTAAAAAAAAAAAAAAAAAAGGAGGGGCGGGGCAGAATCTCTTAAAATTGCTTTTATGGCTAGGATTAATCCTAACCCTAAATCACGCATGTATACCAGGGCCTGCCTGAAAATGGCACCGGTTAGCGCAATGGCACATTCTGTGGGGCGGCACTCTCTGGGTCCTGGTGGCTGGCCACATCCCATGGACAGCTGCCAGGACCCTTGATGTCTACATCCCTCGTGGTCCAGTGGCTGTGGGCTCTACAAAGCAATCTGTGCTTCACGCACAGACCACAAAGCCTGTCCCCACACTGCAGTCTGGACTCAAGCACTGTCAGCGATCGCCGATGACCCGTCACCTGACCACCGACACTCACCGATTGTGTTAGAGCACCGGCAGTCAGGTGACAGGTCACCAGCTATCTCCGACACTCGAGTCCAGACACTAGTGTGGGACGCGGCATGTGTGTGAAGCACAGATCATTTTGCAGAGCACACAGCCACTGGACCACCAAGGATGTATAGGGACTACAGATGAAGTGGCCCATTGCAATATCACTGGATCCCCAGGGATTTGAGCTCAACACCCTCCCTGCAAAGAAAAGGTAAGCAGGAGAGGGGGGCAACGTTTAGATCTTAAATTTATTAAGAAATTTTACATGCACACCGCATTTTTTTGGGGGGGGCAGCATATCCATGTATCTATGCAGCAGAGGCTTGGGCCGTCCCTGACGTATACTAACCAAAACTCTAAAACGAGTTTAGTTTTTACACTGTATGTGCATCAGAAAACGCACGGCGAGAGCACCCCCCCCTTGCCAGCTCTGCCGCCTTTCAATAGTGGAGGTCTCCCCTCTGCGCCGAAGGCTGTCCATCCAAGGACCTTAGTTGGCTTTCTGGGAGTTGGGTGCTCCTGGATCCATAAACAATGTCTGTGCTATAAAGTAGCATTTCCAGAATTCGGCTATTTCTTACCGCCAACACCACAAAACTCATCCACGCCCTTGTAATCTCCCGATTTGACCAATGTAATAATCGTCTAGTTGGTCTCTCTCCCCCCCCAACTCTTAATTCTGAATGCCTCCGCCAGGCTCACCCACCTCTGCGAGTCCCTTCACTGGCTCCGCATCCACTGCAGAATTAAATTCAAAATCCTTTATCCTGACCTACAAAACCCTCACTAACTCAGCTCCCCACTAATCAATAAAGTGACCTGCGCCTAGCTTCTCCCCGCGTCACCTCTTCCCATGATAGACTGCAGGATTTCTCATGCGCAGCCCCCATCCTCTGGAACGCTCTCCCTCGTACGGTCAGACTCACAGGGTTATTCAGAGAGGTGAAACCAGAAGAGCACAATCTAGACCAAATGGGAGAATTTTTCACTTATCCGGTCAGTCTCCTAGTTTTCACCTCTCTCGGAATAACCCTGCTAGTTTCCCTTCCTTTAAAAACGCTCCCTTAAGACATTCCTATTCAGGCAAGTCTACCTCCTGACTCACTAATACACCCCACTGCCCCAACCAGTCCATCACTCTCACCTTGCAGTCCTCAGTTTCCAGCGCCAACCCTTCTAGATTGTGAGTTCCCACGGAAACAGGGCCTTCGTTTCCTCCTGTACTGGTTTGTCAAAATGTTGTTCAGTCTCAATGTATTGTAACCCTGTCTATATTATGCCCATTGTTCAGCGCTGCATAATAAGAGGATGCGGCCAGTTGAAATGGTATACAAGGTCTCTTAATACTTCTTAAAAATTTACTCTAGCATAGTGGTTCTCAACCTTGATTCACAAGTATCCCCTAACAGATCAGATTTTAAGGATTACCTTGGGGAAACGCAGACTGAATCCTGCAATCAATCACTAGTTGTTTAGATATCTGGCAAACCTGGCCTGTTAGGGGTACTTGCGCACTAGGGTTGGGAAGCCCTGCTCTAGCATGCTCATGTCGTCATGTTGACAGCGCTTTAAAAAAAAAAAAAACGATTCCTGTCACCATAGCCACTTAAGCATATGTGTTTGTAGGGGGTAGAGTCAGTCACAATAGTCAGATTTCTAGATCGGTGGAGGCAAAAAAATGGAAGTTGTAAATTGTGAATGGCTTACAGGGTTGACATTTCAGTCCTAGCATTTGTCTTGAAGTCATACTTCTGGATTGTTCCATGAAAATCTATGGACAAAATTGTGACTTGTTTCGAAAAAATGTGTACATGGCTATAGTTCGTTTAATACGCTTTTCAAACCCTTTATCAGTTTGAAGCAAAATATGGAGCTCTTTTGTATCCTTTATCACTTCAGTTTTCTGTCTCCAAAACGGGTGAACAAAAAAAAAAAAAAAACACTCCAAACTCCACCACACACACGAAGATCTGTTTTTCTGCTCCAGTCATTATTGGAGCTAGACATGGATGCTCAAATGCTTTAGCCAAAGATAATGTTTCACACAAATTAAATACCTGACAAGCTAATAAGATATCTAGAGATCTACTTACAGTCCTGTCTCCACTGTGCATCAGTCATACCCATTACTTTAGACATTTTTTCTGCTTCATCTTTCACATTCATTATCTGCCGTTTTGCAAAGCACAGAACATCATAGAAATACCCCCACCCCACAACGGTTCTGAAAATTGTATGGGTTTCACCATGTACACTTACAAAATACGTACAAGGATTTAATATCATTCTCATGAGAAGTAAAATTTAAAAGACCTACACTTAACAAGACACATAATGCTCTCAAAATTAGAATTTGGAATAAGTGGATAGATTTGTCATTTTTGGAATTTCTTTTACGGATTTATGAACTGAATGATATTAAATCGCGTTGGATATCATCTTACACCATGTGGGAACCACAAGCAGAGTTAAGGTTCCCTGGCTTCCCCTAGGGAGGAAATTACAGGTGATGCAGAAAAACAGATTATATAGTCTAGGGTGTGACATATACAGGGACCAGGTTGTCACTGGCTCAAATTCCTGACATTGTAAGAGATATCTAGCTTTTTTTTTTTTTTTTGGGCATCCAAACTGTAACCGGCTCTTTACGTTTGGTGACAATTCTGTCAATGTCAAAACCTCTCACTCCAACCCTATTTAGGCTGGGGTCAGACGAGCGTAGTGTTCACGTCCGTGATTGCGCCTAAGGCTAGGGTCAGACTAACGCATTTTTCACGTTGTCCGTGAAAATGTGCGTTCGAAGAATGGACGTATTTTTTCACGGAATACGCGATAGCGGTCATACGATGCGCAGTTTCATCCGTGATTTTGTACGGATCATCAATAAAACACTTCTTGCATCTGGACGTTATGTTGGCCGCACACTAGCAGCGTCTGATGTCTCCAATTCACGCACACACGCCGCTAGCGGACGCAGCGCACTCTGTACGTCAGTACTAGTGGTTTAACGTTCTCGAAAAAATGCGTTTGTTTGCCGCTTGCGTTGCGCAGCCGGACTTTTGTGCGACCGTACTTCGTATATTGGCCGTCATTGCCCGGCACTTGCTGCTAGTGCGGCCGTGATTAAGTGCGCCTGCACGCGCGTTCGCACTGCCTCAGTCTGACCCTAGCCTAAAAGTACGTCCGTGATAGCATGAAAGAAAGTCCATTGGAGCCTGACACATGAAGTACATCCGCACTGAACTGCGGACGCACAACGGCCGCGGCAAACGGACGCAGGTTAGGCAAGAACGTAATACTGCTAGAACGGACGTGCGGAGTGCGCTGCGTCCACAACGTCTGCATAGCTTTGTGTGTGAGTGATGGAGCGAGGTCAGACGGACTGCATTTATACGTCCAGCATTTTTGACGGACAGAATGTTTTTTCATTGTAATTTATTTTCCCCTCCTACATCCGTCAAAAATAACTTCAGTGAAAAAAACGGACTGTGTGACCACTACTGCGTCATCCGTACTGACGATGTCCGTACTGCACGGACGTACAGCCCGTAGAAATCACGCTCGTCTGACCCCAGCCTTAGATGACATCAAAAGAATGGAACAATACGGATTAATTTCATTTAACAAATGAAATTTGTTTCTAGAGTGAGTCCTAAGGCCAGGGTTTCATGAGCTTGGAGGGAACGTCCATGAGAACATAAGTTCTTGCCGCTCAGACGCCCATGTGACCACCTCCCTGAGTGCATGTTAGTTCGCTCAGCCCTACAAAGTGCGAGCCTCCATAGGAGGCTCGCACTTTGTAGACCCGTCCAACGTAGCTGTCGACAGGGAGGAAATAAATCACACCCATTGTAACATGCGATACTATTACACACATTACATCGTGTGACCCTCGCAGCCGAGCTGTCATTATGCTACGACGGACGCTGAGAGGAGGGGGTCACTTCAGATGCACTGAGTGCACTCGTGTGACCCGCAGCCTGAAGTTGTAGCACAGCAGCACTATAGCGGAAGTAGCAGTTTTTTGGCCAGCAGATGGAGCCCTGTCAAAGTGCATATGGTATGAAAATGTGCTGCAGGGATTCTACAACACATTTATACTGTAAAATGGGGTACCACAAAACCACTGGTTCCCAACAGTGGCTATAAATGGAAAAGAACCTTGGAGTGAAGGATTTATCTATATGCAAAGCTTATGCAGTTTTGTATAGAACAATTCCGAAAAAGGTAGGAACAACTGGCTAGTGGCTACCTGGATTAGTCAGGTCCTACATGACAACCCCCGCCCCCCCCCCCCCCAAGATTTCATAAGCTCTGTATTCCATTCTATACTAAATAGGAAACTGTTTACAAGTCATTTCTTAGCCAATTCAAGAGGATGTATTTCTAGCAAATGTTGCACAGCTAAGCAGACCACTCCGTCATATGAAGAGTACCCATCGTGCACTTAGAGATCAGAAGAGGAGATGGTTCTATGACACCCAAACCACTTCCTGAGGTTTATCTGCTCTAGAGTGAAAAAAAAAATATGTATATAAAAATTATAATCTCACGCACTACAAGGGTTGTAGTGGAGGACAAAAAGGGAGATAAAAAGCCTCCACACTATAATAAGTGTTTATTATTGAAGAAGCCACTTGCACATCACAGCAATTCGATGAATTGCATCCCAGCGCTCCTGTGCCACATGTTTTGACCAGTTGCATAAACCTTAGCTCTGCTACAAAGTCAGTGTGTGGCATAGCATTGATTTTAGGGCTCTGTGTAATAACAGACCCAGGATGCATAAAAGGGAGACAGATGTCATTTGCATATCCTACCCATTATGCCTTGCTGCATATGGGGAATGTGGCACAGGAGCGCTGGGATGCAATTCATCGAATTGCTGTGATGTGCGGGTGGCTTCTGCAATAATAAAACTAATATATATATATATATATATATATATTATATATTAGTTTTATTATTGCAGAAGCCACCCGCACATCACAGCAATTCGATGAATTGCATCCCAGCGCTCCTGTGCCACATGTTTTGACCAGTTGCATAAACCTTAGCTCTGCTACAAAGTCAGTGTGTGGCATAGCATTGATTTTAGGGCTCTGTGTAATAACAGACCCAGGATGCATAAAAGGGAGACAGATGTCATTTGCATATCCTACCCATTATTCCTTGCTGCATATGGGGAATGTGGCACAGGAGCGCTGGGATGCAATTCATCGAATTGCTGTGATGTGCGGGTGGCTTCTGCAATAATAAAACTAATATATATATATATATATATATATATATAATATTAGTTTTATTATTGCAGAAGCCACCCGCACATCACAGCAATTCGATGAATTGCATCCCAGCGCTCCTGTGCCACATGTTTTGACCAGTTGCATAAACCTTAGCTCTGCTACAAAGTCAGTGTGTGGCATAGCATTGATTTTAGGGCTCTGTGTAATAACAGACCCAGGATGCATAAAAGGGAGACAGATGTCATTTGCATATCCTACCCATTATTCCTTGCTGCATATGGGGAATGTGGCACAGGAGCGCTGGGATGCAATTCATCGAATTGCTGTGATGTGCGGGTGGCTTCTGCAATAATAAAACTAATATATATATATCTCACGAGTATAGCAGTATGTAGCGATACAACCTGTTGAGAGTATCTCTGCCTCTTCTTCCGGTCTGGAGAGATAGGTATCTATCCATTCTCAGTGCAACCGAGTTAACGGGATGCTACCACCAAAACATGAAATGTCCTTGTTTATTTCATGGTGCTCATATTACATGTGCTTTGTTTTTCTCTTATATAGGAGTAAAATATTTTTCTTAACCTACATTTGTCACTGGGTGCATCCATTGTGTAATGTTAACTGTCCCCCCCATAGTATCTCTCTCTCTCACTAGGTCACTACTGTGTGGCTTTGGCCATAGAACAGTCTATGGGACGATCACTTTACTCAAAACATTGTATTGTGTGGGATGTATTCAAAGGACATCACCAGGGGGTAGATCAGAAGTCTTAAGTGCCCTGTCATACAGCTGCCAGCTCTCATCTCAGCCAGGAGAACAATAGCCTCCATCTTATCTAAACATTCCCTCCTTCACCTCATTAACTGTTAAATAAACAAGAGCCACAAAGCTTTTGGTAAATGTTGCATCATGGAAAAAAAAAAAACATAAAAAGATAACACTTTTCCTTTTTACTTGCAATTACTTCAAAAGAAAAAAACAAAAAAAAAAACTGTTTTATAAAGTGGTTTGATTTGTAAAAGGCACAAGTAATCTAGTTACAGTTTATGTAAGTGGTAGTGTGCCTTTAAGGTGGTTCATTAAAAACAAAAGCATAATCTAATCAGACATCAATGGTCCACAATTACATATCACATGCAGACACCATTTGGCGTGGTGTCCCCAGCAAGGTAAGGTTTGTACAAAACACCCGCCGGATGCATGTGTTTTCCCAAGAGACGCAGCTTGGAAGCTGTAAATAAGCAGATGTAGTCAGACAATCCCTCCTCGGTGCAATCTAGAAATACCTGTTAAAAAGGAAAACATTACGACTAGCTTTGAAGTTTCAATCCAAAAGGGATTTATAAAAAAAAAAAATAAAAAAAAAAAAAATAAAAAAAAAAAAAAGGCAGGGTAAGTGGGATTTCTTTTCACCCTCGTTTTTAATTATTATTTTACCAAAAGCGCCGCATTTTTTTTTTTTATTTCTTTTTAAAAGTCATAACTCGAATTGCTTTAAAAATCCAAATTATAGTAGAAGGTACAAATGTAAAACGTGTGTTCTTGGGACAAAGTTCAGAAGGAATATTAGGCTTTACATAGTTATTAAATGGTTTCCTTTATCCAATAGGTCTCAGATTCACGATGCCCAGGTTCTGGTGATATGATTATATTTGAGGACAGATGCCACCATCAGTATGTTGTTATTACCATTGTTTATAGATCACTTATTTTTTTTACATAGGGCCAAATTTCAAGTCTGGTGTAAGGTTACCAGAGCCATTAACCTCCCTGGCATTAGGATTCTGACATTTTTTTATGGTCAGAATCGTTACAATTTATTTGGCCCCCTAGCGGTATAGCGAGTGTGGCTCGGGGTTAAATGCATTGCAGAAACCAGTAACCCCGCGCCGCACTCTGTTTACATTACCTGTCACTGCGATCCCTCGCTGTCACCTCCGGACGATCGCAAAGTCATGCTTCCTGGTTCCCTTCGTGCGAGAAGGGAACTGGGAAGCAAAACGCCGCGATCGCCGAGGTCAGCGAGGGAGCGCAGGTACAGGTAATGTATGCAGTCCAAGTGCTGCTAGGGGTTACCACTTTAAGCACTGAAAGTTAACCCCGAGCCACACTCGGGAATACCGGTCGGGGGGGGCAGGGGGGAATTAAAGCAAGGATCTCGCACCCCAGATGTTTCTGAACTACAACTCATATGATGCTCTGGCCTTAGTATTCAAAAGGATTCAGGGAAATATAGGCAATCCACATCTGGTACAGGTCTGAGATCCCTGCATTACAGTCAATGATTGTGTTTGGGTTAGGTGTACACCTGACTCCTAGTCCATAACAAACACACACTATATATAAATAAAATAAAAAAAACACCCCACACAATAATGTGACCAGTGAAAAAGAGGAAGCCAGCCACTGGGCAAAGGTGCTTCCAAAAGATGCTTTATAGAAGCCATTAAAAAGCTTCAAAAACAGCTCATCATAGCCTACACCCAGGCAGGACAAACCAAGCAAACGTGGGAAGCAAAGTGTTCTAGACACAATATTCATGAAAACATCCAAAAAGCTTTGAGCCAGAGGTTGAATTCTAGGAGTCATTGGCTCCTAAATTGGTCAAGATCTTGTGTACAGTGATCTGATGTATGGACAGCGAGCATAAACAAAGCCATTTGTTGTATGTCAAACCTGACACATATGAAAGCAAGAAGCATAAACTACCTGTCCACCAGCATTAAGAATGCAGGACTGAACTCAGTAGGTTCCACTGGGGGAGATTTAGAATATTGACCCCATCACCTTTCCAGAGAGACATGCAACACGTCAAAGAATAGACCGTGAATCACAAATTCCATCCCTCAGTTTCTGAACTACAAACTCAAGGTTCCATCCATTGCATTGAAAGAATACTGTAGGCCACAGCCTAGACCAGTGATGGCCAACCTTGGCACCCCAGAGGTTTCTGAATTCCATGTCCCCATGAAGGTCTGCCTTAAAGCCAGTGGAACATTCTGGGACATGTAGTTCAGAAACCGCTGGGGTGCCAAGGTTCGCCATCACTGCCCTAGACTCCGTTCCCAAAAGATTACAGAGTCATCACTTTGTCCTTCATCTCAATGACAGCTGTGACCTCAGGTGCCCTCTATCAAAAAAGGTGCACAATATGGAGAAAATGTGAAGAATTACAAAACACAGGACACAATCGTTAAGGTTATTAATTATTCTGGATTTAGCGCATAGATACATTGAGTTAACTCAAGACTAGTTTGTCTTTATGTTCACAATCCCCGCCACAGGAGGCATTTTACTTTCTGCCTCTAACAAGTTTTTTTTAATATTAAAAAAAAAGAAACAAACAGAATCAATGAGCAGCCCTGGAAAAGGTCTTTAATTACACATTCAGCTTTTCGTGACAGTGATGGCGACTCACGTGTCTTTAGCGTCTCCGTTTGGCTTCTCCACATGTTTTTCACTATGAAAAACTGCCATTACGAGAAACATCCTGTTGTCTAATCTTCAGGTCTACTTATCAAAGGGCGGGGAGAATTCTGGTCAAGGTACAGCCAAGGACTGTGTCATTCAGCATAAAAAGAGCTCCATGCCCTCTGAACAGCAAGGCATTCCTCCACCTTGGGAAGGAGAGACGACTCAGAGCATGAAGAACACATTAACCCCTTGTGTAACCCTTTTACAGAAAAAAAAAAAAAATTGTCCATTTTGGAGACCTGCTCACACTTTAATTATATGAAGACACTTTGTGCAGTACAATATTTCTTCGCAGAATCATCTGCCAAACCAAGACAGCAGACCCCCCCCCAACCTGAAAAAAAACAGGAGTTAATTGCCCCCCAAAAAGGCACAGGATTTGTAAAAGGATGACCAGCACATGGCTACATTAAATTAATATATGCAAGAGCCTCAGGTGTCCAGGAAGCTCAATTCCACACCTTGAGAAAATAAATTGATACATCTCTCTCAACAATACATCATGATTTCATAAACCTGGAGGGGGGGGGGGGAGAGAAATAGGTGGAGGGGGGGGGGGAGAGAAATAGGGGGAGGGGGGGGGGGAGAGAAATAGGTGGAGGGGGGGGGGAGAGAAATAGGTGGAGGGGGGGGAGAGAAATAGGTGGAGGGGGGGGGGGAGAAATAGGTGGAGGGGGGGGGAGAGAAATAGGTGGAGGGGGGGGGGGGAAGAAATAGGTGGGGGGGAGAGAAATAGGTGGAGGGGGGAGGGAGAGAAATAGGTGGAGGGGGGAGAAAATAGGTGGGAGGGGGGGGAGAGAAATAGGTGGAGGGGGGGGGAGAGAAATAGGTGGAGGGGGGGGAGAGAAATAGGTGGAGGGGGGGGGGAGAGAAATAGGTGGAGGGGGGGGGGAGAGAAATAGGTGGAGGGGGGGGGAGAGAAATAGTGGAGGGGGGGGGGAGAGAAATAGGTGGAGGGGGGGGAGAGAAATAGGTGGAGGGGGGGGAGAGAAATAGGTGGAGGGGGGGGAGAGAAATAGGTGGAGGGGGGGGGAGAGAAATAGTGGAGGGGGGGGGAGAGAAATAGGTGGAGGGGGGGGGAGAGAAATAGGTGGAGGGGGGGGAGAGAAATAGGTGGGGGGGGGGGAGAGAAATAGGTGAGGGGGGGGGGAGAGAAATAGGTGGAGGGGGGGGAGAGAAATAGGTGGAGGGGGAGGAGAGAAATAGGTGGGGGGGGGGAGAGAAATAGGTGGGGGTGGAGAGAAATAGGTGGGCGGGGGGGGGAGAGAAATAGGTGGGGGGGGGGAGAGAAATAGGTGGGGGGGGGGGAGAGAAATAGGTGGTGGGGGGGGGGAGAGAAATAGGTGGGGGGGGGAGAGAAATAGGTGGGGGGGAGAGAAATAGGTGGGGGGGGGAGAGAAATAGGTGGGGGGGGAGAGAGAAATAGTGGGGAGGGGGGGAGAGAGAGAAAATAGGTGGAGGGGGAGGAGAGAATAGGTGGGGGGGGGGGAGAGAAATAGGTGGGGGGGAGGAGAGAGAAATAGGGGGGGGGGGAGAAATAGGTGGGGGGGGGGGAAAATAGGTGGGGGGGGGAGAAAATAGGTGGGGGGGGGAGAAAATAGGTAGGGTGGGGGGGGAGAGTCATACAATCTGTTCGAAGATGCAGAAGTTCAAAAGTATAAATAAACTTAATACATTTAAAAAGAAAACATTACTGCAAAGCTACAGGCTGGAGTTTCCTCGTCTAACTCATCCTCTGCAGAAAATGTGCTTTAAATCTGCAGATCAGCTTCACACATGGTTGAAAATGCTAATCATTGTCCTTCAGACACACATAGGCTGCTGCCTCAGCGAGGACTGAACACAGAGGTACAATGCTTCATTTAAAGCAGCCCTTGCCTGCACACTTTAAAGCAACAGGTAAGACCCACACTCCAGCAAAACCAGTCACTGGGTGACACATGGGGCCATGCTGTCCTGCCCAGGGTTCCCCTGATTGCAAGGCAGGATCATACAGGTGTGAAGGTTATGCCAAAGCAAGCTACTCACAGCCATATCTGGGGCGAAGCAGGGGCGAGATCTCCTCATGTTGCATCCTGCTAGAGTTGCTGGGTTGACTTCTGCTGGTTTAGCCCAGGCTGGATGTTTCCCTGATGGAGGTGATGGTTTAACCTCCTCCTCCTTCACAGCACAGACTGTGCAGAGTCCACTCTGGGTAATTCCCTCTCTCTCGCCTGCCTGCAGCTCTCAGGCTGTGTCAATGTGTGCTTCCTCCTCCTCCTCCTCTTTCTCCTCTGCTGGGGGTGTCTGCTCCCTCCCCCTGCTTTCTCTCTCCTTACTCTCTCCTGTGTGTACAGAATTAACCTATCAGGAGATAGATACCCTGTGTGGAGAATGAGGGGTTAATATTTTTTTAAATGCTAAAATTACTGTCCCACTCAGTAAATAGATATTATCACAAATAATAAAGCAGTAGAAATAGAAAGTACTGGGAACTTGATACATTTAGCAAAACAAAGAGCTTTCTGAACCATATCAATGCAACACAGGCAATCTAGCTCCCCCTACTGGTGAGACTAGGAATTAATCATTACTCAATGTCAAGAAACTTTAACTGATTATTATTTATTAAGCACCAACACATTCTGCAGCGCTGTACAAAAGTGCAATGGGTAAAGACAGGACAATTCTACTATACATACAGGGAACCAGTCAGTATTACTGCCCAGAGATACAGGCCCGTCTTTAATATTGATTGGACCCTGGGCAAACATTTTCTTGCCCCCCCCCCAAAAGCCAGCCCACCGTATAATTTTGCTATCCAACCCCAACATCCCAAAAAAAATATCAAGGACTTGTCTCACAAAACAAGTCCTTAGATTGATCTGTAACAGTACGTACAAGCCAATTATAGCCTCTTCTAGGCTCTTTCTCAGCATATATTACTATTAACAGTTATATGTTCTTGGAGAAAAGGCATGTTAATATCTTAATAACTTTAAGTAATAAAGTGCAAATGAACATTATTATGTTTCAAGTGTAAGACAAATAGCTTTATAGTCTAGTCATAATACAAAAATAAGAATTATATGTACCCAGCACAGACCCCCCCCCCAGAAATATATGTATCCAGCACAGCCCCCAGAAATATATGTATCCAGCACAGACCCCCCCAGAAATAAGTACCCAGCACAGGCCCCCAGAAATATATGTATCCAGCAGAGACTCCCCAGAAATATATGTACCCAGCAGAGGCCCCCCAGAAATATATGTATCCAGCAGAGACCCCCAGAAATATATGTACCCAGCAGAGGCACCCAGAAATATATGTATCCAGCAGAGGCCCCCAGAAATATACTTACCCAGCATAGACCTCAGGATCAGGTGACCCATGTGTTCCTCCGAGCGCCAGCATTTTCCTCCACGTGGCCGCCGGCTTCTGAAGGCTGTGACGCGCTCTCGCCTGTAGGCCATGTCACAGCCTTCACAGGACGGCGGCCGCGCGAGGGAGAATGGTGGTGCTCGCAATTGGACACAGCCAGTCGAGGGGGCTGCTAGCGGAATGCTGTTAATGCATTCCGCTAGCAGCGGCGGCAGTCGACCATGGTTTACGCAGGCCCATGGGGCAGCTGCTTTGGGCCCCTCAACACTGACTGGGCCTGGGGCAACTACCCATAGGCGTCTCTACAGGGGGAAAGGGGGGACAATTGCCCCCCTAGGTTATTCCTTGCCCCCCCATGTGCCCCCCCCACCAGAAATTAACATTCAGCTTCCCACCATTTTCGGACTGCATATCTCCGTCCCTGTGCATCGTACATGAACCATCTAGGTGTCATTGGAAAGGGAAGATCCTGGCCTTTCCAATGATATCTAATATGACCATATTCAGTGTGACACAATAGTCATAAAACATTAAATAAAAACATGCACTTAAACATTTTCACAGGGTTGAAATGGCTCAGCAGTGAAGTGGTTAATGTTTAGACTATACATTACATTGTGTATTACGTTAGTTTTTGCCTTGGTTTAGTTGTATATTAAGGGTTAATGGATAGGCTTCATCCCTCACAGTATACATTTAATTTTTTCCTTGATTAATAGCATTTTAGGGGTTAATGGGTTGGCTACATGCCTTACAGTGTATTAATTTCATGTTTTCCCTTGATCAATGGCATTTTAAGGGTTAAGGGGTAGGTTAAATGCCATGTTGTTTATTGTTTTTATTTTCCCTGGGTTTATGGCATTTTTAGGGGTTATTATGGAAGTTAGACTCTAAAGGGTCTATCTTTGTGCTTTTCGTCACATTTCGGGGAATTAATTTCGCCGAAAATATGGTGAATTCACTATTTAGCGAATGGTCACTGTAATTTGCTAAAAGTGGAGTCACTGAAGCAGCTATCGGACAATCAGTGAAAACTGACGAATTGCGGCAAATAAATTATTGAATTTAAGTATCAGTTTAGTACAACAAAAAGGTATCATTGCGTCACATTACTCTGGGGTTTTGGAATCTTATTTATATATATGTTACGGGTAAAGCCAGGAGTGCGGTTAATCCTAGGAGTACCCGGGTTATCCTGACATTACCCAGGCTTCATTAGCAAAAGTCCGAAGTGAAATTAAATTTCGGACTTTACCCGGGTAATCTGCAAAGTATCCAGAGGCCTCTGGGTACCCTGCTTTTCTGCTGTATTTTAACAGGGTAATTCGCTCATTACCCCAGTGTTGCTGAATAAAGTGTCATGTGCAATGAAACATCAGACTTTATCCGGGTAATCTGGAAAATATCCAAACGCCTCTGGGTGCTCCGCTTTTCTTGGGTTTTCAGCAGGTTACAGTTGACTGAATTCCGAGGTTTACCCGGGTAAAGCTGCAAACTGTCATCTGACCGATAACAAAATTGTGGTTTTTGGTTATTTTTAATGAAATTGTAACCACGGTCACAAGCCCCACTAAATAACCATAAATTTACTCTGTGCGTTAATTATCTGAAAATTAATTTATGAAGATAAAGATATTATATAAAGAGTAACCTGATGGTTATTATGTTTTATAAATGATATATAAGCACATATGACACATAATAATAGTAAAATTCACTGTTACCCAAGCGGGGTTGGATGTTCTGCAGATTACCCAGGTGAAGCTGTGGATAGTCCTCAGATTACCCGGGTGAAGCTTCAGACTTGCACATTATCCGGGTAAAGTGCGCATTTTTCAGCTCTTTCAGACTGTTACCCAGGGGCAGTTGGTTAGTCCTAAAATTAACCGGGTAAAGTCCAAAATTTTCATTTTTTTGCAGCTTTACCCAGCGGTTTTGGGTGATGTCAGGATTACCCGGGTACTCCTAAAATTAACCGCACTCCTGACTTTACCCGTAACATATATACTTATTTAGGGCCCTATCAGCTGATGTGAGCTAACCCTTGCGTCGGCTTGGTTTTGCGTTAGCTCCAGGTTAATCGAGTCTAGGACCTGACCAACATATTGTTTGTCTCTCGCTACAAACAGGAAAAATCACTTAGCGCGTCGCTATTAGCGATTTGTACCGCAAGCTTACTGTACTTTCCGTGTCCTTTACTTAACACGGCGAATGCTCGAGATCTCTCGCGATTTTGTAACCAACAGATCACTTGGTGTCTGCGCAAATTTTTTGAGTGAAGCTAATTGCAATATTTTCCTACTGCTCAACCATGGTGTAAACTCCAAAAAAACAGATCCTCGTCCAAAATTAACAGGCAATTGAAAGGAATGCAGCACAGGTGTTGGCCCCATACACCATACTAATGTATGTGGTCAGCAATGTCGCTGCTGTTGCAGTAGGCTCTATTATAATATAAATGTATCCTTTACCCACATACTGTATATCCTAATTCTAATATATTGCCTAATTTTAAACATTTTATGCTGGGGGTTATTCATAGTATGCAAGTAAGCAGTTGATTATTAGGGTGACCGTGTGGACCATGTTTAAAGGGACCCGTGAATAAGTCTTGCCCTGAAACATGTATTATTTATATGCTGCAGCAGGGAAGTTATTGTCGCTCACCTGGCCTTCCTTTTGGATAGATTAAATGCAGTGTAATGATTCTACATGCTGTCAGGTGGCATTTATCATGCAATGCCCATCAACCTTAATTAATATATGTGTGCATATAAACATGGATGATGCGACCACCTTGGAGGATTTTAATAATGCAGGGGTGTGTTGTTATTCACTGGATGTGTTCATATTCATGCCTGTGAGGGCGGGGGATAGGTATGGCCCGACACTCTGCAGTGGAAAAAAACAGGCATTAACGTTAGCTGCGGTGTCTACCGCATATTACAATCCAAACGCTAACGGGTTAAGTAACCCGTTTGCGTTTGGTACCTTGCGCTTTTCAGCACGAGGTTACTGTACTTTGCGCTCCCTATACTTAACATGGGGAGCACAAAGTGTTAATCAGCGTTAGAATTACAACGTCCCAGCACTGATTAACGTCTGGCTCTGGTTAGCGGAAAGTTAACCACAGCCAGGACTTGGTGTTAACGGATTCTGCTTCTGCAGAATCCGTTCACACCAGCCTAAAAATAAAATACAGAATCCTATACTCACATCCTGTCCCGCGGCGAGGACTGCGGCTCCAACCGCCTCCGTCCGGTGGGAGCAGGGAAAGATTGGGGGAAAAAGTCCCCCAGTCTCTGCCCTGCGTATCACTATGCTGACCAGCCAGACTCGCGAGGCGAGATCCGGCAGGTCATGTGACCGCTGGTGTCTGGCTCAATGGAGTCCTATGGACTCCGTCGAATGGATGCTCACGGCTGCGCTCAGCGCTACCGGGAGCATCCCGGGCCGTAGCGTGCGGTAACAATGCAGGCAGCTTTTTAAGCGCCTGCATTGTAATTCCACGCTAAACCGGGGGCGGTAGGGGGAAAACTGTGGGCACAGTTTTTTCTCCCTACCACCCCCGTTTTAGCGTGGAGATCGTAATGTGGCCCCAGGAGAGAAGTTATTAATATTATGAAAAACAACACTAAGATAAATCCTGCTATTACTAAAGTATTTACCGGAGACCTTTTAGGAGTATATCAGTGTTGTGATGGGTAACAGCCTACATGACAATCTGTTCTAACTTCTAGAAGACGCTAGCTTTCTAATAATCTTATTAAACAGTCTGCTGAATGACCCCCCCCCTACTCTTTCCCCCATTTACTCCCCTTCTCCTGCTTTTATCAGTATTCTGTTTTACTTTATTAAGCAGCTATCTCTTGCATACTCTGTTTTGTTTATCCATGCATGATATCTATTGATATGTCCTAATTAAGGCTCGGGTCCGACGAGCGCAGTGTTCACGTCCGTTTTGCCTCACATTTTAACATTCGTGGTAGCATACAATTATGATCAATAGAGACCCACACAAGAAGTATGTCCGCACAGAAGTGCGGACACACAACGGACGCGGCAAACGGACGCAAGTTAGGCAAGAACGTCAAACCGCTAGAACGGACGTGCGGAGAGCTCCATGTCTGCAACGTCCGCATAGCTTTGTGTGTGAGTGATGGAACGTAGTCAGATGGACTGCATTTGTGACGTAAAGCATTTTTGACGGAAAAAAAAGTTTTTCATATTAATTTTATTTCCCATCTACATCAGTCAAAAAAAACATCAGTCACAAAAATGGACCGTGTGGCCACTACCTTGTCGTCAGTCAGAAAGTACCTCCGTCGTGCACGGACGCACAGCTCAGAATGCGTTCGCCTGACCCTAGCCAAAATCTCAGAAATAACAAATTTTAAAAATGATCTTTAGTTATAGACAAAGGCGTTTGTCTGAAACGATGGGGCTAGTCCTGCTAGGATTGCTGGGTCGGCCATGTTTTCCTGGACACGTACAATTTATTCATGCTATTGGGCAGCACGTGAAAAATGCAACCTCGCGACATGCAGAATGAATTCAATATGCTGCAGGTAAGAAATCAAAACGGAATCCCAGGTGACCTGCTTTAATTTCCTTCCTGCTGCATGAAATAGTAATATGTGTCCAGGAAAACCTGGCCAATCTGGCAATACTAGTTATTGCCCAGCACCACCACCTGTGTCTTATACAGAGTTAGCTAGGGTGTTACATTTGCTTAGGAGATGTATGCTTTATAATGTATACATGATTGTATTTACTTTTGGATTTGCGCTATAATGTAACAATTGTATATTGCATAATATGATCTTTTGTTGTGAATATTTGCTATTTTATGGGTTGTGTTTGTAAATAAATGATATGTTTTTATATTTTGCAAACGTTATTGTGCATAGCGGATCATTATTATTTTATTATATATGTGCAGAGAGAGGGATGTGCCCACTTGCTCAGAGAAATGTTCCTGCTTTCCACCTTTTTTCTACATCTACACTTTTTGGGTTTTTCAAATTTTATTCTTGACAGGGGTCATGTCCTAAAAGCAAGAATGGGATCTTAGCAAGACTTGTACATCCGAGTAACCATTGTCATATCTCACTTGGCACACCAGCCACAATCAAATTTGGTATTAATATGTGTGTGTATTTTTATGTATAATAATTTTATTTGGGAGGGTTGTATGATAAATATTAATTATATATATATATATATTATAATTTACTTAACACTGTCCACCTGAAGTGTATTATTAATTTTTTTTCTATTGAATGGAAAAGGGATGATTAAACTAAGTGGTGGGAATTGCCTGGGAAGGTATGTTTTACACCATAATCGCTGAATTTGAAAATCATGTCAAATTAGGTAACTCTTCAGCTTGATTTTTTTGTTGGCCAAAAATGTACAATTCCCTTGCAATTGTCACCAGATTCATCTCATACAGTAGAACGCCTGAGGCTGCAGTCACGCGTGCGCAATGAGTGCGTCCATGTGACCGCAATCCCCTGCGTCCATTGCAGCTATGTGAAGGTTGGATGGGGAGGGCCACACGGTGTAGCGTGTGCACAAATTGCAAGCGCTAGCGCCGGACGTGATTTTGGCCTCCCCGTCAAAAAGCTACGATGGACGCCAACGGGGCTACATCCTCCATAGGAGGATCGAGCCTTGCAGTGCTGAGCGCACTAACTGAACTCAGCGAGGTGGCCAGACGGGCGTCAGAGTGGAAGGAATGTCCACTATCACGGACGGACGTTCCTTCTGCTCAAAGAATGCTCATGTGACCACAGCCTAAGGTGTCCTTGTATCACACAATAGATAACACCCTGGAACACAGAGAAGTTGAGTGTTTTTGTTAGGTATGCAGGCTCATCTATACAAAGTCACTTTAGAGATTAGACACTCAAGTCGTTATCAAGTGAGATGTTAACAGCTCCACACTATTCCAGTCAAGCCCCAAATCTCATTTGTGTCGGGTTACTGCATATTTGCTCTTTTTATTGTTGTATGGGAAAATCAAACCTTTTGGGAGTCAGAGAAGAACTAGCAATTCCCATGTCACCTGCTATTATTATTGCCTGGAGACAGTATTAAAAAAAAAATGGAAACCTTCAAAACAATTTGTATAATTTCTTAACACAAAATAAAAAATTGCTAAAATTTCCAATACTCGCCTCTGGTCTCATGGGGCAGAAATTGCTGTGATCCTCTGCCTCCTCACTAGCAGAAAGACACTGAAAGCAAATATTTCTCAGTGTCCTTCAAAACCACATACATGTATGGACTCCAGTAGATGACACCAGTGTTGGTGCTTAGTATCACTGCCGATATCGGTTATCGGCTCCTAATATATTACGAGTCGAGGTGCTAACATAGTGACATACAGTCAGGTCCAGAAATATTGGGACATCGACACAATTCTAACATCTTTGGCTCTATACACCACCACATTGGAGTTGGAATGAAACAAACACGATGTGCTTTAACTGCAGACTGTCAGCTTTAATTTGAGGGTATGTACATCCAACTCAGGTGAACGGTGTAGGACTTACAGCAGTTTGCAGATGTGCCTCCCACTTGTTAAGGGACCAAAAGTAATGGGACAGAATAATAATCATAAATCAAACTTTCCCTTCTTAATACTTGCTTGCAATTCCTTTGCAGTCAATCACAGCCTGAAGTCTGGAATGCATAGACATCACCAGATGCTGGGTTTCATCCCTGGTGATGCTCTGCCAGGCCTCTACTGCAACTGTCTTCAGTTCCTGCTTGTTCTTGGGGCATTTTCCCTTCAGTTTTGTCTTCAGCAAGTGAAATGCATGCTCAATGGGATTCAGGTCAGGTGATTGACTTGGCCATTGCATAACATTCCACTTCTGTCCCTTCAAAAAGTCTTTGGTTGCTTTTACAGTATGCTTTGGGTCATTTTCCATCTGCACTGTGAAGCGCCGTCCAATGAGTTCTGCAGCATTTGGCTGAATGTGAGCAGATAATATTGCCCGAAACACTTCAGAATTCATCCTGCTGCTTTTGTCAGCAGTCACATCATCAATAAATACAAGAGAACCAGTCCATTGGCAGCCATACATGCACCTGCAAACTGCTGTAAGTCCTACACCGTTCCCCTGAGTTGGATGTACATACCCTCAAATTAAAGCTGACAGTCTGCAGCTAAAGCACATTGTGTTTGTTTCATTCCAACTCCATTGTGGTGGTGTATAGAGCCAAAGATGTTAGAATTGTGTCGGTGTCACAATATTTCTGGACCTGACTGTATGAGGGCCAACAATAGGAAGGTATTAGTGTTTCATGGCTGCCTATTATTGTCTCAAGTGGAGTCACGCTACAGAATTTCTTTTTGATGGGGATTGATTATTTCGCAGTTTCTCCCTGTTCCTTTTAGTGAAATAGTGTAGAGCAGGGGTCAGCAAGTTTGGCTGCTCAGATGTTTTCAAACTACTTAACCCATAATGCTCAGACACTCTTTCAGCTGGCAAGGCATCATTGGATATGTGGCTACTATGAACTGTGGGCCGAGGTTGCTGACCCCTGGTGTAGAGCTAGAATTTGTTTTATTTCAGAATCTGGGATGGCTGCAGGGTACTGGGGTACAAAACACATGGGTGCTATTCCACTGCAGCTGATAACACTATCAACGGAACCTTTAAGTGTACCGGCCCCACTCATTAATGGCAACAGTTAGTTTTCTCTTCCAACTTCTTTTGCGTTTCACTTCTACAGCTGTTCAACACACATTTATTATAGGGCTGGGTAAATTAACGATTAATTAATCGTTAAAATTTTTGATCGATTTAAATTTATTTTGATCAGAGGGGGCCCATCAGCTCTGGTATCGGACTCTAGGGCCCCTATTACACGCTTCGCGCATTTTTGCGCACGCAAAAAAACATTAGCGCGCGCAAATTAACGAGGTATTACGCTCCGAGCGCAGTTTTTCAGCCTTCAACTTTTGTTTTTACGTGCGCAAATCCGATGCGCAAATGACCGTTTCGTGCAGGAATCGGTGGGCAAACTGTTTTTTCACAGGATTCAGCCAATCAGAATTAAGAACAACCATTTTCTAACGTTTGACTTTGACAGGCGCAACAACCTATCTGCATATAATTGCTGGAGCAAAAAAATTTTTTGGACAATTAATAAGTTTGATTGTTTGGGTATGTGTAGAATGTGTAACTGTAATGCTGTATTTTTTTTTTTGTGCTGGTGTATTTCGTCTTGGCCAGGACGATCAAATTTACAGTTACCACCTGCTTTTCAAAGACGTTACGAAAATACGCGCAAACTTTCGTTGCGCAAAGATTGTAATACCATCCATGTACCAGCGCGTGAGCGCATTTGCGCTGTCAATGTTAAGTATAGGATGCGCGCAGGAACTTGCGCTTGCACTGGGTTCGCGCAGGGTCACTCGCGTTGGACGTTAACGCGCATCGTTTGCGCGAACATCGTACTACGACATTCCGCACAAATGGTTTTGTCCTAGCGCAAAAGCGCATTTGCGTGCAAGCAAATGCGCTGCGCGAAGCGTGTAATAGGGGTCTACGAGTCCGAATCCGGAGCTGCACTGGCTTCCTGGGGCCCTGGGCCACCCTCCAGTCACGTGTGTGACGCACGCATCACACACAGCGACTGGCGCAGGAAGAAGACGGCAGACGAGAAGGCAGCGGAGGAGTGGTGAGTATGGTGCTGCATGTATCAGTCCAGCCTTGGACCCAGCCAAACCCCAGAAGGGCCCAGGCCCCAGGCACACACCAGACCCCAGGCACACACCAGGCTCCAGACAAGACCCAGACCAAAGGCCCAGACCCAGGGCCCAGACCCAAGACCCTGTGCGGTTGTCTCCCTGTTATTGACCTCTTGGATTGTTATTACCCCTGGAGAACCTTTGCCACTAGGATGTGATTATCCAACTCCAACTTACCCATCAGCCACAGCCTTTCCTTGCTCCAGCTAGTGTATCTGATCCTGTGATCCTGCTGTATCCCCCACGCTGGGGACTTATATCTGTTTATTTTGGGTACCACCATGGCTTATGTGGTGTGCCAACCTGTTAGATGGTAAGGAACCATTAAGACTTTACAGCTTCCACAGATATTTTTTTTTCTCTGTCGTTCATAGCGGCAGCCTGTTACTGTCTCGGGAGGACTGCTTGCCATGTCAGGCTATGATTCTGAGTCAGGTGTAAACTTAAAGGGGCACTACTATTTACATCAGCTGTAACTAGATCACTTACGCATTAAACATAAAACCACCTTATTAAACACATGCTGCTGTTTTTTTTTTCTTTGACGTTCTTGCGTGTAAATGGAGAAATAAAACCAGATATTTTATCTCCTGTTTTCAGTTTATGGATTTTTACCAAGATGCAACATTTACCAAAAGCTTTGCTTTGTGGCTCTTGTTTATTCAATCTACAATATTTACCAATTAATGAGGTGGTGGAGGTAATATTTAGATAATGTTGACTAGGCTAACTGAGATAAGAGATGGCAATGAGACAAGACTGGGAGCTTAAAAGGCTAATCTACCCTTGTGGTGTTCTTTAAATACATCCCACACATTACAATGATGTGAGTTGACTGCCTGACTCATACAGGGTTATTTAAAGAGATCCGAATGGCTGCTGAAAGGTAACCGAATGCTGAAAATCAGCATTCGGTTTCCTTTCTTGGCCATTCGGCTATTCAGAGAGCAGGCAATTTGCCAAATCCTGGCGAATTGCCTGCACATACGGTGCCTGTTTGGTGCCTGTTCGAAGGCAGTGAATCCCCGTAGAGAAGCAATGCTTCAGCCATTCAGAGAACAAAAACCAGCAATGAAAGGTTCCCGAAATGCCCTGTCATTCGGCGGTTTAATTCGGCAGGTTTAGGCTGGGGTCAGACGAACGCAGTGCGAACGCGTGTGCAGCCGCACTTTATCACGGCCGCAGTAGCAGCAAATGACGGCCAATGACGGGCAATATACGAAGTACGGCCGCACGAAAGTCTGGCCGCCCAACGCAAGCGGCAAACAAACGCATTTTTTGAGAACGTGAAACCGCTAGTACTGACGTACAGAGTGCGCTGCGTCTGCGGCATGTGTGTGCGTGATTAGGAGACATCAGACGCTGCTAATGTCCGGCCAACATAACGTCCAGACGCAAAAAGTGTTTTATTTATGATCCGTACAAAATCACGGACGAAAATGCACATCGTATGACCTCTATCCCGTATTCCGTGAAAAAATACGTCCATTTGTTCGAAAGCACTTTTTCACGGACAACGCGAAAAATGCGTTCGTCTGACCCTAGCCTTATTCAGGCGAATCCCATAGGCTTCAATGTTAAAAATATTCCCGTTTTAATCCAATATCTAATAAACCATTCATTATAATATTCTGCAGTAAAGAGTCTCTTTATGTATAGATTTTTTTAGGATATTTTAAGCATTTTTCGGGATTTGTGTTTTTTAACCCCTTAGTGGCCGGGTGGTTTTACACAAATCCGTCCTTTAGTGACCACTACTGTTTTTACGTTTTTGTGCTGTTTGTGTTTACGTCAAATTTTCCTCTTACTCGTTTATGCAACCCACACATATTTTACACTGTTTTTCTCATCATTAAATGGACTTTATAAAGATACCATTTTTTTCATCATTTCATATAATTTACTATAAAAAACATTGTGAAATATGACAAAAAAATTGAACAAACACCACTTTTTCGAAATTTGACCCCCAAAATTTCTTATGTATCAACAACCGTCAAAAAAATTAAATTCCTTAGTAGTTTCTAAATTTAGTTCTGCGTTTAGCAATACCCAATGTTTACATATTCCTCGCTTTTTTCCTTATTTTATGCAACAATAAGTGCAAGTAGCACTTTGCCATTTCCAAAGAGTTTATTTTCAAAACTAGTGATAGTGACATTGTAACACCGATATCTGTCACTAATTCCTGAATAACCCTCCACATATACATATTTTTTTAAAGTACACAAATCAAGGTATTAAACTTGGGGTATTTTGACTCTTTCCATGCAAACCATTTTACCACAAATCTATGCCAAAGTTGAGAAAAAAAAAGTTTTGGTGATTTTTTTTTTTTGGAATGCAATTTAAGAATACATGTACTGTGAACTTTAAGGTTTACTGCCAAAAAGCACCCCAAAATATGTTCAGCAACATCTTCTGAGTAAATTGATACCACCCATGTATAGGTATGTCGGGTCATTTGGGGGCTAATAGGCCTTATTTGGGGGGTGCGCATTTCAGTTTTCCAACTTGGAATTTTCACATTTCGTCATCATGCACCCATGTCCTATTTGGGACATTTTTGAAGCCGGCCAAAGTAATTTACCCCCATCAACTCATATATTTTTAGAAAGGGCACACCCTAGGGTACTTCAAAGAGTTGTATTTTAGCACTTTCCATGCACTAGCTCTTTGTCAAACTTTCAGGTAGTCACTTTTTGTGTTATTGTTTCACACACATTGTACTTTAGGCATGAATTGTCAAATTCAGTTATGGGTTACTGCCAAAAAACACCCCAAAATATGTTCAGCAACATCTTCTGAGTAAAGTGATACCACCCATATATAGATTTGTTCTGTTGTTTTTGGGGTGCTACGCCAATCTTTTGACATGTGCTTGTCATTTTTCTAATTTGACATATCTTCTTTGCTTATCTTCTTTTTAGGGGCCTTTTTACATACCCCAATTTTATGAACGTGCATATATTTGGTAAACTAACACCCCAAAGTATTGTAAATGGAGTGTTTTTATGCCATGGATGCAACCGTTTGCTCCAAACAAATTGGATACTGTTTGGTGGTCATTTTTCATTTTTACGCCCACATCAGTTTTGGACTGTGATTTAGGAGACACTGTTGTTTGTTACTGCATGAAAACTCTCCAGGTTGTTTTCTGCAAGGTCTCCTGAGTACACCCATGCCCCCCATGCATAGATGTGCAAAGATGTTGGCAAAATACAGCACCAATTGTAGAACATAAAAATGTAGGAATAAAATGTAAAAGTCTGGTGCAGTAAAAGAAAAAAACAAACTAAACTGAACTAACTAACTAGACTGTAAGAAAAAAAAACACAGATCACGCACAGTGTGATATATCTTGAAACAGTCCCCAAGACACAGACCGGGTTGTCCAGGGCATTCTGGGCAGTAAAAGATTGTGTCTCTCCTCTGCCCCTCTTGAAACACACCCTGCATCTTTTTTGGGGTTTCTGTTTGCCCTCAGTAGGGGGGATTTTATAAATAAAATGTGTAGCCCCAACTCTGTCCCCATCACCGCCGGGAGCAGGAGCATCCTGGTACAAAAACCCCGAAATGACCTGGAGCTGAAACTGTAAAAAGGACAGCGTCACTCCGGGTTTGCCTTTTTGCAGAGCAAAAAGGCATTGTGGGTTGCAATTTGCATCAGGTAAATTGCAACCTTTTTGTACCAGGCCCTTGACTTCCGCATAATCTGGTAGGGCTGGAGCATCTGATCTGCCAGATCAACCCCACCCATATGCCGGTTATAGGCTTTGATGCACACTGGCTTCCTGATGCGCTCAGCTCTGCCACGTACAGAGACCTCCACAGACCTCTCAGTGTGGATGGTGGATAGAAGGTATACATCCTTCTTGTCTCTGTACTTGACCACCAACAGCTCCTCTTGGCGCAGAGCTGAGGTCTCCCCCCTTTTTAGCCAGGTGCGGACAAGCTGTGCTGGGAAACCTACGCGGTTCTTGCGAACAGTACCGCATGCTGCTGTATCAAAACAATACAGCAGCTTGAACAAAGGGACACTCGTATAAAAATTATCAACATACAAGTGGTACCTTTGTTCATCAGGGGAAAAAGTAGGTCCCACACAATCTTGCCACTGGTTCCCATGTTTCTGGGCAACCTGGAGGGTCAAGGCTACTATCCTTTCCCTCGTACACCCGGAAGGCCTGAGTATACCCACACTCGCTGTCACAGAGCTTATACACCTTCACTCCATACCTGGAGCGTTTGGAAGGAATATACTGCTTGAATCCCAGCCTTCCCTTGTATTTCATTAGGGATTCATCAACGCAGATATTCCTTCCAGGTGTATAAGCCTCTGCAAACCTGGCGGCGAAGTGGGTAATCAGGGGGCAGATTTTATACAGCCTGTCAAACTGGGGATGCTTTCTAGGAGGGCACAGGCTGTTGTCACTGAAGTGCATGAAACGCAAAATGTTTTCATACCTTCTACGTGACATTGATTGGGGGTAAATGGGGGTAGAGCAGATGGGGCTACTGCTCCAGTAGGAGCGAATTGAGGGCTTCTTTATGATGCCCATCAGCATAGTAAGTGCCCAGAATTTCAGAAATTCTGGCACATCTAGCGGGGTCCAATGCTGCCTTGCCAAGTAGGAGTCTGGCTTCGCAGTACAAACAATGCTGATGGGCATACAGATTTTATTGGGCAACAATGTGGCCCAACAAATCATCCCCCATAAACACCTGCAAAAACTGTGTGGCGGTAAATCCTGCAACATCAATATTGATGCCAGGATTTGCCGTGAAAGGAGGGATATCTGGCCTCTGGCGGTGAGGCACTACCCACTCCTCAGCTGGAGCTGTGCGTCTCCTGCTGGCAGGTGGTGGCCAGGATCTGCATCAGAAACATCACTAGGAGATACATCAGCCAGCGTAGATGATGTATCTAGCGATGTCTCTGAGCAGTTAGTGGAGTCAAAATCTGGGTCGGAGTCCGATGCAGATGCCTCAGATTCTGACGCCAGGATGGCATATGCCTCCTCGGCGCTGTACACCCTCTCAGACATTATATATAATAGATTATAACATTTTATAATTATTATATATATATAAGCGGATTATTGGTTCTCAAAAGAACCGTTGGGTTTCACAAGAAAATACAAATAAACACCTAAATCTCTCTAAATCCCTCTAAACCTGCCTCAATTCTTCTAAATCTACCTAAAATCTCTAACCTGTCAAATCTGATCTCTCTCTCTCGCTCACCAAAACACAAGTGAGGAGAGGGAGGGAGAATCACAGAGGTCACGGCCAATATTTACAAAAATATTGACCTGACCTGACAAATTAGAAATTTTATTTTGATTTCTTATAACTTTTGATTGGATGTTGCTAGCCTGCCCTCTGATGAAGCAGGCTAGGAACATCACACACAGCCCAAGATGACCCTGCCCTTAGAAGGGCAGCGCCATCTTGGCTGTCACTTTTATTTTATTTTATTCATTTTTATTTATTTATTTTTCTTTTTACACTATTTTTAGTCTGCTGGGTGCCTTGATCCCTCGAGACACCCAGCAGAGCACCTGATCACTCATGTGATCGTTTTTGTACTGAGTGCCACGATACCTCGTGGCACTCAGTATTTCCTGCCGCTACCGGAAGTGATCACTCGGGGGGAGTGATCACAGACGGACCGGCAGCAGGTAACCATATTGCAAGGATGCCTCGATGTCGAGGCATCCCTGCAATATACTCAGAACAGCTGGAAACGATACCGATCGCTTCCAGCGCTCTGTAGAAGTGCGGGGCACCTTTCCGGTAAAACCGGATGTTGATCGCTCACGGGGAGCGATCACAAGGGGCCCCGGCACTTCTGTCCGCCATTGCACGGATGCCTGGACTCCCAGGCAGCCTGCAATGGCGTTTGAGCTGCTGGAAGCGATCCGATCGCTTCCAGCGCTCAAAAGACCGCAGGACGTACCATGTACGTCAACGGGTCTAAAAGAGACCTGTGGCCATGACGTACATGGTACGTCCGCGGTCACTAAGGGGTTAAAAAAAGTTCCGATTATTGTTATTATTATTTTTTTAACTTTACTTATTTTTTCTGTAACAGCCCTTTTTATTATCATTCCCTGGACCTCATATGTAAATTTCAGACATTTTCGCTCAGTAGTTTCTTTGCAAACAGCGTTTCACTTTTCAAACATTCAAGCAAACTGATTTTTTAATTTATTCACTCCATTCGTCTGCGGTGTCCGCTTTTTCTGGCGGCGGCTGCACTGCATATGATCAGCTCCTGCTCGGGTTTTTCTGGCGTTTTCGGCGGGGTTAATCCAGATGTTTTTGCGGGTTTTCGGTGTGCATTCGCTGGGGTTTGTGGTGAGTTTTTCGGCGGGTTTGCGGTTTTCCCTGCAACTTGGGGACCCTGTGCTGCTTGCTGAATACACCACATGGTTGCCGAAATGTGATCGCCAGATCGAACCGAATTGAAGAGAACGAACGTGCAGCCGCACTTTATCACGGCCGCAGTGTCAGCAAATGACGGCCAATGACGGGCAATATACGAAGTACGGCCGCACAAAAGTCTGGCCGCCCAACGCAAGCGGCAAACAAACGCATTTTTTCGAGAACGTGAAACCGCTAGTACTGACGTACAGAGTGCGCTGCGTCCGCGGCATGTGTGTGCGTGATTAGGAGACGTCAGACGCTGCTAATGTCCGGCCAACATAACGTCCAGACGCAAAAAGTGTTTTATTGATGATCCGTACAAAATCACGGACGGAAATGCACATCGTATGACCGCTATCCCGTATTCCGTGAAAAAATACGTCCATTCGTTCGAACGCACTTTTTCACGGACAACGCGAAAAATGCGTTCGTCTGACCCTAGCCTTATTCATGCGAATCCCATAGGCTTCAATGTTAAAAATATTCCCGTTTTAATCCAATATCTAATAAACAATTCATTATAATATTCTGCAGTAAAGAGTCTCTTTATGTATAGATTTTTTTAGGATATTTTAAGCATTTTTCTGGATTTGTGTTTTTTAAAAAAGTTCCGATTATTATTATTATTTTTTTAACTTTACTTATTTTTTCTGTAACAGCCCTTTTTATTATCATTCCCTGGACCTCATATGTAAATTTCAGACATTTTCGCTCAGTAGTTTCTTTGCAAACAGCGTATCACTTTTCAAACATTCAAGCAAACTGATTTTTTAATTTATTCACTCCATTCGTCTACGGTGTCCGCTTTTTCCGGCGGCGGCTGCACTGCATGTGATCGGCTCCTGCTCGGGTTTTTCTGGCGTTTTCGGCGGGGTTAATCCAGATGTTTTTGCGGGTTTTCGGTGTGCATTCGCCAGGTTTTGCGGTGAGTTTTCGGCGGGTTTGTGGTGACTTTTCCCTGCAATTTGGGGACCCTGTGCTGCTTGCTGAATACACCACACGGTTGCCGAAATGGGATCGCCAGATCGAACCGAATTGAAGAGAACGAAAAGTCACCGAACGTGCGGAGACTTTTCGATTCTCTTTGAATAACCCTGATCGACTCCGTTATGTGGACAAAGACCCAAAGTGAGGACGAAGTGATGTAAAGATACAGGGGGTGGGGCAGTTTACAACGCAAAAGATGACAAAATAGATGCACCCAGTGATATAAGAGTAAAATATTTTCTTGACTAAACACACAAGAGAAAAACAAAGCACATGTAAGATATCAGCAACATAAATAAAGACAATCAGGACATTTAATTTTTTGGTGGTAGCGGCCCTTTAAACAAACCTCTGGCAAACCACAGAACCGCTAAAGTGAATGGAGATGGTAAAATGAGCTGAACTCTGGTTAAGATTACACCTTGGAATATACAGGTTGGAGTTTAGCATGTAATGCATACTGGGGATTTTATTTATTGTGTTACACCAATAAAATAAGTTTATCACTGTATATTATAATTAAAGTGCCACTCTAAGACATAGTGCATAAAAATACATCGTTCTTGCATAGAATGTTACAATGATGTCCCTGCCCCCCCGTCTACCAGCATGCTGAGTTTTCTAATCGAATCACTCAGCATGAATCATGTTAATGTTTCCTCTTATAGAAATATACTAAATACTTATTTCCTGACAGCCTGAAACCTTGTCATTCCCTGGTGAGGCAACCAATAGAATTTTAATATATACACAGTGCATTCAGACCTCTTTTTTCCCATTTTTTTGTTATGTTGCAGTCTTATGTTTAAATTGTTTAAATAAATCTTTTTCCATGTAATCTACACTCAAAGCCCCATAATGACATCATGAAAATACAAATTTGACAACATTTCAGATGTATTAAAAAGTGATATTCCACACTGACATAAGTATGCAGACCCATTAATCAGTACGTAGTCCTTTTACAGTGATTACAGCCTCGTGTCTTTTGGGCTATAATACGACAAGCTCTGTGCACTAGGACAGGGCTCAGAATTTCAAATCCCAAGCTACTAGCCAGGCCTTAAGAGTTACTCGCCTGTAGTTGCCAGCCACATATAACCCCTATCCTGCCTTGCCTGCGTCTGCATTCCCACTCGCCCTCATGTAATTTCCACTCGCCAAATGCGAGCAGGCTAGTGGCAATTTTGAGGCCTGCACTAGGATATGTCATTTCTGTCCTTCGTTTCTGCAGATCCTCTTAGGTTCTGTCAGGTTGCGTGTGGACAGACATTTTCAAGATTCTCCAGAGATGTTCGATTGGCTCCAAATTCTAGTTGGGCTACTCTAAGACATTCAGAGTTGTTTTGGCTGTGTGCTTGTGGTTACTGTCCTGAACCTTTGGCCAAATTTGATATTCTGAGCGTCTGGAGAGGTTTGAATTAAAATTCTGTATTTTGCTGATTTCAGTCTTCACTCAACCCTTACAAGTTTTGCACTCCTTGCCACTGAAAACCACCCCAAAGCATGATACTGCCACCACTGTGCATCATGATTGGAATGGTATTGTGAGGGTGATGAACAATGCTTTGTTTCCTCCAGATATGACGCATTGAAATGAGGGCAAACCGTTCAATATTTGTTTCATCAGACCAGAGAATCTTGTTTCTCACAGTTTGAGTCCTTCAGGTGCTTTTGGAGGCCAGGTCTAGGAAGACTCCTAACTCTTTCAAACCTTTTCCATTTAACAATTATGGAAACCACTGTGTGCTCTTGGGAACCTTTAATGCAGGTTCATTTTTTGTTGTTGTTGCCATCCCCAGATCTTTGCCTCAACACAATCCTTTTTCTGACTTCTGCAGGCAGTTCCTTTGACCTAATGGGTTCGATTTATGCCCTATTATTCATTTACAGTTGTGAGACCTTTTATATAGACAAATGTGTGCTTTTCGAACTCATGTCCAATCAAATGTATTTGCCGTAGGCTGCAATATAAAAAAACGTTATAAAATTTAGAGGTTTAATGCCCTGTATGTGTAGACACAGCAAGGAAGATTTGTATAAAGAACAAAAAAAACACTTGCCCACATAGAACAAGGACCATCCATTCTAAATAACAAATCTGCAGATATTTACATTGCTACATTACTTATATTTGTTTAGACTGCTCTAATCTAACCTCCTGCAAAGTAAAATCAACTTGGGTTTATCTGAAAGCATTTTGGTAGACAATAGGATACTTTGTCATGTTTTTCCAGGAGGTCATTAATGGCTCCAATAAGGGTCCTCAGCTCAGGATTGCTAAGCACACCCCCCACAAATGTTCACGTTCTATTCTTTATCTGTTTTGGTGCTTAAATTTTTCTACCCTTTTCATATATGTAAATCACATTAAAAAAACAAAGCACATAAGAGTAAGGTTTTAAGAAGTCCTTGAGTTGAGGCTCTATTTTATAAGTAATGGGACATGGCTCATCATATGATGGAAGGTTTCCAATGTAGACTCTACACCAGGGCTGTCTCATGGCCCCCAAATGTTTATGCCTACACTTCCCAGAATTCCTTGAATGCAATAGATGGCCAGAGAATCATGAGAGGTGTAGTTCAGAAACAACTTGGGGACCATATTTTGACAGCCATGCTCTACGCAGTGGTTTACAATATAAAGAAAATCATTTTAGCAACTCCTAAAAGCTGGTGGTAACGGCATATCTGAACAACCTGACTAACCCCAAAAAAAAACAGCCCATGAAAAGGAATGCAGCAACAATATAATGGATGATGGCAGGTGTGTGTGTATTATTACTGTAGCATATGTGCTAATTTTGCATCATAGACGCAGAACCCGTCTCCGATGCCTGTCAGATGCAATTCAGTTGCGTTTGATAGGTGTGTTTCTACATTTTGATTGGCTGAATGGGTGCAAAAAACTGCCCGTGCAAAGATTTTTGTGCGAGACGGTGCTGCGCGTGCATTTGTGCGCGGCCTGTTTGCGTGTGCAATTGATCGGCGGAAGAAAAAAGCCGCGAGGATTGTAATTCCAGCGGTGATTTGCACGCGAAAAAAAGTTTAACGCTTGGCACAAAGATTTTTGCTTTGCGCAAGGCTTTTTGCGTGAAGAATGTAATATAGCCCAACTTCTTGCTTTATTTTGGTGTGGTTAGAACTGTTTGTAAAAGATAAGGTTTGAAGGTTCATGACTACGGCTGGTCGTCCACTGGGTCTGTAATCTGACGACCAACATCGTGATACGACGGCGATTTTCCTTGGTCATCCACTGCAAGTGACTATGGATGCCCCAGGGAGACCATTTGTCTGACCTCCAAATGCCACTGAAGACCACTGGACTGACTGCCGAAGACCGCCAGACTGAAGAAAAGGGGGACCGCCACTGAAGACCGCCGGACTGTAGGCGAAAAAATTACACCAAACTGGAGAAAAAAAACGGAAATCTGCTATTCTATTAATAGGTGAGTAAACCAATAAAGAATGCATTTAAAATGTGTAAATAATAAAAAAAGGTCCTTCATAAAACAATAAAAAGTTCTGCTACAGAATTAAAGTCACCTTTCTTAAAAAAATTGGGAATAAAAAATTTGGTCTAAAAAAAAAAATACCAAAGATACAAAAAGATGTTAGGAAAAATCAATAAATAAAAAGATAATTCTTTTCATTTTCAGCAAATAAATGGCTTAATAAAAAAAATAATCTTTTTTTACTTTGAATCCTATGGGATTCACCTCTATAAACCTGTCGTCAAATCGAAACGCCGAAAATCAGGGCATTTCACTGACACTTTGGTGCAGGACGGTGTTCTGTGAATAGATTAACCATTACTTCTCTATGGGATAAATTTCCCTGCCGCTGAACCTCAGTTTAACTATTCAATTCATCTTTGTTTTCAAGTTTGCTGTACCAGATTGTCTGACTTTGTCTGACAAATCCCATTCAAATGGGAAGGATCACTATTCTGATGTAGTGGCACAAAGTCGTCTGAAGTCGTCTGATGGAAGTCGGAGGCAGTGAAAGAGGAATCTCTTCTCTGTTGTGGGATTAATCAGACGACTACAGCCGACCATGGACGATTAGCTAGTTGTACAAATATGGATCCTGTGGATGGTCAGCCTAAAGGTTGAATAACTGCTGAGTTCTCCAGTATCCATACATGTATTCTTTGAGTCATTCAGAAGTGAAGTGATGCTGTAATTTACATTAGAGATCAGTTCCTACTTACTCCCCTTATCTATTTTTCTACTCAACATAAAATGATTTCCCGATGGATCTATAGTACAAAGACCAACCTTGTTATTATACACAACAGTTTACTGAAAAATCAGTTTGATAAAATAAGTTATTTTATGTGAAGTCTAGATATGTGAATGAAAAGAATAAATTCTGTTTCATCGACTTTATTTGGAACCCTTTATATATAGTTGAACAACAGAACAGAACAGAGCAGAAGTTGAATCTGGCAACCAGCATGTTAAATCCAACGTGTGCCTTGGAAAAGAAGTAGCTGTAAGTTATGGGAACTAATTACTGCAACAAAATTTCACAAAAAAGTATCTAATCTTACCACAATGTCCATGAGGTGCTCTGCATTTCTAAAATGTAAATTCCTCTTTTCCATTTAGCAATATCATTCGACAACCAGGGCCGGCCCGACCATGGAACGGTTTGGAGCAACCGCTCCAGGCGGCAGATTTTGGGGGAGCGGCATATTTTTCCGCCGAGCCCCTGCACTGTTTTATAAACCTTGCCGCTGCGCTGGCATCCCTTGGCAGCCAGCGTAGTTGCCATTCCACGCTGAGCTTCCCGACAAACTCCCTGTCTGGGCGCCGCCTGCTGGCTTCACCGGACCATTGCATGCTGGGAGATGTAGTTCTAGCCTGGTTTACTGCATATTGCAGAGAACCAGTTTAGAACTACATCTCCCGTCATGCAATGCTCCAGTGATGCCACGAGGCAGCGCCCAGACAGTGAGCTAACCCGGAAGTTCATTGCTGAATTTCACAGATGAGGGAAACAGCACCTGTGAAGGGAGAGAAGCAGGCGCTGGGCAGCATATGGAGGCAGGAGTCAGATTGCAGACAGAGCCTGCTGGTAAGTGCAAGTCTCTATCTCACCTCCATCCATTTCTCTCACACCCATCTCTCCCCTCCCGCTCTCTCTCTCTACCCTTCTTCCTACACTCCCATCTCTCTCCCCCCTCCCTCCTGCACTCCCATCTCTCTCCCCCTCCCTCCTGCACTCACATCTCTCTCTCCATCCCTTCTGCACTCACAACCATGTGTGTGTGTGAGAGAGAGACTGTGTGTGTGTGAGAGAGACTGTGTGTGTGTGTGAGAGACTGTGTGTGTGTGTGTGTCAATGTGTGTGTGAGACAGCTATGTGATTCGCTCATACACACCGCACATTACTGTGAGACTGTGTGTGTGTGTGAGACAGCTATGTGATACGCTCATACACACTACACATTACTGTGAGTTTTATTGCTGTGGAGCTCTGATACGCTCATACACACTGCACATTACTGTATCAGAGCTCCACAGCAATAAAACTTACAGCAATGTGCAGTGTGTATCAGCGTGAGTATTATTGCTGTGGAGCTCTGGGATATGCTCATACACGACGCATTACTGTGAGTTGTAATGCTGTGGAGCTCTGGATACGCTTTTACATGCCACGTGGTTTTATTTTTATTTTGGGGGGGCAGCAATTCATCCGTCACTCCAGGCAGCACAGTGCCTTGGGCCAGCCCTGTCGACAACTGTATGAACTAGTAAAGTGTCTTATTGACACTGATGGGGTTATTCACAAAGCACTGTGTTTGGCTTTGATGCAAATACTGTCAAGAATTGCCGGTATTGCAGCGCTAGCAAACTCTGGCATTTCACACAAATAAATTCAAAGAGCACCAGGAGAAGCTTTACTGTAAAACTTTTCCTGTTTCTGTTTGGATTTTAGTTTTGTGAAATGCCGTTGTTTGTCAGTGCTGCAATTCTGCCAATATTCTGGTCAATAACAACACACAAGGTGGTTTTGCAAATTATACTAATGGTTATAATGTTTAAATTGTGGGTAAAAGCTGCTTGATCCAAGGAGAAATCTAAGGTCATCTGGGGTGAAGAAGGATTTTTTTTCCCAGTATGTTGCATATTCGGTGAATGCTTCAGACTGGGTTTTTTGCCTTTTTTTTGGATCAGCAGCAGTAGGTGATGTGTGAAAGGCTTTACTCGATGGACACGTCTTTTTTTGGCCCATGTAAATAGGGATGCACCGAAATGGAAATTTCTGTCCGAAACCGAAAATTCGGGATCGGTTCGGCCGAAATCAAACATGAGAACCTGGGCCTGGAGGCCGGGGACTCGCCTGATCCCGAAGGCCTTGAAGGCCCAGCCGAGCCGGGGGCTCGCCTGAGCATGGAGGACGGCCGAACAGCCTGCGACAGCCAGAGGACAGTCACTGCTGGAGCTCAGGGCTGAAGTAGGAGGATGTAGGTGAGTATGTTGCCTACACATACTCCCCTACATCGGTCCTGAGCTCTACCAGAAGTGACAGTCCTCCTGCATCCAGTGCCCGCTCTCCGTGTCGGTCGCCGGGATGACGTAACGAAAGCCTTTGACCCACAGTCAAAGGCTTCCGTGTTGTCATACCGGCGACCAACGGAGAGAGGACACTGGATGCAGGATGACTACCACCGGTGGATGCCGATGTAGATGAGTATGTGCATCCGGTGGAGAACTCGAGGCTGATGTAGGTCAGTATGTGCTCTAGTCTCCACCCCCCCAGCAAAATCCGTCACCTGGTCCTGGAGGCCCGCCCGAGCCCCCTGCTCAGCCGGTCTTCAGACTCAGGCGAGCCCCCTGCTAGGTTGGCCCTCGGCCGAGCCATGGACTCGCCTGAGCCTGGAGGACAGCCGAGCAGGCAATTCGGCCAGCCTCCAAGCCCAGGCGAGCCCCAGGCTCTGCTGGGCCTCTAGGCCCAGGCCAAGCCGGGGGCTCGCCTGAACCTGGATGCCGGCCGAGCAGGCAGCTCGGCCAGGCTCAGGCAAGCCCCGGCTTAGCCGGGCCTAACTTTGAAATGGAAATTTTCGGCCGTTTTTTTCAGCTGAATTTCCATTTCGGCCGAAACCCAAAACACCATTTTCAGCTGATAATTTTCGGTGGCCGAAATTTCGGTGCATCCCTAGTAACTATGTATATAACTACGTATGTGTTACGTACTTCCTAGATATATAATGTCTGATCCCTGTTAGGCATGAGCGTTCGGTTCGGATCTGTTCAGAGTTCGAATCGAACATCGGCCGTTCGAAAAATCACGAACTTCGAACTTTTTGGGACGTTCGCCTAAAGTAAAAAATTTTTTTTTTTAAAAAGTATAAAAAATGCTTAAAAAATACTAAAAAAATCAAGTATTTTAAACGCTTTCTCTACCTGGCTGAATGTATTTAATTATATATGTTAGATACATTCAGCCAGGTAGAGGGGGGTAGCATGTGGGCTAGCAAATTTATAGGGGTAGGTAAGGGCAGGTATGATATACAGTGGCAAGAAAAAGTATGTGAACCCTTTGGGATTACGTGGAGTTTTGCAAGAATTGGTCATAAAATGTGCTTTTTCCATGTTTTTGTTTTCAACCCCAAATGGGAAGTGCTTGGTGCGTGTATAAATGAAACCCATCATTTTCTGCCTCTCCTTAGCTGAAAAGCAGCAGGAGGGGCATGTAGTTGCTCAGTAGAGCAGCTTTTGGTACATTGGTTAGGACTCGCTCTACAAAGAGGTGCCTTGTCGGGGCGAGCGAGCTTACGTTTCAATGGCCATTAAAACAAACTAAAACCTCCTGATAGTGTTTTGTTGTACATGGAAATATATAGAAACGAGCGCAGATGACATCTTTTTTCTCTTGTTATGATCAATAAAAAACTCCAAAGAACATATCTATTGTCAGATATACAGTGGCAGGAAAAAGTATGTGAACGCTTTGGGATTACATGGAGTTTTGCATGAATTGGTCCTAAAATGTGCTCTGATCTTCATCTAAGTTACAACAATTTGAAAAACACAGTCTGCTTAAAATAATACAACACAAACATTATATGTTTTCATGTGTTTATTGAACAGAACATGAAAACATTCACAGTGCAGGGTGGAAAAAGTATGTGAACCTTTGGACTTAATAACTGGTTGACCCTCCTTTGGCAGCAATAACCTCAACCAAACGTTTCCTGTAGTTGCAGATCAGACTTGCACAACGATCTGGAGTAATTTTGGACCACTTCTCTTCACAAAACTGTTTCAGTGTAGCAATATTCTTGGGATGTCTGGTGTGAATCGCTCCCTTAAGGTCATGCCACAGCATTTCAATCGGGTTGAGGTCAGGACTCTGACTGGGCCACTCCAGAAGGCGTATTTTGTTTTGTTGAAGACATTCTTTATGTTGAATTACTTGTATGCTTTGGGTCATTGTCCTGTTGCATCACCCATCCTCTGCGGAGCTTCAGTTGGCGGACAGATGGTCTTACGTTTTCCTGCAAAATGTCTTGATAAACTCTGGAATTAATTTTTCCATCAATGACAACAATCAGTCCATGCCCTGAGGCAGCAAAGCAGCCCCAAACCATGATGCTTCCTCCGCCATGTTTTACAGTGGGGATGAGGTTTTGATGTTGGTGTGCTGTGCCTTTTTTTCTCCACACATAGTGTTGTGTTTTTTCCAAACAACTCAATTTTGGTTTCATCTGTCCACAGAATATTTTGCCAGTAGTGCTGTGGAACATCCAGGTGCTCTTTTGCAAACTTCAAGCGTGCTGCAATATTCTTTTTGGACAGCAATGGCTTCCTCCGTGGTGTCCTCCCATGTACTCCATTCTTGTTTAATGTTTTCGTTATTGTAGATGTGTCAACAAAAATGTTAGCATGTGCCAGAGATTTCTGTAAATCTTTAGCTGACACTCTAGGATTCTTCTTTACCTCATTAAGCATTCTGCGCTGTGCTCTTGCAGTCATCTTTACAGGACGACCATGCCTAGGGACAGTAGCAACAGTGCTGAACTTTCTCCATTTGTAGACAGTCTGTCTTACCATGGACACATGAACATCAAGGCTTTTGGAGATACTTTTGTTACCCTTTCCAGCTTCATGCAAGTCAACAATTCTTGATCGTAGGTCTTCTGAGAGCTCTTTTCTGCGAGGCATGGTTCACATCAGGCAGTGCTTCTTGAAACCAGTAAACCCAAAACTGGTGTTTGTTTTTAAAGGGCAGGACAGCTTTCAGCAACACATCCAATAATATCACACTGATTGGACTCAAGGTTGGCTCACTCCTGGCTCCAATTAGCCCTTGGAGAAGTCATTAGGCTAGGGGTTCACATACTTTTTCTTGCCACTGTGTATATATATATATATATACATATATATATATATGATATATATCTATATTCTTATAAATATATATATCCAGACTTGTATTACACACACATTTCGGCAACTAATTGCCCCCCCCCAATTTGACTGATCCCTCCAGAAGAAATGTTGAACCCGATAGAGCAGAGAATAATATATATATTCTCTGCTCTGTCAGGTTCAACATTTCTTCTGGAGGGATCAGCCAAATGGGGGGGGCGCATTTAGTTGCGATTATCCACATGCCGCCCCCTCCCTATGTGCATATGTGTATATATGGTCTGAGGTCTGTGGGTGGGTGTATATATATATATATATCTGCGTGTTGATATATAGATATATACGTATATATAGGTCTGTGTGTTGATATATACGTATATGTCTGTGTGTGGTATCCAGGGCCGGTGCAAGCATTTTTGTTTACTCAGGCGAAGTTGCGTTTTGGTGCCCCCTCCACCCAATCCATGCCATGCCAATCGGGAGTGTTTGGTGTCCTCACGCATTGCCAATTGTCATGCCCCAAAGCGGGATCTCGGCGACCCCGGGACCCACCTGGTGCCGCCTCGCGGCCTGGACCCTCACCTGCGGTGGTCGCAGTGGCGCTGCCCCGATCACGGGGGTTGCCTCCTCCGGCGTTGGGCGGACCACGCCTGATCCGAGCGGCCGGTGGGGCCTGTCATGGCGCCGATTTGGAGCCCCAGAACACCACGGTGCCTGACTCCTCACCGCGCGGTTTGAGGGGGCGTGGCCCAAACCAGCGTCTGGATCTGGAGGCTCCCTTTTACAGGTTGGGGGGCGTGGCTGAGCCCTTGATGGACAGGGACTGGGCTCGCCCCCAGGGTGAGCCTACCTCCCAGATGGGACCCAATAGGGAGACGAATCATCACCGCTCAGAGGGGCGTGACCACCCCAACTGCCTATATATACCCAGTCCTTGCACACTATCATTGCCACAGCGTCGCTTCTCTTAGGAGTTGTATACCTGCTAAACGAATGCTAATATATCCTTGTTGTGTACCAAACCTGGAAAGTCTCGACTCTTCTTCTGGATATTCCCTACTCTGTACTGCGTTATAGCTTCTACACCTGGTTCCTGCTTCCCGCTCCCCCGACCCTGACAGTACGCTGTGGCCATACCATGGAACCCGAAGAAGTTACCGAGGCGGTACAAGCCCTAACCCTTCAAGTTACCGGTCTCACCAGAACCATTCAGGAATTACATGCAGAGCAACAACAACTGCGAGACCAATTCCATGCAATGGGTCCCCCACCTCCTTACGATCCTGGTGACGAACTCGTTGCACCCCAACCCATCGCTGAAGCCACCCCAGAACCTCAGGTTCCCCTGCCTGACCGTTTCTTTGGGGATCGTTCCAAGTTCGAGACTTTCGTTCTAGATTGCCATGTCTTGTTCTCTCTAAAACCTCGAACCTACAACTCAGAATTCATAAGAGTCAGAGCAGTCATCTCACTCCTCGGTGGAGAACCGAAAAGATGGGCACACACACTTCTTCGCCAGAATGATCCGTCTCTAGATACCTGGGCCTCATTTTCCCGTGCTTTGGACTCAATGTATAGAGACCCACACCAACGTGATACAGCCCAAACGGTCATCAGAACCCTTAAACAAGGTCGTAGGCCCGTCGAAGAGTACATCACGGAATTTCGCCACTTTTCTCACCAAACAGGATGGAATGACACGGCACTATTAGATCAATTCCGCTTAGGATTGGCGGACCACCTCAAAGATGAGTTGGCTAGAGTCGGCATACCACCTAATATGGAGGCCCTAATTGATTTCTGTATTCTGGTGGATCGCAGAATGAGAGAGAGACGTCAGGAAAGAGGAGCTACACTCCCTTGGATACCTAGACCCATCTCTAACCTGTCTGAACAACCTTCTGCTTCAAACAGCATTGGTCCCGGTGCCTAATCCAGGTTCCTCGGTTGAACCCATGCAGATCGGCCTGGTTAACGGACGTCTACCCAGAGCTGAAGTAGACCGCCGTCGCCAACTCCGCCTATGCCTCTATTGTGCTGAAGCCAGCCATCAAGTTCGTAATTGTCCTATCAGAAATGTTTCAAGAAGGGGTAAGCCCATTCCTCATGTCATACATGCCATACATACATCCAAGAATCCCTCCCCTCTCTTACTGCTCCCCATCTTATTACAGTGGCAGCAGAAGACGATCCCGCTACAAGCCATGGTGGACTCAGGAGCTAGTGGGTGCTTTCTGGATGAAAACTTATCTTCACTTTTGTCTATTCCCCTTCACAATAAAACCTTTCCTGTGTGCGTTCAACTAGTTGATGGCTCTCATTTGCAGTCTGGACCCATAACACACGAAACCATACCGTTACAAGTCACCATAGGTTCTAAGCATTCTGAGACATTATGCTTTGATATTGTTTCTTCACCTCTATACCCGGTCATACTCGGCCTTCCCTGGCTTAAACTACACGACCCTTACGTACACTGGTCGTCCGCATCTGTGTCGTTTCTGTCTCCTCGTTGTAAACAAACGTGTCTCCAGAGAACACACACTGTAATGTCCATACTCGACAAAGATATGACGCAGACTAATGTCTGCCTTCCCAAGGCCTACCATGAGTTCCACGATGTGTTCGATAAACAAAAAGCCGAGACACTACCACCAAGACGTCCCTATGACTGTCCTATAGATCTTCTTCCTGGGACCGCCATTCCCTATGGCCGTATCTACCCCCTGTCAGAACCAGAGCTGACTGGGTTAAAAGAATATATAAAAGAAACCTTGAAAAAGGATTCATTCGCCCCTCTACCTCTCCGGCAGGAGCTGGCATCTTTTTTGTAGATAAAAAGGATGGAGGGTTAAGGCCATGCGTGGACTACCGAGACCTCAATAAGATAACGGTAAAACCGATACCCCTTACCTCTCATACCAGAACTGTTGGAGAGACTGAAGGGTGCCAAACTATATTCCAAACTGGATTTACGCGGAGCCTACAATCTCGCCAGGATGAAACAAGGACGAGTGGAAGACCGCATTCCGATCACGCTACGGCCACTTTGAATACACAGTCATGCCCTACGGGCTGTGTAACGCACCGGCCACCTTCCAACATTTCATAAATGATGTTTTCAGAGACCTCCTTGATTGTTTCGTTGTCACCTATCTCGACGACATCCTTATTTTTTCTTCGTCCCTCGAAGACCACCGCTCCCATATGCGTATCGTTCTTCAACGACTCCGTGACAACAAACTATATGCCAAACTCGAGAAATGCATATTTGAAACAACGAAGGTGGATTTTCTCGGATTTGTGCTTTCTCCAGGACAGATCGAGATGGATCCTAAAAAAGTAGAGGCCATCCTGTCCTGGCCCATTCCTGACACCCGAAAGGCAGTACAACGATTCCTAGGGTTTGCCAATTTTTACCGGAGATTTATAAAGAATTTCTCTAAGATAGTACACCCATTAACCATTCTTACCAAGACCGGAATACCCTTCAATGGACTCCAGAGGCTCAAGTGGCATTTAACACTCTTCGTATCCGTTTTTCTACCACTCCTATCCTCTCCATGCCCGACCCTCAAACACCCTATTTCTTGGAGGTGGACGCCTCCGAAATAGCCACTGGGGCGATCCTTTCTCAACGTGCGGCCGATGGTCTTCTTCACCTAGTGGCATATTGTTCGAAAAAACTCAATCCGGCTGAAATCAACTACGACATAGGAGACCGCGAGTTGTTAGCAATCAAAAGAGGGCTTGAAGAATGGCGTCACCTACTGGAGGGTGCCTCACACCCGATCACTGTCTATATACAGACCATAAAAACCTCGAGTATCTGCGTTCTGCCAAACGCCTCAAACCAAGACAGGCCCGCTGGGCTCTCTTTTCTGCTCGTTTTATTTTTCATGTCACCTACAGACCGGGTCAGAAAAATGGTAAGGCCGACGCCCTTTCTCGCATCCATCACTCATGTAGTATTCCTTCTACCCCCTCATCAATACTACCTTCAAAATGTTTCCTCGGCATCATCCACCCCGTATATGACAAGATTCGCACTCTAACCGCAACCACTTCTTTAGAAGTAAATCCTGAAGGCCTTCATATTACCAAGGACCGTGTCTTCGTACCAGAAGAAGCTCGCTTTGACGTCTTACATACATGTCATGATTCTCCACAGGCTGGACACCCAGGCATACGAACAACCTTGGATCTTGTTCTTCGACAGTTTTGGTGGCCCTCTGTGGAGCTCAGTGTCAAACAATACGTTCAATCATGCCCTACATGTCTCCGAACAAAAGTCAATCTTACCAAGACTGCGGGTTTACTCTGCCCCCTACCAATCCCAAACAGACCATGGACACAACTAACCATGGACTTCATTGTAGACCTTCAAAAAATGTAAAAAGCTGGTGTCTGGCGCTTGCAAAAGTTCGTTCTTTAAATCCAGTCAAAAAATTCAGTCAAAAAATTCTAGGTCCGCTTAGCATCTCATCCACAGATTTGATTGAAGACACATGAAATAAGAAGAAAAGGAGAATATTTTGTGCAGAATCTTAGCACATAATTTAGGTAAGCATGCCAAAAAAGGAATACTCACATTTAGGGGTGCCAGTTGTAACAAATAGGCACCTAAACGTAGGCAAATCAGTGAATTTATATATCAGGGGCACTGATTCCCCTGTATAGGTAGGACAACCAAAGATCCAGGCGCCGTAGAGATGTACAATAAAAGTACCAGACGGTTTGGAATCAACAGAATACGCTTGAATAGAGTCGGTCAATCACAAGTTTATTAGGAAACTTAGATAAACACCTCAAACGCGTTTCGCTACAAGAGCTTCATCAGTGAGTGTAATGCACACATTGCATCAAACCTCTATATATAGCTATAACATTACAATCAAGCCCATGAGTCAACTTCCAGGTAATTAATAGAATAAGTGTTACCAGGTGTATTCAATAATTAAACGAAATTGGTGTTACTGGGTGTGTTAGATAATTAAACTAATAAGGTCATGTGATCCTCATGAGATTGGCATATGTCCAGACATAAATCCATTCTTAACAGAATGGAGAAAAACATTACGGTTTATTAAATACATAATTATCATAATACAACTAAAAAAATTATTTATACATGATTAATACAATACAAATGCTTACTAGTCAAAATTGATATAAATGCCTATTGGAAATACCTTGGGCATCGTAAGTACCCGAGAGAAGAGGGAAGAAATTAACTGTAATTGTAAATAGAATATAAAAACTAAGCATTTAACCAACTGCAGACAATTAATAAATACATTACAGATAATTACAGGTGATATAAAAACCATAACGCTAAACAGATAGAACCTCTGTAGGAAAAATGATTCATGGAGTATAATATAATAATAAATCCACCAAGGAAATAAAAAGACTAATAGGTCGTGCAAACCACATGTTTAGGATATAATATCGAATCTAAATTAGAGAATAAACGAATCCTATAAAAAATTATAAAATATAATTTTCTTTTATTTAAAAATTAAATCCAGTCCCAAGCACATATTATTAATAGGCGGGATAGGGCATCTTTAAAAGAGGCGTCATATCGTAAATCTGTTCTATCTATAACGGGGAGAAGATAATGGAATCACTGAAGTACCATCAATAAATTATTTGTCTAAAGTTGATAATACTAAAGAAGGAATTGCCATTATGACAGATGATCAATTCCACCATACATGAATGGGAGGGTGAGCGCGATACTAAAAGGTAATAGAGGAAAAATATCTAGTGGACGAGATAATTAAGATCTTAGGAAATAGTACTAATCCAATATGATGTGTTTATGTTATTAAAAAGGAAATTCCTCTATAAGAGATGGTCACTCAATTATAACATAAGGTGGAAATTTATATATGATGGTGTAAATTTAATGAACAATAAAAAATAATAAAATAAAAAATAAAAAATAAATAAAAATGCTCTAATAGACGGAGTAATCCGAATCAAGGAAGATGTTGTTAGTAGCACACTATATAGAATTACTAGTACTGGAAAAACATATCCACCATGACAAATAGTAACTTCACCTTACACAGAATTGGAAGGTGAGCGCGATACTATAAGGCAATGGGGAAAAAAGAAAAGTCTGGTGGACAAGATCATTCAGATCTTAGAAAATAGTATTAATCCAATATAGTGGTGTGTCATTATTTAAGAAGAACTTCCTCTATAAGGGATGATCACTTAATTATACACAGAGGTAGAGGGATAGACGTAACATATGAGAATTAAAACAGATGGTCCAGTGGACGGAATAATCCAAATTTAAACAGATACTGCTAATAGCACGCTAACTAATGATTAAGAAGAAAAAAAAGAGGAGTGACAGAGAGAGAATTAAAAAATAAACGGTGCGGAAAACGAAAATAACAACATACCGATGATATCCTTAAAGAAAGTGGCACAGCTCAAAATCTTGGTTTAACCCTCTGGGGAGGAGGGTTTTAAGGGTAAAGATCCATTTCATTTCTTCTTTACTGATTTTATTAATAAAATCACCTCCTCTCCAATCTTTACAAACTTTTTTAATAGCCAGAAATTTAGTACCAAAAGGGTTTTGTTGGTGGTGCAATTTAAAGTGCAGGGAAACAGAGTGTGTTTCTACCCCTTTCTTTATATTATTTAAATGTTCCCTAATGCGAATGTTAAGACTTCTAGTGGTTCTACCTATATACTGTTTGCCACAAGGGCAAACAATCATATAAATTACGTCTTTAGAGAAACAAGTAAGTAATTCTTGAATTTTATACTTCTTGGTATTGTCCATATCGGAGAATTCTTGGACTCTCCTTTTGGGGCATCCTGTTCTCCTACAACAGAGACAGTTGCCACATCCGAAAAAACCCTTATTGGCGGCTAAGAAGCTAGGTGGAACCTCTGGGGGGTGATGTCTCATTAGTTTTTGTTTTAAGTTTTTCACCCCTCTAAAGATGATATTCGGATTATCCCCTAATATTTCTTTTAGTTCAGGGTCTTCTAATAGAACCGGCCAATATTTCTTAATTATCTTTTTTAGTCTGTAATGATGAGAACTAAAATTACAAATAAGGGGAATACCCATATCAGGTTTAGATTTTGGAGCATTAAAAAGGACCGTCTTCCTTTCAAGGGTCAAAATCTCCTGTTTAGTGTTTTCTAAATCTATTTTATTATAACCTTTATCTTCGAATTGTGTTTGAAGAAATTCTGTCTGAGTCAAAAAGTCAGTATTGTCTGTACAATTCCGACGCATACGAAGGAATTGTCCTTTGGGTACACCCTTTAGCCATTGTTTTAAATGGCAACTCTCTGTCGTGATGTAACTATTTACATCAACTAATTTAAAATGAGTCTTAGTTTTTAGACGCCCAGAATCTACAAAAATTTCTAAATCTAAAAAATTAATGGATTTATTACTATAAGTAGATTCCAAAAAAATTCCCCAGTCATTAGTATTTAAAAACTTTAAAAATTCAAGTAGAGCACTTTCACCTCCCTTCCATATAAAAAAGATGTCGTCAATGTATCTTCTAAAATATGTACAGAAAGGGGTCCAAATAGTATCAATCCTGATAAAATTGTCCTCCCACTCTGTCATAAATAAATTAGCGTAGCTTGGAGCAAATTTGCTTCCCATCGCTGTTCCTGTACTTTGTAGAAAACATTGATCCTTATAATAAAAAAAGTTGTTGGTCAAGATTAAGTTGATACCCTCTACTATGAAATCAATCTGTTCATTATCAATTAACCCCGTATTTCTTAATTGGTTAAAGACTGCTTTGCATCCCATCTCATGGGGGATAATAGTATATAGTGATCTAACGTCACATGTTACTAAAAAGTCATTCTGTTCCCATAAAATGGAATCCACTATCTTTAAAATATCTCCTGTATCCTTTAAATAGGATGGAGTACTCTTGACAAATGGCTGTAAAAGGTGATCTATATACTGGGATAAATTACTGGAAGGGGAATTAATACTGGAAATAATAGGCCGTCCAGGGGGATCTACTGGGTGTTTGTGAATTTTGGGTAAATAGTAAAAAATAGGAACTTTGGGAAACTTGATTCTCAAAAAATCAGACTCATTTTTACTAAGGATGCCGAGTTCTTCTCCCTTATTTGCATAGTTATCTATTTTTTCATTAATCTCTTTCATCGGATTATTCATCAATTTCCTATATGTGCAGGTATCATTTAATATACGATTAGCTTCTGTCTCATATTGTGATCTGGATAATAATACAATGCCCCCTCCTTTGTCCGCTGGTCTCACTACAATATCAGGATGATCAGCTAATTCTTTCAGGGCTTTCCTATCTTCTTTACTAAGATTATCCCTAACAGGTGCTTGTAGATTATCTATTTCTCTTAATACCATATTTTCAAATGTGGTCATTTCTTTCGAAATCATATGCTTCGGAAAAAATTTCGACTTATTTTTTAACTCTGTATGAGTCCAGCCATCATTAACCTGTGTTTCTCTCGTGATTGGTTTTTTTTAAAAAGTACTTCTTAAGACATAATTTTCTTTTAAACTTCTGAATGTCTACATAAGTATCAAATTTATTCAGGGTAGCTGTCGGAGCAAATTTCAAACCCTTATTTAAAACCCTAATGTGCTTGTCTTCTAATGAAAATCCACTTAAATTAAAAATTCCTTTTGGGACTATCTCCTTCCTCTCTTTTCTTGTCCTGATTCGTCTTCCTCCCCTGCATCCTCTCGATCTCTTACTCTTCTTTTTAGTGGGGATGCGATATACTGGGCCGTTTGATCTTTTATCCTTTTTATTGTCTGATTCTGGGATTGTTGTATTGGGCTCTTTTCTTTCCAATTTGAGCTGTTCTCTAAAAAAACCTCATCATGCGTCTCCTCAACATCAAGCACTTGATACCTATTCCTCAAAGATAGAGGATTATCTTTACTAGGTACTGTAATATGTGAGCGAACCTTATAGGGAGGTCTGTCTTGTTCTAAGAGTTCTGCTCGTTGTTGTCTTCTCCCTTCATATACTGGTCTTCTCTGTTCATAATCCGGAGGGTGCGAAAAATGGTTCGGTGGATCTCCGTGAATGTACCTATTTCTGCTTCTCCACGTATTACTCCTATAATTATTTCTAGGAGGATAAAAATATGGGTCTCTATAATTTTTATTATTAAAGCCTTGATGGTAATTCTGACCCTGATTATTATAACCTCTATTGTATGTTCTATAAGTCTGAGAGCTGGAATAATTATTGTTGGGATGCCAATAGTTTGGTCTATCGTAATTTCTTCTACTAAATCTTCTCTGGGGAAAACTTGAGCCTTGTGTATCCAATTGTGACGGATCTCTTTTAGGGGGATTTATTGGTCGGTTATCTTCTTCCAAAGGTTCGATAACTGAAGGTTTTTCCATCCTCCATACATCCCCTTTAGCGTAATCATCTTTGTCACGTTGATATTTGGATTTTTTACGAATCATAATGCTATTTTCAAAGATTCCAACTTTTCTTCCATTTTTAGAACAATACTCTGCATTGCGTTCGAATCAGTCAATGCCTCCAATTCTTTTTGTTTGTCCTCTATTTTAATATCCAAATCCTGAAGTATCTCCTTTCTTCTTTCAATGATTGTATCCATCATAATGAAAGAGAACTTTTCTAGATTTTTTACCCATCTTTGGCTGAGTATTAAGTCCTCTTTGTCAAAGGTAGGATTTTTATAAAATCTTAAACCTCTAGGGGTTAAATGATCTTTGATGTATAGTTCCATCATAGTAATATCCAATTTGTTACGTAATTCCTTCGTAAGCATATTTTCCAGTTGATTTGTATTTATATCAATCTGTGTTTGTGTATCAATGGAAAGGGTCGACATTTGTTGAATGTTAAAAAAATCATTCATACCTTGTCCAAATTTATTCCTTTGGACTCGAGCCATAGCGGCAAGCCAAACACAATGGGGATTAGAACAAGAGATACAAGAGATGCAATGTGAGTGTGGCGCCACTAAATGTCTCTACTAGCCAACAGAGAATAGTTGAACACAATCGTTAAGTGTATGAAGATGATTAAAATTAATCAGTTGGAAGATGAAGGTATGATGATTGCCACTAATGTCTACAGAGAGAGCATACTGCTGCGTCTAATTAGGAAGCAATTACACTCTTCAACACATAATATAGTGTACAATAATCTATAAAGGTGGTGTTAATAATATTAAATCAATATGCACAATAAAAGTGGCAAATGTAATTAAAAGTGCTGTGAATTCCAATAACAGTAATGAAACCACAATACAATAACATGCACCTGGGCGGTGTAAAATGGTACAAGGTGGAAGTGCAAAATTGCAAGAATAAGAGTGACAACGTGACTGCAGATAATGGTGTGTTCTAACAGTCAGACATGACGTTCTCAGATAAAGGGTAAATCGCCTATAATAAGTTAATTAATTAAAGTGCTGAAGTACCCCTAATAAAATTATTAAAGTGCTGAAGTACCCCTAATAAAATACTATAAAGTGCTGATAGTATCTTTAAAATAGTCCTACTGACTACTAAATGTGTACCAATAATTACAACTCAAACCCAATCGGGTGAAACAAATAAGCTTAATTAAAACCAATTAGACATCCAGAGTGCATGATCCAAAATGTGTTATAGTGCAAAACATTAATGAAAATTAATAAACAAAAATATAAATACAAACAGTCAAATTAATAAATATGTGATGGAAAGAATAAAATTAGTAGACATCAGTTCTTTACAGGATATAAAAATCGGTTCTCTGAAGGAAAAATTGCAGCAGCTTTACACACAGAACCAGCGTCCAATCCCCAAAATCGCTGAAAATAGAGTGTTCAAAAAATGTAAAAAGCTGGTGTCTGGCGCTTGCAAAAGTTCGTTCTTTAAATCCAGTCAAAAAATTCAGTCAAAAAATTCTAGGTCCGCTTAGCATCTCATCCACAGATTTGATTGAAGACACATGAAAATAAGAAGAAAAGGAGAATATTTTGTGCAGAATCTTAGCACATAATTTAGGTAAGCATGCCAAAAAAGGAATACTCACATTTAGGGGTGCCAGTTGTAACAAATAGGCACCTAAACGTAGGCAAATCAGTGAATTTATATATCAGGGGCACTGATTCCCCTGTATAGGTAGGACAACCAAAGATCCAGGCGCCGTAGAGATGTACAATAAAAGTACCAGACGGTTTGGAATTAACAGAATACGCTTGAATAGAGTCGGTCAATCACAAGTTTATTAGGAAACTTAGATAAACACCTCAAACGCGTTTCGCTACAAGAGCTTCATCAGTGAGTGTAATGCACACATTGCATCAAACCTCTATATATAGCTATAACATTACAATCAAGCCCATGAGTCAACTTCCAGGTAATTAATAGAATAAGTGTTACCAGGTGTATTCAATAATTAAACGAAATTGGTGTTACTGGGTGTGTTAGATAATTAAACTAATAAGGTCATGTGATCCTCATGAGATTGGCATATGTCCAGACATAAATCCATTCTTAACAGAATGGAGAAAAACATTACGGTTTATTAAATACATAATTATCATGATACAACTAAAAAAATTATTTATACATGATTAATACAATACAAATGCTTACTAGTCAAAATTGATATAAATGCCTATTGGAAATACCTTGGGCATCGTAAGTACCCGAGAGAAGAGGGAAGAAATTAACTGTAATTGTAAATAGAATATAAAAACTAAGCATTTAACCAACTGCAGACAATTAATAAATACATTACAGATAATTACAGGTGATATAAAAACCATAACGCTAAACAGATAGAACCTCTGTAGGAAAAATGATTCATGGAGTATAATATAATAATGAATCCACCAAGGAAATAAAAAGACTAATAGGTCGTGCAAACCACATGTTTAGGATATAATATCGAATCTAAATTAGAGAATAAACGAATCCTATAAAAAATTTAGTTGTATTATGATAATTATGTATTTAATAAACCGTAATGTTTTTCTCCATTCTGTTAAGAATGGATTTATGTCTGGACATATGCCAATCTCATGAGGATCACATGACCTTATTAGTTTAATTATCTAACACACCCAGTAACACCAATTTCGTTTAATTATTGAATACACCTGGTAACACTTATTCTATTAATTACCTGGAAGTTGACTCATGGGCTTGATTGTAATGTTATAGCTATATATAGAGGTTTGATGCAATGTGTGCATTACACTCACTGATGAAGCTCTTGTAGCGAAACGCGTTTGAGGTGTTTATCTAAGTTTCCTAATAAACTTGTGATTGACCGACTCTATTCAAGCGTATTCTGTTAATTCCAAACCGTCTGGTACTTTTATTGTACATCTCTACGGCGCCTGGATCTTTGGTTGTCCTACCTATACAGGGGAATCAGTGCCCCTGATATATAAATTCACTGATTTGCCTACGTTTAGGTGCCTATTTGTTACAACTGGCACCCCTAAATGTGAGTATTCCTTTTTTGGCATGCTTACCTAAATTATGTGCTAAGATTCTGCACAAAATATTCTCCTTTTCTTCTTATTTTCATGTGTCTTCAATCAAATCTGTGGATGAGATGCTAAGCGGACCTAGAATTTTTTGACTGAATTTTTTGACTGGATTTAAAGAACGAACTTTTGCAAGCGCCAGACACCAGCTTTTTACATTTTTTGAACACTCTATTTTCAGCGATTTTGGGGATTGGACGCTGGTTCTGTGTGTAAGGCTGCTGCAATTTTTCCTTCAGAGAACCGATTTTTATATCCTGTAAAGAACTGATGTCTACTAATTTTATTCTTTCCATCACATATTTATTAATTTGACTGTTTGTATTTATATTTTTGTTTATTAATTTTCATTAATGTTTTGCACTATAACACATTTTGGATCATGCACTCTGGATGTCTAATTGGTTTTAATTAAGCTTATTTGTTTCACCCGATTGGGTTTGAGTTGTAATTATTGGTACACATTTAGTAGTCAGTAGGACTATTTTAAAGATACTATCAGCACTTTATAGTATTTTATTAGGGGTACTTCAGCACTTTAATTAATTTTATTAGGGGTACTTCAGCACTTTAATTAATTAACTTATTATAGGCGATTTACCCTTTATCTGAGAACGTCATGTCTGACTGTTAGAACACACCATTATCTGCAGTCACGTTGTCACTCTTATTCTTGCAATTTTGCACTTCCACCTTGTACCATTTTACACCGCCCAGGTGCATGTTATTGTATTGTGGTTTCATTACTGTTATTGGAATTCACAGCACTTTTAATTACATTTGCCACTTTTATTGTGCATATTGATTTAATATTATTAACACCACCTTTATAGATTATTGTACACTATATTATGTGTTGAAGAGTGTAATTGCTTCCTAATTAGACGCAGCAGTATGCTCTCTCTGTAGACATTAGTGGCAATCATCATACCTTCATCTTCCAACTGATTAATTTTAATCATCTTCATACACTTAACGATTGTGTTCAACTATTCTCTGTTGGCTAGTAGAGACATTTAGTGGCGCCACACTCACATTGCATCTCTTGTATTCATTGTAGACCTGCCTCCGTCCAAAGGTTTCAACACTATCATGGTGGTTGTCGATAGATTGACTAAAATGGCGCACTTCATTCCTAGTAAGAAATTACCGACTGCCGGAGAAACAGCCTCCTTATTTTTTACCCATATCTTCCGTCTCCATGGAATTCCCGATACTATAACAACAGACAGGGGAACTCAATTCACGTCTAAGTTCTGGAAAGCCTTTTGTTCCTTATTACGAATACAGCGAAACCTCTCTTCATCCTTTCACCCACAGACAAATGGACAAACGGAACGAGTCAACCAAATTCTTGAACAGCACCTACGTTGTTACACTTCCTTCCTCCAGGATGACTGGCTCGACCTCCTGCCCTCAGCAGAATTCTCATACAACTCTCGTAAACACTCTTCCATAAACTCCTCTCCGTTCTATGTAAACTATGGATTCCATCCTACTGCTATTCCCCAATATCCCTGTAACCACCACTGTGCCTGAAGCAACCAATCGCCTTCTCATTCTCAAGCAAGGATTCCGCTTAGCCGCGACTACCCTACAAGCTGCTCAAGAGATGTACAAAAGAGCTGCGGATAAACGACGACGACCTGCTCCGGATTTTCAAATCGGGGACATGGTCCTCCTCTCCACAAAAAATCTTCGGTTGCCCTGTCCATCCAAAAAACTGGGTCCCAAGTTCGTGGGTCCATTTCGAATCCTTAAGAAGATCAACTCTGTTGCCTTTCGTCTTCAACTGCCGGACTCCTACAAGATACACCCCGTTTTCCATGTCTCCCTTTTTAAGTCGTATCATCCCGATCCTTTCGTCGGCCGCTCCCCTGCTCCTCCTCCTCCCTCTGTGGTGTCGGATTCCCTGGAATATGAGATTGGCCGGATTCTTGATTCCCGTCTGCATAGGGGCAGACTCCAATATTATGTACATTGGAAAGGGTATGGCCCTGAGGAGCGGTCTTGGGAACCGGTTCAGCATGTGCATGCACCTGCTCTCCTCCGGGCGTTTCATCGCTTGCACCCGCGCAGACCGGGCCCTGGTCGCTCCCGGGGGGCGCTCCTTCGGGGGGGGTTCTGTCATGCCCCAAAGCGGGATCTCGGCGACCCCGGGACCCACCTGGTGCCGCCTCGCGGCCTGGACCCTCACCTGCGGTGGTCGCAGTGGCGCTGCCCCGATCACGGGGGTTGCCTCCTCCGGCGTTGGGCGGACCACGCCTGATCCGAGCGGCCGGTGGGGCCTGTCATGGCGCCGATTTGGAGCCCCAGAACACCACGGTGCCTGACTCCTCACCGCGCGGTTTGAGGGGGCGTGGCCCAAACCAGCGTCTGGATCTGGAGGCTCCCTTTTACAGGTTGGGGGGGCGTGGCTGAGCCCTTGATGGACAGGGACTGGGCTCGCCCCCAGGGTGAGCCTACCTCCCAGATGGGACCCAATAGGGAGACGAATCATCACCGCTCAGAGGGGCGTGACCACCCCAACTGCCTATATATACCCAGTCCTTGCACACTATCATTGCCACAGCGTCGCTTCTCTTAGGAGTTGTATACCTGCTAAACGAATGCTAATATATCCTTGTTGTGTACCAAACCTGGAAAGTCTCGACTCTTCTTCTGGATATTCCCTACTCTGTACTGCGTTATAGCTTCTACACCTGGTTCCTGCTTCCCGCTCCCCCGACCCTGACACTAATCTATGCTGTGCCTGGTGCCCCTCCTGTGCCACAGGGCCAATCTACAGAGTGTGTGGTCCCCTCCTTTGGCAATGTGGTATAGGAGGGGCACCAGGCACTGCAAAAATTTGCAATGTGGCCTGGTGGTGCCCCCTGGTCTTGCTGTGTCAATATACCCACATATTTCAAACTGCCTCCCACTCCCATTGTTTCCCTGTGATCCTGCTACCTACCACTCTCACTCTGTTGCTGTGGTCCACTGTCTGACTCCAGGTCTCCAGAAGCAGACTGGCAGCAGAGTCCTCGTCCTCTAATTCAGTTCACTCCCCCTTAATTCATTTTTCCCCTTTAATTACTTTCACCCCCTCCCCCCTTAAATTCATTTCATATAGCGTATGACAGTGCTCCACAGCAATAAAACTCACAGTAATGTGCGGGGTGTATGAGCGTATGACAAAGCTCCACAGCAATAAACCTCACAGTAATGTGCTCTGTGTATGAGCATATCACAGAGCACCACAGCAATAAACCTCACAGTAATGTTCAGTTTGTGTGTATGAAAGTATCACAGAGCTCCACAGCAATAAAACTCACAGTAATGTACCGATATCTGTTTACTCAAAGCCCCCAGCAGAACATTACACACACACACACACACACACCCAGCAGAACATTATACACACCCCCAGCAGAACATTACACACACACCTCCCCAGCAGAACATTACACCCCCCAGCAGAACATTACCCCCCAGCAAAACATTACACCCCCCCAGCAAAACATTATACCCCCAGCAGAACATTACCCCCCAGCAAAACATTACACCCCCCAGCAAAACATTACACCCCCAGCAAAACATTATACCCCCAGCAAAACATTATACGCCCGAGCAGAACATTACCCCTCCCAGCAAAACATTACACCCGCCCGAGCAGAACATTACACCCCCCGAGCAGAACATTACACCCGCCCGAGCAGAACATTACCCCCAGCAAAACATTACCCCCCAGCAAAACATTATTACCCTCCCAGCAAAACCTTATACCCCTCCCAGCAAAACATGATACCCCTCCCAGCAAAACATTACACCCCCCAGCAGAACATTACACCCCCCACCTCGAGCAGAACATTACACACACACCCTCCCCTCCCTCAGTTTATTCAAACCTTTTAAAAATCTTCTCTCGGCCTCTCTGCCCAGTCCTCCTTCACACTACAGTGGAAGCACGCAGACTGACTCTGCTGCAGGGCCGCACCCTAAGCTTTGGGGTTTGTCCTCCAGGCTTTTCTGCTGCTGTGTGCCCTAGCTATGCGTGTCACGTGAGGGGGGCGGTGCCAAATTATGCAGTGTGCCTGCTCATGTTTAGAATGTGGGACTGAGGCAGGCACACTGCATCGCTTTGAGACTGGGCCCCTGGTTGATGTCTGAAGATCATACATAGCTCCGCTTCCGGTATTTTAAAAACAGAATTTTTCTGCCCCTCACACTGACAGCAAGCCAGGACAGTAAGGCGGCCGCCTGTGCCACCTTACACTAGTGCCGGCCCTGGTGGTATCAATGCATCCCTACTCTACACACAGCGCTCCGTGTCCCTATAATATATATGATCAGGGGTTACCTTTTTTATATTTTTATACTATTCCTATTAAATTAACAGTAATTTTTATGTATTTTATTGAGTAGAAACTTTTTTTTTGCCTATATAACATGTGCTTTGTGAAAATAAAACGGTTTTGTGTGTACATTTTAATTTAGTTAGTGGATTCCTGTCCAGTGCGGTGAGAAGCAAACGTAATGCAGTGTAGACACGCTGCAAGGCAGAGCGGAGTGAAGTCAAGCCTGCAAAGTGTTTGCTTCTCTTCGCTTCGCTACGCTGTGCGTCGCTACACGCTCAGTGTGTCTCAGGCTTTATTCTCGCATTGCTAGCTTACCGAATCAGTTTGTATACTTGTTACTGACTCTGCTTGTTCTGAGGACCCGATCTGTTGCGGACTTTGCCTGCCATTTGACTATTTTCTCTGTGTATTCCCTGCCTGTTCTGTTTATATGGTGTATATTTTCACCATATACAGTAGTGCAGTACAAGTGCCTAAACATTCCTGACCCGGTTTTGTTATAGCTGCTGATGTAACTGAATAGATCGGGGATCTCTTCTGCATTACCAAAACCTCCACCACTGCACTCTTCCACAAAACCTCAGAGGGGTTACGGTGTGAAGGCATTTGCTGCCACCAAAGGCAAAATATTTGGGTGCACTGACGCCTGTACCAGATTCATATTATTTTAATATTTGACTGCAGGGTCCAACCGTGCACTCTTCCACAATACCACAGAGGGGTTACGGTGTGACGGCACTGTTGCCGACACTAAAGGCCCAATTTTAAAGCACCTATTGTTACTTTCATCCAAAGCCTGCATAAATTTCACCATAAATTAGCCAAAAAAATCACTAAACTTGTTCTGCGTGTCCTAAAATGTCTCCTCTTTTCATACAGACTGCCGCCCCAAGCAGTTGTTTATGAATAGATTAAAGGAAAACCATTTACCGTCATTTGAAATGTCATTTTTTTGTTTTTAAATGTTTCTATACATCCTACAAATCCGCCACTTCACGGGCAGGTTATGTGGACCTCCTAGGCACGATATTTGAAGGAATTTTTCATTTTTATTCTTAACCTTTATTTCATGGAAAACTCACTGTTCCTTTAAAAACTTTTTTTAAAAAACTTTTTGTCCTTGTTTCCTGTCCCCCAGGGCACTACCCGGACCCCCATACACCTTTTATGCCAAATATCTAGCATATATGCCCTCTTGGAAGGCACTCTAAAAATCGAACTTTCGGGTCCTATAGACTTACATTGAGTTCGTTTCGTGTCCGAGTTCGAACTCGAACTTTTGAAATTGTTCGAGTTCGAATGCGAACTGAACACGGGGGCGTTCGGCTCATCCCTAATCCCTGTACGCAGACGGACTATCCTACACTGCCGGTCCTTGAATTGATGGAATGTCTACGTTTTACAACACACAGACAGTGCCAAAGGTATACACACATAAATACAATAACATACAGAAGGGGTAAATGCCAAAATTGCTTGTGAGCCAGATACCAGGGGGCGTCAGAGATATGCCAGGGTTCGATATGCCAGAACAGGTAGTCAGAGGATTGCCAGAGGTCAGTTACCGGAGTCGGTCATAAATCAGGAGCCATGGGGTTGTCAGGAGAGATCGTCAGCCAAGCCAGAAGTCAAACTCAGATAATTAATCATGTAGTAATGCAAGCGAGCACTGCAGTGACGTGCGGTGAGGTCAGTGGCTGGTGAGGCACTGGCTAGTATCAGAGCCAGATATACACACGGTTACGCATTCACAATTTACGCATTTGATGACGCCCGCTATTGGTCACTATTGTAAGTGCATAGTACTCTTAATACAGTAAAAACCGTACAAGTAAAATATTATAAACCACCATGACAGAGAAGAATAATTTTGGCATGTAAAAGATTACAGGGTGACCTCACCTCAGTACTACTACTGATAGAGTGGCAATTTCACCATCATGCTATATATACTGACTCAGTATAAATAGCATGATGGTGAAATTGCCACTCTATATATCCGTAGTATGAGCAGTATCTCTATTTTTTACAAATACCATTACCTACAGCTATTGTGGCGTGACTGGCATTTCTGGCGTGCTGCATCTGGTTCCACTTCCAGCTGCGCACTCTGTCTCTCTCTCCGGTGCTCCTGCACACAATGGACTGGTAGTCAGTCACGTGACTGACACTCGTCTCATCTCTTTGACACTGCCTGACTCAGAGTCAGACAATGTCAGAAGTTGAGAGGCCACACACCCCCAGCAGCACAGTAGCACACACGTGCTCTGAGCACTGCTCTCCTCCCACGGCAAGGCCCCATGACTGTCGAGGACAGTCACATGACTGTCCTGTGTCAATAAATCCATGAAATTCACACGTTGCACGAGCGTTTTAAGGCGAAGATTGTAATAGGGTCCTTGGTGTTTTGGTCCACCATAACGTCAAACTAAACATTTCCTCATTGGATTATTTGCTCCATGGAGGCGGCCATCTTTCCCACATCACACGTCGCAGTGCTGAGTGCTGAACTGCAGCACAGCGTTCAGTTTCATGTTGCTAACTTAGCACTTGCCGTGGCTGAGGAACTGAACACTACTCAGAATATAGCTCCAACAGTTTCCGCAGCGCTTTACAATAACCAAAGGGAACAAAATACATATAAACGGACATAGGCTGGAAACAAGAGGTGTAGAGGGCCCTGCTCATAGGAGCTTACAGTCTAGAGGGATTGGGGTTGAGGAAGACAAGATCAGTCTCTGTAATTGTCTCAAAAATTGTGTGTGTATGTGTTTGTTTTTCAGTGTCTCTGTGTATATCTGTTAGTATCTTTTGTGTATCTTTGGTTCTCTGTCAGGGTCCACTACAAGCCCTCCAGACAACAGTCGTGGCTGCACCTTTAAGACCTGGTACCTGCATTAAGCAGAGTCTCCAGCCAGCTGACCTGCAGGGTTTCTGGGAGCCATGTCCTTTGTTGTCCTTCTGCCTGGGTTTCCTTCCTGTTCTGTTACTGCCTATTCCCTTTATAGTTAGACTCTGCTTCTCACCCGCATCTTGTCACCAGGCCTCACCTACTTTGACTGGGTTATGTAGGTTTACCATATTAACCACATGGAAGCCTTGACTTATAAGAGCCTAGAAGACACAGTTGCACTGCTTGGTTAATTTGTAGCTTGCTGCTGAACATCGGGCGGTATCTCATGATCCTGAGTTTTCCTGTCCTGTGAACTGATTCCTGCTCTCCTAACTCTTGCTTCTTGAACCGCCACTACTTGTCCATAAACTCTCTGGCTGGTCTGCAACTTCTCTCTGCTCCTGCTTTGGATTGTTTTCCCGTATCGCCATACCCGCACTGTGTTCCTGTGTGTCATCTCTGATTTCCAACACACATATTTTCATTCTAGGGCAACCATGTTCTCATTCTTAGGTGTCCGTGGAGGTATATTTTTTCAAGGGTTGTGCAAGTATCGGCTACCTTTGACCTCCACTTCCTGGTATATGTCAGCCGCACAGTGACAGTCTCGTTCAGTATCTTTGTATCTGTCATGTCCCATGTCGAAAATGTGACCCGGCGCCCGGCAGCACCGTCCTCACTGCTTGCAGGCTGGGCACCGAGTGATATGCACGCCTGTGGCGGTCACGTGGATGGGTGCGCGTGATGATGTTGCGCCGCCAAGTTTAAAGCCAGTCTGTGATGGCAGACTCATTGCCTTCAAATGGTTTTACATCCCTCAGTGCTTTCTCGTATTCTGGCTATTCTGTGTATTAGACCTTGGCTATCCCTGACCAACCCGCTCTGTGTACCAACTTGGCTATTCCTGACTAACCCGCTCTGTGTCCCAACCTGGCTGTTCCTGACTAACCCGCAATGTGTATCAACCTGGCTATTCCTGACTAATCCACTCTGTGTACCAACCAGGCTATTCCTGACTAACCCGCTCTGTGTACCAACCTGGCTATACCTGATGAACCTGCTATGTACCAGTTTGGCTAATCCTGACAAAACCGCTGTGTGTACCAAATTGGCTATTCCTGGCAAACCCGCTCTGTGTATCGATATAGTCATAAGGCTGATTACCTTTCCTGGTACTAAGATCCCTGCTATCCTGACAAAGAATCTCGTTGCATTTTGGTATCTGTTAACCCTTACTGGGTACGTGTCATTCTGTTCCCTGAATATAGATTGCTTTGCTGACATCTAAGGATCGGAAGGGTAGATAAAATACTGTATGGATAAAAGGGGTAGATACAATACTATAGGGACCAACACCATAGACCCAAGGGGGAATCGTGACAGTACCTGTCTTTGTGCGTGTCTCTGTCTATGTAACTATTTGTTAGTAGCCAAAGAAAAAAAGGAATGCCTTCGCACTGTTGGATATGATATGGCTACACTGTGATTCTCCTTACCTGCTGTTGCTTGTTTACTTCATAGGTTAAAAAAAACACGTGTTCTGCACTTCATTGCTATTTGTAAGATACGTATATATATATATATATATATATATATATATTAAATTTTTCAACTTTTCCCACAGAACAAGATTGCATTGAGATGTACACAAGAAAAGTGATTTATTTTAGCATTCCTGGGTGACAATCTATTTATATAATGGCAGACAATTCATTTATTAATGTGTTATATTGTAACCACATGGTGTTTCTTAAGAAATGTGACATATAAGCAGTCCCACACATAAACTTAGATTTGTTGAGAACATTTATAAATAAAGTCAAAATACATGTACTGATTTGTACATTTAACTCAACAGTAATTTCCTTCGCTTTGATGTGCTTGGCAAGAAAACGTGACCTGCTCAACTTGAATGTGTATCATTTTTTTTTTTTATAGGATTTGTAGATATTACACTAAATATTATTTTAACATGACCTAAGATTTTTTTTTTTTAATATCATTGGACAATTCTTTCTATTCATTTCCAATGCCAACCAGTTTTCGAGTGACCATTATCATTTCTGGTAGACAGAGAATGCCTGGAGTACCATCTCAACCACACATTTTCTTGCTGTCCCTAATGATACTGTCCCATTTTTAAAGAGTTTCTATAAACAGACCACTGGCCTGGCTCATGGGAAATCAATTAAGGTGATATATTTGTGAAATATCATCCAGCTCAGTATAGCTTGTGCACAACAAATCGTGCAAGCTCAGTTATGGTTTCCATCGCCTGATTGTATGCTTTGCTGAGTTAATGACACACAACACCGTACTAGATACTAGCAATGTTGTTAGGGTTGTGCGGTGCAATCATGCCTGCCCTCTGGGTGAGGCGAGCAGGGTGTACGCCCTGGGTCCCGCACTTTGGGGGCCCTGTGCCACTGCTGACATCTGAGATGTAAATGCACAGAGCCAATGCCAACACGGAACTCTACCTGCTACCAAGACTACCTGTTGCCAGGCAGGGACTGCCTCAAAAAAGTACCAAATACCAATCAGAGCCGAAATTAGGGCTCTAAAAATCGTGAGTAGCTCCAAGAAAGCATTACTTTGGGTACCGGATGTCACATTATGTTGCAGAATGAGATGCCCTTTTGAATTACAGGAGTTCTTTTGATGTTGGATACTGGACGTTTGACCATTGGGCAGAAAGAAGGGATTGTCAACCCTACGTACTACATTCCATATTACCCAGGGCTGATTAGTGACTATATTTACTATATTTGCACGTTTTTATCTTGTCTGTTTTCTCTTAGAGGTTGCATTTATAAGAAAAACAAAAGAGAACTGTGTATGTATACATGCTGTTGGTATGCTTTATGGTGTTAACACTTTGGGAATTGATATAATAGATACAGATCTACAAATACGATTTATATTAAACATTTTGAAGATATAAGTATCTTATAAGATTGTGATCACGGTGCAGGGATGATGCATGTGTTTCTTGGTACCATGCCTTTTCTGTGGTTTTTTTTGGGGTATTAGGCTGCACCCATTTTCAACATATAATAAGGTAACATTTTACTTTATAAACCGTGCTATATAGCACATCCATTTTTATATAAAACTGCCTCCAGGACTGCCTGACCCGCACCTCCAAGGAAACAATGGCATAGGAGTGTTAGACCCTCTCCCCCTCCAAACTGAAACTCAATCTGACAGAGAGGGGGTGTCTATATATAGGGAGGGGTGTCTAAGGACAAGTGGTGTCTATCTTTGGGAGGGGTATCTTTGTGTGATGAACAGTGTGGGGGTCAGTGTGTCTATTTGTATGAAAATAGGTGGAGCATAAATGGTGGGAAGTTGAAGTATGGTGAGCGGCCCCAGAAAACGTTCTCGCCTCGGGCCCCGTAAATGCTAGGGGTGGCTCTTTGTGCAAGAGAGCATTTTGTGTGCTGCTTGTGAAAGTGTGCACTGTCGCACAGCTGTCATAGTATGAAATAGGCTGCACATCTCTGATAAGATATACTAAGGGATAGACCAGGGCTGGGGCTCACTGAACTATGTAGAGGAAGCTATCTGTAGCAGTTTCCATTCTCAAATTCTATCCACCTTTTTGACAAATTAATCTGTAGCTGTGGATGCCATAACTAAAATTTTTGTAACACTTGCCATGACAAATCCATGCAGTGCATTTAACCTCTGCAAACCTGAGCTAAAGGATTATTGAGCCATCTCCTGGTCAAGATGGAGGACAGCAGTTGCAGAAAAAGTATAGCTTTCAGGGCAAATGCTATGATTAAATTTAATTGAAAATAAAATAAGAAGCTATATTTATTTAACGTCTAAGAATGCTCAGTTTTTACATTTATTAAACCCTTAAACGTGGACAACATATAGGAAACGTTACTGCATTTGCTTTGGATGACATCTCCCTCATCATCTGCTATACTCAGATTCTACTGATCCCACTGCAATTGGAGACTTTTCCCAGTCTGGAAAGGTACAACACAGTGTTTGGCCAAACTGGAGGAACCGCCAAGAGGCAGGCAAGTCATGACTAGGGATGAGCCGAACACTCCCCGAGTTCGGTTCGAGCCCGAACCCGAACTTCCCATTTGTTCGGGACCGAACCCGAACTCGAACCCCATGCAAGTCAATGAGGCTGAAAATTCTGTTTTTTAGAGTGCCCTCCAAGAGGGCATATATGCTACATATTTGCCATAAAAGGTGTATGGGGGTCCGGGTAGTGCCCTGGGGGACAGGAAACAAGGACAAAAAGTTTAAAAAAAAAAACGTTTTTAAAGGGACAGTGAGTTTTCCATGAAATAAGGGTTAAAAATAAAAACCAAAAATTCCTTCAAATATCGTGCCTAGGAGGTCCCCATAACCTGCTCGTGAAGTGGCGGATTTCTAGGATGTATAGAAACACTTAAAAAAAAAAAAAAATGACGTTTCATATGACGGTAAATGCTTTTCCTTTAATCTATCCATAAACAACTGCTTGGGGCGGCAGCCTGTATGAAAAGACATTTTAGGACGCGCAGAAAAAGTTTAGTGATTTTTTTGGCTAAATTATTGTGAAACTTATGCAGGCTTTGGATGAAAGTAACAATAGGTGCTTTAAAATTGGGCTTTTAGCGTCGGCAACAGTGCCGTCACACTGTAACCCCTCTGAGGATATGAATCTGATACAGGAGTCAGTGGCAGTGCACCCAGATATTGTGCCTTTAGTGCCAGGCATACAAGTACTATCATACAGTAACCCCTCTGTGGTATTGTGGAAGAATGCAGGGGTGGACCATGCGGTCCTATATTAAAAAGATATGCATCTGGTTAAGGTGTCAGTGCACCCAGATATTCTGTCGTTTGTGCAAGACTGCCAGGGCAGCAAGTATCATCATACAGTAACCCCTCTGTGGTATTGTGGAAGAGTGCAGGGGTGGACCATGTGGTCCTATATTGAAACGTTTTTGATCTGGTAATGGGCATCAGTGCACCCAGATATTGTGCCTTTAATGCCAGGCCAGCAAGTATCATCATACAGTAACCCCTCTGTAGTATTGTGGAAGAATGGAGGGGTGGACCATGTGGTCCTATATTGAAAAGTTTTTGATCTGGTAATGGGCGTCAGTGCACCCAGATATTGTGCCTTTGGTGCAAGACTGCCAGGCCAGCAAGTATCATCATACAGTAAGGCTGGGGTCAGACGAACGCAGTGTTAACGTCCGTGTTGCCCGCACATAAGTACAGTCATGGCCGAAATTGTTGGCACCCCAGACATTTTTCCAGAAAATCAAGTATTTCTCACAGAAAAGTATTGCAGTAAGACATGTTTTGCTATACACATGTTTATTCCCTTTGTGTGTATTGGAAAAAAACAAAAAAAGGGAGGAAAAAAAGCAAATTGGACATAAGGTCACACAAAACTCCAAAAATGGGCTGGACAAAATTCTTGGCACCCTTAACTAAATATTTGGTTGCACACCCTTTGGAAAAAATAACTGAAATCAGTCGCTTCCTATAACCATCAATAAGCTTCTTACACCTCTCACCCGGAATTTTGGACCACTCTTCCTTTGCAAACTGCTCCAGGTCTCTCTTATTGGAAGGGCGCTTTTTCCCAACAGCACTTTTAAGATCTCTCCACAGGTGTTCCATGGGATTTAGATCTGGACTCATTGCTGGCCACTTCAGAACTCTCCAGCGCTTTGTTGCCATCCATTTCTGGCTGCTTTTTGAAATATGTTTGGGGTCATTATCCTGCTGGAAGACCCAAGATCTCGGATGCAAACCCAGCTTTCTGACACTGGGCTCTACAGTGCGGCCCAAAATCCTTTGGTAATCCTCAGATTTCATGATGTCTTGCACACATTCAAGGCACCCAGTGCCAGAGTCAGCAAAACAACCCCAAAACATCATTGAACCTCCACCATATTTGACTGTAGGTACTGTGTTCTTTTCTTTGTAGGTAGGCCTCATTCTGTTTTCGGTAAGCAGTAGAATGATGTGCTTTACCAAAAAGCTATCTTGGTCTCATCTGTCCACAATACGTTTTCCCAGAAGGATTTTGGCTTACTCAAGTACATTTTGGCAAACTGTAGTCTTGCTTTTTTATGCCTCTGTGTCAGCAGTGGGGAACTTCTGGGTCTCCTGCCATAGCGTTTCATTTCATTTAAATGCCGATGGATAGTTCGCGCTGACACTGATGCTCCCTGAGCCTGCAGGACAGCTTGAATTTCTTTGGAACTTGTTTGGGGGCGCTTATCCACGATCCGGACTATCCTGCGTTGCAACGTTTCATCAATTTTTCTCTTCCGTCCACGCCCAGAGAGATTAGCTACAGTGCCATGGGTTGCAAACTTCTTGATAATGTTGCACACTGTGGACAAAGGCAAATCTAGATCTCTGGAGATGGACTGGTAACCTTGAGATTGTTGATATTTTTCCACAATTTTGGTTCTCAAGTCCTCAGACATTTCTCTTCTCCTCTTTCTATTGTCCATGCTTAGTGTGGCACACACAGACACACAATGCGAAGACTAAGTGAACTTCTCTCCTTTTTATCTGCTTTCAGGTGTGATTTTTATATTGCCCACACCTGTTACTTGCCCCAGGTGAGTTTACAGGAGCATCACATGATTGAAACAATCTTATTTATCCACAATTTTGAAAAGGTGCCAAGTATTTTGTCCAGCCCATTTTTGGAGTTTTGTGTGACATTATGTCCAATTTGCTTTTTTCCTCCTTTTTTTGTTTTGTTCCAATACACACAAAGGGAATAAACATGTGTATAGCAAAACATGTGTTACTGCAATACTTTTCTGTGAGAAATACTTGATTTTCTGGAAAAATGTCTGGGGTGCCAACAATTTCGGCCATGACTGTACGTCCGTGATAGCATACAATTGTGCTAAATGGAGCCCCACACACAAAGTACGTCCACACAGAAGTGCGGGGGCTGACGGACGCTGCAAACGGACGCAGGTTAGGCAAGAACGTAATACTGCTAGAACGGACGTGCAGAGTGCGCCACGTCCACAACGTCCGCATAGCTTTGTGTGTGAGTGATGCAACAAGGTCAGACGGACTGCATTTATACGTCCAGCATTTTTGACGGACAGAATGTTCTTTCATTGTAATTTATTTTCCATGCTACATCAGTCAAAAATGCGCTCATCTGACCCTAGCCTAACCCCTCTGTGGTATTGTGGAAGAGTGCAGGGGTGGACCATGTGGTCCTATATTGAAAAGTTTTTTTTTTTTATCTGTTAATGGGCGTCAGTGCTCCCAGATATTGTGCCTTTAATGCCAGGCCAGCAGGTATCATCATACAGTAACCCCCAAATTTGCCCAATCAGGACTCTGAGCGGTGATTGGCATAGTGTTGAACCAGTCTTGCACCAGACCTGTGGTCAGGTGCAAGGCTGTAGCCAATTACGAGCTTCAGGCCAGTGGGAAAATGCATTGTGGTCCATTGTGGTCGAACATGCGGCGAACACCCGGAAATGTTCGGTGTTCGCGATCTGCTCGAACAGGCTAAGTTCAGGTCGAACCCCGAACCGTCCGAACCCGAACAGCTCATCCCTAGTTCATGACATATGTGACTCCCTCCTTAAATCCAATCCAGGTATGCTGGAGTTATTAGAGAAGATAGGGGTCCTTTGGACCTATGTTTGCTCCACAAGGTCATCTCAGGCTGCTATCTCCCCGAACCCTTGCCGCTGCACGTTTTCAGAAGACAGGATCATTGCTCCCCAAGGTTGTTCCTGGCAGGTGGGATATTCAAAATCTTGTCTGCTGAGTGGGGTTTCTGTAGACGGAGGAAGGAAGTCCCTTGCTACACAGCTGTACCAGCCAAGTGGGCAGAGTGAGGGTTGGAGGGGGGGTGCACCATGTAGCCTTACCACTGTAATAAGCTAAAGTGTTGTGTAGAGGAGGGTCTCTATAAAAAAAGTTTATGAAATTACTTGATTTGATGCTGAGGGTAGCTTCCCCAAACATGAAGCCAAAATAATAATTTTTTAAATCTTTCTTTTGTATTACTGTATCTTCAGTATCCCAATTGGGATCCCATCCATGAAAGAGCTCAGTAATTTCTGGGGTATCTTTTACCACCTTTTGGTGGTTTATAATAACCATATTACAACTGACGTCAGGCAAACCTATCACATTCAATACACACAGTACATATTTCAGGTTGATTAGCCATCACTGAATCTGTAAAATATTAGCTTCATGTGGCCAGATATTAAAATAACAGATTATAGTCTCTCTTAGTGATGAATTTGAAACAGCAGTGAGTTCTGTTTAAAAACTTGGTAAAGCCAATGGGAAACCATCCAGATGTCAAGCAATGCATCCACTAACACTGCGATTGACTGGCCAGAACAGCTGTTGACTATCTATGAGCAAATATTATTTTTACAGCTGGTTGGCCGCTCACCATGTCTATTGGCTCCGAATGCCCGTCTCCTCGTGACCCCCCACATCCCCCCATTATTTTTCTGTGATGTCAAATCACTACCCATGCCACAAAGTTATGTATTTTATTGAATTTCTCTGGAATAGATAATTAAATCCACATGTTGTGTTCTTGTAGCAATAAATTATACGTGCACGTGGTAGAGGTGTTTTTACTCATCTGAATGGAAGAAGCAGCATTTTTACTGTATCAAATAATTTGAGTGTTTTATGAGCCCAAGTTACAAAAGCAAGATCACGTTATAAGCCTTTGGAGGAACCATTAGAACAGGGTCCAGCAATCTTGGCCCTCTAGATGGTTTGGAATGGAACTATATTTCCCATGAGGCTCAGCCAAGTTATTGAGTGGCTATGCATCATGGGAGATGTAGATCCAAAATATCTCGAAGGTCGAGGTTGCTGAGTGAGAATCATTTTGCTAAAACATGAAGCACTGAAAGCATGAATCATTGGAGTCATCCGTACTAAAATGCATATACAACTGTAATTCCCTCAACAATAACAAATTATCATGGAGAGCATCTTGAGGTTTTAATGGTAAGGGTTTGCAGAGTACAGAGTCAATAAAGGGATGAGTATTTCCAAAACTGCGATTCTCTGGGTTAGATAGAAAATTTACAAATTTGATTTGGTTGATCCTGTATAAATGAGACTGATTCTGTAAATATTGTCTCTGACTCCAGCTGCAGGGTTTTATATATTTATTAAGAGATCATTTTATAACAGGTTCTAATCTACAGTTCTGCTAACTCGTCCGTGTCCATGTGACTCCTCCCCTATATCCTGCTGAGCTGCAGTGTAACACATATATCCTTCCCCCTGGTTACAAACACTCTCCTTCCCGGTTCCACACATATTGATACATCTTTCCCTTTTTGGGAAAATGGAAGTTGTTTCCTTTAGCTCAAGTCTAGGAGGTAGATGGATCGTGAAACGGATTCTTGTAGTGGGTCACATGTTAGTCCACATAATCATTTAGATATGCTGGTTTTAGGATGGATCTCCCGCTTCTAGTCTGGGTGTTTCTGTATCCTTGTGGTTGTTCTCGTAGAACATTGGTGTCATCCCCCAGTCTTTCTGTGTCTGATATTTCACAGTGTGGTTCTTCCTGATCTTCTTCTGGGGTATTTGCTATTGATGGCTGGTTTGTCTCGTCCGTGTCATATTCCTCTTGATTGCTACTTTGGGTCCTTATTTGAGGCCTGTATCGTCCAGTGCCTCTCAGGTGCCTCCTATTTCTTCTCAGAACTTGTCCTGACTCTGTTACAACTTCATAGGACCTGATTCCAGCAGGGGCTCTTAGGCAAGCTTTCCGCCACTCTTTTCCCTGGTTAATTGGTGGTTGTACCCACACCTGTTCGCCAACATTTAGAGGCCGCAGGTCTTTGGCTCCCCTATTATATTGAGCGGCTTGCAATGCACGTTGTTTTGTGCATAGAAGTTGGTGCCTGTCATTCATCCCGTGATCCTTCATTAACAGACTTCCTCTCATGGGAAGTAACGATTTGGTCCTTCGACCCATCAGTCTTTGAGCAGGACTGCACTCCAGACCTTGCGTTGGTGTGTTGCGATGATCCAATAATGCTAGGTAGGGATCATTACCAGAGGACACAGCCTTTTGCAGGAGTCTCTTGGCCATTTTTACTGCCGACTCTACCTTCCCATTGCTTTGGGGGTATCCTGGTGATGAGGTAATGTGGTCAAAGTCCCAATTCATTAGAAAATGTGTATACGGATATACACTATACAGTGTGGGCGCTTATTGATTTAAGGAATTAATTAAAGTGCTATGTGGATCACTAATAAATAGTTATTGCAGCCTAAAGTATGGTAAAAACACATAAAAAACAACCAAAATATGTGTCAAGACTAAGACAAAGAGATAAACAACACCATACGGCGCATGAATTAGTATAGCAATAGTGAACAGTTGATTGATAGACAACTGGTTAATATTGAATAAAATGTAAAGTTATGAATGAATAAAAGTGTCCTTTAAAAATGCCAAAATAGAAAAAGAGTAAAAATGTGCAAAAAAACGAATATGAAAATGAGTCAATTAGTGCAAAAGTGAGTGTTCAAAAGTGCAGCAATTCAATACTCAAAAGAGTGTTGTTGATTGAAGACAAGTGTATCAATCCTCTCTGTGGTATGTATACCAGATCTTCTCTTTAAGGTGTCCCTCAAAAGGAATAAAACATAAAGGCAATAATAGTGCAGATGGTCGTACTGAACATGGAGTAATTCAATAGAATCGATGTATGTACCACTCACATTTATTGGAGCCTAAGGGAAATCCAGGCTCAAGGAAGATAGCTTGCGGCCAAATATAGGGTGGCACGTCCCTCCTTTCGTCTATGGTGGTTACTAGATAAAACAGAGAGAATCGGGAGACGGCACTCCCATGGCGTAACTCTGTGCGTATATTTGGAAAATTGAAATAAAATTGGTCACACTCACCGAGTGTAGAGCCTCTCAATACCAGGCTCAAGGAATGTCGCCTTGGGCTCTCTTGAGGTGGAGGCCCAAACCCCTGGTCGTGGCAGAAAGAAGATGCTGACTTCGACTGCTGTGCGCTACCTGAAGCGTAGAGTGGAGAAAAGTCCCCGTGTGACTGCTGCAGCTTGGGTATTTAGCTGACAGATCACAAAAATGCCACCATGTAGTCACTAAAGTGCACGTTTAGCTCATAACAAGCACAGACACAGCCTCAGGCTGTGTCTGTGCTTGTTATGAGCTAAACGTGCACTTTAGTGACTACATGGTGGCATTTTTGTGATCTGTCAGCTAAATACCCAAGCTGCAGCAGTCACACGGGGACTTTTCTCCACTCTACGCTTCAGGTAGCGCACAGCAGTCGAAGTCAGCATCTTCTTTCTGCCACGACCAGGGGTTTGGGCCTCCACCTCAAGAGAGCCCAAGGCGACATTCCTTGAGCCTGGTATTGAGAGGCTCTACACTCGGTGAGTGTGACCAATTTTATTTCAATTTTCCAAATATACGCACAGAGTTACGCCATGGGAGTGCCGTCTCCCGATTCTCTCTGTTTTATCTAGTAACCACCATAGACGAAAGGAGGGACGTGCCACCCTATATTTGGCCGCAAGCTATCTTCCTTGAGCCTGGATTTCCCTTAGGCTCCAACAAATGTGAGTGGTACATACATCGATTCTATTGAATTACTCCATGTTCAGTACGACCATCTGCACTATTATTGCCTTTATGTTTTATTCCTTTTGAGGGACACCTTAAAGAGAAGATCTGGTATACATACCACAGAGAGGATTGATACACTTGTCTTCAATCAACAACACTCTTTTGAGTATTGAATTGCTGCACTTTTGAACACTCATTTGCACTAATTGACTCATTTTCATATTCGTATTTTTTGCACATTTTTACTCTTTTTCTATTTTGGCATTTTTAAAGGACACTTTTATTCATTCATAACTTTACATTTTATTCAATATTAACCAGTTGTCTATCAATCAACTGTTCACTATTGCTATACTAATTCAAAGTCCCAATTCATACTGAATTCTTTAAACTCCATCGAAATAAACTGGGGTCCATTATCTGAACATACAGTGTCTGGGATTCCATATCTGGCAAAATGAGCCTTCAATTTTCTTATCACTGTTGTTGATCTTGTATCCTGAATCTGGTCTATCTCCCAGAAGTTAGAGTCATAGTCCACCGTTATTAAATACTCGTGTCCGTGGAATGTGAACAAATCAGTACCGATCTTTTCCCATGGTCTAGTTGGGATCTCATGAGGCATCAAGGTCTCCTTTTGTTGTTTAGTATCAAATGACCGGCATATGTCACATTGGTCAATGTACTCTTTCAACTGCGCATTCATTCCTGGCCAGTAAACAGATTCCCTGGCTCTACGTAGACATCCTTCCACGCCGAAATGTGAAGAATGGATCCGAGACATAATATCAGATCGAAGTTCAGATGGTATAACAACTCGCTCGCCTTTGAATAGTACACCATCCTGTACACTCAGTTCATCACGTATGTGGTAAAATGGTGAAGCCTCTAGAGGTACCAGTTCCTTTGCATGAGGCCATCCCCTCAAAAACAATGTGCTTCACTGCTTGTAAAGTCTTGTCTTTATCGGTGCTTTTTTGTATAGCGTCAAGTCTCCTGTTTGAGATGGGTAGATATTGGAGCATGTTTACCGTTTCAATCTGGTGCTCCACTGAGCCCTCCACGGAACCCTTGTCCAGATAAGCCCTACTCAATGTGTCTGCCACTGCCAGAGACTTTCCTGGGCAGTATCTGATACATGCATCGTACATTTGAAGACGTAACATCATACGCTGAAGACGTCGGGGTGCTTTAAGTAAAGGTTTCTTCATAATGCTTTCAAGGGGCTTATGGTCGGACTGTACAGCTACTGTTTGTCCAAATGTGAATTGATGAAATTTTTCCATGCCAAAGAGGACTGCTAACAACTCCTTCTCAATCTGGGCATAACCTTGCTCTGTCTCCGTCAATGCTCTGCTTGCAAAAGCTAACGGTTGCTTACTCTGCATCAGTGCTGCTCCCAGACCTCTCTCTGACGCATCGCATTGTAGTTCCAATGGTTCTTCTGGGTTATAATACTTGAGTACTGGCGCACAACTGATTTTTGATTTGATCTGCTGAAATGCCCCTTCCTGCACTTCAGTCCACTCCCACACTGCATCCTTCTGGGTTAGTTGGCGCAGAGGTTCACCTGCATCTGATATGTTTTCACAAAACCTTGAAAGATAGTTCACCATCCCCAAAAATCTCTGTACTCCTTTAACGTCTGTGGGTCTGGGCATTTCAGTAATGGCTTTTACTTTGCTGGGGTCTGCTTGAAGTCCCTGGGCTGACAATAAGTGACCAATATAAGTACTTCAGTTTTTCTTAACTGGAATTTCTCTGGATTTAGTTTGAGCTGTCGTTCTCTGCAACGATCTAGTAACTTCCTCAGCTTCTGATCGTGATCTTTAATGGCTTCCACATCAGTTTCTCCTTCTCCTACAATCAGGATATCATCTGCAATAACCCTGATACCTGGTAGCCCTTCCAGTGCATGATTTAGTTTTCTCTGAAAAACCTCTGGGGCAGGACTAATACCCATAGGCATCCTAACCCACGGTATCGGCCAAAAGGAGTAGAAAAAGTGGTTAAGTAGCTGGAGTCTTCCTCTAATTCGATATGCCAAAATCCACTCTTTACATCACACACTGAAAAAATTCTTGCCCTTGCTAGATCAGGAAGTATGTCATCAAGTGTAGGCAAAGGATAGTGGCTCCTTTTCAAAGCTTTATTTAGAGGCTTAGGGTCAATGCAAATCCTTAATTTCCCTGATGGTTTCTTCACTATCACCATACTACTAATCCAGTCTGTGCTTCTCTCTACAGGGGTGATAATCCCCTGTTTTTCTAAACTGGCGAGCTCCTCTTGAAGGGGTTTGAGTAATGATACAGGAACTTTTCGTTTTGGAAGTCTAACAGGCTGTACAAGAGCATCCACTTCCAATTTCAATTTTCCCTCTAGACAGCCCACTCCTTGAAAAATATCAGCATACTCCTTGTTGATGGTTGACCAGCCCCACATAGCGCTATCTGACTGTTTGCTGTCTTGTTCCACAGTTAGGATATTTTGGTGCTGCACCGAGATCAGATCCATGGCTTGGATAGCTCTACTTCCTAGTATAGGATGACACAGCTCTGAGTCAATGACAACAAATTCAGCCTGATATAACTTTTGATTGCATGGGTTCCTTATTTTGAGCTTACATATCCCTACTGGTGTCAGTGTACTCTTATTGTACATCCTTAGTATCTTATCACAGGGTAGAATTTTAGATTGGTCTTTCACCATCCTTGCTGGTAGGACATTGCAGTCCGCCCCACAATCCATTTGGAATCTCACAGCTTGCTGGCCGATGAGCATGGTAGCAAACAAAGCTGATGAAAATTTGCTCGTAGATTTCTTCAGTGCACAAATCTGAAAAGCTGGTTCCAAAGTCAGACCCAGAATGTCTTCGTATTCCTCTGAATCCGCTGTTTCCTTATATACAGCTTGTACTGCCGGCTTCCTTTGTTGGTGCAGACTGGCACGGCACTGGTTAATGAAATGATTGGCCTTACCGCACCCCTTACATTGCTTTCCAAATGCTGGGCATTTCTCTTTCAGTTTCTCGTGACGCTTACCACAATATATGCACTGTATTATCTTATGTGGAGTCTCTGCCATTCTGCTCGGACTCTTCCTAAGAGTGTAGCTTGTTTCCATTCCATGGACTGACACTGCACCGGTGCTGGACCTCTCCAGGAGCTTCACCCTCTCTGTAGACAGTTCAGCAGCTCTGCCGATTTGTAGACATTTATCAAGTGTTAAGTCCACTTCTCTCAGTAAACGTTCCCTGAGGTTAGAATCTCTTGTGCCACATATAATTCTGTCCCTTATTAAAGAGTCTCTGATATTACCAAAATTGCAGGTGGCTGCCAGTGTACGCAGCTCTGTGACATATGCGTCTATGCCTTCTTCTTCCCTCTGACTCCGTGAAAAAAAATTATATCTTTCCACAGTCTCATTTTGTTTTGGCTCACAATAATCATCAAATGCTTTCATTAGGACAGTCCGTGAGGGAGCTGCCACTCCTGGGAGAAGGGTGTCTTTAACCTCTCTGCCTTTATCCCCAATCAAGTACAGGAACAGCTTTACCTTCATCTCTTCTGGTTTATCAACCAGGACCAGGTCTGTGTATAGAAGCATTTCTTCTTTCCATCTCTTCCATGCCTGAGACAGATTTCTTGCCTGAAAATCCAGGAGACTGGGTGCTTTTAAACCTTCCATATCTGCTTTTGGAGTAGTTTTCAAATTAGATCCGCTGCCACCATGTATAAATGAGACTGATTCTGTAAATATTGTCTCTGACTCCAGCTGCAGGGTTTTATATATTTATTAAGAGATCATTTTATAACAGGTTCTAATCTACAGTTCTGCTAACTCGTCCGTGTCCATGTGACTCCTCCCCTATATCCTGCTGAGCTGCAGTGTAACACATATATCCTTCCCCCTGGTTACAAACACTCTCCTTCCCGGTTCCACACATATTGATACAGATCCATTAAAAGGATTGGATCTGGCATAATCCCTAAATCCTACTGTTATCTGCTAATTATTTTATCTGTACATTCTAAACAGTGAACAGTATGCAAATGTTAATTTCAAGAGATACCCTTACTAAAATAAAGAAACATTTATCCATGCCTGCTTGGACTTTGCCCACAAACAGCTATAAATCACAATGCAAATTGTGTAATCAATGTAGATGAAGCAGATACATTTCCAGTTTACCAGAATGAGGCCTTAACAGGACTGTCAAAATAACTGCAGTCTTTTAAGTTTAAAAATGAAAACCTGGCAATCAATATAACTGCAACTTAGAAACATAGAAAAATGTCGCCAGATAAGAACCTTTCGGCCCATCTAGTCTGCCCAATTACATGGATACTTTACCTGGATTTATCTTTTGTTTAGGATAGCCTTATGCCTATCCCATGCTTGCTTAAATTCAATTACTGTTTTGGCCTCTACCACTTCAACTGGAAGACTGTTCCATGTATCCACCACCCTCTCAGTAAAATAATGCTTTCTGATGTTACTTTTAAACCTTTGCCCCTCTAATCTAAGACTATGTCCTCTTGTTTTGTTACTTTGTTTCCTTTTAAATATACTCCCTTCCTCTAACTTGGAGTGATGAGAAGTGGGGGCACCTATCCTAAAGGGTAGCCAGGCCAATGAAAATCCAGAGAACAGTAAAAGGAGATCAGGCATAAGGACGTGGTTTATGACAGGTGTCAGACGAGCACACTTCAGAGTGGAAGGAACATCCGTGAAAGTGAACGTTCCTTCCACTCTGATGCCCGTTTGGCCACCTCGCTGAGCGCAGTTAGTGCACTCAGCGCTGCAAAGCTCGTTCCTTCTATGGAAGATCGCACTTTGCAGCCTCATCGAGCGCACATCATAGTGTTTTGACACGTCCGTTGTAGCGCGCACAACTCGTGCACATGCTACACTGGTGTGGCCTGCCCTGTTGAAATGTCACAAAGCTGTGACGAACGTCAGGAGGCGCGTCAGTATGCGCGCCCGTATTGCGCTTATCTTACACCGGCCTAAGGTGTACCTACCAACTATTACAGAGAATTTTTATATGTTTTTTGTTGTAGCAGTTTAATTGAACTAGTCCCTTTTTATTCTACAATTTCCAGTGGAGTGTTGCATTTTGTTTTTTTTATTTTGTAGCTCTTAATCTACCTGCTCTTTTCATGCAGCCAGCCATGGTTTTAGCTTTCTGTCTTTTGTGGGAGGGATTAAACATCAAAGCTGTGTGATTGACAGCTCAGCCTGGGTTGTTTTCGGGTGGGGGTTCAGATGGCAAGGAGCAGGGCCTGTGCTAGGCTATTTTGTACCTTAGGCCAGACCAGCTACTTGCCCGCCCCCACCCAAAGAACAAAATGAAAGCAACACAAATGAAAAAGCTTACTGATCGGCACCCAGGGGTCGGCTGCTGGGTTCTGCAGCCCTAGTTGTATGGCCGAATCAGCTGCTTCTTTCCCTCTGGACCGCAGGACCCAGCAACTGTCACCCTGGCAATGCACCCCCAGTTCACCTGGACAGCGTGCCCAGATTCTGGTCACCAGAAAGTGGAACAGACCTCTTTATTATTTTTTTATTGGACTTTTTTTTGTTATTCAGACTCATTTTAATGGATTTTTATTGGTTTAAACACCTATTAGAAGAATAGCAGAATTACGTTTTATTTTTTCTACAGTTCAGCGGCATTCGGCAGTCTGTTTGATGGTCAGTTCGGCGGCGTTCAGCTGTCGGCAGTGGTCTTCAGCGGCTCCATTTTTGCCGTACTTTGGTGACCATGCAGTGAATAGTGAATTCACTGCAGGGTCAGCAAAATGGAATCGCCAAAGTGCGCCAAACGAGAAAACACCTTCTTAAATAACCCCTTGTATTTCTTTAGCTGACACTTGCAAAGGAAATCACAGCAGTGTAGGGAAGAGTAAACAGTTGAACCTTACAGAGCATCTGTAACATAATGACTTTATTTCCTACATATTTATTTTTCTGTTAATCTGTATATTTGGTTTTGTGTTAATATCTTGCATTTTACTATTTTGTATTTCTGTAACCATTCAATGTTCTTGAACCCAGGACATACTTGAAAACGAGAGAAATCTCAATGTATCCTTCCTGGTAAAATCCTTTATAAATAAATAAATAAATAAATCTAGCATCCCTATCAGCTCAGAAGATCTGAGACATTTGCAAATGCTCTGGGGGAGTGTCTCCTGCTGAGAGAGCCATAAATCACTCCTGCGGGAAACCTTATATGGCATGCTGCAGCACAGAGAACAAACAGTAAAAAACTCAAGCCAGCCAGGGAGATTTTCAAGCCAGTGGCTCAAGCCTTTGCCTTTGCATGATGAGAGTGCCTCTATTCCATATTTCTTTCTAGAAAACATTAAGATGAGCTGGTCACTTAAGAATCATGAGCCCCGTTCATGACATGTGTGTTCTAATTTTCCTACTAGGAACAAATTGCGATGTGTATAGCCATTTTTGTTGAGATATATATATTTTTTGGCATTGTCTTTTTTGATTGAAAACCTTAAGTACAGTGTTGCATTAGATGCATTAAATGTAATGCTGAGTCCTTGGGTCTCTCCCTTACTGCCATTGTTGGAGTGGGAGGCTGTAAGTGTGTCATACAGCATCCCTATCTGTTCAGAAGATCTGTGAATCATTTGCAAATGCTGCGATTCAGTATTAATGTTTAATTCAGCCCCAGCTCTGGGAGTGTCTCCTGCTGTGAGAGCCATAAATAACTCCCCGGGGAACCATGTCTTGTGGCATGCCGCAGCACTGAGCGCAAAAGATCAAGAGATACAAGGGTTTTCTGAAGAAACATTTTGTCTGTCAGCAGTTTGGCTAACACAAGGTATAGGCAGCTTCGGGGGATCTTTCTAAAGTTGTTTTGGGCACGATTAGTGCACTTTAAGTTTACACCGCACCTGGAATTTAGCCCAAACAAGGCAACAGATCTCACCAAAAAGGGGAGAAATATAAGTTCATATAACATCTTGCCTGCAAGTACAATTTTCAAAATATGTACTTTTATACCTAATAGAGTTTAATCATTTATTGTGGTCATTTTATTACATTTTGCTTAACAGTTCCAATAAAAATATATTTCTCATAATCTTTTCTGTTTTAGCTTCTTGATATGCAAACCAACCATATTTTCTAACGCTCAAGCTTGGTATTCACTTGTTATTTTGTATTGCGTAATTATTGAAGTGTAATAATATTCAGCTTATTGTTAAAAGAAGCCAACAATTAAAATGGTGTCACTGTTTTTTATATTGGTGTTTGCAAAGTGTCTTTCTTTCCAAGAAATCTATAAAAGAACTGAGATGAAAAGTCTGGCTTTTGTAATCCTGCTGCTAGCTTTAAATGTTCAAAGGCTTTGATTCTATGGCAGAAAGAAATGAAGGCCTTTGTCTACTCCTACCGTGCCTTCCAAGTGCTCTGAAATTCTGAATCATGTTGGTAAACTATATTCACTGAGGTCCACTGAGACCAGAATAATGACTTGAAGCTACCTTGTTAAATATTGGTTATAATTTTCTCATTTTTGGACAATGCGTTTGCCAGGCAAATGATTCATCACATCCTGAGTTTTACAAACGGAGATGGTTAAAAATCAAATGTGCTGGATGCCTGCTCAGGTAAAATCTCACGTGGGACATATGGTTGGGATCGATTCTTTTTTTTGCCGTTTGCCTGAGTTGAGAGCGTATGCAAGTAGAAGTTCAAAACGATGGAAAACTAAATTTTTCCCTAAACTGGAACATAGGTACGTTGCTTGAATCCTACAGTATAGATTCTCTAGTCCAGGGTCATCAACGTTGGACCACAGAAGGTTTGGAAACAAATCTCCCATGATGCTCAGCCACTTAGCTTGGCTAAACCTCATGGGAAATGTAGTTCCAAAACGTTTGGTGGGCACTTGGAGAGCAAAGGAAGCTGAGTCTGACCCCTGCTCTAGTCCCTGAAACACGGCCTTTGATTGTTCTCTCCGGATAAGGTATGAAGAGAAACTGACAAAAATACACTTCAAAAGTCCTTGAGGTACTTAAACTAAATGCGTCCTTGGGAGAGGAGAGGCAAACAGAAGCCTGTATACCGATGATACTAGCCTGGAACAAGCGGATGTAACAACAACAAGAGTAATCATGAACATTAACAGGGTTATTCAGAGAGCGGTGAAAAGCAGGAGAATGGCTGGAGAATGGAAAATTCTATGTCAAAATAGCCAAACCAGAAAAATTCTCCCTTTCATCTCACTTTCCAAATCGGCTATTTTGACCTAGAATTTTCCATTCTCCAGTCATTCTCCTGCTTTTCACCTCTCTCTGAATAACCCATAAGAGTAGTGTGGGAAGCCCATTCATCACCAGAAAAAACAGAATGTCCTATACACACTGGGCTATATCGCCTAGTTGTCGAAAAGCTAACTACAGGAAACATTACAAAAAACCTCTCCTGTAGTTAATCGACCACAAACGCGATTCCATTCTTGCCAAAAGCTGAGCTTGCAGCTCGGATGCAACCGTTTCCCTGCGCGAGGCTACTGTACATTAACGTCTCCTATACTTATTATAGGAGACGTTAAATGTAACCACGTGCTGGCTACTCCAATGTAACCTGCGCTTCCACACAGGAGACTCCTATTTCAGGGTGAAATACTGATTCCTTAAAGCTGGTGTTATATGAGTTTGCATTTGCAGAAATAATTTAACACTGTGTTAAATGCCCCCCCCCCTAAAATTTAAAATGGAGACTGTAAGAGCCATATTGTGCGCCTGCAGATTTTCCTTTACCGTTTCCATTTTACAGTCATATTCAGGGTAGGCGCTCTCTTAGCACCTTGCCTCGGAACGCAGAGCAAAGCTGCCAAGTACCAGCAGCGGCACTCTGTGTCACTGCAATTATTGGCTTGTGGAGTCCATAGGACTCCAAAGAGCTTTGTGCGTCCTGGCTGCAAGCTCTGCATGAGCTCGCTCTCGAGAGATTACGCAGAGTAACGAAGTCTCACTCAGCTCCCAGCGAGAAGAAGCGGCGGATCTCTCTGCCCTTTTCCCCCGTGAGATGAGAGGTGAGTACGGAATTTAATGAGGTGGAGATTACAGAGTGTTAAATGATTTTGCATTTGCAGAATCCTTTAACACCAGCTTTTAGGAGTCAGTATTTCAGGGTTAAATACCATCTCCTGTGTGGACACGCAGGCGACACTGGAATAGCTTGTGCTTCCTCGCAGAGATTACAATTAACATCTCCCATAATAAGTATAGGAGCCGTTAATGTACAGTAACCTTGCATTGGGAAACATCTACTGTTGAGCTGCAAGCTCAACTTGTAGGAAGAATGGGTTTGCGTTTCCCATCAATAAACTACCTACAGGAGACGTAATGTGTAATGTTTGCTGTACCTAGCTTATCGACAACTAGGGAATATAGCCCTTAGTCTTCCAATAAAGGCAGAATTGTTGGACGTTTGAGAAATGCTCAGGTAGGCCTCAGGGCCGGCCAGACCATTGAGCGGTTCGGAGCAACCGCTCCAGACGGCAGATTTTGGGGGAGCAGCAGATTTTGCCTCCGAGCCCCTGCACTGCTTTTTAAACAGCGCAGCTGCGCCGGCATCTCATGGAAACTGACACAGTGGCCGTTCAGCAATGAGTTTCCGGACTAACTCCCAGTCTGGGCGCCGCCTGCTGGCATCACCAGACCATTGCATGCTGGGAAATGTAATTCTAGCCTGGTTTAAAGCATATTGCAGAGAACCCCGTTTAGAACTACATCTCCTGGCATGCAATGCTCCAGTGATGCCACAAGGCGGCGCCCAGACACGGAGTTAACCAGGAAGTTCAGCGCCGAATTTCACAGATGGGGGAACAGTGCCTGGGAACGGTGAGAAGCAGGTGCTGGGCAGCATATGGAGGCAGGAGTCAGACTGCAGACAGAGCCTGCTGGTAAGTCTTCCTCTCCTTGCTACACTCCCATCTCACCCACTCCCATCTCTCCCATCTCTCTCCCTATCCCTCCTGCACTCACATCTGTGTGTGTCTGTCTGTGACTGTGTGCGTGACTGACTGTGTGTGTTACTGTGTGTGTGTCTGTTTGTGACTGTGTTACTGTGTGTATGTGTGTGTGTTTGTGTGTTACTGTGTGTGTGTGTTACTATGTGTGTGTGTCTATTACTGTATGTGTGTGTGTGTGTTACTGTTACTGGAATCCACTTGGTTCACTCGGGACGAGGCCGGACCGGACACGAGCAAGGATTGTCTGAACACGAGTCTCTTCAGGAAAGGCAAACTTTATTGTGACGTCACAGAAATGCTCAGACAGTATTGAATCGCAAAGACTGAGCATCGATTACCCAGTGACATGAGGTTTTATACCTCAAATACATAATTAGGTACATCCCAATTATCCCACCTCCCGATGACACTCTCCCACCCCACGTGGGTTAATACCTCCCTTAACCTAATACAAAGACATTCCATTAATTGGCCGTAAATTGGCAACTTTATATTAGTTTCAGTAAATCATGATTAGTTGCTTCTCCTATTCCGGGCTGCGCCCTCCTCCCTTGCGCCTACAATCACTTGTTGCAGCTAACACCTGGTCTGATCTCTATACTCCTTTGTCTCTCAGCAGGCCTCAACGACCTTGGTGTAGCTACTCCTCTTTCTGCCTCTCCGTGCCAGGAACAGCCTAGACCTTTCTCAGACTCTAATTACTTTTTCTGCTAATCTAACACATTCCTAAATTTCTACTTATACTTTATTCTAGTTTCAGCTAAAAACCTGCCTAGTTATTTTTAAGTGAACCAATATTCTGAACAAGATGGTTGCCTGGCTTATAATGGCGGCCATCTTCCAGCCTATTTCCACCTCATTACTGTGTGTGTGTGTGTGTGTGTGTGTGTAGATGGATGTGTGGAGCTCTGTGATAGGCTCATACACTGCACATTACAAGGAGTTTTATTGCTGTGGAGCTATGTGATACAGTAATGTGCAGTGTGTGTGTGTATCACAGAGCTCCACAGCAATAAAACTCAGTAATGTGCAGTGTGTAAGAGCATGAGTTTTATTGCTGTGGAGCTCTATGATACGCTCATACACACCGCACATTACTGTGCGTTTTATTGCTGTGGAGCTCTGATACAGTAATGTGCAGTGCGTATCAGAGCTCCACAGCAATAAAACTCACAGTAATGTGCGGTGTGTATCAGCGTGAGTATTATTGCTGTAGAGCCCTGTGATATGCTCATATACACCACACATTACTGTGAGTTTTAATGATGTGGAGCTCTGTGATACAGTAATGTGTGGTGTGTATGTGTGTACCACAGAGCTCCACAGCATTAAAACTCACAGTAATGTGTGGTGTGTATGAGCACTTCACAGGGCTCCAGAACAGAACAAGCAGGGAATACACAGAGAGAATAGTGAAATGGCAGGCAAAGTCGGCAACAGATTGGGTCCTCAGAACAAGCAAGGTCAGTAACAAGTATACGAACTGATTCGGTAAGATAGCGATGCGGGAATAAAGGCTGAGACACACTGAGCGTGTAGCGATGCACAGCATAGCGAAGCGAAGCAAACATTTTGCAGGCTTGACTTCACTCCGCTCTGCCTTGCAGCGTGTCTACACTACATTACGTTTGCTACTCACCGCACTGGACAGGAATCCACTAACTAAATTAAAATGTACACACAAAACCGTTTTATTTTCACAAAGCACATGTTATATAGGCAAAAAAGTTTCTACTGACTAAAATACATCAAAAATTACTGTTAATTTAATAGGAATAGTATAAAAATATAAAAAAATGGTAACCCCTGATCATATATATTATAGGGACACGGAGCGCCGTGTAAAGAGTAGGGATGCTTTGATACCACACACAGACATATACGTATATATCAACACATAGACCTATATATACGTATATATCAACATGCAGATATATATATATACACCCACCCACACAGACCTCAGACCATATATACACATACTCACATGGGGGGGTGGCATGTGGACAATCTCAACTAAATGCGCCCCCCCCCATTTGGCTGATCCCTCCAGAAGAAATGTTGAACCCGACAGAGCAGAGAATATATATGTTATTCTCTGCTCTATCGGGATCAACATTTCTTCTGGAGGGATCAGCCAAATTGGGGGGGAATTAGTTGCCAAAATGTGTGTAATACAAGTTTGGATATATATATTTATAAGAATATAGATATACCTTCCCCTATAAATTTGCTAAAAATATACACACAAAAAAAACAAACCACTGCCTGAGACCCCGCGCAGCCCACATGTCACTCCCCTCTACCTGGCTGAATGTATCTAATATATATAATTAAATACACTCAGCCAGATAGAGAAAGAAAAAAAATGTTTTATTTTATGTTCCCAGGGACATTTAAAAATGTCCTCGGATTTTTTTTTTTTAGAAATGTGTCGCCTTACCTTAGCCTGGTGGTCAGTGGGGGCTCCCTGGATACCTTGCTGGCCTTGGTGGCTGCTGTTTGACATTGGGCATTGTTACTTAGTTTGAAGTCTATGATTATTCCCAAATCCTTCTCCTGCTTGGATTTCCCTAACTCAGTACCATTTAGGGCAGGGATCTCAAACTCTGGCCCCACAGATGTATATGGCCTACAAATCCCAGAATTCTTTGAATGCAATAAATGGCCAGAGAATAATGGGAGGTGTAGTTCTGAAACATCTGGGGGGCCAGAGTTTGAGATCCCTGATTTAGGGTATTCGTTGCTTGTGTGTTCTTCACTCCAAAGTGCATAATCTTGCAGTTATCTACATTAAATTTCATCTGCCATTTAAGTGCCCAGTCCCCCAATCTATCTAAATCCCTCTGCAGCGAAGTAACATCCTGCTCACATTATATTACTTTTCCTAGTTTTGTGTCATCTGCAAACACTGATAAATGACTTTCAATGCCTATCTCAAGGTCATTTATAAATAAATTGAAATTATTCATGGCATGTTTGTTATCTTAACCTAGGTTTATGAGCATGTCATCTGTACAGATGTCTACTTAGTACCCATCCATTTTTCAAATCAACTTTTTTATTGCTATGATGTCATATATCTGTATCTGGGATATTCATGGTGGTGTTATTCACGGTGTTGCCAAGTTACATTTCATTTTATTGTAAATGTACCATTGTAGTTTATTAATCCCAGGTCTTTTGTTCTTGTTTCTCACTCCTCTTATCCACTGGATGTTCTTTAACCTCCCCCTTACAACCAACAATAGTTTCTTTCTACTTTAGTTTTCAAAGCATTTCATACTATTGCGTCAGTCCTGTGTCTTGATGATGATGAGCAATACTTAATGATATTTAATGTATATCTCTCTCAAGCTCCAGTTTTGATGATACTATACACATTCCTTCGTCTTAAATGCTAACTGTAACCTCAATCTGTAATCTATTTAACTGTAGAGGTTGGGTACTGATTGGTTGGCTCCATTCCATACCAATAAAAAGTGGGAATTGCACGCCAGTTGCTTGTAGAAACCTTTCTCATGAAAAGAGGGTGCTCTTAGAACCTGAATGTCCTAACTGTGATAGACGAACTAAATCAAAATAGGCAATAGCCACTCCAAAGTAATCTCAGGAGCTTTATTATTATTTTTTTGTATAATATACCTTCTCTCTCAAGCTCCAGTTTTGATGATACTATACATATTCCTTTGTCTTAATAAGGCTTTCTTTGTTATGAATTTTGTAAGTTCTAAAAAGTGGTAATTTTTGTGAAATGTGGGAAATTTTATGTAGAATGGGTTGGTAAAATTTGCATGCTTATTCATGTTCAGACATGTTGTATCATGTTTAGATAATGCATTGTTAAGGACATGCAGACAGCCAGTGTTGAACTTGTAGTGAGCCCATCAACGCGTGTATTTTGATTCTTTTTAGGCGTAGTGCTTTACATTGTTCTCATTTTTATGTTTTATTACTTTTAAGAAAATTTCAATATGCCAATAAAGTGTTAAAATCATCCAGACAATTTCTGCTACGTGTGTGGTGAAGTAGCTTTCAAGTTTCAGAGGCAAAATTTCACGCCACTTGTAAAAAAGTGTTAAGAACTTTATTTTGGGTTTAAAGCTGGTGACTTTGATAAAGACTGGGCTCCACATATATGTTGTTTATCATGTGTTAGGCTTATCACCGGATGGGAAAATGGTACACATCAAATTCCATTTGCAATTCCGTTGATTTGGAGAGAACAGAAGGACCATTCAACTGATTGCTATTTCTGTTTAACGTTAGAGGAATCACATCTGAAACAAAATATACAGTTAACTAATAATTATCCCAATGTGTCATCTGCAATGAGGCCTGTATTACATAGTGATGAGTACCCTGTACCAAGGTGTCCAGAATTCATAACCTTAAGTGAGAACTCTGAAAATCATCATATAAAACTTTTTAGGGAAAGCCAAAATGAGGTGTATCCACAATTTTGGCCACTAGTGTATATTTATCATTCAGTGTTACGTAAGTACTAATTCTACAACAAATTTAAAAGTGTGACACAAGAAACCCTTGCCCGTTGGAGAAAATCTGAAAGCATATTTGAACTCAGCATGACAAAGACGCATATATTCAGTTAATTTAGGTCTTGTGAAAGAAAAAAGTTTTATTTTGTTGACCAGTGTTATCCACTGTCATCACAGATTCTTGTATCTGTTACTAAATCAGGTTGGTATTATATACTGTAAGTGGTTTGTCTGATCAACAAATCCAGGTGGCACTTTATTGTACGTCAACATCGCTGCTGACTCTTCCTATTTTAGTTATTTAGCCAGAACCAACTCTAGATCATTTGCGAAGAAAATCACTGTTTTTAGCCCATGTCATACTAAGTAGGGATGAGCCGAACACCCCCAAGTTCGGTTCGCATTCGAACTCGAACTTTTCAAAAGTTCGAACTCGAACACGAACTCAATACAAGTCAATGGGACTCAAAGTTCGATTTTTAGAGTGCCCTCCAAGAGGGCATATATGCTAGATACTTGCCATAAAAGGTGTATGGGGGTCCGGGTAGTGCCCTGGGGGACAGGAAACAAGGACAAAAAGTAGAAAAAAAAGTTTTTAAAGGGACAGTGAGTTTTCCATGAAATAAGGGTTAAAAATAAAAACGAAAAATTCCTTCAAATATCGTGCCTAGGAGGTCCCCATAACCTGCCCGTGAAGTGGCGGATTTCTAGGATGCATAGAAACATTTAAAAACAATGTCCGGGTCCGGGTAGTGCCCTGGGGGACAGGAAACAAGGACAAAAAGTTTTTAAAAAAAAGATGTTTTTAACCCCTTCACTGCTGACGATGTGTGGGACATGTCCTCAGTTACTCCCGCTGTATGCTGAGGAGGACGTGTTCCACACGTCATCAGCTTTGCGGGACCCCCGGCGGAGATACTCACCTCTCTGTCCGGGGTCCCCCAGCGTTCTGACTTCAGCGTCCTCAGATGCTGAAGTCAAGCTCATCCCGACGTAAATGATGTCATCGCGCCATACGCGATGACGTCATTTCCAGGTGACCCCCGGCAATGCCAGGAGATCGCCTGGAAGGGAGGGGGGGATCCGTTTGGATCCCTCTCCCTCCCGATCGGGAGGTCCCACAAAAAAAAGGCAGGCACCACTTAAAAGGGGAGAGTCTCCCCTTTTAAGCGGTGCCTGGCTTTAACCCCTTAGGCACCGGGTCGCACTTCGGCACCTTGCGGCGCCAAAGTGCGGCCTAGCTCCGGTGGGGGCCGCCATCTTGGATGGCGGCTCCACCCCCGGGTCCCCCCTCACTGCCTGACGTCCTCACGCATAGCATGATGATGTCAGATAGCCGGGGAACCCCTAGCTGCCCGGAATCCCCTGGTGGAGATAGGGGGTTCATTTGAACCCCGATATCTCCAGAACCGTGGCAGCTAGGGGGTCATGGAGGGTGTCAATTGAAAGGCCTGAGCATGATAGCGATGATACCGCACATACCGCAATGATAGCAATGATACCGAACATGACCAGGTATAAAGTGAAAAAATAAAAATAAAAAATACATGTATTTGTTTTGTGTGTTATTTTTATTAATTCAGCAATATTGTTCACATTTCAATTATAATATGAACAATGATGCTGCACTAATGATTGTTTTCTATGGTGTGCGTTTGCTAAAAATCACATAATTCCCCCCAAAAAATTTAATAAGTCCCCATTTCAAATTTTTGTACAAGCGCACCCCATAGAAAATATAACCGCAAATATTTATGTGATAAAAGGTGAAAAAAAACACTTTACACGCTGCAGACGATTAAAAATTCAAGTTTTATTGCATTTTTTGTTATAATATACAGGCAGAACATGACGTATACATATAAAAATGATATATTATGAATCTGCCGAGTCTGCCGGAAAGAACGATATATAATATGTCTGGGTCGTATAATAAAATGTGGCTTCAAATCGCGTTTAAACATGATGAGCGAAAGCGGTAAAAATGAGCTCAGCACACAGCGGTGAAATACCTCAGCAGTGAAAGGGTTAAAGGAACAGTGAGTTTTCCATAAAATAAGGGTTAAAAATAAAAATGAAAAATTCCTTTAAATATCGTGCCTAGGAGGTCCCCATAACCTGCCCGTGAAGTGGCGGATTTGTAGGATGTATGGAAACATCGCCATCACAGACCCACACACGACACCTAGCACTCCCAGTCTGCATACAATGTATCAAATTCATGAGACCGGACTAATTAGAAGCACATGTTATTTCCAAACACTAATTAAACACCTGTTGTTTACGCCGTTTGAGAGCACAGGTCATTTAGAGGTGAGAATCTTTGCACGTAGACATCAGTTTTTAATTCAATATCTAATAAACCGTTGCTTATAATATTCTGCAGTAAAGAGTCTCTTTATTTCTATATTTTTTAGTATTTTTTAAGCATTTTTTATACTTTTTTAAAAAAAAAAATTCGAACTCGAGCCGAACACGCCAAAACGTTCGAAGTTTGCGAACTTTCGAACTGCTGATGTTCGAATCGAACTCCGAACTGAACAGCTCATCCCTAATACTAAGTACTTAGGGGCCCTTAGATGCCTTGGGTTATGTGTTTGGTATGATCAATCCTTCACTTATAGTAAGTGGGAATTTGAGAAAGAAGAATGCCTAGATCCTTACTGATAAATTTCAAAGAATGTAATTAATTACTTTTTTATCCTTGCTGCCACTTCTGTACAAACATCCCTAGTACATGACAGCTTTTAACACACTGTCAGATCATCAACTTCTGATGAAAATATTATTCCTTCATCTCCATTTATACCCAAGGAATCGGTTTCTGTTTGCAATGTGGAATCTTTATTTTTATATTACTATTGTTGGGGCGTCTGTTTTGACACCTTTTCAGCAATTTATTTCCACTAACGAGTACATAGAAAGTTTAACAAATACTGGCAGGTCTATTCACTAAAGGTGAAACTCTGGAGAATTGGCAGGAGAAATTTAAAATCTTGGTCAAAATAAAATAAAATAAAATTCTCCCACTTTCATCTCACTTTCCAAATCGGCTATTTGGTCTAGATCAGTGGTTCTCAACCTGTGGACCCTCAGGACCCACAATTATCCTTTGTCATTAAGTCGCGACCCAAAAAGAATTGAATTTCTGAAACATTATAATTTATTCCACAAAACAACATGCGCAATATTCTACAATGTATGCACTTTTTAAACAATTTTGTAAACAGGGATTCTTTCCAAAATAGTGCAGTAATCACAAAACTAGTGAAAACAAAAGTGCCGTTGACGCAAAAATCCAATGAAATAAACTGTAATTGAAATATATTAAATTAATTAGAACTTAAAGGAAAACTGAGGATGCTTCTTGCTCTTAATAAGTGTCTCAAAGTGTGGGGTGATGGTAGACAAAGCAACTCGAATTTAACCCCTTAGTGACCGGGCGGTTTTACACAAATCCGTCTTTTAGTGACCGCTGCTGTTTTTACGTTTCTGTGCTGTTAGTGTTTAGGTCAAATTTTCCTCTTACTCGTTTATTCGACCCACACATATTATACACCCTTTTTCCCGCCATTAAATGGACTTTCTAGAAACACCATTATTTCCATCATATCGAATAATTTACTATAAAAAAAAAATGAAATATGAGGGAAAAAATGGTAAAAACACACTTTTTCGTAATTTAATCCCCAAAATCTACAACCACCCAAAACGACCCCGGCTAAATAGGTTCAAAATTTTGTCCCGAGACTAGAAATACCCAATTTTTACATGCGTTTGCTTTTTAACCCCTTCACTGCTGAGACAGTTCACCTATGTGCGCTGCGCTCATTCTGACCATTTTGTGCTAATTATTTTTAGATGACAGCCTAGGTCCTATTTAATTAAACCCCCCCCCCCAGACAAAAAACTTTTTTAAAAAAATCATTTTTTTATTTTATTTAATTTTTTTATTATTTAATTTTTTTTTATTATTTTTTTTTTAAAACCAAACCTGGTCATGTTTGGTATCATTTGAAAGGCCATAATCAGGCTGGATCGGGAGATAAAGGGATCCTTAGGATCCCCTTATCTCTACATGGCAGCTAGATGGTTAACTGGCCCACTGACATCCCCACAGTGGGTGGGGGGGACCTGGAGGCTTGGCTGACATCCAAGATGTCAGCCCCCCTCCAGGTTTGAATCACGTTTTGGCGCCAATTGGCGCCGCAACGTGATCCGGCGGCGAAAAGGTTAATGCCATACACCGCTGAAAAGGGGAGGCTCTCCCCTCTCCAGCAGTGCAAACGGCATCTCCCTAGCTTCAATGGTTGGGGAGATAGAGGGCTCCGAAGGAGCCGCCCCCCCTCCCCTCCATTGAAATGCATGGGGACGCCTGCTGATGACGTCACCACGCAGCGTGGCGACGTCATCAGCCTCGCCTGCCCATGTAAATCACATGGGCAGGCTTCCTCCCTGCCAGATCGCCGTGGGATCCAGCGATGGAGGTGAGTATCGGGCGGGAGGGGGATTAGGCGCCGCTGACGTACCCTGTACATCCGCGGGTCTAAGGGAGACCCGAGGACAAGACGTACAGGGCACGTCAGCGGCCCTTAAGGGGTTAAATCACTACTGAATGTGAATGAATAATAAAATATTGTAAAAAACTTAAACTCGCCTGCTGTGCGCCCCCCCGCCGTCTGTCTCTGCCTTTTCGCACATAATTTTTTCGCAGAGGCAGCCTGCCCTCCCCCAGCCTATGCAATTTGCGTAGCTGAACGCTATGCTAATCGCATAAACTCAATCTGGCCAAGAGATTGAGAAGTCTGCAACGTCCGGCGCTGCCTACTTCCTGAACCTACACTCTTCAGTGCCTCAGAGAGAAACTGAAGAGCAATGGAGTAGCTTGGACCATTCAAAAAACGCCTCCATGGGAGGCTGGCCTATATAAATATACTTTGCTTCACTGAGATGTGCATTGTGTCTCCTGAGGTTGGGAGTTCAGAGCGTGTCACCTGTCACCAGGGCAGCCATCAAAAATTATGGGGCCCCTTACTAAACTTCACAATGGGGCCCCCCCCAGCACTCCCTCAACCTCTAAGAAAAAAAAAGGACATAACATAGCACCACAGCAATAAAACTCCCAGTAATGTGCAGTGTGTATGAGCGTATCACGGAATCCAAAGCAATAAATCTCACAGTAATGGGCTGTATATGATGGCCTTTGGGTCTGGTCCCTGGGTCTGGTTTGGGCCTTGTGGTCTGTGCTCTGGGTCTTGGGGTCTGGGCCTGGTCCCTGGGCCTTGGGGTCTGGTCTGGGCTCTGGTCCCTGGGACTGGGCCTTGGGGTCTGGTCCCTGGGACTGGGCCTTGGGGTCTGGTCCCTGGGTCTGGTCCCTGGGGTCTGGGCCCTGGGTCTGGTCCCTTGGGGTCTGGGCACTGGGTCTGGTCCCTTGGGGTCTGGGCCCTGAGTCTGGCCTGGGCTCTGGTCCCTGGGTCTTGGGGCCTGGGCCCTGGGTCTAGGCTGGGGTCTGGACCTTGGGGCCAGGTCCCTGGGTCTGGGCTCTGGTCCCTGGGTCTTGGGGTCTGGGCCTTGGGGTCTGGGCCCTGGGTCTGGGCCCTGGGGGTCTAGGCCCTGGGTCTGGACATTGGGGTCTGGGCCCTGAGTCTGGCCTGGGGTCTGGGCCCTGGTCCCTGGGTCTGGGCTCTGGTCCCTGGGTCTGGGCCTTGGGGGCCTGGGCCCTGGGTCTAGGCTGGGGTCTGGGGCCTGGTCCCTGGGTCTTGGGGTCTGGGCCTTGGGGTCTGGGTCCTGGGGTCGGGGTCTGGGGTCTGGGCCCTTGGGGTTTGGGCCCTGGGGGTCTGGGCCCTGGGTCTGGACATTGGGGTCTGGGCCTTGGGGTCTGGTCCCTGGGTCTGGTCACTGGGGGTCTGGGCCCTGGGTCTGGACATTGGGGTCTGGGCCTTGGGGGTCTGGGCCTTGGGGTCTGGTCCCTGGGTCTGGTCCCTGGGGTCTGGGTCTGGTCCCTTGGGGTCTGGGCCCTAGGTCTGGTCCCTTGGGGTCTGGGCCCTGAGTCTAGCCTGGGGTCTGGGCCCTGGTCCCTGGGTCTGGAATATATCAGCTGATGAAGCCGTGTGCCGACGGCGAAACGCGTTCTGGCTATTATTTATTTTGATTTTATTATTTATAAAATTTTTAAAGAGCCACCACTGCATGAATTTGGTCTTTATTGGGTTTGGCCAAACAAAATCCATCTGTTTATCGATCTGAGCTGGGAATAGCTCCACTACACGTGAGTTTGCACTTGTAGCTGATATATATATATATGCCATTATTTGTCAGATACGCACAAGATTGTGCCTTCTCTCTCTCCTAAATTCCTTTGGATGTTATGAAAAACTATCACCAAGGATTGGGTTTCCTGAGAAGTTATTGAAGAAAAATAATACAAAAGCACCGACCCACTTAGAGCCAGTGACAGGCTCTGCGTTTGTGAGTTAACAACTGAAAGACACTGTTCATGTTTTAATTGGTGTCGTCTCTCTGCACTTAAATTGTGTTTCTTTTACATGCCTCTTCTACCATCCAATATGGTTGGCAACGCCGTTTGAGAAACCGTCTGAATTCCCTTGCGTTTTCACATCGCGCAGACCAGATATGTATTTTTAAATTTTGTTTGTCTGGTTTGGGAGAAACCACTTCTCATCTGGTTTGCTGGGCATTCGGGTGGCATAGTGTGGGCGCTTACCATTCCCCAATACATATATATATATATATATATATCTCTATGCTACATGGATCAACAAAAGATGAGCTAATTTAAAAGGATAAGTAATAAAACTTATTTAGTGAATCCTCCCCTAATCTCAAAAATTCAACTTCTAATCTTTTGCTTTTTATTTTGTAGTTATATAATTCCTTGCTTATTAATTTTAATCACAGTAATTTCCAGATTCAATATATATATTGGTATCAATCTTACAACATTTCTTTAGGATAAATCCTTATGTCCACTTCTTCATATCTTTATCTGCAGAATAAAGGTATTTAGATTTTTGGAGCTACCGAGAATTTGAGAAATCTCAATCTATATGTTGCAAGAATTACTCCAATATATATATACTTACATTATCTGAATAAAATAGCTTTCATACATTACCTCCAATCTGGATTTTGATAAGTCTGCCTTGGAATTTTCTATGTAATGCTTTGTTTTGGAATATGTGAAGATTATCAATATCAGATAATCAATGCATGTGAGTTAGAGATTTGGTGAGAGTCAGAGTTTTGGTGAGAGTCTTGATTGCCTCTTGTCCTGGAATCTGCTATGTGTACTGGACATCTGAATGCATTGCGGTGTGAGTCTCTGAATGCTGGAATCTCAGACTGATTTGCAACCAACATTGCCGCTTATTATAATCAATTTGACATCACTGGCAATATTATTGGTATATCAAATATAATATTTACTATCCTCTAGAGCACGGGTGTCAAAGACAAGGCCCGCGGGCCAAATCCAGCCCGCCAGACCTTGTCATGTGGCCCGCCAGCCTTAAACTGGCCCGGGGGTTGAGGGGACCCAGATGCCGGGCAGGCGGGAGTGCCTGCCCGGTGACCTGAACAGTCCGTCCTGTTAACCCCTTAACCCTTTCAATGTGGAGGATCGCTGGCCCCTCCGGTGCGGGCTGACATCCTGGATGTCAGCCCGGCATCCGGAACAGCAGCCGCCGGAATTTGGTGTCATCGCGGCAGCGCGATGACACCAAATTCAGGCGCCCCCCCCGCATGTGCGGAGGAGGCGCCTGAAAGGGAGGGGGGGAGGTCCTCTCTCCCTCCCGATCGGCGGTTCTGCGGGGGTTAACCCAGGCATCATTTGGAAGGGCACAGCCTGCCCTTCCAAATGATGCCTGGCATTAACCCCTGGGGAGCTGGATCGCGAATCGGCGCTGAAAAGCGCCGGTTTGCGATCCTTTCCCGGAGCTGGCCGACATCTTGGATGTCGGCCAAGCCTCCGGGAACTCCCCCTGAGGACTGGCGTCATCGTGCGTAGCACGATGACGCCAGTCCTGGACTTAACCCTTAACTGCCACAAACTGTGGAGATAGGGAGTTCCAATGAACTCCCTATCTCCCGATCCGTGGCAGCTAGGGGTTAAATTTTGGTATGGTTGGATCGGCCAGAGCATGGCCGTTCCAACGATACCAAACATGAAAGTGAAAAATTTTGTAAAAAAAAAAAATGAAAAATAAAAATAAAAAAAATTAAAAAAAAAAAACAACTTTTTTTCTGTTTTTTGGTTTGTTAATGCAGCAATATTGTTCCCATTTCAATTATAATGTGAACAATGATGCTGCACTAACGATTTTTGTATGCGGTGCGTTTGTTAAAAATAGTGTAATTTTCCCCAAAAAAAATGTAACGAGACCCCATCTCTAATTTTTTTAACAAGCGCACCCCATACAAAATATAACCGCAATTGCTCGCATGTTAAAATGTAAAAAAAACACTTTACACATTGTAAATTATTGAAAATACATATTTTATTGCATTTTTGTTATAATATACAGACATGACATAACGTATACATATAATAATGACATATTATGAATCTACCGAGTCTGACGGAAAGAACGATATATAATATGGCTGGGTCATATACTAAAATAAGCCTTCAAAACACGTTTAAACATGATGAGCAAAACCGGTAAAAATGACCTCAGCACAGGGGCGGGAAAAGCCTCAGCAGCGAAAGGGTTAAGGGCCGCTGACGTACCCTGTACGTCTTGTCCTCGGGTCTCCCTAAGGCTAGGGTCAGAGTGGGGCAGTCGGAACGCGCGTGCAGGCGCACTAAATCACGGCGGCAGTAGCAGCACATAACGGCCAATGACGGCCAATATACGCAGTACGTGCGTACAAAAGTGCGCCGACACCACGCAACCAGCAAATGAACGCATTTTTATCAGAACGTGAAACCGCTGCTACTGACGTACAGAGTGCGCTGCGGCCGCATAGCGGCGTGTGTGCGTGATTAGGAGACGTCAGACGCTGCTAGTGTGCGGCCAACATAACGTTCAAACAGCCGGACTTCCCTAGACTTCTTTTTACCCCACCGTCATGAAATACGTCCAGAATTGCGCATCGTCTGACCACTTAAGCGTATTCCGTGAAAAAATGCGTGCGCACGCATCGACGTACATTTTGACGGTGGCTGCAGAAAATGCGCTCATCTGTCCCTAGCCTTAGACCTGCGGACGTACAGGGTACGTCAGCGGCGCCTAATCCCCCTCCCGCCCGATACTCACCTCCCTCGCTGGATCCCACGGCGATCTGGCAGGGAGGAAGCCTGCCCATGTGATTTACATGGGCAGGCGAGGCTGATGACGTCGCCACGCTGGGGAGGGGGGGGGGCTCCTTCAGAGACCTCTATCTCCCCAACCATTGAAGCTAGGGAGATGCCGTTTGCACCGCTGGAGAGGGGAGAGCCTCCCCTTTTCAGCGGTGTATGGCATTAACCGTTTCGCCGCCGGATCACGTTGCGGCGCCAATTGGCGCCAAAACGCGATTCAAACCTGGAGGGGGGCTGACATCTTGGATGTCAGCCAAGCCTCCAGGTCCCCCCCCCACCCACTGACAACCTCACCATATGTGTGAGGATGTCAGTGGGCCAGTTAACCATCTAGCTGCCATGTAGAGATAATGGCATGGCAGCTAGATGGTCATATTTGCCATCATTTGAAAGGCCTGATTATGGCCTTTTAAATGATACCAAACATGACCAGGTTTGGTTTTAAAAAAATTAAAAAAAAAAAAAAATTAAATAAAAAAAAAATTAAATAAAATAAAAAAATGTTTTTTTTAAAAAAGTTTTTTTTGTCTGGGGGGGTTTAATTAAATAGGACCTAGGCTGTCATCTAAAAATAATTAGCACAAAATGGTCAGAATGAGCGCAGCGCACATAGGTGAACTGTCTCAGCAGTGAAGGGGTTAAAAAGCAAACGCATGTAAAAATTGGGTATTTCTAGTCTCGGGACAAAATTTTGAACCTATTTAGCCGGGGTCGTTTTGGGTGGTTGTAGATTTGGGGATTAAATTACAAAAAAGTGTGTTTTTACCATTTTTTTCCTCATATTTCATATTTTTTTTTATAGTAAATTATTCGATATGATGGAAATAATGGTATTTCTAGAAAGTCCATTTAATGGCGGGAAAAAGGGTGTATAATATGTGTGGGTTGAATAAACGAGTAAGAGGAAAACTTGACCTAAACACTTTTAGGCTAGGGTCAGACGAACGCATTTTTCACGTCGTCCGTGAAAAAGTTCGGTCGAACGAACGTACGTATTTTCCCCCGGAATACGCGATAGCGGTCATACGATGCGCCTTTTCGTCCGTGATTTTGTACGGATCATCAATAAAACACTTTTTGAGTCTGGACGTTATGTTGGCCGGACATTAGCAGCGTCTGACGTCTCCTAATCACGCACACACGCCGCTATGCGGCCGCAGCGCACTCTGTACGTCAGTAGTAGCGGTTTGACGTTCTCGAAAAAATGCGTTCGTTGGCCACTTGCGTTGCGCGGACGAACTTTCGTGCGGCCGTTCGTCGTATGTTCCCCGGCATTGGACGTCATTTGCTGCTAGTACGGCCGTGATTTCGTGCGGCTAAACGCACGTTAAAACTGCGCTAGTCTGACCCTAGCCTAACAGCGCAGAAACGTAAAAACAGCAGCAGTCACTAAAAGACGGATTTGTGTAAAAGCGCCCGGTCACTAAGGGGTTAAAGGGGATGCGACTGTGTGCAGGCGCAGCCGGTCACGTGGTCCGGCTAATCAGGTGGTACTGAGTCTCTGTACCACCTGACTGGCCGGACCACGTGACCTGCGCGCGCACGCAGCCGCCTCCCCTTCAACAGGACGGACTGTTCAGGACCGGGCAGGCACTCCCGCTGCCCGGCATCTGGGCCCCCTCAACCCCTGCCGGAGCTGGGGCAAGTATCCAGGTGAGAGCTGGGGCAAATCCATGTGTAAGCTGGGGCAAATCCATGTGTGAGCTGGGGCAAATCCATGAGCTGGGGCAAATCCATGAGCTGGGGCAAATCCATGTGAGAGCTGGGGCAAATCCATGTGTGAGCTGGGGGCAAATCCATGTGAGAGCTGGGGCAAATCCATGTGTGAGCTGGGGCAAATCCATGTGAGAGCTGGGGCAAATCCATGTGAGAGCTGGGGGCAAATCCATGTGAGAGCTGGGGGCAAATCCATGTGTGAGCTGGGGGCAAATCCATGTGTGAGCGAGCTGGGGGCAAATCCATGTGTGAGCGAGCTGGGGGCAAATCCATGTGTGAGCTGGGGCAAATCCATGTGTGAGCTGGGGGCAAATCCATGTGAGAGCTGGGGGCAAACCCATGAGTTGGGGGCAAATCCATGAGCTGGGGCAAATCCATGTGTGAGCTGGGGGCAAATCCATGAGCTGGGGCAAATCCATGTGTGAGCTGGGGGCAAATCCATGAGCTGGGGCAAATCCATGTGTGAGCTGGGGCAAATCCATGAGCTGGGGCAAATCCATGTGTGAGCTGGGGCAAATCCATGTGTGAGCTGGGGGCAAATCCATGTGTGAGCTGGGGGCAAATCCATGAGCTGGGGGCAAATCCATGAGCTGGGGCAAATCCATGACCTGGGGCAAATTCATGAGCTGGGGCAAATCCATGTGTGAGCTGGGGCAAATCCATGAGGTGGGGCAAATCCATGTGTGAGCTGGGGCAAATCCATGTGTGAGCTGGGGGCAAATCCATGAGCTGGGGCAAATCCATGTGTGAGCTGGGGCAAATCCATGTGTGAGCTGGGGCAAATCCATGTGTGAGCTGGGGCAAATCCATGAGCTGGGGCAAATCCATGTGTGAGCTGGGGCAAATCCATGTGTGAGCTGGGGCAAATCCATGTGTGAGCTGGGGGAAAATCCATGTGTGAGCTGGGGGCAAATCCATGAGCTGGGGGCAAATCCATGAGCTGGGGCAAATCCATGAGCTGGGGCAAATCCATGTGTGAGCTGGGGCAAATCCATGTGAGAGCTGGGGGCAAATCCATGAGCTGGGGGCAAATCCATGAGCTGGGGCAAATCCATGAGGTGGGGCAAATCCATGTGTGAGCTGGGGCAAATCCATGAGCTGGGGCAAATCCATGTGTGAGCTGGGGGCAAATCCATGAGCTGGGGCAAATCCATGAGCTGGGGCAAATCCATGAGCTGGGGCAAATCCATGTGTGAGCTGGGGGCAAATCCATGTGTGAGCTGGGGCAAATCCATGTGTGAGCTGGGGCAAATCCATGAGCTGGGGCAAATCCATGAGCTGGGGCAAATCCATGAGGTGGGGCAAATCCATGTGTGAGCTGGGGCAAATCCATGAGGTGGGGCAAATCATGTGTGAGCTGGGGCAAATCCATGTGTGAGCTGGGGCAAATCCATGTGTGAGCTGGGGCAAATCCATGTGTGAGCTGGGGGCAAATCCATGAGCTGGGGGCAAATCCATGAGCTGGGGCAAATCCATGAGGTGGGGCAAATCCATGTGTGAGCTGGGGCAAATCCATGAGGTGGGGCAAATCCATGTGCGAGCTGGGGCAAATCCATGTGTGAGCTGGGGCAAATCCATGAGCTGGGGCAAATCCATGTGTGAGCTGGGGCAAATCCATGAGCTGGGGCAAATCCATGAGGTGGGGCAAATCCATGTGTGAGCTGGGGCAAATCCATGAGGTGGGGCAAATCCATGTGTGAGCTGGGGCAAATCCATGTGTGAGCTGGGGCAAATCCATGAGTGAGCTGGGGCAAATCCATGTGTGAGCTGGGGCAAATCCGTGAGCTGAGGCAAATCCATGAGCTGGGGCAAATCCATGAGGTGGGGCAAATCCATGTGTGAGCTGGGGCAAATCCATGTGTGAGCTGGGGGCAAATCCATGAGCTGGGGCAAATCCATGAGCTGGGGCAAATCCATGAGGTGGGGCAAATCCATGTGTGAGCTGGGGCAAATCCATGAGGTGGGGCAAATCATGTGTGAGCTGGGGCAAATCCATGTGTGAGCTGGGGCAAATCCATGTGTGAGCTGGGGCAAATCCATGTGTGAGCTGGGGGCAAATCCATGAGCTGGGGGCAAATCCATGAGCTGGGGCAAATCCATGAGGTGGGGCAAATCCATGTGTGAGCTGGGGCAAATCCATGAGTGGGGCAAATCCATGTGCGAGCTGGGGCAAATCCATGTGTGAGCTGGGGCAAATCCATGAGCTGGGGCAAATCCATGTGTGAGCTGGGGCAAATCCATGAGCTGGGGCAAATCCATGAGGGGGGCAAATCCATGTGTGAGCTGGGGCAAATCCATGAGGTGGGGCAAATCCATGTGTGAGCTGGGGCAAATCCATGTGTGAGCTGGGGCAAATCCATGAGTGAGCTGGGGCAAATCCATGTGTGAGCTGGGGCAAATCCGTGAGCTGAGGCAAATCCATGAGCTGGGGCAAATCCATGAGGTGGGGCAAATCCATGTGTGAGCTACGGCAAATCCATGTGTGAACAAAAAACAGTAATAATTGAATGCAGTGACAATAATTTATGATAATAAAGAGTGGACACATAGTCCTACAGATACAACTGGCCCTTTGAGGGTTACCAAACTGCTGATGCGGCCCCGATGACATTTGAGTTTGACACCCCTGCTCTAGAGGGCAGTATTGTACTTCTTAATTAATTCCACCATTTCTTTTTAATATTCTTATCTCGGGTCAAAGTTCAATCTGATTTACCAAAGACTTCTTCTCTCAGTCACTAGACACTGTGTCTCTACCTATCATATCTAATTTATATCCCTGACTCCTTTCAAAATTACTTACTATCAGCTGAATTCTTTTCTGGTTAACTCAACAGAATCTATTCTTTAGTAGTTTTTATTATTTACCAATTATATACTTTCTACAATATTTATTGGAGTATACATTTCCTACTGTAAATATAATAAAATATACCTTGATTATAAACATATATTTTGTGAATATATATTACCTTACAAAAATATTAACTCTTATATTCCTATACCCAAAAGACAAAATATCTTTTGTTTTAAAAACTTAAAACAGACCAATAAATTTAATTATGACACGTCTTAGCACTTAACTCTAGCATTATCACACAAAAACATTCTAGGTTCCTTCATGTCTGGCACTTCTAAAAATAATATAAGAGACTTCACCCAGGAATGAACTCTGTAAAAAAATCTTGTTCATTTCTAAACCTAGAGAAATTTGAAAGAAAAAAAATGTCTTTAAAAACAAAATGGCTACAGACATCCATTTTACCTTTTTCCTTTCTGTAATATACCTGACAGGGCCCTTGGGGTCTGGGCCCTGGGGGTCTGGGCCCTGGGTCTGGACATTGGGGTCTGGGCCTTGGGGGTCTGGGCCCTAGGGTCTTGGGGTCTGGGCATTGGGGTCAGGCCTTGGGTCTGGGTCTGGACCTTGGGGTCTGGGCCCTGGGTCTGGGCCCTGAGGGTCTGGGCCCTGGGTCTGGACACTGGGGTCTGGGCCTTGGGGGTCTGGGCCCTGGGCCTTGGGGTCTGGACATTGGGCTCGGGGCCTTGGGTCTGGGTCTGGACCTTGGGGTCTGGGCCCTCGGGTCTGGGGTCTGGGCCTTGGGGTCTGGGCACTGGGTCTGGGCCTTGGGTTTGGGCCTTGGGGTTTGGGCCCTGGGTTTGGGCCTTGGGGTCTGGGCCCTGGGTCTGGGCCTTGGGGTCTGGGCCCTGGGTTTGGGGTCTGGGCCCTGGGTTTGGGCCTTGGGGTCTGGGCCTCGGGGCCTGGGCCCTGGGTCTGGGGTCTGGGGTCTGGGCTTTGGGGTCTGGGCCCTGGGTCTAGGCTGGGCCCTGGTTCACCACTCCGCTGTCTTCCTTCCTTCAGCTCTTCTTTTCTTCTCCTTTTCTTCAATCTTCTTTTTCTTCAGTCTTCTTCTATCTTCTTTTCTTCTGCTCTTCAGCCCGGGCCCTCCATCTCAGGCGTGCAGCTTCACTGAGTGGAGGAGGCGGAGTCAAAGTAACGTGCTTGGGAGGCCCCCACACGCTGCTTGGCCCCGCCCAGCCAGCCAGCCATTGAAGCTGCCAGGAGCCGGAGGAGACACAGTGTCTCCTCCGGCTCCTGTAGCAGAGACACAGCTCCGGATTCGGACTCATCGAGTCCGATACCGGAGCTGTAAAAGGGCGACGCCGCTGCCGACGGGGGCCCGGGACCCCCACTGGGCCCGGGCCCCTTACGACAGCATGGGGCGTAATGCCCTGATGGTGGCCCTGCCTGTCACTGAGTCCCACCCCACACCTTCCCATTACAGATTCTCCCCCCCAAACCTTGCCATTAGAGTATTTTTACCTGATGCAGTGGATCCCAGGTGGCGTCTGGGAACATTCAGAGGTAGCCGCGCCGCCTGGGACTCCGCAGGTAAGATGTATCATCAGGTCCCAGGCATTAGAGATGCCTGGGGGAACTTGCCCCGCGACCCAGTTTGCCCCTGGTTGTGACCCACTTTTGGGTCACGACCCACCACTTGAGAAACACTCGTCTAGATTGTTCTCTTCTCCTGCCAATTCTCCTGAGTTTCACCTTTTAGTGAAGAGACCTGTATGTCTGCACTGCGGAGATGTAGTATTGTTATATATATACACACAGTATCTCACAGAAGTGAGTACACCCCTCACGGGGAGGGAAAATGGCTAATTGGGCCCAATTTGGACTTTTTCACTTAGGGGTGTAGTCCCTTTTGTTGCCAGTGGTTTAGACATTAATGGCTGTGTGTTGAGTTATTTTGAGGGGACGGAAAACTTACACTGTTATACAAGCTGTACACTCACTACTATACATTGTAGCAAAGTGTCATTTCTTCAGTGTCGTCACATGAAAAGATATAAAATATCTACAGAAATGTGAGGGGTGTACTCACTTCTGTGAGAATCTGTATTATTCAAATCTATTCACAAAACATTTTTATGTTCTTCGACCTGCTGCAAAATGCACAATGAAATTAAGTGTTCTTTAAAAACTCCCTACAATATAATTCACTACTATTTTTAGTCGTTAAAATGCAAATATGTAAATGAATAATTTAATAATAATTAATAAAGTCAGAGTTTAATTTTCACAAGCGTTCCAAAACCATTTTTAAACCACTTTAAATTGAACAAGCACTTCATGACATTGGGCAAGGTATGATTATGCTGGTCTTTTTCTTTGATTTTCTTTAACATTATTTTCCATTCTTTCCTGTTCGTTTTGCAGTCTCAGGGCCTTGCGTGATAGGAAGAAGCAGTAGACAATATTATTTCCTATACACAGTCTACGTGCAACTGACCTTGAGTTACATTTTAAAAACTGCTAGAGTTGGACTTCTAAAAGAAATTATAGCTCATATATCCATTTTTAAAGCATAGTTGTGTGCTCTTTAATTAAAGGGACTCTCTATTTATTGTTTTAAAGTGGCCCGGAAGTGTAGAGTCTCTCTCCGTCTATCCCCCCTCCTTGCTGTCCAGGGGCTGACTGGCAACGTTTGGGGCAGGGGGCAAGTACAACCCAGAGGCCCGTAGTGCAGCAGCTCGGGCCTCTTTTTTAAATAAAGACAAACACTGGAAGCAAATTTATCATAAATAACATTGGGCAGCAGGCCCCTCAATTTATTGTCCCCACAGCAGGCAGGTCCCTCAATTTATTGTCCCCACAGTAGACAGGCCCCTCAATTTATTGTCCCCCACAGCAGGCCCCTCAATTTATTGTCCCCACAGCAGGCAGGTCCCTCAATTTATTGTCCCCACAGTAGACAGGCCCCTCAATTTATTGTCCCCCACAGCAGGCCCCTCAATTTATTGTCCCCACAGCAGGCAGGTCCCTCAATTTATTGTCCCCACAGTAGACAGGCCCCTCAATTTATTGTCCCCCACAGCAGGCCCCTCAATTTATTGTCCCCCACAGCAGACAGGCCTCCCTCACTTTATTTTATTTTTCTCCTCTCTAATCCATCCTGAGTGCAGGTGCAGGGACACACAATACAGAGGAGGAGGTAGTAGTTCATCAGACAGTGGGCCACTCACCAATCAAATGTGTTTCTGCCGGCCTCTGTCGGATGTGCACATTGTCAACAGCTCCTCCACTGGCTGCTCCTTCACACAGGCTGGCTGACTCTTTCTGCATCTGCAGACTTGACCACGCCCTTCCTCTTCTGCATGCCCTACGGCCGACTAAGCATCACATGGTGAAGCAGGGGGCGGCGCCAATACTGTGTGCCTTTCCCAGCTCGTGTTTTGAATCTGGGAGGCACGCAGTAGCACTTAGCTGTCCGCGGCTGCCCGAGATGGGAGCATTGCGGTGGCCCGGGGGGCATTTGCCCACCGGCCCCTGACCCAGTCCACCCCTGTTGCTGCCCCGATGTGAAGATATCACTAGGTGAAGTGAGGGAGTTTCCTATACCCCACCCAGCGTCACCAGCAGTCATCACCAGCAGCCAAGATTATTGAATTTCCCTGCCAGACACCTGATCAGTCACTAGTGATGAAACCACTCACTTGCTTGTGTCACCTTCTCTGAGACCACCTGCTGTAGTGAGTGGTCTCAGAGAGGCAGCTGACAGGTCAGATCTGTGCATGCGCACAGCTCTGATCCATCATTCTGGGCAGGCGCTAGGGAACTTACCTAAAGTGCGCAAGTCTGTAGCCGTGAGCAATTTGTGGTTCCTTCTCTACGCAAGTTGGTTATGAGCGCAAATTGCGCAGAAAAGCTTCAGGGACTTCCGGGTATGAGAACTCCTGAGCCGAAGAGGAGGAGCTGCATGTGGTGAGGGACAGACAGTGTGTAAAATCACTAAACACAGAAAAAGAATAAATTAAATAATTCATGCAGAGACTGTCCAGTTATTTAAGAGCAGAAAGGAAACTCTGTTTTTCAATAGAGTATTGGTTTAGTGGCGATCAGGGCTATAGTAAATACTAATCTCATGCTTTAACTTATTCACTACTTCACTATAAATTATACTTAATTGTAAATTGCGAGTTATTAGAATTATGACATCTTTGAATCTTGTGAAATAGTCACGGAGTGTGAAACATTGAACGACAAAAGTAGCTGTTTTAGGCTAGGGTCAGAGTGGGGCAGTCGGAACGCGCGTGCAGACGCACTAAATCACGGCGGCAGTAGCAGCACATAACGGCCAATGACGGCCAATATACGCAGTACGTGCGTACGAAAGTGCGCCGACACCACGCAACCAGCAAATGAACGCATTTTTATCAGAACGTGAAACCGCTGCTACTGACGTACAAAGTGCGCTGCGGCCGCATAGCAGCGTGTGTGCGTGATTAGGAGATGTCAGACGCTGCTAGTGTGCGGCCTACATAACGTTCAAACAGCCGGATTTCCCTAGACTTCTTTTCACCCCATCGTCATGAAATACGTCCAGAATTGCGCATCGTCTGACCACTTAAGCGTATTCCGTGAAAAAATGCGTGCGCACGCATCGACGTACATTTTGACGGTGGCTGCAGAAAATGCGCTCATCTGTCCCTAGCCTTAATGCTATGATCTGTCTTTAAACCGGTCAACTGACCCTGTATTTAATTATTTTATTTATGTCATGCACATTTTTTTTTTTTTACTATTGTGCAGCATTGAAGAGAGATATCCAAGTCCCCTCAAAATAAACCAACAGAGATTAGCTCTCATGAGACAGCACATATATCTCCTCTTGCCCTGGTCCAATACTTGTGTATTGCTTCACTTAACCAAGGAAACCATTGTTACCAGTAAGATTCTGTTTCAGCATGCTGCCACATGACCTAACATTTCCAGCTCCCCCTGCAGTGCCCTCTCTGTATCCAGTCAACCCTAGATATACACAAATCTTCTTACCTCCTATTAGGCATCTTTTAGATAGATGTTCATGGCAACATTCTTTCTTTATATTCTTGATTGCCGTCAGGATCGATTTTTATCTGGATGTCTTTATTTTTAGTTCTTAAGTGAACACTACCACTATCATTAGATGGAACTAGATTACTTGTGCATTACAAACCACGCGCCTCTGTTTTTCTTTGTTTGAAGTAATTGCGTGTAAAAAGGAAAAATAAAGATAGGTGTTTACCTCCTGTTTCAATTTTGTGGATTTTTCCCATGATTCAACATTTACCAAAGTCTGATCACGTTTCACTTTACAGCTGGGGTATAGGATAAAAAGTAGCGAAGAGGCAATAGGGTGGAGGAGGGAATGTTTAGACAAGGCTGCAGGGAGTCTATTGTGCTGTCTGAGCCACTCGAGATATGAGATGGCAGCTGGATGAGTTCTGATAGTGGGCTTAAACACTTGAATCTACCCCTCGGTGATGTCATTTACACACATCCCACACAATGCAATCCTTAGGAGTCAGCTGTTTGAAGATCTCACCCATAGACGCCATTCTATTTGATTTTGCCTCACAGTGAAGAGCAAGTGCTGCAAAGATGCAACAGGGGCCGTTTTCAACATAAAAGATGCACAAACTGGATGCACCCAGTGACACATATAGAATAAAATATTTTCTTATCTTAACTAAGCATACAAGAGAAAAATAAAGCATGTGTAAGATATCAGCAACATACAATAAACAAAATTAAAACATTTCATTTTTTGATAGTGGCCCTTTAACAGCTCACACTACTATTCTAACCGAGCCACAAGCTTAGCCTTCGTCTCGGACATTGTGGCTTTTTCCAGTAAATTTGTGGCTCCTATACTTTGCACTGGAGCTGTTAATTTGTGGCTAGTTTATAAAGAATGAGCTATTCCAACATTCGTTCTTCCACAGCTTTAAAACTCTGGTGATAAGTGCTTTTGCTTCTGCAAAATACTGCCTCAAATCTACATATTTATTAGACATGTGCACTGCAAAAAAAGTTTTAATTTCGGATCATTTCGTTTCGTTTTTTTTCCGTTTAGGCTGGGGTCAGACGAGCGTAGTGTTCACGTCCGTGATTGCGCCTAAAAGTACGTCCGTGATAGCATGAAAGAAAGTCCATTGGAGCCTGACACATGAAGTACGTCCGCACTGAACTGCGGACGCACAACGGCCGCGGCCCACGGACGCAAGGCAGGCAAGAACGTACAACACCTAGAACGGCTGCACAAAGTGCGCTGCGTCCGCAACGTCTGCATAGCTTTGTGTGTGAGTGATGGAACGTGGTCAGACGGACGGCATTTATACGTCCAGCATTTTTCACGGATAAAATGGTTTTGCTTTTTAATTTATTTTCCCTCCTACATCCGTCAAAATATATACGTCAGTGAAAAAAACGGACTGTGTGGCCACTACTGCGTCTTCCGTACTAACGTACGTCCGTGTGCACGGACGTACAGTCCGTAGAAATCACGCTCGTCTGACCCTATCCTTAGTTTGTTATATTACCGTGATTCGGTATTTCGAACCTATTCGTTGGTTTGGACGATCGGTATTTCGGGTTGATTTGTAATTTAATTTTCATTAGTATTTTGTTTTTGGATCATCGTTTTTATTAGTTATTTTGTATTTCATTTTTATTTTGTATTTCGGTATTATTGGTCATTTTGGAATGTGAAACTGATGAATTTTACTTTAAGGTGATTAAGGTGTTAAAAAAAGATGCCTAAACCCCTGTCTTTGGTGGTGAAAGCTATTCAGTACCAAGGACAACAGCTATTATTGGTGCTGAAAACATTTCAGCACCATGGATGGCAGCTCCGCAGGGCTGCTGTCCTTGGTACTGAATAGGTACCTAGCTTCTAACCCTAATTTCGAACCCTAACTTCCTAATTGTCGGTGGTTTGTTCAACAGGTTTAATCAGATGAATCCTATAGGTTTCAATGTAAAAAAAAATCACAGCTTTCATTAAATATTTATTCAACCGTTTATTCTTTTCCCTTGCAGCAAAAAGTCTCTATTTTTAGGCATTTTTCGGGATTTTTGGGTGACATTGCTGAACAAAGAGAGAGAGGGAGGGGGAGAGGGAGGGGGAGAGAGGGGAGAGGGGGAGAGAGGGGGAGGGAGAGAGGGGGAGAGAGGGGAGAGAGGGGGGAGAGAGGGAGAGAGAGGGAGAGAGGGGGGAGAGAGGGAGAGAGAGGGAGAGAGAGGGAGGGAGAGAGGGGAGGGGGAGAGAAGGGGAGGGGGAGAGAAGGGAAGGGGGAGAGAGGGAGGGGAGAGAGGGGAGAGGGGGAGAGAGGGGGGAGAGAGGGGGAGGGGAGAGAGGGAGGGGAGAGAGAGGGAGAAAGGGGGAGAGAGGGAGAAAGGGGGAGAGGGGGAGAAAGTGGGAGAGAGAGGGAGAGAGGGGAAAAAAGGGGGAGGAGGGGGGAGGAAAAAAGAGGGAGGGAGGAAAAAAGAGGGAGAGAGGAGGAGAAGACAGTGGAGGAGAATAGAGGGGGAGGGAGAGAGTAGTGAGGGGAGGCAGAGAGTAGAGGAGGGGGAGGGGAAGAGAGGGGGAGAGTAGAGGGGAAGAGAGAGGGAGGGGAGGGAGAAAGAGTGAAAAGGAGAGGGAAAGAGGGAGGGGAAAGCCCTGCCAGCATAAACCCTTCTCCCATAACAGCACTGGGGAGAGAGGGGGAAAGCCCTGCTAGCATTAACCCTCTTCCCTTATCAGCACAGGGGATCCCTTCCTCTGTCAGTCGGGGGCACTCATGGGCCCACAGCAAGTCCTCTGCACCTCCATTCACTCACTGCACGCACGTGCAGCCAGAGCTCTACTTCATTCCCTCCTGGGCAACTGGGAGGAAGTGTAAAACAGCCACTTCCTCCAGCGCTGCTGCAGAGGATGGAAGGAAAGCGATGCAGGAAAGAAAAGAGGGCGTTTTCACTTGAGAGTGTGCACCCTGTGCGATCGCATTGCACAGGGTGCACACTCTTAGAGATCCACCCTGCGGCTCCTGGTAATGAGTCCGGCTGGCTGCGATGTGTAGCAGCCGGCCCGTCTCATTATGAAGATAAATACAGCAGCAGCTGAAGACTGCCCCTACGCCGTACCCCCTACTTGTGGCAATGTGACAGGTTCCCACGAAACTGTGGTGAGGCAGATGGGGCTGTGGATTGGGAACCGAGAAGGTGACTGGCTGCATGGCTCAGGCGGTGCTGGAGAAGAGGGAGGAATGGCACACACTAAGCATGTGGGAGAGTGAGAGGTGCTTTGCGCGCGCCTCTCCAACGGCTAGGAACAGCTCCTCCCCCGCACGCATGCAGGTGTTTTCCATCTGTCTCTGCGCATCCGGCTTCTGTTGGATGCGCGCGCAGCCAACAGAAATCGGATGTGCGGCGACGGACAAACGATTTTATAGTTATAGATATCATTTTCAATGCAGAGCTTACCTTTAATTCTGCAAGCTGGTGGTTTATCATTTATAGGTTACAATTTAAAATCCTTATAAAGGTTCACAACTGTGAAACCTTTTCATCGTCATGGACCTTCCAGCCAGTTGCAGTAAAACGTAACAATGCGCTGAGGATCATGAAAAAAAAAAAAAAATTGGTTCATTGACCTTTCAAGCACACGTCAGTGCTGATACTTTTGGAAAGGTGAAAGTATGCATTTTTAAGGATAACCCTGATGTTCAAGTGAAAAAATAATATAGGTCTTATTTCATTAGAGCAGTGATGGCAAACCTTGGCACCCCAGATGTTCCATGATGCCTAGCCTGCCTAAAAGCCGCTAGAGCACCATGGGTGTGATGGACTGCCAGGCACGCTTACTTGGTGCCTCCGTTAGACTATAGCTTTCTCCAAGTTGGAACCTAAATTCCAGCAACCTCAGCCCAAACCTCCCTAAGTTACCAGGAAGAACCAGTAACATTTAGGGCAGGAACAAGAACTCCAAATAAATATATGTAATTTAACCCAAATCACTAGGCAAAACCAGTGTTCAGAGTAACAGCAGAAAAAGTAACTCTTTACTGAAAAATTTACATACAGATATATACAGTTAAGTGACAATCCCCCTTCATAAATAAAGCAAAGATAGGATCAGCAGATAACCAATAACAGGAAAAGAGAAGGGAGTCTCAAACTGGGAAGTTAAACAATAGACAATAAATAAATCCCACCCCCCCCTGCCCTGCCTCCTCAGTCTACATGGTGGAAAACATGTCCACAATAAATTGGACACCGACATCAGGATACTGAGACACAGTTCCACATAAATCTTGTATTCCCTGGGCAATCCAGTTGGCAAACTCCAGGTAGCACCTTGGCCCATAGTCAGTATGAAGGAGGCTAGCCTCCAGGCTCCTCCAACCTCCGCAGTGACGGCTGAGTCCATCACAATGGAACATGTAGTTTCAAAACATCTGAGATGCCAAGGTTTGCCATCAATGCCACTAGAGCATCATTCTGGCTTGAATGTCACATGGCCAACAGCAAGCAAGTGTTGAACCCCTGCAAAGATGGCACAGCCAGTGATAACACGTTGATTGTATCCTGCTACCTGATTCTTTTGCTCTGTCCTCAGCTTCGACTTTGCGGGGATATAACCCATGTTTCCATTGACACATTCAGGTCAAAATCCCAATCTATCGAAATAGAGAATGTCGTCTTTTAAAATCAATCTTAAATTCCTCCCTGAATTCAGTGTTTAAATACAACGACACATGGAAGTAGAAGTAAACGACAGCGTTTGATATTTTTCTCCAACAAGCTGCAGTTTATAATGTGTGGGATTTTAGGTATACGATGGCAATAAAGGTGAACCTTAGTAATTAATATGAGCATGACCATGTAAATGTCACCACCCGGATTGACCCTATGTTCTGACATGCAAAGGGCAATGTTTTCACTTCTGACATTAAAATAATCAGGTTCTTTCTAAACTTTGTTCCGAAAAGGAGACAACAAACAAAAAAAAGAATACCTAGACGTTAATGTGGGAAAAACCATCTTCAGATCCAATTAAATGTTTTTCGTGAATTCTTTTTTTTTTCTGGGGGGGGGGTATAAGCTTTTCACTGCACAAAGAACACTTCTTTGTGTATAGTTGTGAGAAGATACTTTGGTGAGCATAGTGAGGACTGAAAGCATTTTACCCCCTTCCTCATTAGAGAGCCGTTCTCATCTTGTAGCTTTTCAGAACTTTAACTCGGTTTGCCAACAAAGCTTCGTTTTATGTCGAGCTTTCCATATGAAAAATGGACAAACGATTCCGTGATCCCTTTCAAATGCTAATTGAGCAAATTATTGCAGAGCTGCAACAACTTTTTACTACTTTTCAAAATATTTTACGCAGAACAAAAGCCTTTACCAAATCTTATCCTTGGCATAACTTTTATTTCGAGTTACCTGCCCTAATTGTGATATTCCTCATTGCCAAAGCAATTAACACGAACAGCAGTTAAAAACCAGACAAACGTGCACAGCTGTCGTTTCCGAGCCTGAGGATCTGTCACTTAACAAGACTAAACAAATTTATAATCACATGTCAGAAGCAGAATACAAACCATCAATGAAATATATATATAAAAAATTATATTATACTAAAGATGATGTCAAACAGAGTTCATTTGATTCTGACATTTCCTGGCTTTTCAACAAAGTGTCTCGGGCACTCAGCCATTTTTCTCCCTTATTAATGAATTCCATAGTGACGAACACTCCTTTTTTTTTTTAACATCGCACTGGTTGTGATGGATTGGATGCCAGAAACATCAGCTGCCAAGTTCGAAAAAATATATTCCTCTTATTGCTCACTACTAGCTGTTTCCAAGGAAAATACACGAAGGTATCTCATTACCACCTTGGGCTCCATGAACAAGGTAATCAGAGGGAAGAATGGCACAGAGAGACACCATACCTATTAATTCTGAACCTAAGAAAACAAAGGATTTCTGAATTAAAACCTAGGTTTACAAGAACATGGCCTGTAAACCCAAGTGACTAAAGGGGTCAAGAACCTCCAAATTGGTCACCAAATTGCACCGAATGATGAATTTCACCGATTGGTGCAATTTCAGGCCAATACGTCTATACACTAAAGGGGTTATTCAGAGAGCACAGTAATGTCACGACTTTCACTGCCGTTGAACGGGCACTGTATTTGCAGGCAGTTTGCCAAAATTTGGCTAACTGCCTGCTTTCTGAATAGCCGAATGGCCACAAAAGTGCAACGTACAGGGAAATTAACCGTTCAGTGACATATCGTAACAGATCGTCTGTCTCTGAATAACCCCTTTAGCTGTCAATTCCCCAAATACAGGCGAATTGATGGCGAAATACGGTGTAGTTCGCTGATCTTTGGAAGCAGCGAAATTGTCCCATAGAGAAGTAACAGTTCATCTATTCACGCAACGCCGAACTGCACCAAAGTATCGGCGAAATGCCCTGATTTTCGGTGTTTCCGTTCAACTGGTTTGAACAGGTTGTAAAAAAATCAAATTTTTAAGTTTAAAAAAAGTGTATTATTTTCAGCAAAAAGCTTTCATATTCATTTTTTAGAACAACTTTTTTGTATTTTTTTGCAACTTCTGGGCGAAATTTTTGTTTCACAATTTTTTTCATAAGGGTTTTTTTTTTATTCTGTCCAAAATTTTATTTTTTTTTATTCTGTACCAGACTTTTTAATTTTTTTTTTTTTTAAAGGACCTTTTTTTTATTATTTAAACACCTATTAGGAGAATAGAAGAGTTACTTTTTTTTTATTTGCCATTCAGTGGATTTCGTCAAAGTCACTTCGACCCTCTTCGCTGCTCTTCCATGACGTTCTCCAATTTATCCATGAGGCTTCATTGACTCCATCGTCAGTCTACTACAGTGACCATCCGGTGAATAGTGAATTCCCCATATTGTTGGCAAAATGGAATCACCGAACTGCGCCGAAGTGAGTAGCACCGATAGTTCACTGAAATTTTGGTGCTTAGTGAATAGACCCTTAATTTTCATGGTTTCCCTACAAAAAGAAAATATCCAGTGCAATGTGTGTTGTACTTAAAAATAACATGTAACCCTTTTTTCACCCTAAATGTTTAGCTGGACGTGACCCTGAGCATGTGGTGCTTAAATGTTAAGGTTGAGGTCTTGGGACACTATGGCACACCTTAGAATTTCTCTAATATGGTGTATTCTTTGACATCATACACAGTGAGCTGCAAACTCTCACTTTATTCCCTGGGCAATCCAGTTGGCAAACTCCAGGTAGCACCTTGGCCCATAGTCAGTATGTGAGCCTATTACTCACAAAGCCAGCTATACACCTCACAACCTGTCTAAACTGTTTCCTTTATACCACTGAAGGATACGACCTGCCAGGATCTCCTAAGGCACTACCGTATTAAACTACAGCATGGCATCTGTCCCTTGAATGGATGGTATTTTAAGTGGTAAAGTAACTCAAGCTTGACAAAGGCTGTTTTGCAGCTGAAATATTGCTGTTTGGGATGCTCCATTAAAGCACTGAATCATCACTGAAGTGCCTGGCTCCTCTTTGCTTTTGTTGCTTGGTATAGAAGCGGTGTCGTACCCTGCACCATCTTTTTCTTTCGACCTCTTGGTTGCGGCCTGAAGACCCCCGTTTACTCCATTTTAATATATGGGGATGAACTATAATAACTATTTTTCAATGGTATATTACCAATCGCATAGGTGTGCGCAGGGGGTGTGCCTGGTGTGCCCAGGCACACCCTAATGTTGGGTGAAGAGGTCCTCCTTCACTTCCTCCATTGACATTTTAGCTGTCCCTTATATGGTTTATGATAAAAACTGACTATCTCTGATTACAGGCTTGTTATTTCTAATGAAAATTTAGCATTTTGTGCAAATTCTTCAAAATGTAAGTTTTCAACTACTGAATGTTCCATGGGTGCACACCCTAATGTAATGGGATATGCACGCTAGTGACCAATCCTATTCATTTTTTACCAAGTCCTGTGGCCTAATTTTCAGCATTCGTTACTGTAGCCTCACATATGTTGATTCCTTTTTCTCTGAGCCCTGTGTTAGCCATAAATATTTACATATGTGCTACTAGACCCAGGGGAATGAATATGTATGTGATTATTACAGCAAATCCAGCGTGCCGGAAGAAGGGTTGTGTTCGTATCATATCCACAGTGAAAGTGGACTTGTGAATGATGCTGACACAACGCTTCTTGCGACACGCTGGGTTTGCTGTAATAATCACATGCATACTGTAGTCATTCCACCGGGTCTAGTCGCACATATACTAATGCACAGCTCCAGAAGCAACTCCGGCTTCTGAACACTAGGTGGCGATTTAGTTTGTGTTAAGTATCTTGGAACCTAAACCTGATACAATATGTTTTATTACAGTGTTCTATATGCAAATTGAATTGACAAACTATATATATGGTTGCGCTGAGGCGGGAGCCTTTTGTGCTTTTGCGTTATCTACTAGCAGAGGCAGGACACTGTTATTCCTACCCACACATATTTTGGCAGCATTATCTATAATTAGACACAATATAACATAATCAGGGGTGCTAATTGAGGGTACCTACTTTTCCCCACTAATAAATATTTACCCCTTAACATCCCTGGCGGTTTTTCCAAGTGTGGCTCGGGGTCAAATTTCATTGCTGAAAGCGGTAACCCCGAGCCACACTCGGGCTGGATACATACATGTACCCCCTCGCTGACCTTCCGCAATCACATTCTCCTCCGTGCGATCGCGGCATCCTGCTTTCTGATTCCCTTCTTGCAAAAAGGACGTGACTGCAGGGGACAGCGAGGGAGCGTAAGGACAGGTATGTATCCAGCTCGAGTGTGGGTCGGGGTTATTATTATTATTATTATTCTTTATTTATAAAGCGCCAGCATATTCCGCAGCGCTGTACAATAAGCACAGTATAGACAGGGTTACAATACATTGAACAACATTTGACAAAACAGTACAGGAGGAGATGAGGGGCCTATTCCCGTAGGAACTCACAATCTGGGAGGGTTGGGGTTGGAAACAGGAGGAGAGGACTGTAAGGTGAGAGTGATTGATGGTTGCGTCAGTGAGTTGGGTGGTAGGCTTCCCTAAATAGGAATGTTTTAAGGGAGCGTTTGAAGGAAGAGAAGTTAGGGGAAAGTCTGACAGTACGAGGGAGAGCGTTCCAGAGAGTGGGGGCTGCGGTGAGAAATCCTGCAGTCTATCATGGGAAGAGGTGATGCGGGGAGAAGCTAGCGCAGGTCACTGTTTGACCTTAGGGAGGCTGGGGGTGTATTTGGTGATTAGTGAGGACAGGTAGTGGGGAGCTGAGTTAGTGAGGCTTTTGTAGGTAAGGATAAGGATTTTGAACTTAATTCTGCAGTGGATGGGGAGCCAGTGAAGGGTACGCAGAGGGGAGCGGCAGAGACAGAGCGGCGGGTGAGGTGAATTAGCCTGGCGGAGGCGTTCAGGATGGATTGTAGGGGGAGAGGTGGGACAGAGGGAGGCCAGATAAGAGATTATTGCAATAGTCGAGTCGGGAGATTACCAGGGCGTGTATGAGTTGTTTTGTGGCGACAGCGGTAAGAAATGGCCGAATTCTGTAAATATTATACGCAGTTGGCATCGGCAGGAGGAGGAAGAGACTTGATGTGGGGGATGAAGGAAAGAGCAGAGTCAAGTGTAACTCCAAGACAGCGAACTTGGTTTGATGGGGAGATGGTGATACCCTCCACCGTGATCGAGAAGTCAGGAGGTGGGGCGGCATTAGAGGGAGGAATAAGTAGGAGCTCAGTCTTTGACATGTTGATCTTTAGGTGGTGGGAGGCCATCCAGGAGGAGATGCCAGATAAACAGTCACTGACTTTGGAAAGGACAGGGGGAGAGAGATCAGGGGTAGAGAGGTAGATCTGAGTGTCATCAGCGTAGAGGTGGTAATTAAAGCCAAAGCTGTTGATGATTTTGCCCAGGGAGGAGGTGTAGATGGAAAAGAGAGCAGAGGACCAAGGACAGAGCCTTGAGGTACACCAACAGATAGAGGCAATGAGGAGGAGGAGTTACCAGCAAAGGACACACAGAAGGACCTGTTGGATAAATAGGAGTCAATCCAAGCAAGTGCAGTGTCACGAGACCCAGAGAGTTGAGGGTCAGTAGAAGGAGGGGGTGGTCAACAGTGTCAAAAGCAGCCGAGAGGTCAAGCAGGATGAGAATAGAATAGTGGCCGTGTTTTTTAGCAGTTAGGAGGTCGTTGGTGACTTTGGTGAGGGCAGTTTCAGTTGAGTGTAGGGGACAGAAGCCAGATTGCAGGGGGTCAAGTAGGGAATTGGAGGACAGGAAGATGGAGAGGCGGTTGAAGACTAGTTTTTCTAAGAGCTTAGAGGTAAGGGAAGCAGGGATACAGGACGGTAGTTGGATGGAGAGTTGGGATCTAGGGATGGTTTCTTTAGTAAAGGGGTAACTAGCGCGTGTTTGAAGGCGGATGGAAAGGAGCCAGTGGAGAGAGATAGGTTGAAGATGTGTGTGAGAGCAGGGGTGAGGGAGGAGGAGAGGGGAGGAATTAGATGTGAGGGAATGGGGTCGAGCGGGCACGTGGTGAGATGTGAGGAGGACAATAAGGAATTGACTTCCTCCTCAGTGGTTGGGAGGAAGCGGCAGAGGGTGGCAGATGGGACCTGTGGGAGTGGAGGTGGCAGATAACTATCTTGTGTTGGGATGTTGCTTCTGATAGTTAAAGTTTTACTGAGGAAGTAGTCTGCCAGGTCTTGAGCGCTGAAGGCAGCTGAGGGGGGAGGTGCAGGTGGGTAGAGGAGGGTGTTGAAGGTGGACCAGAGCCGTTTAGGGTTGGAGGACAGCGTAGATATAAGAGATGAGAAGAAGGATTGTTTGGCCAAGTGGAGGGCAGAGGTGTATGACCGGAGAATAAACTTGAAGTGAACAAAATCAGCTTCAGAGCGGGATTTCCTCCAGGCACGCTCTGCGGTGCGGGAGCATCTTTGCAGGTAGCGAGTCTGGAGGGTGTGCCAGGGCTGAAGCTGGCGGCGTGGGGCCTTACAGAGTCGAAGAGGAGCAAGAGTGTCTAGAGCAGAGATAAGCGTAGTGTTGTAGTGATTAGTGGCAGCATCAGGGCAGGTGAAGGATGAGGTATGAGTGAGGTGGTGAAGTAGGTTGGAGAATTGATGGGGGTCCACAGCCTGTAGATTTCTGCGAGTGTGTGTGCGGGGTGGGGGAGCAGGGTGTTTTCTACAATGAATTTAACCCCGAGCCACACTCGGGAAAACTGCTAGGGGGATAAAAAAATTGTTCCGATTCTGACATCTAAAATATGTCAGAATCGGAACGCCGGGGAGGTTAAGGACCAATGACGGAACTGTTCCGTCATACATGCATTGAATTTATAGACCCTTGGTTCTTAAGGGGTTAACATACTCCCATTTTTTTTCTCCTTAATCTGGTCTCTGGTTTACAATATCTGGGATCATTATAACCTCAGATCCAGGACCTTCAACTTACTTGCAATACCACAATACAAAAAGAAAGTGGCTCGATCCTCATTTTCCTACAGAGCACCGCAGTTATGGAATAACCTCCCAGACGCCATCAAATCTTCCCCCAGTCTAAAGTCACTTAAAAGCTCCTTACTAACATACCTCAATACGGAATGTACCTGTAAACATGTAACATAGTGAATATATTTATTTTCTGTTAATCTGTATATTTGTGCAATTTCTTTTTAATATTTTGCATTTTTATTTCTTTTGTATTTCTGTAATGACTGTAACATTTTAATGTTTTTGAACCCAGGACATACTTGAAAACCAGAGAAATCTCAATGTATCCTTCCTGGTAAAATCCTTTATAAATAAATAAATAAATCATTCATAACTCCCTGGCGGTACGATTCTGACATATTTTATATGTCAGAATCGGTACCTTTTTTTTATCCCCCTAGCAGTAATTCCAAGTGTGGCACGGGTTAAATACAGGGGTCAAGTCCTGGGGAAAAGAGTGAGGGAACTCACCCATGAATTCCACACCCCCTATTACCTGAGGGAAAAATATTTATATCACGAGTATAGCAGTACGTGGTGATAACATTTTTATTGGGTTAACATTACATTTAATAGACAAGCTTTCAAGAGTGTAACCTCTCCTCTTCAGGTCTGGAAACTATACTGATCAGTGAAAGGTATCACTACGTACAGGTATACTCGTGATTTTGGCAACTGGACTAACACGTTATATATAATATATATATATCACATACATATATATCCAGGCACACACACACAGAATTATATACACAGGCACAGACCCCCCGAATTATATACACAGCACTGGACCCCCAGAATAATATGCACAGCACTGAGCCCCAAGAATAATATACCCAGCACTGGTTATATGGATATATTTGCCCCCGACTCATGTGGATATATTTGCCCCAGCTCACATGGATATATTTGCCCCCAGCTCATATGGATATATTTGCCCCAGCTCACATGGATATATTTGCTCCCAGCTCACATGGATATATTTGCCTCCAGCTCATGTGGATATATTTGCCCCAAGCTCATATGGATATATTTGCCCCAGCTCATATGGACATATTTGCCCCCTGCTCATATGGATATATTTGCCCCAGCTCACATGGATATATTTGCCCCAGCTCATATGGATATATTTGCCCCAGCTCATATGGATATATTTGCTCCCAGCTCATATGGATATATTTGCCGATATAATTGCCCTAGGCTGGCTCAAATGGATATAATTGCCCCCAGCTCACACATGAATATATTTGCCCCAGACCAGCTCATATGAACATATTTGCCCCAGCTCACACATGGCTATAATTGCCCCAGGTCAGCTAAAATGGATGTAATTGCCCCCAGATCATATGGATATATTTGCCCCCAGCTCATGGATATATTGCCCCCAGCTCATATGGATATTTTTGCCCCCAGCTCATGGATATATTGCCCCCAGCTCATAAGGATATATTTGCCCCCAGCTCACACATGGATATATTTGCCCCAGCTCACACATGGATATAATTGCCCCAGGTCAGCTCAAATGGATGTATTTGCCCCAGCTCATATGGATATATTTGCCCCAGCTCATATGGAGATATTTGCCCCAGCTCATATGGATATATTTGCCCCAGCTCACCTCTCTGCCAGGTGCCAGGCCCGAAACAATTTAGCTGCCAGCCCGGCGGCAGCGTGTTCGTCCTCCGAGCGGCCGCTGGAATGAAGCGAGTCAGCTCACGTGTGATCTATCCAACTGTTGGATAGATCACACGCGAGCTGCCGCGCTTCATTCCAGCGGCCGCTCGGAGGACGAACACGCGCCCGCCGGGCCGGCAGCTAAATTGTTTCGGGCTCTGGCCACAGTGGGAACCTGCATTCCCGCAGCTTTCCCGCTGTGGGAGAACTGTGGGAGCGCAGTTTCTGCGCGTTCCCGCAGGACAAGAGCCCTGGTTAAATACCTATGCTGAAAGCGGTAAGCCACACTCGGGCTGATACTTACCTGTCCCTGCGCTCCCTCGCTGTCCCCTGCAGTCACACTCCGGCCGATCGCGGCATCCTGCATCCTGGATCCCTTCTCGCGAGAAGGGAACCCGAAGCAGGACGCCACGATCGTATGGAGGAGAATTCGATTGCGAAGGTCAGCGAGGGAGCGCAGGTAAAGGTATGTATCCAGCCCGAGTGTGACTCGGGGTTACCGCTTTCAGCAGTGGAATTTAACCCCGAGCCAAAGTCGGGAAAATCGCCAGGGAGGTTAAATAATCATTCATATCCAGGGCCGAATTAAAATCTCTATGGGCCTGGAGCTGAATATTTTGGTGGGCTTTTTTGGAATTTAGTGAAATGAAAACATATTTTCATATTAAATCAGATTTCAATCATTTACAGCGTGTAAAATTATTTTTTTACATTTTATCATCCAAACCTTTGTGGTTATATATTCTATAGGGCATTCTTGTTAAACAATTGAAATGGAAACCTGTTACTGCATTTTTCGGAGAAAATATAAAATTTTAAACAAAAAATGAAAAAAAAAATGAAATAGTTCCCTTGTGTTTTGGAGGATGGATGAATAATATGACTATGTATAAAACACTGACCTTGCTCCCAGCGTGGGGAATTAAAAGGTGAGTAATGGCAGTGGTATTGCTCATTTTATACGTGACAAATGGACAATGCCATCGCTTTGGAACTAAAAATAAATAAACAAAAAAGTGGGTTTTTTTGTTTCTTTTCCTTTAGATTTTACATTGTCACGTTTGGTATCAATGCAAAGGCCAGACTCTGACCAGTCCATTGACACCTCACTTGACCTTGTGAGGTGTAAAGATTAGTGATGAATGGTTCTAAAGTCTCCTCCCCCCCGTGCTCTTCGCCGCACTGCGGCGGTTTCGATTTTTGATGTAACAATTAATAACAACGGATTGTACCATAACCTTCACACTTGTTGGTGACATGAGAAATGAGATGGTGAGTTAGTGCAGCATCATTGTTCACTTTATAATTGAAAAGTGAAAACTATTGCTGTGTTAGAAAGAAAACGAAAAGATAAAGAAATGTTTCTTATTTTATTTTTATTTTTACATAAAACCTGGTCATATTTGGATTCATTGGAAAGGTCATGCTCTGGCCTTTCCAGTGATACATACCATGACCTTATAGCTGCTATGGAGTTGGAGATACAGAGGTCCAAATGCCCTTCAATGCAGACATATTTATCCTGTCTCTGGGCCTATTCTGGGGCATGGGCCTGGAGCTGCAGCTCCATTAGCCCCTATGTTAATCCGGCCCTGTTCATATCCAGTGCTTTCAAATCACCACAAAAAGTGAAAATGAAAACAAACAGCTTGTATAGTAGCTTGTAATAAATCAAAGACTTTTGCACCTAAAAAAGACCTATTCATAGAGGACTAATGTACTGTATACAATAAAACATTAACACTTAATGGACATCTCTCATATCTCAAGGAGCCATATCATTTTAGGCACTCACATTGCACATACAGACTATTTCAGGGCACCTGCTAGCCCTGTGGTGTGGTGTTTCCATTAAAAAAACAGCATTCAATGAGATATAAATCTAAACTACTTTACTGCCAACATATAAGAGCAAAACAATGATTTTTTTTTTACAAATTAAAAAAAACTGCTACAAATAAAGATAACTACATGCAGGTCTATTCAATAAAAGGTGAAACGCAGGAGAACTGGCAGGAGATGAGAACAATCTAGACCAAAGTAGCTGATTAGAAAAGTGAGATAAATGGGCGAATTTTTCGGGTTTGGCTATTTTTTTTTTATTAAATCAATCAGTTTTTATTGGCAAATGTCATAAACAAAAAATCCTAATAAAAGCAATAAAGCAAACAATACATCAAACGCTCAAGAGATGTTTTTTAAAGAAAGGAGCTGTATCATACAACCATGGATGCATCCTTCGGACCAGGGGCAGATCCAGGGGGGCAACGGGGCAATTGCCCCCCCTCTCGAGAAAATATTACTGAGCCACCGAGTGCTTCTGTACCTACGAGCGGCCGCCGGCATGAAGCTCTGCCACTTGCCTGGGATCCACCTGACCTGAAGTTCACTTGAACTTTCGGGATCTTGTGAGACGGCGGCTTGTGCGTGGTTCCAAGGCGAGCGTCAGAGCATCACCACTGGGTTATACCACTGGGTTACCCTACACTGCATAGCTTCAAGGGGTATGTGCTGGGAGGGGGGTACCCTAGGCCCCTCATATGGAAAGGGTTCGCAGGCCTCATGAGCCAAATGAGGACAGACCCTATGCAATGTTTTGGGGAGAGTGAGTGTAACGAGCACAGTTTGCGATTAGGCGCGTCTCTGTCTGTCACTGTGAACCCAACACCAACTCTTAGCCAAAACCGGGAGAGTGCTCCCCCCCCCAAACCTGTGTCTGGATCTGCCCCCTGCTCCAGACGCCCTAGCGTAGGCCAAAATATTCAAACATTTTCAAGAATTATATAAAGAAAGTAAAAGACATAAGGGTAGTTGGTGCAAATCTTCAGCTAGCGGTAGGCGCGGTAACCCATCACTGCCGGGGGAGTGAAGAGCCTCCAGAACCAAAAGGGGGGAAAAATAAGGGGGGGAGAAAGAAAAGAAGGGAGAGGAAAGAAGAGGAGGGGGAGAGTGACCCGGGGGGAAGAGAGTTTTGCTGGTTCCAGATTCTCAGCTTGCCCACAGGGGGCATGGGCCTCAACCTGAGAGGGCTAAAGCAGCAAATGCGGGGGGGGGAGGGAACATTTTGGGTTTGACTATTTTGACCTAGAATTTTCACTTCTCCTGCCAATTTTACTGAGTTTCACCTGTTAATTAATAGACCTGATAGGGTTACTATTTAGAGGTGTACGGTACATCATTACTTTTTGAATGTCAATGAAAATCAATACCGGTGGTAGCAAGAAGGAAAAAAAGGTAGATCGACCTACGAGCGATCTTTAACTATTTTAAGAACTAAGCCAATTGCAGAGAAACGGCTTATGCTAATGTGAGTGAAATTTCAATAAAACAATTGTCTCTTTGTTGTAAGAAAAATTGGGAAATCTTACTATATTATTTATTTTGAAACGAAGCCATAGATGCTTTAACCCATTAGCACCGCTGGTCATCCTTTACCATCCTCGCGGCAGGTGTGCTTAAATGCTGCATTGCAAGGCTGGTGCTAGACTGTTTTGTGCCCTAGGAAAGACCAGCTACTTGTACCCCCCCCCCAAAAAAAATGAGAGCAACACAACATAAAACTATAATAAATTAACTTTATTAAACAAATATAAATTAACTGTATTAAAACAAATATAAATATAGGTTTAATCACATGTACTATGTACGTCCATGGATAAAATCCCTAATGACCACGGACATATATAGCACTGATCACGGAGTTAATATGTCTACCGGCATGCTGGCAGACTAAAATGCTGGCACCCACTGCATATTTAAAATAATGCATATATACCCAGGCACACCAGACCCCAGATACATGTATACCCAGACAGACCCCAGATACATGTATACCCAGACAGACCACAGATACATATATACCCAGGCACACACTCACAGATACCCAGATGTCAGACCTCAGATACATGTAAACCCAGGCACAGACTCCAGATACATGTATACCCAGACACAAACCCCCAAATACATGTATAATCAGACACAGACCCCCAGATACATGTATACCCAGACACAGACCCCAGATACTACATACCACTCTCACTCTGTGGTCCATACACCGTCCACTGTCTGTCTCCAGCAGCAGCCAGCAGGGTCCTTGTCCTCCAGTCCTTGCTCTGAGACCTGTCACTTCAGTTCAGAAAAGTCAGGTCAGGGAGGGGGAGTGGTGGACCACCACAGGATGCAGCTGGCTGGCTCCAGCTGCCACAGGTACCTATGGGGAACAGGAGCCATTGATAGTGCAGGGACTAGTGGAGGTCTTTCCGTTGTGCCTTGCCGATGTCATCATCATTGGCGGGTGCAGACTGGTCGACTCGCTGCCATCTTGGTAGAGACCAAGATAGGAGCAGAGTCTCCATCAAGATGGCATTGAGTCGGCGAGTCCACCCCACCAATGATGATGACTTTGGCATGCGGAATATGCTGGCGCTTTATAAATAAAGAATAATAATAATGGTGCGATGGCAAGACCTTCACTCACTGGGCCAGCCGAGCAGGAACGTTTGTTCTTTATAAAATCCAAATTTGGGTATTTTCTGCCCCCTCAAACTGGCAGTAAGCCAGGACCGTAAGGCAGCCGCCTGTGCCGCCTTACATCAGCGCAGGCCCTGCTGCAAGGCAGCATAGCACGCCCCATTGCTTTCTGGCACTCCTCTGGCATGTCTCCTTTCCCAGCAGCTGAGGAGTCACTGTCAGAAGGGGGACTGCCTGAACTCAGTTTTTTATGCCTTAATTGACTTGCATAAGTCTTTGCATAAGTTTTTGTATGACTTATCTGACTGAAGGTTTCTAATATTGTCTGAGATGGTTACACATCCTTGAGTTCCAGAAACCTGCTAAACATACTTGAAATGGTTACAGCGCTAGCCACCATTTGTAACCACTACATCTTAGAACCCATTTTGAAAAATGGTATAAATTTATATAGTTATCCTGTCTTAAGTAGGGATGAGCCGAACACCCCCCAAGTTCGGTTCGGGCCCGAACCCGAACTTCCCAAATGTTCGGTTCCGAACCCGAACCCGAACTCGAACTCAATGCAAGTCAATGGGGCTGAAAATTCGTTTTTTAGAGTGCCCTCCAAGATGGCATATATGCTCGATATTTGCCATAAAAGGTGTATGGGGGTCCAGGTAGTGCCCTGGGGGACAGGAAACAAGGTCAAAAAGTTAAAAAAACAACGTTTTTAAAGGGACAGTGAGTTTTCCATGAAATAAGGGTTAAAAATAAAAACGAAAAATTCCTTCAAATATCGTGCCTAGGAGGTCCCCATAACCTGCCCGTGAAGTGGTGGATTTCTAGGAAGTATAGAAACACTTATAAACAAAAAAATGACATTTCAAATGACGGTAAATGCTTTTCCTTTAATCTATCCATAAACAACTGCTTGGGGCGACAGTCTGTATGAAAAGAGGAGACATTTTCGTACACGCAGAAAAAGTTTACTGATTTTTTTGGCTAAATTATTGTGAAACTTATGCAGACTTTGGATGAAAGTAACAATAGGTGCTTCAAAATTGGTCCTTTAGCGTCCCCAACAGTGCCGTCACATCGTAACCCCTCTGAGGATATTAATCTGATACAGGCGTCAGTGGCAGTGCACCCAAATATTGTGCTTTTGGTGCCAGGCAAATACTATCATACAGTAACCCCTCTGTGGTATTGTGGAAGAATGCAGGGGTGAACCTAGCGGTCCTATATTAAAACGATATGCATCTGGCTAAGGCGTCAGTGCACCCAGATAGTGTGCCTTTGGTGCCAGGCCAGCAAGTATCATCATACAGTAACCCCTCTGTGGTATTGTGGAAGAGTGCAGGGGTGGACCATGTGGTCCTATATTGAAAAGATATGATTATGGTCAAGGCGTCAGTGCACCCAGATATTCTGCCTTTGGTGCCAGGCCAGCAAGTATCATCATACAGTAACCCCTCTGTGGTATTGTGGAAGAGTGCAGGGGTGAACCTTGCGGTCCTATATGGAAAAGTTTTTTATCTGGTAATGGGCGTCAGTGCACCCAGATATTGTGCCTTTGGTGCCAGGCCAGCAAGTATCATCATACAGTAACCCCTCTGTGGTATTGTGGAAGAGTGCAGGGTTGGACCCTGCTGTTCAAAAAATTTAAATGATATAAATCTGGCACAGGCATCAGTGCAGCCAAATATTGTGCCTTTCATGGCAGCAAGTGCATTCACACCGTAACCCTTTTGTGGTATTGTGGAAGAGTTCAGTGCTGGAGGTTTTGTGCATGCAGAAGACTTCCCCGATCTATTCCGTTATGTCAGCATCAGGGGATTGATAACTGCTGATCCAGGACTGACTCATTTTTATAAATGTCAGCCGGTCTACAGAGTCGGTGGACAGATGCACTCTCTCTTTTGTCTGTGACAAAACCTCCAGCGGCACTGAACGTCCTTTCGGAAAGCACGCTAGATGAAGGGCAACCTAGTAGCTGCATAGCATATTGGCTAAGTTCTGGCCAGTGATCCAATCTCAACACCCAGTAAGGCAGTGGATCATCTGCTCGAAAGGTATCCAGCTCTGCCCTTGCCCCTAGGTAGTCCTGCACCATACGGTGAAGACGCTGGCAATGGGTGCCTACATTTGACGTCCCTGGGCGTTGAGGACTAAAAAAATTTAAAAATGCATCAGTCAAGTGGCCCTGGCCTTCACCACTATTCCTCTGATCACCCGCAGCCTCAGAAGCACGTGTGTCAGCACTTGGTAATCTACCAGTGCCTGGAAAGGTGTTACACAAGTGTTGCTTTAGAGCGTCCTCAAGTTTTTTCATCCTCCAGCAGGAACACTAAAGGAATTGTGTCACTGATGCATACACTGTCCCTGCTCACCATCCTCGTTGCCTCCTCAAATGGTGACAGTACAGTGCATGCATCCTTGATCATCAGCCACTGCGGGGGGGGGGAAACCAAGTTGACCTGAACCTGTCCTTGTGCCATACTCACACAGGTACTCGTTGATGGCCCTCTGCTGCTTGTGAAGATGCTGCAGCATTGCTAATGTCGCGTTCCACCTGGTGGGCATGTCACAGATCAGACGGTTTGTGGGAAGGTGGAATTCTCTTTGAATTTCTGCCAGGCTAACGCTTGCTGGGAATGACCGTCTGAAGTGGCTGCAGACTTTTCTGGCCTGGATGAGAAGCTCTGGCAGCCCTGGGTACTTGGTTAGGAAATGCTGTACCACCAGATTTAGGACGTGTGCTAGGCATGGTACATGCGTCAATTTACCCTTGCGTAGGGCGGAGAGAAGGTTGCTGCCATTAACGTAGACGATCATTCCCAACTCAAGCTGGCGTGGTGTTAACCATCTCTGCACCTGCCCCTGCAGAGCTGACAGAATTTCTGGCTCGGTGTGGCTCCTGTCCCCTAAACAAACCAGCTCAAGCACAGTATGGCATCTTTTTGCTTGAGCCATTGCGTAGACCCTGACAGGCGTCAGTTTAACTGCCACTTTGCCAGAGACAGAGAAGGAGGAGGAGGAGGAAGAGGAAGAGGGAGAGGTGGTGGAGCAGACAGACCTCATACAAGCAGCTTTCTGGAGGCGTGGTGGATGAACAAGCTCCAGCACAGAGCCCCGTCTTGGATCCATCCCAGCTGCGATCAGAGTTACCCAGTGTACCGTGAAGGAAATGTAACGACCCTGTCCATGCTTGCTGGACCACGTGTCTAAAGTCACATGCACCTTGTTGCTGACTGCCTTTCCCAATGACTGGATAACATTGTCTTCCACGTGCTGGTATAGTGCTGGAATGGCTTTGCGTGAAAAGTAATGGCGTTTTGTGACCTGCCACTGTGGTACAGCACATTCAGCAAATTCACGGAAGGGAGCAGAGTCCACCAGCTGGAAAGGCAGCAGCTGCAATGCGAGTAATTTTGCTAAGCTGGCATTTAGATGCTGTGCTTGGGGATGGTTGGGACTATATTTTTTCTTTCGCTGCAGCAGCTGCGGCAACGTAATCTGACTGCGTAAATCTTCAGCTGCTGGGATGATGTCACATTGTGAGGAAGGAGCTGGTACATCCATTACTGTAGCATCATCCCTGTCGGTGGAGGTTGTAGGCAATGACATGACAGGACATACAGTGGGGGTAGAGACAGATGAGGAGGAGGAGGAGGACCTACGCAAAGTTTTGCGCCAACGGGATGTGTGGCAGTTGTTCATATGTCACCTCAAGCACGTGGTACTTAAGTGTCCGGTATCTTTCCCACGCTTAAGCCTCATCTGACATAGATTACAAATAGCAACGCTGCGCTCTACTGCACATTTCTTAAAGAACGCCCAGACAACAGAGTTCCTGCGTGTGTTCTTTGAGACAACAGCGCTCTGCACCGGAGCAGCTCTGACATGTGATGACTTGGACTGGCTAGTGCTATGGTTGGTCACAGAAGATGTTGTGCCTCGTGTTTGCTGTGCCTCCTCCTCCCCCTCTTCCTCACTTAATTCCTCTGTTCGATCAGGCACCCTGGTGGAGTCAGTGACCTCATCATCATTGTCATCATCACCCCTATCTCCTCATCACTGGAGCCAACTTGGCAGTATGCTGCAGCTGCTGGGGCAACATGAGTGCCAGTTATTTGTGTGTCATCACTGGCACCCCCTTCCTCTAGGTTGATTATACTCCCTTCCTCAACCTCAGAGATTGAATCAGAGCAGTGTACTTGCTGCGCATCCTCAAGCAGCATGTCACTCTCATTGTAGTCAAACAATTCAGCTGACTCCTCCGTGTGTGATAGCGAGGCTACGGCAGGAGTAGCTGTGGACATGGAGGCTGCATTAGATGCTTTGGCAGCTGAGGTGGACTGTAAAGCACTAGAAGCCTGGCTGGCAGAGGACTCGGAGGATGAGGATGGCCTGGTTAGCCAATCCACCAAGTCCTCTGTATGTTGCTGCTGCTTAAGACGGCCAGCACCAGTTAGAAAGGACAAGCGTGCCCCTGCAGAGTATGCACCACGTCCACCACGACCAGAGGCACAGCCTCCCGACACAGGAGCTGCTTGCCCTCTTATCTGTGTCTGGGAGCGTCTGCCTGTCCTTTTTGTTCTTTCGGACATGGTGAGTGATATATAGATTAATATATACAGAACTCTGATTCAACTCTGGTATAAAGATTTAAAGAACTCTGGTATAATTCAGTGAGACACACTGATAGCTGGCAGCCAGTGACAAGAGACAGATCACCTCAATTCACAAATGTTTTAAAGAAATTAGTGAGCCCCAAAATAATGCGTGGTACTGGTTGTGTGACAAGACACAGATCACCTCAATTCACAAATGTTTTAAAGAAATTAGTGAGCCCCAAAATAATGCGTGGTACTGGTTGTGTGACAAGACACAGATCACCTCAATTCACAAATGTTTTAAAGAAATTAGTGAGCCCCAAAATACTGCGTGCTACTTGCTGTGTGACAAGAGACAGATCACCTCAATTCACAAATGTTTTAAAGAAATTAGTGAGCCCCAAAATACTGCGTGCTACTTGCTGTGTGACAAGAGACAGATCACCTCAATTCACAAATGTTTTAAAGAAATTAGTGAACCCCAAAATAATGCGTGGTACTGGTTGTGTGACAAGACACAAATCACCTCAATTCACAAATATTTTAAAGAAATTAGTGAGCCCCAAAATAATGCGTGGTATTGGTTGTGTGACAAGACACAGATCACCTCAATTCACAAATGTTTTAAAGAAATTTGTGAGCCCCAAAAAGATTTTCTGGCACAGTGACAAGACACAGAAGATCACCTCAATTCACAAATGTTTTAAAGAAAGTTGTAAACCCCAAAAAAACTTGCTGGCACAGTGACAAGACACACATCACCTAATTTCCCTGATATTTGGTAGAAATGAGACCCAAAAAGACTTGCTGGCACAGTGACAAGACACAGAAGATCACCTCAATTCACAAATGTTTTAAAGAAAGTTGTAAACCCCAAAAAAACTTGCTGGCACAGTGACAAGACACACATCACCTAATTTCCCTGATATTTGGTAGAAATGAGACCCAAAAAGACTTGCTGGCACAGTGACAAGACACAGAAGATCACCTCAATTCACAAATGTTTTAAAGAAAGTTGTAAACCCCAAAAAAACTTGCTGGCACAGTGACAAGACACACATCACATAAATTCCCTGATATTTGGTAGAAATGAGACCCCCCAGACCCCCCCAGTAGTGTGGCAGACCGACAGTAACAACACACAGCTATCTCCTTTGAAATCTCCTCTGAAATGCGTGCAGAATCGGCGCGTGGAAACGTTATATAGAGTGCTGTGGGACTTAGCTCTGTGAGCCCATGATTGGGCAAAATTTGCCCAATCAGGACTCTGATTCGTGATTGGCATAGTGTTGAACCTGTCTTGCACCAGACCTGTGGTCAGGTGCAAGGCTGTAGCCAATTACGAGCTTCAGGCCAGTGGGAAAATGCAATGTGGTCCATTGTGGTCGAACATGCGGCGAACACCCGGAAATGTTCGGTGTTCGCGATCTAATCGAACAGGCTAAATTCGGGTCGAACCGAACAGCTCATCCCTAGTCTTAAGGTCAAATCAAGGCTTGATCAATCCAGGGGCTATTGGAGCTGCACATCCTTTATGCTTGGACGATGATTTTCTTACTATACTAGTAATGTTTTTCTAGATCGTTTTCAGCCAAATAATCTGTCATTATTTCCTATAGTTTGAAAAAGAGGATATAAAGATCCTGACATGCGAGGCATTCATTTTTACAATATGTTGTCCTTTGATTGTCTTCTCTGAGTCTGAGCACTCCATGTCGATGTTGGCATTTTCTCCGGTGTGAGCTGGTAAGCAGTATTGCAGTATAGACTAGCAGTGGGTATAGTAGGCAACATGAACTGCCGAGGTATTAGCCAGCTACGACAAATATGCACTCTGTGCTGAGACCATATGATTAACTTTGCTGTACAGATATTTTGGGTAAATTCCCCACGAGACCTATTGTAGTAATCTTTTATCAGGCCTCCCTCTCTCCCGCCTCTCCCCCCTACAATCCATTCTGAATGCTCCCCATCCACTGCAGCATTAAATTCAAAATCCTTACCCTGGCCTACAAAGCTCTCACCACTCACTCAGCTCCCCACTACCTGTCCTCACTAATCACCAAAATACACCCCAGCCCGCTCCCTAAGGTCAAATAGTGACCTGCGCCTAGCTTCTCCCCGCATCACCTCTTCCCATGATAAACTGCAGGATTTCTCACGCCCAGCCCCCATCCTCTGGAACACTCTCCCACGTACTGTCTGACTTTCCCCTAGCTTCCCTTCCTTCAAACGCTTACTTAAGACTTTCCTATTTAGGGAAGCCTACCACCCTACTGACTGACACAACCAGTCCATCACTCTCACCTTGCAATCCATCACTCCCACCAATCCATCACTCCCACCAGTACATCACTCTCACCTTGCAGTCCATCACTCCCACCTTGCAGTCCATCACTCTCACCTTGCAGTCCATCAATCTCACCTTGCAGTCCATCACACCCACCAATCCATCACTCCCACCAGTACATCACTCTCACCTTGCAGTCCATCACTCCCACCTTGCAATCCATCACTCACACCTTGCAGTCCATCACTCTCACCTTGCAGTCCTCTCCTCCTGTTTCCACCACCAACCCTTCTAGATTGTGAGTTTCCATGGGAATAGGGCCCTTGTTTCCTCCTGTACTGGTTTATCAAAATGTTGTTCAAATTATTGTAACCCTGTCTATGCTGTGCCCATTGTACAGCGCTGCAGAATATGCAGGCGCTTTATAAATAAAGATTATTATTATTAATAATAATAATAATATGGTCATAGTAGATGGTTGATAGTACCATAATTGAGACTATATACTGGCTGTCGGTGATTTAACACTACCATACTCTGTTAGTCCAGGCTGCCACCTTCCTCACAGTTGCCGCTAACTGCTTACAAGCTCTAATGCTCCCTATGCACTATTTGTGTTTTTAAACCTATATGTTGGTTTTTCAATAAAAAGTTACTTTGTCAGGATCTGTATGTCCTCTATTTCAAAGTACGTTATAGGGTTTAATCCCATTATTACAGCATCCAATATTACTCCCCCAATTCCTGAGTCTTTAGGGACCCAGAATAGTTTTTCCATTATTTCCGATAGTTCCACTCATACGTCCTTACAGCTTAAAACAAAATCCTCACCTAAAAAAATATATCTCTATGAGCTGAATAAATTGTCTGTGTCCCTAACGTAAAGAAACAATCTGCGTGGAATTACTTATGTGGAATTGAGAGGATTCGATGATGCATGATGGTAAGTGCTGTCAGTAACATATTCTCTAAGAACAGATGTTTCATTAAAATGGCAACAGGGTGACGACTGTGTCAAAATACTATTAAAATGAGAATGTCAGTTAGCTCTGTATATGGAGTATAAGAGGGGCATTGGTAACATTCATTAAAACACTTAAAATAGGCTTGTAATATTTAACCCCTTCACTACCGTGATCATTATACATGATCAGAGGTAGCAGACACAGGAGCCCGAGATTGTGTTAACACGATCTGGGGCTATGCTGTGTGATTGCAAATGAAATTTGTTTGCTGCAAATTAATTTCCTTTGCTGTTGGACTCCAGAAGGTGCCCTCAAAGTTTTAGCCCTGTGGGCATAATGCCCAAGGTGCTAAAACTATTTAAAATCGGGTAAGGAAAACCCTGTCATAGTGGGCATTCCCCAGCCAACAAGGAACCACTGGCTGCAGTTCTATCTGCAGTAACTATATTTGATCAGTAGATGGCGACATCTTTCCACCAAATAGGTTATTACAGTAAGAAATACATTCAGGGTTATTCAAAGAGAATCGAAAAGTCACCGCACGTTCAGTGACTTTTCGTGCTCTTCAATTCGGTGCGATTTGCCGATCGCATTTCGGCGACCCTGCGGTGTATTCAGCAAGCACCACAGGGCCGTCGTAGTGCAGGGAAAAGCCGCCGCAAAACCGCCGCAAACCCGCCGAACACTCACCACAAAACCCGGCGAACGTACAACGAAACCTGCAAAAACATCTGGATTAACCCCACCGAACACGCCTTGAGAAACCCGAGCAGCCGCCTATCACAGTGCAGAACAGCTGCCATAAAAAGCCGACAGCGCAGACGAATGGAGTGAACAAAAAAAAAAACGTACGCATGAATGTTTGAAAAGTGAAATGCTGTTTGCAAAGAAACTACTGAGTGAAAATGTCTGAAATTTACATATAAGGTCCAATGAATGATAATAAAAAGGGCTGTAACAGAAAAAAGAAAAACCGATTTAAAAAACAAACGTAAATTTTTTTTCCCGAACAATGCCTAAAAGATAAAAACCATCTATAAATAAAGAGACTTTTTACAACAGAATATTATAATCAACGGTTTATTAGATATTGAATTAAAACGGGAATATTTTTAACATTGAAGCCTATGGGATTCGCCTGAATAAACCTGTCGAATTAAACCACCGAACAGCAGGGCAATTCGGCAACTTTTCACTGCTGGTTTGTGTTCTCTGAATAGACGAAGCATTGCTTCTCTCGAACAGGCAACGAACAGGCACCGTATGTGCAGGCAATTCGAGAGGATTTGGCAAACTGTCTGCTCTCTGAATAGCCGAATGGCCAGGAAAGGTAACCGTACGCTGAATTTCACTGTTCGGTCACCTTTCGGCCACAATTCGGATCTCTTTGAATAACCCTGATTGGGAATATTCCCAAATATTTCTTACTGTATAATTAATTAAAAATGATTTTCCAAAATATCACTGGTTCCAGGCAGCGACTTTTTGGAAAATCACCTAGCAGTGAAGGGATTAAATGCATGATGGGAGTTATCATTATTTTTGTGTTGTATCAGTCCCGTAATGTAAATGCAAAGTGACAGTATTGCAATTACTTTGAGTACTTTATAATTATGCGTCTCTTTATTGTGGATTTTTCAGTTTAATTGATAAATATTCTATTGTTTTTAATGTCAGTATAATGTAAAGATAATGTTTCTAATGTCAGGGTGTATATGTATTTCTAAACTATTCATTCTTTGAGAAGCCTAGAATATGCAGTTTGACTGGCGAATGACACAAGCTTTAATTCATCTGCAATTGTGTCATTTCTGTAAACTTGCAAACAACTGATTGTAGACAGATTATTAGTAACATATGATGAAATAAGGTTTTAAAAATGTCACTGCCTCCCTCGTGTCTTTAGTAAGGCACCTCACTCCCCAGGAGATCCACGTATCAGCAAGGAAGTTCTGAGATTCTAGGGTGAGGTCCGTTGTATCGTGTCACCCTTGATCATGCAATAAACACGAATATGAGGCTTTGCTTGTGTTTAATTCATCCTCATTGTTTGCTTCACATAAACCACTGTAATTCTTCCTAAGAGAAACATAGGATCCAATTCCACCTGAGTTGTTAACCCCTTCACACCCACAATTGAGTTATCTCGATTTTGCATTGTAATGCATTGAAAAGCACTCATTAACATAGCCAAATACTATTTTCATACCTTTTTAAAGCAAGATTAGTGTGTCCCCTATGGAGAAACAAAATACTTTCAGCGTTATTAAAAGAGCACTGAAATTCCATCGGAATTTCAGTGCTCTTTCCTTCCCTGCACCTTCGTTCTCTTTTGTTCATTGAACGTTTCTGATTCTAACGCAAAAAACGCTGAAAAAAAATCTGAGTGATCCGTAAAACCGCCGAAAAAAAAGCCAAATGAACCCGACAATCCTCTGCAAAACCGCCAACCGCATCAGAAAAAAAATCAATCCACCTGAGCACCGTCCAGCCGCTGGAAAAAGTGTACAAGCCGATGAACGAGGTAAAAATAAAACAAACAAAAAAAAACACAGCAACTTTTAAAAGCTGTTTGCAAAACACAACTGAATGAAAATGCCTGAAAATTACATGTAAGGTCCTATGAATAATAATGAAAATAAAAAAGGCCTGTTACAGAAAAAACGCTATTATCTCCTTCACTACCGATAGAGATATCTCGGGCTTCCAAGGCACCATCTGGTGCCCCGTTATCGAGATATCTCGGTATCCTGATCTGCAGCCCAAGAGCAATTGAATTTTGTTTGCTCTCAGGCTGCAAAAGGGGCCCCCAAAGAACTAAAACCGTAAAATCAGCTGTTCAAAGCTCTGAAATATCGGGCTTTCAGCAGCCGATGCAGAGAGAAATAGAAGAATATTGCCCAGCCACGAAAACCTCTAACTCAATTTGGCAGTAGATGGCGCCATCTCCTGGCCAAAAATAGGTATAAACTCAATTATTACTTACTTTCAATTTTTTTTAAAAAAACCACTGGTTTCTGACAATGATTTTATGGAAATATTACTTGGTAGTGAAGTAGTTGAAAAAAAAGAAAAAAAAATAGATTTTTTTGATGAAAAATGCCTAAATAATAAATAAAGAGACTTTTTGCTGCAGATTAAAAAACATAAATGGTTTAATAAATATTCAATATAAACAGGAATATTTTTTACATTGAAACGTATGGGATTCGCATGATTACACCTGCTGAATATAACCACCAAACATCGGGCTTTTCACTGATATTTCACTGCTGTTCGTTGTTCTCTGAATAGATTAACCATTACTTCTCTATGGGGATTTCACTGCTGCCTAAGATCACTGTATTTCGCAGGCAATTCGCAAATATTTGGTGAATTGCCAGCTTTTGAATAGCCGAATGGCCTTGAAATTGCACTGTACGGGGAAATTCACTTTCGGGGCCAATTCTGTGTTCTCTGAATAACCCCTTTAATTTTATGTCTCTCCGAGCATGCTGGAGAGACCTAAAGCCATTTGCAAATAGCAGCCCTAAACCTCACTGTGCCAAAAAGTTCAAATAGATTACTGCTGCAATACAACCACCAGGAATTTGGCAGAATACAGGGAGCACTTCGGGGTCACTCACTACTGTACAGGAATAGATTCAGGGGGTTAAACTGACTGAAAATCCCCGTACAGCACAGATACAAGTTGTTACTGTAATTTCCATATACAGGCATTATGTCACATACAAATATGTCAAATATTATATCCCATTTTTTAACCTGCAACTATTTTAACATGGCAATTTTCTCCATGACCACAAGGTGACAATGCTTCAATAATCTACCCATGCCTGCTTGTAGAGATCTCATATTTTTCATGCTTGATTATCTTCAGTAGGAAATTCCCTCTGCACCCTTGTTATGGTAACTTTAGTAACAGAGATTTTCCTATTCAGTACCCGAGTACCCTTTATAATTTCTCTCTCATATAATACAACTTACAATTCCTGCATAACTTTGTCCAGGCTTGTGGTTACCCGTAAAATCCATTTAAGACTAGGGTCAAACTAACGCATTTTTTGCGTTGTCTGTAAAAAAGTGCGTCCGAACGCATTGACGTATTTTCTTCATAGAATGCATGAAAACGGTCATACGATGCGCATTTTCGTGCGTGATTTTTTTACGGATCCAAACCAGGAAACTTTTGGGTGTCTGGTCGTTATGTTGGCCGGACGTGAGCAGGGTCTGACATCTCCTAATCACGTACACACATGTCGCAGCGCACTCTGTACGTCAGTACTAGCGGTTCCACGTTCTCAAAAAAAATGCATTTGTTTGCCGCTTGCGTTGCGTGGCCAAACTTTTGTGCGGCCGTACTTCGTATATTGGCTGTCATTGCCTGTCATTTGCTCCTACTGCGGCCGCGATTAAGTGCGCCTAAACGCACGTTAAAAATGCGTTAGTCTGACCCCAGCCTTACACTTGTTGTCCAATCCACTACTTTATATGATCTGTTGCTGCCATCTTCTGATCATATACAACTTTCTGATATAAATTATACCTGATATATCCTTTAGAATGTAAGTTCCTTAGGAGTAGCTCCCATTGTACCTTATGTATACATAACTCTGTACTACCCTAACCTGTTGTGAGCTCCAATCTGCACGTCAAAATTTGTTGGCACAATGCAAATTACAGATGTGCATGCGAGTTTTATTTTGTTTCAGATAATTTGGTTCCGTTTCTTTTCCATTTTAAATCATTTTGTTCCATTTTTTTTTTAAATTTCAGATCATTTCGTTCCATTTTTTTCATTTCAGATCATTTTGTTCTGAATTCTATACGTTTTTGATTGTTTTGTTCTGTTTTTTTTCAGCATTTCGTATGATTTTCTTTCCGTTTTCTTTTAGTTTCGGTTCCATTCCAAATCGATTTACTTTGTGTTGAAACATCGATTCGAAATTTCGGTTCGATCTGAAAATTCAGACGGCCGATTATATCGTTTTTGGAAATGGTCCCGAAATACAAAAATGGTGATTTTCGTCCAAATTTGGATTAGGAACGAAACGAATTGCACATCCATAATACAAGTAAATCATAACTAAAAATGCTAGATCTGAGATCACTGCTATATGATTTAATATGAATCCTTAAGAACTTTAGGCTTGGACAGCAAAGTGCTCCTCTCGATTCATTTATTCAGCAAAAAGAATGTAACCTGGAGTTTATGATCCACAACATCTGTATGGCAGTGGACCAGGGAATAAAATGTAACTTTTAATTTGGAAATTCCAGGTAAAAGAAAGAGGGAGTCAGACAAACAATTCTGTCCATTATCATGGAATATGTAATGGTTGGACATTAAAAAATATTCCTTGCATCAATCATGATCAGTTGATAAACAGTCACCAAGGAAAAATGTCAAATGTACAGAAACTCCACAACTAAATCCTATGACACATCAATACTGACTTATTTCCTGTAAATAAACTTCGCCTTTTGACCTTTTAGGTTCCCATCTACACATTTGGAGTTTCTCTTTGGTTCACGATAAAGAACACAAAAATTAAGGGCTAAATTACATTCTTCACGCAAAAACCTTCGCGCAAAGCGACAATCTTTGCGCCAAGCGTTAAACTTTTTCGTGCGCAGATCATCGCTGGAATTACAATCCTGGCGTCTTCTTCCGCCGATCAATTGCTATTATAAATTAAGGCAATCCCATATAGCTAAATGCAGCCTAGAAATTGGTAAAAAGGCAAAAGCCACACCGGTACCTAACAATACCATATCTCATTACAGGCAGCCATGCAGATTTCATTAATCAGTTAGAAACATATTCCAGTCAGATCAGCCAGTCCATATTACTGGTCACTATCTTCGTAAAGACAGGCTGTTAAAATAAAGAGAGCACGCAACGCGTTTCAACCTCAACGGTCTTTATCAAGAGTGCACACACAATAAAACAAAGACAAGACAAGACAAAGACAGCAATACAAGGGCTACACTATGATACTATTGTGGGTGTCCACCAATTTAGGCTAACCGGTCTATAAGAAAGAAGAGGGATACGGGCCTTCGTGCGTCCGTTGTCATAGGATAGAAAGTAGCCTAAAGGGTAGATAATCACCAAGATAAATTCAGACACTGTAGATGCAGACAGCATAGTGAATGTCCCCCACATCAAAACACAACCGTTGAGAGCTTTTTAACATTAGCTGGGGATGTCTCTAAATGACATCTCCCCAGCTGATCCTGCATGGAGCTCAGTACTGTAGTAACTTCATATGGCCAACAGATGGTGACATCCGCCTTCCAAATAGGTTATTACAGCAAGGAATACATTTGGAATATTCCCAAATATTTCTTAATGTATAATTAATTAAAACATTTCCCCCCCAGAAAAAAAGCAAACCACTGGCTCCTGACCATGCTTTTTTTCTCTGCAGATCGCTTGGTAGTGAAGTGATTAATAAAATGCTACCCATCTTTTGATCTTCAGCGCTAAGTAAGCTCAGGTCTAGTTGGTTTTCACAAGAATAAACCCATGAGTCTCATCTTATTTATGCAGTAAAATCTTTTTCATTACTCTCTTCTGAGTCACCTTTAATTCTAAGAATAGTTTCTTTTAGTTGGTTAAGTGAAAGATATACTTTAGAAATGCTGGTAATGTATCTTGGATGGTTGATGCTGTAGCTTGCAGCTGTGATACATTTCAGCTCTCCGTACGCTCACATGTTTCAAATATACTTTGCATTACAAAAATAATGAAGAAGAAGGAAAGGAGTCCTCGTTTTATTCTGCAAATATGTTGTAATGAAGGATACATTGGCTGCTTGGAAATATTGTTGAACAAATCCAATTTATTTTCATAAACGTTATTCATATGAAATGTGGAGTATTATGCTAAAGGTATATTCAATATGTAGTAACACTTATTAAATCTTACACTTCATTGGATTTGTCATTGAAAAGAGCTGAGCTTGCAGCTCTTATTGTGAGCCTATCACAGCTAATGCCTCTCTGCGACAAAATGAAGTGTTTTTTTGTACAAAAACATATTTTTCTGTTTAAAACCGCTTACTCAGTCGGGAACTTCTCCCTCTGCACACATATTGTGTATTAGTCCATTGCGTGAAAGAGGAAGTAATTGCCACATTCAGTAAGTGATTCATAACACAGATGAGTAAATAATATTTCAAATGGGTATGCGTTTGAATGGGTTTCTCAAGGGTTTGTAGGAAATGGCAAAAGTGAAAACAAAAGGTCTATTTACAAAACAGCAAGCTGGGATAAATGACACCCAGATACACACACACACACACAGACACACCACGGCATTGTTTCGATAAGCTTATGCAAAGTGAAAACATTACATTTCCGTTCAGATTTGCATTAATTTGTCTCCAAGATCTTGTATTGATGATGATGGGAGAGTCGGAGCGCTGCGTAGAGTCTTCTCCAGCACATCCCAAAGATTCTCAATGGAGAACTACACTGCCAAGGAAGAAAAAATCCATTGATAGATAAACCTGCTCATTCATTATACAGGTGAAACTCGAATAATTTGAATATCGTGCAAAAGTTCATTTATTTCAGTAATGCAACTTAAAAGGTGAAACTAATATATGAGATACATTTTGGTTAGGACTTGCCCTTTTAGAGGTGCCTTGACGTTGGCGGGCGAGCTAGTCTTATAATGGCCATTGATAGGGAACCAAACCTCTAATTGTGTTTAGTTTCACACGGTATAATTGGAGTAAGCGCAGATGACATTTTTTTCTTTGTTATGTTCTACACATGTTGTTGGGCTGGATGCATTTGGTGGTTGCAGCCGACCCTTCGGGGAATAGGCGCGACCCCACCCCTCCTGCACTATGTATGTTTCAATGTACTTCCAGCCAGGTCATCCCTGCAGCAAGACTCCGCTCTGTGTCTTTGTTTTGATCCCAAAGTGGAATTTGTTTCTGGGGGAGCATAAATAAAGGCCCACCAGTCTACCTCATGTTTGACAAGCAGCATGAGCAGGTATGGTTTGCTATGTAGCAGCCTGTGGTTTCATTTTGGTTAGGACTCGCCCTTATAGAGGTGCCTTGACGCTGGCGGGCGAGCTAGTCTTATAATCGCCATTGATAAGAAACCAAACCTCTAATTGTGTTTAGTTTCACACGGTATAATTGGAGTAAGCACAGATGAATTTTTTTTCTTTAATATATGAGATAGTTCAAGCCGTGATTCGTCATAATTGTGATGATTATGGTTACAGCTCATGAAAACCCCAAATCCACAATCTCAGAAAATTAGAATATTGTGAAAAGGTGCAATATTCTAGGCTCAAAGTGTCCCACTCTAATCAGCTAATTAAGCCATAACACCTGCAAAGGGTTCCTGAGCCTTTAAATGGTCTAATAGTCTGGTTCAGTAGGAATCACAATCATGGGAAAGACTGCTGACCTGACAATCGTGCAGAAAACCATCATTGACACCCATCCATAAGGAGGGAAAGCCTCAAAAGGTAATTGCAAAAGAAGTTGGTTGTTCCCAAAGTGCTGTATCAAAGCACATTAATAGAAAGTTATGTGGAAGGGAAAAGTGTGGAAGAAAAATGTGCACAAGCAGCAGGGATAACCGCAGTCTGGAGAGGATTGCCAGGAAAAGGCCATTCAAAAGTGTTGGGGACTTTCACAAGGAGTGGACTGAGGCTGGAGTCAGTGCATCAAGAGCCACCACACACAGAAGGATCCTGGACATGGGCTTCAAATGTCGTATTCCTCTTATCAAGCCGCTCCTGAACAACAAACAATGTCAGAAGCATCTTACCTGGGCTAAAGAAAAACAGACCTGGTCTGTTGCTCAGTGGTCCAAAGTCCTCTTTTCTGATGAGAGGAACTTTTGCATCTCATTTGGAAACCAAGGACCCAGACTATGGAGGAAGACTGGAGAGGCACACAACGCAAGATGCTTGAAGTCCTGTGTTGATTTGGGGAGCCATGTCATCTGCTGGTGTTGGTCCACTGTGCTTCATTAAGTCCAGGGTCAACGCAGCTGTCTACCAGGAGATTTTGGAGCACTTCATGCTTCCTTCCGCAGACAAGCTTTACGGGGATGCTGACTTCATTTTCCAGCAGGACTTGGCACTAGGGATGAGCCGAACACCCCCCTGTTCGGTTCGCATTCGAACTCGAACAATTTCAAAAGTTAAAGTTCGAACGCGAACACGAACCGAACTCAATGCAAGTCAATGGGACTCAAAAGTTCGATTTTTAGAGTGCCCTCCAAGAGGGCATATATGCTAGATATTTGCCATAAAAGGTGTATGGGGGTCCGGATAGTGCCCTGGGGGACAGGAAACCAGGACAAAAAGTTAAAATAAATACGTTTTAAAAGGAACAGTGAGGTTTTCCATAAAATAAGGGTTAAAAATAAAAACGAAAAATTCCTTCAAATATCGTGCCTAGGAGGTCCCCATAACCTGCCCATGAAGTGGCGGATTTGTAGGATGTATAGAAATATCGCCATCAGAGACCCACACACGACACCTAGCCACCCTTAAGGGGTTAAAATGCACAGGGACTGGCTATCCTGTTAAATGAGGGAATGTATCATATGTATAAAGCAAGGTATATATGACAATGGATAGTCAGAGACTCTAGGGACTCAGCTTGTACGCTTTATGATAGACATTTTCACGTTGTGTTGTGTTACTAATGCAGAAGCAGCAAGCCCTTCCACCACGCTTGCACCAGAACTATAGATCTAACACAATAATAATTGTATGCTCACATAGGCCCTACGGGAGAGGTACATGACATACAAATACTGGAAAATTACGTTTAAATCTAAGGAGTGTGATAAAGATTTTATTAAGCCCTTGATCACAAATGACGTAACATCTACATCATTAATGATTGGCTTTACAGAGCCCTGATCCTTAAGGGATTAAACAGCATATCAGAAGAACTAGAAATGAACACTTCTTAGAATTCAGAAGCATGGTGTTCATACATGTGCAGGAACCACGACCAGTCTGCACGCAATGTATCAAATTCATGAGACCAGACTAATTAGAAGCACATGTTATTTCCAAACACTAATTAACACCTGTTGTTTATGCTGTTTGAGAGCCCTGCTTTAAGCACATGTCATTTAGAGGTGAGAATCTTTGCACCCAGACATTAGGCAGACTGTAAAGCATGCGATCCTTGTAAGCTAGAAAATCCACATCACCCATTGCAGCATTTTAAAGATGAAACACACAGGCGGCGCAAAAAATCCTATGCAAGCCTCATGCACTCTAAGCACATGTCATTTTGAGGTGTGAAAGTTTCAGAAAAATGTACACGTGTGCAAATATTTTAAATAAAGCCAGAATAATTTTATGACTGTCACATTTGTCTGACAATCAGATAATACATTACGCTGCAGCATGTGTTGACATATGTTGGTAGATGTATGTAATGTGTGTTATGTGTATGTAACATGTTTATGCTATAAGGCTAGGGTCAGACTAGCGCAGTTTTAACGTGCGTTTAGCCGCACGAAATCACGGCCGTACTAGCAGCAAATGACGTCCAATGCCGGGGAACATACGACGAACGGCCGCACGAAAGTTCGTCCGCGCAACGCAAGTGGCCAACGAACGCATTTTTTCGAGAACGTCAAACCGCTACTACTGACGTACAGAGTGCGCTGCGTCCGCATAGCGGCGTGTGTGTGTGATTAGGAGACGTCAGACGCTGCTAATGTCCGGCTGACATAACGTCCAGACACAAAAAGTGTTTTATTGACGATCCGTACAAAATCATGGACGAAAAGACGCATCGTATGACCGCTATCACGTATTCCGGGAAAAAATACGTACGTTCGTTCGACCGCACTTTTTCACGGACAACGTGAAAAATGCACTCGTCTGACCCTAGCCTTATACATACCGCTTCTTGACAACGTACACAGTCCGTCCATTGCTAATCATCGCCCACATGCGTGCCTTCTTGCCCTGGGTAGTTTTTTAATTCAATATCTAATAAACCGTTGCTTATAATATTCTGCAGTAAAGAGTCTCTTTATTTCTAGATTTTTTGGTATTTTTTAAGCATTTTTAATACTTTTTTCAAAACAAATAATTTCAAACTCGACTCGAACACGCCAAAAAGTTCGAAGTTCGCGAACTTGGGAATTGCCAATGCGAACTGATCGAACCGAACAGCTCATCCCTACTTGGCACCTGCCCACACTGCCAAAAGCACCAAAACCTGGTTCAATGACCATGGGATGTGCTTGATTGGCCAGCAAACTCACCTGACCTGAACCCCATAGAGAATCTATGGGGCATTGCCAAGAGTTTGATGAGAGACATGAGACCGAACAATGCAGAAGAGCTGAAGGATCCTATTGAAGCATCCTGGTCTTCTATAACACCTCAGCAGTGCCACAGGCTGATAGCTTCCATGCCACGCCGCATTGAGGCAGTAATTGCTGCAAAAGGGGCCCAAACCAAGTACTGAGTACATACGCATGCTCATACTTTTCAGAGGTCCCATATTGTTCTATGTACAATCCTTGTTTTATTGATTGCATGTAATATTCTAATTTTCTGAGATTGTGGATTTGGGGTTTTCATGAGCTGTAACTATAATCATCACAATTATGACAAATCACGGCTTGAACTATCTCATATATTAGTTTCACCTTTTAAGTTGCATTACTGAAATAAATGAACTTTTGCACGATATTCAAATTTTTTGCATTTCACCTGTATTCAGGAAGTCACATGACCTCATTTTATTGGGCACATAATGTTGCTGAATGGAGCCCTGACTTGGCTTGAATGGTCGATGGTGATTTTCGCTATCCAGGCACAGACTATATATATACAGTATATATATATATATATATATAAATTTTTTTGCTAATTATAGGTCATATAAACATATTTAGGAAAATAAAATAGCTTGTAAGAACTTCTCATTTTCCCAAAGATTTTCGTTTTTATCAGTTTTGCAAGATCATGTTCATCTTCTCTACATACACAATTCTTGCTCCGTGACATTTGAAGCACCACCAAAAAAAATAGACTGACAGGGTTATTCAAAGAGAATCGAAAAGCCACCGCACGTTCGGTGACTTTTTGTTCTCTTCAGTTCGGCTTGATTCGGCGATCCCATTTTGGCGACCCTGCGGTGTATTCAGCAAGCACCATAGGGCCGACGTATTGCAGGGAAAAGCTGCCGCAAACCAGCCGAACACTCACCGCAAAACCCAGACGAATGCACACTGAAACCGCGAAAACATCTGGATTAACCCCGCCAAACACGCCGGAGTTGTCTTTCTCAACTCCAATCCCTCTAGAGTGTAAACTCCTATGAGCAGGCCCCTCTACACCTCATGTTTCCATCATAAGTCCGTCTATCTGTATCGTGTTCCCTTTGGGTTATTGTAAAGCGCTGCAGAAATTGTTGGTGCTATATAAATGATGACAATAATAATAATAATCATGTGTACTTTAAGGCATCCTTAAATCACAGTGCTGCAAAGGAAGACTATGCCATCTGCCGGCTCAAATGTAGAACTGCAGTGAATTACTGATTATACAACTTACTGTAAACAGTTTATATTTGTGTGTGTGGGGGGGGGAAGGTGTTCATTTTTAAAATGGATAATGTTATTCTGAATCACATGCTAGTTTTCACTTTAGAACATATATTAAACGCATTCAGTTCTCCCCTAAATGTTTTTTAGCTTTTGGAAGCTTCCTGGTAATGTTAGACAAGTAACCAATGGAAGGGCCATGATTGCCCAAGGCTCATTGATGCACATGATGTGCAAAGGCTGGCCTGCCTAATCCGAGCACACAGAACAGCTATTGTATCTCAAGTTGCTGAAAAAAATGAATGCTGGTCATGATAGTAAGGAGTCAGAATACACATAACACCTATCACCTACCTAGAGATTTTAGCAAACCACGACCACACCTTCATAACAATCGTGATCCCTGATGGCAGTGTCCTTTCAGCAGGATAATGCTCCCTGCTACAATGCAAAAATCGATTTAAGGAACATGACGAAGTGTTGCCTTGGCCTCCAAATTCCCTAGATCTCAATCCGGTTGAACATCTGTGGGATGTGTTGGACCAAAAAATCCGACCCATGGAGGCCTCCCCTCTCAACTTGCAGACGTTAAAGGATCTGCTGCTAATGTCTTGGTTCCAGATGCCACGGGTTTGAGGTCTTGTGGAGTCTATGCCTTGATGCGCAAGAGCTGTTTTGGCAACACGAGAGGGACTACACGATATTAGGCAGGTGGTTTTAATGTTGTGACTGATCAGTGTATTGTATTGGCGTATATATGTTAACACTGGCATGCTCAGACGTAACTCCTGGAGTCCATTGAACGACCTAGTGAGCGTACACCACCCTTGCAAGAGATAGTTAAACATTTTCTGCTATTATTATTATTATTATTATAATTTATAGCACCAACAGCTTCTGCAGCACTTTAAAATGAAGAAACAGGAATTCAACTATCCATATTACAAAGAAATATAAGTACCACAGATGGGCTTACCATCTAGATCAGGGGTGGGCAAACATTTTCTACGGAGGGCCATTTTGAAAACGTTGTTATCGGGGGGCTGCATATATATTTTGTCTACTTCAATTACAATTTACAACGTAAACCCCCCAATGAGAAAGAGTGTGCAGAGAATCAGTTGCTAGGGATCAATCTTCAAGAGAAAACACTGCCTCAATCTTCAAGAGAAAACACCGCACCAAACAATGCCATTTTATTTAATTCTTTGCTTAACATTGGTCAAAAATCAGATTTTTTTCTTAAGAATATTAATGACAATATAGCAAATTGTCCTGGTCCTTTTTTGGACTTTTTCCTGGTCATTTATTATGGGTACATTGCCCCCCAGCTCATATGGATATATATTGCCCCCCAGCTCATATGGGTATATATTGCCCCCCAGCTCATATGGGTATATATTGCCCCAGCTCACATGGGTATATAGTGCCCCCAGCTCACATGGGTATATAGTGCCCCCAGCTCACATGAGTATGTATTGCCCCAGCTCATATGAATATATACTGCCCCCAGCTCATATGGGTATATATTGCCCCCACCTCTCACCTCCTCTGTGGCCCCAGGCTCCGCGTCCGCCGGCATTGTTCTACTCCCGAGGTGAGTGTCCGCTGACATGCAGCTTTGCCGCTCGCCAGGGATGGGAAGCACCTGACCAGCTGTGTTCTCGTGAGATCGCACGCTGGTCAGGTGGTTCTCATCCCAGGCGAGCGGCCAAGCTGCATGTCAGCGGCCGCTCGCCTCGAGAGCAGAAGAACGCCACTGGTTGGCAGGCCACAAAAAACTCGGTGGCGGGCCGCATGTGGCCCACGGGCCGTAGTTTGCCCACCCCTGGTCTAGATCAGTGTTTCCCAAACCTGTCATCAGGATCACCTAACAGGTCAGGTTTTCCAGATATGTGAAGCACAGCACAGGTGATATGATTTGCTGCTCAGTGATTGTAGGATTCAGTCTGCATTTCCCCAAAGGTGATCCACAAAATCTGGCCTGGTTGAGGGTCCTGAGGACAGGTTTGGGAAACACTGGTCCAGATCTTCCATTCCTTCCCACAAGTCTTAGCACACGTTTCCCTTTACAGGCTGCAAGAGATCTATTATGTTGTTTTGACCAGTATTTCTCAAACTTGTCCTCGGGACCCTCAACCAGGCCAGATTTTTGCAGATCACCTTGTGGAAATGCAGACTGAATTCTGCAATCACTGAGCAGCAAATCACGTCACCTGTGATGTGCTTCAGATATCTGGAAAACATGGCGTGTCAGGTGCTCCTGAGGACAGGTTTGAAAACCACTGGTATAGACTACTCAAGAAAAAACATCTGAATTAGATCTGATAGTGGACTAATCTACCCCCTGGTGATATCCTTTGCATACATCCCACACAATGCAATTCTTCTCAGTTTGTTTTTGGGACTTTTGACCCATAGACTCCATTATATGCCCATTGACACACAGCAAGGAGCAAGTACTGTAAAGATACGGGGGGGGGGGGTTAATGTGTAATGGTCCCACTCACTAATTTACAAAATATTACACAATGAATGCACCCAGTGACACATATAGAGTAATATATTTTCTTAATTAAACATACATGTGAAAAATAAAGCTCATGTAAGATATTAGCAACAGAAAACAAACAAAATAAGAACATTACATTTTTCGGTGTTAGTGTCCCTTTAATGACTCACGCCCCCAGCCTAATTGTTAGTAGCTGCAATGGAATCGGCCCATAGCTGTTTCACCGGAAAACCTCTTCATTGCGTAGTTTTTCAAAGCTCCAATCGATTTCTAATATACATTGAGAAAAATATTGTTCACATTGTGAATAAATACTTTTTCATGGTTTAAAGTACGGTAAACCTAGCACACATTTTCACTTGCTGTTTTTTTTACTCTATCAGGGTTATTCAAAGAGATCCGAATTGCTTGAGAAAGGTAACCGAACGCTGAAAATCAGTGTTCGGTTACCTTTCCTGGCCATTCGGCTATCCAGAGAGCAGGCAATTCGCCAAATCCTGGCGAATTGCCTGAACATACGGTGCCTGTTCGGTGCCTATTCGAGGGCAGTGAAAACCCCATGAAAAGCACTGCTTCGGCTATTCGGAGAACACAAACCAGCAGTTCCCCTAATGCGCTGCCATTCGATGGTTTAATTCGGCAAATTTATTCAGGAGAATTCCATAGGCTTCAATGTTAAAAATATTCCCGTTTTAATTCAATATCTAATAAACCGTTCATTATAAAATTATACAGTAAAGAGTCTCTTTATTTATAGATTTTTTAGGATATTTTAAGCATTTTTCAGATTTTTTTTTTTTTTAAAAGTCCGATTTATTTTTTCTAAGTTTACTTCTTTTTTCTGTAACAGCCCTTTTTATTATCATTCCCTGGACCTCATATGCAAATTTCAGACATTTTCGCTCAGTAGTTTCTTTGCAAACAGTGTTTCACTTTTCAAACATTCATACAAACTGTTTTGCTAATTTATTCACTGCGGTCTCGGCTTTTTCCGGCGGCTTCGCTGCGTGTGATCGGCTCCTGCTCGGGTTTTTCCATGGTTTTCGGCAGGTTAATCCAGATGTTTTGTGGGTTTTCGGCGTGCATTCGCTGGGTTTTGCGGTTCGTTTTCGTCAGGTTTGCGGCAGCCTTTCCCTGCAATTCGGGGACCCTGTGGTGCTTGCTGAATACACCGCAGGGTCACTGAAATGGGATCGGCAAAACGAACCGAATTGAAGAGAACGAAAAGTCACCGAACGTGCGGTGACTTTTCGAATATCTTTGAATAACCCTGTATGTTTAACAGAAAATAGCCCCAACTATCGCATTCCATTTAAACACTGCAACAGAAGAAACACACACAACGGAATTCTTTCATTAGAGAGAATTTATCTTTATTTGTAATCAGCAGAGGGAAAAAATACTCTTTTGTTGGTATGAACTTTAAATATACGTGTGTTTAATTACAATATTAACGTATGATGCCAAGTGAAGGTATACACAAATCTGATATTTATATTGTACATATGGCCATGTGATATCGAGCATGCCCTTTCACAATTCCACATACAGAGTTTGAATGAGTAGGTTTCAAAAGAAAAAAAAACACACTTAATGTGAGAATTTTGGCAACTTGACATACACAGTAGCAGCTCATAGAGCAATGAATACACAACTGCGCCTTATACATTACGAACAGTCAGGGGCAGGCTATCAGCTCATTACTGGGGTAAAAAAAAAGAATACATATATAACTGTGTTTACTCAAGATTTAATTTGAATATCAAGTGCAAGTACTGCAAGTAACCCTTCCATGTCACAGGAAATGTTGATTTAATGATTCTAGTGCAGCATAACCGATTGGTAAAACAATGCGAGAGTGTTTCCCCAAAATAAGTAAAGATAGATACAAATGGAGAGGTTTCCCCATATATCATATCTCTGTTGAGCCCTCCAGATGTTTTGTAACTACATTTCCCATGAGGCTCCACCAAGCTAATGAGTTGCTGAGGATTGTGGGAGATGCGGTTCAAAAACATCTGAATGGCCAAGGTTGCTGACCGCTGATGTAGGGACTTATCCCAGTCAAGCAGTTAGCATTAATGACTGAGATTTTAAGTATAACAGCCCCCTCGTTAATACTAATGGCTCATATTCCAGCTGAACTGTAAATTTGCCTTGCGGCACAGCCTACTGTATACAGCAGCCTACTTTATATAGGAAGTGCATATATGGAGGCAGCTACGGAATGACAAATGAATGCAAGCTCCCTCATTATATTTGTTTTTGCAGCCTGCACTGAAATAAAAAGATCAGAAAAAGGACACGTAGAACAAATAGTTCTCCAGTGTCCCTCTATTTACCCTACACAAACCCGCAAGATCAAATGCAGAGCTTGTGCAAGTACTATGAACTCAGTGGTGATTGCAAACTGCGTCTCTGCCGATATCACTTAGCAGCTCCCTGATGTTACGAGTTGCATCGCTAACATAGCGGCTTGCTCATAGTAGAGCAGACAACAGGAGCCGCTAGTGCTTAACAACTCAACACAACTCGGCATTTGCCACTCCCCATTGCTGGCTTGGCCGGAATAGGCGCCATTATTCCCAGGATATTTCTAAAACTCGAAACTTTGCTTCTAATACTTAAAAAGACCACTCTGTTTGCACAAAACATTCTGTTAGATATGGCTTCAGTGAACGTAACTTATGAGTCAGGACAGCCTGCCCCTGTCAACGAGGACAATAAAAAATCTGAAGTTCAGCATTTTTTGCACACACATCATGCACACACATATATCAAATGAGGTGAGTGTAACTCTTTGATATTCAAAAAGAAACAATAGGAAATGTAATAACGATATCACTATCAAATTATCCTATAGTGCATAAATGTACTCTATACAAGCACACACCGCCTTGGGAAGACAACGGGCCCTATTCCACCCGATGTGTTAGCATTAATGACTAAGCCATAATGTGTAACGGTCCAACTCACTTATGTTACTGCTTCCCCTCTTATTCCAGCTGAGTGGCAAACTATGGTTGCGTATTGAATGTTACGGCTGCCAAAACACATTTGCAGATCTTACATTTTATGCAGGAAGTCCTAATGTGGAGAATAACAAGCGATTCAAGGTCTGCGACCTGTAGTGAAAAATAATTACTGGCCGCCTTAACCTGGTGCTCAGGGATCAAAATCTATTAAGACTGAAAAAAACTGCTCAAAAAAGTCCATTTTCTTCCTTCCGCTAGTGAAAAGGATTGTGCAAACGTCTGCCTCCTCTCCCGAAAACTGAATGACACAGAGAATAGTTCTCCAGTGTTCTTCAGCTGATCCTGCATGATTTTACACTCATTTCCAAAGAATCCTCTGGACGTCTCCAGGAGAGTCTACTAGTGGCCAGAATCCATGAGTGCCTCCTTTACAATACGTGCTGAGCTGCTACTATAGTGGCATACTTGTAATAGAGGAATTACTAGGGGATTACTAATTCTAAATAGCTCGCGCCATCTATTATTGTTCGTGGAGGCTATTTTCCCAAGAAATTTGGACACCTTTTCCATCTGAACCTTTGACAGGGAGCTGCAATTGCCCAAATCATTGCAAGCCATTAAGCGTTGTTGGCTCTCTTTTACCAGCTCATTTAGAAGTGAGCCACTATGTTAGCATCTTGGCGTATGATATAAGGAAGTGGCTAATGAATATCAACACCGTTGCCCTGTGAGGCTACTGGTATGCTCCTTCGTAGTCCACAGGATTGTATGGAGGCAAGTGGAAGACCACATGAACGTGCTCTTGTGAGAGCACATATGACTGGTGGCCGAGCTATCTGTTGTCATCATCCTTCAATTTGTACTTAGAGGAGGTGGCCGATTGCATCTTCTGAGAATCCAGAGGTAAGAATTGCATTTTCTGTCTATATCTTTTCTGTTCAAAAGTGATTTGGGTGATAATTGTAATTCGTTTTCCTTACTGGCTGCAAGAGAGAATAACAAGCAACCTTGGAACTGCTCGTTATTCTCCACCTGCCTCCACATTAATGCTTTCTACGCAAAGTATACAAAGTCTGTATAGCTGTAACAGCCGAGTCACAAGAGGAGCTTGCTTCTTATCTGTAATAGGATGGGAGTAATTTTATCGTGCAGTTCTCACAGGTGCCACTTATCCTTTTTTTTTACTTTTGCTCTAGATCCTGACTTTATAAATGGAAGATCACTTGAAACACCTTTTTCTAATATTTCCTAGGACTGAAGAAAAAGCTTTTAAACAGGAAATATAACAGGCCGTCTCAATGGCCATATACGTAAAAAACAAAATTGTATTAAAAATGTAAAAAAAGGTAATCCACTGTCTCTCAGTCAAACATCTTCCCTATATAAATGAAAACCAGTATTGAATCGGAGAACCAATCTTTCTGTTTCCCGCCTGATACAAAATATGTTTGCCTTAACTAATGAGATACAGAAGCACAAGAAACCTCTATGTCATTATTTTAGTAACATATCATTTGTGTTGGAGAACTATGTGATGTTGATATCCATCATACTTAGGGCACTTTGGTGTTTTTTAATATATAAGTTTCCCTTAACGTGTTTTTGTTTTTCAACCCCTTGCCACCGATGGGGGTACTATGACGTCCTGGGCTTAAACGGTAACATAGTATATCTCACAGCTTTCTAAGCCTTCTTAAGCCCGCCTGCCTTCCCAGCAGTCCGATCACTGTCATCGGGGAAGGGTAGCCCCTATTTCAGCCGAGCCAGTAATGAAGAGCAGCAGATGCTGAAAGATGCTGCGCGCTGTTTAGCAAAAGCAGCTCCCTATTAGCAGTTCTATTCTGAGTGAGCCATTGTGTTAGTGGCTTGGTATGTAATGTTAGGGAGCCGACTAATGGTTAGCAGCACCACGGACCACCTCTTTTATGCTCCCCTAGATTCCATATGAGAGCTCTAAGCCATGTAACAGAGACTTGTGAGAGCTCTACGTGAGATTACATATACACGATATTGCAGGATCACGCCGACTCAGGTCAAAGACACTGGAGAAGTATTTTTCCTCCTGTTTACAGTGAGAGAAGACATTGGATTGCATTGTCCTCTGCTCTATGGCAACAGAAGTGAGTATACGATTTTTTGGGCTGCGAGGTCTTTTATGTCAAGTGATTTTTTTTGGAGTGAAATCATGTCACAGTAGTTTTTTGCAGCCGGTTATTATTTTTTTCTGTCATTACCAGCTGTGATTGAAAATAATAAGCTACATTTAGCATCGCTCGTTATTCTCCAGCTGCCCCCACCATACTGTTTACAATATAAAGTATACAATGCCCAAAATGCGCTTAGGGCAGCTGTAACACAGGAGAGAAAATTCCTCTTGTGGCTCAGCTAGAATAGCAGGGGAACCGTAAAAATTAACAAGTGGGGCCGTTACACTTAATGACTCACTCGTTAATGTGCAGAGCTCAGCTGAAATAGGGTTCCAGGTCTTCCAGTCATCAGACCCCTCAAAAGGTGATGCGTTACTGAGCTTTACACGTTCAGCCAATTAATCTCAAGCTGGACTATAATTAGACATAATCAGAACTACGGAATTTTCTGTACCATGTACACCTCAATTTTTCTACCACGTGTATAGAGTACTGAATGTATATATTGCAAGGATCAGATTGCACTTTGTGTATTATCTACGATGTAGCGGATAGATTAGAAAAAGTGCAGACAGCAAGGGATACATGTTCTACCTTGCCTGTATCCAGCCTACAAAATGTTTAACACTAGCGTGCATATACAGCTTCGTACGCGTGTATGTGTATGCTAGCTAAAGGAACCTGCCTTCATAATGATTTTTAACGAGTATAGAAAATATCGGACTGGAAATGAATTACAAAAGCCTTAAAATGGAAACTACCATTAAATCTGAACATAGATCACCGCTCAGCTCTTCTAGGCAATTGCTGGAGAATGTGGCATGCGGTTACAGAATGTCGTCCGTCTATGGGTAAATACAACTGCGTCTGATTTATTATTTATACAGGTGAAAATAATATGGCTTATTGACCGTCTTGTTTTGACGTTGCGTACGGATGTCATTAAGGAAAATATCGATTTTTAGGTAATAACCATGATATTATCTATTTGTAGAGGAACGAGAAGAATTTTACGACAAGGTGAGAGAGACTGGAAAAGCAGACAGTATTCTTTTAGAAGCTTCCGTAATGAATTTCAAAAATACACATAAAATAATAACAGATATTCATGTAGGCACAATGGAATTTTTTTTTTAATAATAGGTCTTGGCTGTTGCTAAGGAGTTATCATTTCTACCTATAACTTGTTCTATGTTGTGTGATTTGTTGTGGTTCAATATTATTAATGGATGTGCATGGCTGAAAAATTTGTTTAGTTTAGTTTCGTCTCGTTACGTTTTTAAATCATTTCGTTTTCGGAATTTCGTAACTAATTTCATTTCGTATTTCGTTTCGGATCGATTTGAAATTTTCGAATCGATTCGAATTTCATATATCAATTTGAATTTTGGATCACTAAATAAAACCCCAATTAATCACATTTTGCTGTTAAAATAAAAGCTAGGGTTAAATTTTAAGCTGTGTCACAGATTTAGTCTTTGAGTCAATTTAAATAGTGAAACAAATTTAATTTGTTTCATAAAGTCCTTTGCTGACTATTACTTGTATTGTAAGTTAAGATCAAGTTGATATCAATTATTCAAATTTTTCTTTTATGATGATGACACAGTGTAAAAACCAAATAAATTCATTATATACCATTTTGTTTCGTTTCAAATTTGTATCGTATCGATTCGTTATTGGAAGTACTTCCGAAATACGAATTATCAAATTTCGTTACAAATTCTGAATTTTTCTGAAACGAATGCACGTCTCTAAATATTATTAATAAGGTCCTTGGAAAACCCTACATGTTCATATCATCTGTCGTCTGACATACATTTTGGGAAAAACAAAACCCTGTCCTCGGGGACCCCTAACAGGCCAGGTTTGCAGGATATGTGAAGCACAGTACAGAGGATATGATTTGCTGCTCAGTGATTGCAGGATTCAGCCTGCTTTTCCCAAAGGGAATCCTTAAAATCTGGCCTGTTAGGGGTACTTGATGACCAGGATTGGGAACCAGTGGACTACACCAAACACTGTGAACATCCTCCATTAGCTGGGCAATATGGGAATTATTCATTAGACAGGTCTGTTACAATGCAGGCTAAATAGACAAATATTTCTGTTTGACTATTTGTTGCTTTCCACTTCTGGAATTTAAACCTCTGGTAGACGTCACAGTCCACTGAACCAGTGTTTTGACAGAATTGCATGATATATACAGGTGCTAATGATCCACAGCATTCATATACTGCATGTGTGCAAATTTGACTTTTTATAAAGCAAAATAAGAACTTTTTAAAAAAACATATTCTATATTACAACATAATCTAAGACCCTATCCTACGCAGACGCCACCAGCGAGTATCCTTGAGCAAGACACCCAACGATATGAATGTACCAACCTTACAAGATACTTGTACATCTCATAGATTGTAAGTTCCCTTGGGAACAGGGTCCCCCTGAATCAGGTCATCATCCATGTGTGGTTTTCCAATGTATAACCCCTTGTACACTGATCTTGTAAAGCGCTGCGGAATATGTGGCGCTATATAAATAAAGGATGATAATAAATAATCTAACGTGTTATGACATAAGTGATAGGTGATTTAGATATTTTTGTTGTTGGATCAAAGTACACATTATATCATAAAATAAATTGGAAAGATGCAATAATAAATAATCTCCGTAACAGTGTGCGGATACCTCAAGATATTAGTGCAGGGATCAGCAACCGTTGCCCTCCAGATGTTTTGAAACTCCATTTTCCATGATGCTCAGCCACTCTTTCGAATAGCTGAGCTGCATGGGAAAAGTAGTTCCAAACATTGAGAGGGCCACGGTTGCTGAACCCCACAATAGTGCAATGTAGAGATAGTGTTGTAAGTAGTGTGTTTATATATTCCCTCCAAACCCTTTTTGAACGTTGTGTTTTTCATATCAATTTGTATCGCTTCTTTGAAGCATTGGACAATAAAAGCCATTCAGTGCAACGTTTGCTTTTTAGGAATTTCTATGAAATTATACAATTGCCCATTTATATTTTTCTTGAATATATTCATAATTTACAGAAATGATTTAGGGATAAAAACTTACAGTTTATGCACTATTCCTCATCTTGCAATGCAGACAGATTGAAAACTGCAGTACAGGATGGGCGTCCCTAATCTACCATTCTAAAATCCAGATGACGCTAAAAAAGAAATAAATAAAATGACATTTTTGGAGCCTTACAGATTTTAATCAGTCTGGATTAGGGATGTTCTGGATGGGACATGGCTCCCGAGTGCTGTAGCAGAATGCGGCACACACTGGAATCCTCTGGGCAGCTCCAGCGTGTGACATGCTGCATGGAGTAGGGGAAGAAAGGCTGCACAGTGGTCCAAGCGTGTGTACATGCTGGTGGCTGCCGCAGGAAGGGGTAACGGCTCTCCTGCCGTAATCGCCTTCCTGTCAGACATCGGATACTACCGGATTCTGAAATTCAGAACAATCCGGAATGCTTGAGGTCCTGACCGTTCCGAAAAAGGGGTGCTCCATCTGTTTTTTTTTTGTCATGTGTCATAGGTAAGGATGCAGACACCGAGAGAGAAATACCACCAATTATAACATAGTGGATTGTAATAACATCTTGACAAATGTGTTTTGTGGCCAACTGAAAAAAAGGGGTGCTTTTGTAGGATATGGGAACATATGGGGGCTTCTCATTAACCTTGGGGCCAGTGTTGTATTGGGACGCAATCTGCCTGGCGGTATTCTTGAGTGTGACTTGGGGTTAAATTTCACTAATGCGATCGGTAACCCCCGAGCCACACTCGGGCTGCATGTATACTCACCGCATCCTTCGCTCCCTCGCTGTCTCCGCAGTCACTGCCGCATCCTTCGCTCCCTCGCTGTCTCCACAGTCACTGCAGTGTGATCGTGGCGACTTGCTTCCTGGTTCTGCTCCCTGTGAGCCACACAACACAGGGGGCGGGACCAGGCGGCAAATTCAAAAACTGTAAAAAAAAAAAAAAAATACTGTAAAAAATACTGTACAATAAACTTTGTGCAGTGCAGTGGGTGCTAGGATTCCTGTTCAGATGTGGACTCCTTTGCCAATAAAATACAGGACACGGGTTACCAAAAACAATTTGAGGATTTATTCTCAAAGCAGTTTACTGAAATAAAAGGCAAATAAAAATAGTTTGTAAAATGTAATAGGGCTTTCCAATCCAAGTTTCACTGGTGCTTGCCCAGCTTCATCAGTTGGACCTGGGCAAGCACCAGCGAAACTTGTATTGGAAAGCCTTATTACATTTTAGAAATTATTTTTATTTTCCTTTTATTTCTGTAAAGCTGCTTTGAGAATAAATCCTCTATTTTATTGGCAAAGGAGTCCACATCTGAACAGGAATCCCAGCACCCAGTGTTTTTGGTTTAATTATATTATTGAATATAATTTATTTCCATTATTTCGGATAATTTTTTTTGGGATAATAAATTATTATTTCATGTTTCAAACCTTCTCTGACTCTGTGTGTTTACTAGACTCTTGCTTGCATGGATTTCAGTGAGTTATTCCTATGGATTACAGGCCTACTATATAAAACAACACATTTCCTTTCCAAAAAAATTAAACGCTTTTAGACACAAAATGTTGAAAAAATCTGACCGCCAGGGAGGTTAAGTAGCAGTACATTTGTGGTTACATTATTTTAATAAGCATATGTATGTCAAGGGGGCAATTACTATTGAAATTACAAAAGTAAGCCATTGTAACTGATTGCATAGTGTGATACCCAGAATAAAGATAGGTCGGTTTACTGTCACAATCTTGCCACCTAGTGGCTGCGGAGGTAATTACCTCTGTAAAATGTTGCAGTTTAAAAAATGTAATAGAAATTTGAGAGATATAAAAAAGAAGACATATTTCAATGCAAGTTACTACCATACTCTTACCATTTTCCTGACATGAGCAAGGTGCAGAAATAACGCTAGCGTAAACTTTAGGGTTAGGGTTATCAATAGGGCTAGAATTTCTACTACAGTTTTAAAGCCACAGCAATTTTCTCCACGGCCACAAGGTGGCGACTTGACAGTAGAATACCAGATAGGGTTAAAAATCCTTTATACCAGCGGTCAGCAGCTTTGAAATGCCAGATGATTTGGCACTATATTTCCCACAAGGTTCAGCCAACCTAATGGGTGGCTGAGCATCATGAGAGATGTAGTTCCAGAACATCTGGAGGGTCAAGGTTACTGAGCTCTGTTTCATACTACTACTAACCATATCCCATACCTCTTACTACAGTTTCCTATGGATAGGCAAACGTTCCTAGCTGTTACACGGTACGAAACCTAAGGTATCTTGCGCTTATGATGGAAATGTCACATACTTAGGATTTGGTGTTTCTACAATTATCCTAGATTCACAGGGGTCAGCAACCTTGGCTCCCTGATGTTTTGGGAACTACATCTCCCATGATGCTGAGTCACATATTAGGCTGACTGAGCCACCTGGGAAATGTAGTTCCCAAAACATCAGGGAGCCAAGGTTGCTGACGCCTTACCTAGACTGATATCTGCAGATGGTCCACCAATGAGATTAGGTATATATTGCAAGGATTATAAAATATTATGTTATGTTACTATTGCATATGCTACAAGGGTGTAAAGTGAGGTAAACAATCAGACGGAGGGAGGGGGGAAAAAAACCATTGGGTGGGATAGGTAGAAGCTTATTTCAGTTACGTTATCCGATATATTAATGTTTGACGGTTTACTGTATAAATAAACCATCACTGTATGGTCATCTGCAACAGAGTTAATGTATGCAAAGTATCAATTAGCCCAGGGGTCAGAAACCTTTGCCTTCCAGATGTTTTGGAAACACAATTGCCATGAGGCTCAGCCAATTTAAGAAGTGACTGAGGATCATGGGAGATGTAGTTCCAAAACATCTAGTTTGCCTAGGTTGCTGACTTCCGATTTACCTGTTATTGCAACATTTAAATGGCAAAATCACTCAAAACATTTATATAAAAATAAATAGTCAGGTCATTATGACGTTTACACTGGTAGAAGTTTAACCTAAGGCCAGGTAAAAAGGGGAAAAAAGTAAATAAAAAGATTCCTAAAAAGCATAGTTATCAATCATAAAACCACAGATATCTGAAATGACCCCAATGAAAAGTCCCAAAACGGATCGGATTTTTTTTAAATAGTCCTAAAAATCTGCTTGAATATGGCTGTCTGAATATTTTAAATAAAAATGTTGAAAACCCAAAAATATCGTCAGGCCTTAGAGGTCAGCACGTAGCACAGTGAGGACACCTACATTTTATTTTTATCGTTGCTGCGTTTGAGTATCAATGAGGGTATGAGTTGATCTTTTGTGAGGGAAATGAAGAAGAAAAGAACACTATCAATGGCTTTTGTTTCCCATTACATCAACACTTGGTTTCTCGTGTCGGGAAGTCGGAGTCCCACCAGACCGCCACATATAAGTACACATGAGGCCAGGAGGATGGGTATAGCTTTGGTGATTCCTACAAGTGAGCCAAATATCAAGTTCCCGAGAACAGCGGCTGCCTTGCATGATGCGTTCAAGAATCCGAAGCCTGTCGCCCTGCAGCGGAAATAAAATAACATTTGGGGATAAATACATTTATCTGATGGTTGTCATTATGTAAATTACATGTATTAATCTATTCACTACTGTGATTGAGTATACACGATCAGCGGTAGCAGACACAGCAGCTCGAGATCGTGTTAACGCAATCTGGGGCAGTGATCTGTGAATGCAAATTAATTTTGTTTGTTGCAACTGAATTTCATTTGCTTTTGGACTCCAGAAGGTGACCTCAACGTTTTAGCCATGTGGCTATGCTATGCCATGCGAAAACTGTTTAAAAATCGGCTGAGGAATGCTCAGACATATCCGGCATACCGCAGTCGACACGGAGACCCGAGCTGGCGTTTTACCTGCAGTAACTCTATTTGATCAGCAGATGGCACAATCTGCCTGACAAATAGGTTATTACTGTAAGAAATACACTGGGAATATTCCCACGTATTTCTTATTGTATAATTAATTAAGAATGATTTTCCAAAAAATCCACTGGTTCCTTACAGTGGATTATTGGAAAATCACATGGTAGTGAAGGGGTTAACGATACAGCAGGGCAGTGCTTATATATATAACACTTATTATGCTTCTCTCATCTGCCCCCTCTCTTTTACCTATTAAATAAAACACGGGCAGCAGTTTAGACGTGTATACATTAATGCACACCATTGCAGTTCTTGTTTGTTAACATTTGAGCACACAATGTAACCTGGTGCCTGAGTTTTTTGTGACCGGATTTAGTGCATAAAGTGTATTACTTAAGTAAATACAATAGGGATTATTGATTAAGCACCGGTGTTTACCAGTAATGTATATCACAGCAAAAATTGCCGGTATTGTAATTCTGTTAAGTGCCGGCGTCTCAAAAAACTAAAAATCAAACCAGCAAGAGGAGAGGAGTCGCAGTGAAACGTCTCCTTTTCCTGTGTTGCAGAAGGTCAACGGAGCGCCAGCAAACTGGATGTACAATTAGTCACCATACATGTCCAATAGACTGTCTTCTAGATCGTCCCAAATGGACCACTCTTCCAATAAAATTTCTGCAGAAGAGAAAGAATATACTAGTGCAATATGTCATTCCACCACAGGAGAGAGGTTAATCAGTCGTGGTCCTACTCACATGATGTTGAGCCTGACCTCGGCTCTAGGGTGAATAGTGATTTTGGGTCTTCAAAAGATGTTCTGGTGCCCATATACCCGCAGTAGAATTTTTCAAGCACTTTCCCCTGCAGTGGATCAGAAAAATACCAACGCACTTTCTGGTGCAATATCGTTATATGATAATAATGGAGTAGGTATTCATAGATGGTTACACTCACATATTAATGAGCCGCATTGGCTCCAAGATGTCGCATAGGAATATCAAGGTAATTCCAAAACCTTCTTTAAAATCACGTTCCAGGAAGCAGCAATAGTTTTAAAATAAAATAAATTTATTTATTACATAAATTATATTTACCAGTACGCATTTCGCTCCTTAGAGCTTCTTCAGCTGATACCAGCTGAAGAAGCTCTAAGGAGCGAAATGCGTACTGGTAAATATAATTTATGTAATAAATAAATTTATTTTATTTTAAAACTATTGCTGCTTCCTGGAACGTGATTTTAAAGAAGGTTTTGGAATTACCTTGATATTCCTATGCGACATCTTGGAGCCAATGCGGCTCATTAATATATGAGTGTAACCATCTATGAATACCTACTCCATTATTATCATATAACGATATTGCACCAGAAAGTGCGTTGGTATTTTTCTGATCCACTGCAGGGGAAAGTGCTTGAAAAATTCTACTGCGGGTATATGGGCACCTGAACATCTTTTGAAGACCCAAAATCACTATTCACCCTAGAGCCGAGGTCAGGCTCAACATCATGTGAGTAGGACCACGACTGATTAACCTCTCTCCTGTGGTGGAATGACATATTGCACTAGTATATTCTTTCTCTTCTGCAGAAATTTTATTGGAAGAGTGGTCCATTTGGGACGATCTAGAAGACAGTCTATTGGACATGTATGGTGACTAATTGTACATCCAGTTTGCTGGCGCTCCGTTGACCTTCTGCAACACATGATTTTGGGTTTTTAGGAGAACCCCCACATTCAATGTGTAGCGTGGACATTTAGTCACTTTTTTCTGGAGGCGCTTCACTGTTTTTCTTTTCAGTCTCCTTTTCCTGTTTGTGCTGTTTGAATTTTTGTTTTGTGAAACGCCGGTGCTTGTTGGCTTCAATGCCTATGATTTACTCAGTATTAACAAAGCTGGCAAATACTGGCACTCAGTGAATAACCCCTTATTTATGTACATACGTATAAATACTGCACAAAGTTACTGA